>VKOC01000004.1:25117568-25160200 GCA_009364415.1 Spea multiplicata
GGCAACAAGAGTGGGCAGCATATCTGGGGTGGGCAGAGTGGCAGCATATCGGGAGGCAGAGTGGAAGCATATCTATTCCACTAAATTGTTTTTTTTCTAAGAATCTAAAAAATGTTTTCTTTAAAAAAAGCACCTACATTTTTTTTTCTTTAAGAAAGCACCTAACTTTTAGGGTGCAGCCTATAATCGGGTGTTGCCTATAATCGAGCCAATACGGTACAAATAGTTCATTCCTTTTTGTATAGGATTCATGTGTTATGCATGTCTTAGCTCTATCAATATGTATGGAATATATTCATATAACTGGTCACATAATTTTTTTAAATGCCCCTTTTTCTTAGATCCTACTGTGCGTCTGTTATGATTATTTGAGCATTCAGGATTAAAAAAGGCCCCAAAGCTTGTGATTGCATGTGTGGCATTGTACTGAAGATGCAGATGGAGAGCATCATGTGTTCAATAAAAGAAATAATAAAAATAAAGTCCCTGTGTTCCAATGCAGGGATTACTGACCTCTTTATGGATCTTTTTTTTTAACATTATCTGGTTGCGTAAATTATGTATACCAAGATGGATAATTAACCAATTCCCCATTTACCCCATTCAATATCTCACTATAGGAAACCAGTTCTGCTTATAGTTTGCAGTGTCAGATTCAATATTAGGATTACTATATATACTATTTAGGAAAAAAAGGAATCTCTACGACAATTTAAATGAGTGCCAATAACGATTTTGCTTGCAATTTTTAATATATGCTGCTACTACTTTTATAAAATTGAGTCATTCTCTTCCGTTACAGAAGTGATTACGTCACAGGAGCTATCGTGGGATATCACACGTAGAGGAAATAGCTCCACTTGATGTTCTGTAACTGTCTTCATTTCTTCTGTAGACGTTTGCGATGGTCGTAAATCACTTTTCATAACACGGTAATATGGTTTAGAGAGGAAATACTTTCTAAAGCTGTATATACTTGCTCCTATGGAAATACATATAGAAACTAAGGAAACAACTACAAATATTATGGTTGCTGTGCTGCTCTTTTCCGCGGCCGTTGAATAAACATAACTACTAGTATTGAGTAACTGCGCAGGCCTAGTAACATGGACAAGATTAGATACGTCAGACTGTAGAAGGGTATCATCTATACTGCGGATGGCAATATAAATGATGTTGCCATTTTCTGCCCCTTTCCTGTTTATTATAAATGAGAAGTTTTCTTTGCAGCCAGCATGTTGTGGTTTCAGAGCTGAAGTGTTAATAAGAGTAGCACTGTCAAAGTCTTCTCTTAAATGCCGGGCACTGTCACTCATTCGGATTTCATACATAGATGCTGGAAAATAAATAAATATTGTCATAGAATTACAAAGTGAAGTATTTCTATATATCGCACAAACAGTATATAAATATTGTAGATCCCTTATAGGCATTAGATACTGGATTCTGACAATTCTGCTTGCATTGCATACCCTGTGATTCCATTACAAGTTTATAGAGTTGGACGTTGACAGTAATACATTTCCATAATCTAGAGCTATGTTTTTTATAGCAGGGAATTCACGTTAGATTCCTACAGCTTATCCTAAATTCTTATGGATTTCAGAAAGAAAGGAACAGAGTTGGGGTCAGGTGGAGGGGGGTCAGACAAAGCAACAAAATTGTGCCACAAAACCTGGACAGTAATGGGAAAGATCTGAGTAACACTCCTCAGTAGAAGTAGGACTGGTTCCCTGAGCCACACAACAGATTAGCATCTGGCTCACACTCCACTCACACTGAACCCCAGGTGATGAGACGGGCCAAAGTAGAGTCCGTTTGCCCGACCTTAATTCCAAGTGACCCAAGACCCTCGAGATACCTGAATACTAAATGTTATATTTATAAGGAAAATATATAGATTTGTAGCAAATCAAGTTAAAAAGCTCACCAGCTCCCTGGTCATAGTTGTCTCCTGGTGCTGTCCAAGACAATACAACATTATCACTTTCCATTTTTGCTTCAAGGTCAATAATTCTACATGGTGGGAAAACATCAGCAATTGTATCTTTAGAGACATTAGCCACTTTGAAACTTCCGACAAACACTATTCTACTAAAGGTCTGGATGGAAAGTTGGCTCTCACCACCAGCTATTGGTTTAGGTGGATTCATTCTGATGGTACCTACAAGACAGGATATCAAAATAAATATATACTTTTCAGCTTATTTCTAAATATAGGCACTTAACTAAGAAAGGTGCACTTAGAATAGCACTTTTTGATATATATCTCAGATTTACTGCACAAGCCATTTACGACTGAATGTGTCGCACAAGCTAACTTTTTTATAAATCTGCCATTCCAGCGTATGTGCAAGAATGTGTGTTCATACATTCATTACATTTTATTCATAATGCACCGGCAGATTTTGTAGTGCTACTACATAAAAAGAGAATGTATATGTATATAATATATATCAGCAATAACAACCAGAATATATACAGAGCGCTCATACCATTTTCTATGTAACCAGGAACGTACATGGCTCCACTATTCTGTAGAGATGTCAAAGAGGCAGTATTGTTCCACTCTGCATGAAGTTTCAAAGAATGCCTACCGCTGTGATTAAAAGAAAATACATATCTGGAATATATCCCATCGCCCTTGACAACATCAGCACCTATAGTAAAATAAATGTAGATAATATTAAATGCTGTACACAAAAGCAAAATAACTGCAATGTCTAATACATGCATATATATTGTAATTATATCATGGAAAAAACAGAATTAAAAGAGTCTACAATACTTTATACAAAAGAGTAGAAGAAAACCCCCAAAATATTGGAAAGTGTAGTTTTACCTGCCCCATCATCAGCAAGTGTCACCATCATAGGATCTCCAAACTCAGGCTCAATGATAGCTGCCACATTCACTCCCAGAATGGCGGAGAATCCTTGTCTGACTTCAGCAAATATAATCATTGGTTCTGGGGAAGTGACCATCTTGGTATTTGTATGCGCAGAAACAACCGGTGGAATCTTTTCAGATGCTGCTACTGAGGTCACTAGGATGCCAACAATTTGGCTGGAATTCAACGTGTTAATAATTCTATATGTCCAAGTCCCAACCTATAGAAGTCAGTTTCTTTTTTACAATATGGCATATACTGTATTTAGATATTCCAATTATGCATATCACACAAATCTTACCATCATTTATTCTTTAAAATCCCTAATATTAATGTTGTAAAGCAAATTATTCCAAGTGGTCAGACCTAGTTAGTTATCAGTCTTCTTGATACAGCAAGCTTACATGTTGTGATTCAGACGTGAAGGTAACCTGAAAAAAGTGTTAGGGGTACTAGTTGACTCCAGGGTCTATTACGACTGCCAATGGAGTCATGAAGGATTTTTGTTTCCTTCTGGGCAAAATTGGATTGTCTTTTAGCAGGGCTTTAGCTTTCATCTGAATCAATGTAATATTGATTCAATGGAATTCAATGGATTACCTTAGAAAAACTGAACTCGATGGACGTGTCATTTTACAAGCTTACTATGTAACAATAAGTGATAAGAAATAAATGTAATATGCTATATCACGTGAACGTAAATGTGTAAAAGTGAAAAAGTAAAATAGTGATATACTTCCCAAATAACCGCAGCAACCCAAAAAAGGCACTCTTCCTTAGGGTGCGAATATACAGATATGGCGATGATTGGGGCGCAGGTATATATAAGGGAAGAAAACAAATATATATATAGTGTAAAATGTTAGTGTTTATACTTTTTTACACTATATATATTTGTTTTCTTCCCTTATATATACCTGCGCCCCAATCATCGCCATATCTATGTAACAATACATACATCTATTGTTACATTGTATGCCTACAAACTATTGGTTTTAGTCTTTAAGGGGAACATGATCTCTTTGTACACCCTAATTCATCTGTCCTTATTTTCTATGAGCCTAGAATGAGAGGGTTCTACACCCATGTATGACAAAATAGTGTCCATTCAAATAGCTGATTTTTGGCTTTTTTTATAATTCCCATTGTGTATATAAAATGGGAATTATTTTGGGGTTATTTTGCATCAGTTAGTTGTTATGTTCTAACACTCTGTTCCTATGTAACCACATAGTCTTGTTTTCAACAATACCAATTCTTTAGCGGCTAACATAAATGGTAAACATAGCAATACGTCTTTATGTTCAGGAAATAGTATAGAAAGGAATGCAAAAATAAGATCTGGGGAATTACGTCTTACCTGGGAAGTTCCTGAAACACTAAAATAAGCAACTTGTGCTACAGTGTCAATCTCCTGGCTTTCAGCAGTATAGTTATTCCCAGCAGGGTCTTGAATTACAACTTCTGGTAATTCATTTAATTGCCATGTAATTATGAATAAGGTATTGTTCCAAATACTGCTGTCAATAAACACCCATCCAGCCAGTTGACCTCCAGCTTCTGTGAGCCTCGACACATGGCTCAGCTAGTAAACAACAAATAAATGGTATTTAGTAGTCAGAATAGAAATACCATTTTATGTTTATCAAAGCTTCAAATAATTAAAATGATCGGAGGATAATGCCTATGAAAATGAATAGCTATTTTAATAAACCTGACTGTAAACCATAATAACCATTATAAGTTAGGTAGAAAGCCATGGCATAAGGTGAGGCTCAGTATAAACTAGACTTGTGCATTCGTCTTCGGGCGAACATGAAAACGAACACGAAGAGTGCGTTTTTGTGTTCGTTCCGAAGACACGCCGAAGAGAAGACGGTGGCCGTAAAACATAGATGAAGACGAAGACACATACCACGAATATCTTCGTGATTGTCTTCGTCTTCATCTACCATTCCCCCCCTCCTTCTAACTTACCTTTTCTTCACGGCATCGCAGCAGTTCCCGGAAGTGGAAATCCGCAGGCTCGCCGTCACGGGTTACAGGGCAGTGCGAATGAGCCTATTGGTCGCCGACAGGGACCTACTCTGGCATCAACCAATTGGTTGATGCCAGAGGAAGACCCTGCAGGTGACCAATAGGCTCACTCTCACGGTCTTTGTAAGTTAACCCCTGACAGCGAATGGGTGTTAATAAATGATAGAACACGGAGACCAGTGGGATCTGCCGGACAAGTTACGGCACCAGGAGTTTAACAGTCAACCAATGGCAGACGAGCCCCCTGCTGACGACCAATAGAGTTGCTCATACGGACATTTAAACTCCTGGCGCCAGAGCTGCTTTAAACCCGTATTAACCCCTTAACCGGAAAAAAACGAAGGAAAACCCGAACACGAACAATGTCCACGAATATTGGCCCGAGAAGACAGGACCAGGCGAATATTTGCGGAATACAAAGTTTTTTTTTTTCCGAAGACGAACACGAAGTGCCCCCTGGTGCCCAAGTCTAGTATAAACTGACCTTAACGAGCTGTTGCGCAGGGTCCCCGTTTGTAGGATATAGTTCGCTAAAGGCTCCAATCAAACTGTTGGAATCTTTATTATCAGAAGCAAAATATGCAGATCCCCCTGAAAAGCAATAACATAAAATTATCAGCAGGCGTTTTGACTTTGTATAGCAAAATTGAGGAATCATAGTCAAATACAGTTATATCCTTGGGTAGACATCACTGTCATAGCCATATAGTGGAGGAGGGCAATTGCTATATTAATATAAATACTCAAAATATAAGATGATTTGGTGAAATTCCCTTCTTTGGCAACCTTGCCTATTTCACAGGGTATTTCAAGCAGCACTTTCAAGTGAACAGCATACAATAATCCTATAACTCACCGGTGAGTTCTGCCAAGGTTTCCAGATCTTTGTCAGCACTGGGGCCTATTGCAATGGTATGGATAACTGAACCACTAAGAGACACATTGGAGAAGCATCCACGCAAGTTTTCATCTTTGCCTGCTGACACTAAGATAATTTCACCACCATCTCCATTTCCATCATCACTACGAAGCAACTATGGTAATAAAAATAGCATCTGTGACTTTCTTTTGCACATTACATTTTTCCCTGAATGAGGCGGTCGTTGGGTTAAATAGGGTCTGGAACCCTAAAATAATCAAATTCTTAATTCATTAACAACATTCACAGTAGGGGTAGGCACCAAGATTGGTCATGGTGGACATTTCCGGGGTCTGTGGTGGGCAATTTAATGACATTCTATGGACCTTCATAGGCTTTGTCATGGACACTGGTGTCCTTGTACGGACACTTTGCCTATCCCTGGTAGATAAAAATGTTGGTGCTTTTTATATAATACTGTGAAAGCAATCTTATGAACAATACAGCCATTGTTAATGGTTATTGTAAGACTTTTTTGAATATCAATTAAAACAGCAGATATGCTATTATATATATATATTATATATATATATATATTGAGAATATAAAATGTTGGTTTTATTTGCGCCTAACATTGGGCCCATGACAGTTGACAGAAAAGATAGGGTCTTAGAAGAGAAATGGGATGGGCCAATGGACACTATCTTTGGCAACCTATAGGATTAAAAGGAGACAGGAGAAAAAAAGGTGATAAGATCAAGGAAAAACTTAGGAGAAACTTCATTAGTACATTTATACTTACTTTTCCTAAAAGATTATATTCTAAGCTTGGTACATCTTATACACTGATGTGTAATGGTATCTGTATATTTAAATTTAGAAATTGAAGTTTCAGTGAATGTCATTTACCCGCAGCGCAGACAGTATCCCTTTACAAATACACGTTTTTCCAGCGGCTGTTTTGGGTAGATAAGAAGTAAGATTTCTCCGCACGTAATCACTGTCTATTTGGCGTAAAGGACTTCGCACTTCTGCTGTTTCATTATATGTAATGATACCCACATGGGAACCAGTTTCCACGAAGTGAAGCAAGAAAATGGCTGCCGCTTGGTGTAGCCGATGTATCCGCTCACCCTACTTTCAAAAAATAAATTTGCATCAGCGTCCAAGAATCAATAATACTTAAAGCTACCACTCCATCCATATTTCCATCCAATTATTTCCAAGGAAAACATTTACATGTATTTTATCCACCTTGTTGCATTATGCCAAGACTTTTTGTCAGGGCATTTTGAAGAAAAACTAATATTTCAACATTCATTTTATACATTTATCTCCCCCTCCCAAAAGATGCCAAAACCTGTCATATGCATCAAAGGTAAGTAAAACTTAATGTCAATAGACAGACAATAGAGAAGGAAATATAATGCAAAATTGTGGAGGATAGAGGTAACACCGAAAGAGAGGAACATAAAGACCCTTGGCGGAATTAATAGGGGTTATCAAATGCAGTCCACCACTGAGTAGTCCTATCACATATTCTCCATTTGGTGGAATATTTGTAATAAACTTTTTACAAGTTGCCTATTACTGCAGTAATTACCGTGGCCATACTTTCTGACGCATCCAGTACCAAACATACAATTCTGGTCCTAGTCTGAAATACTGAGAAAGAAGGTGGAGGAGGGTGTTCTTTGCCTGGCATTGGCATGGTTGACCTAAAGTCAGGTGAGCTCATGATGACATCCCAAGTGCTGCGGTAGCTACACATCCTATTCTGCATGTTTGGAGCTTCTTGGTCATGATTATTTTCATTGCAAAACTCCACAACCTGTAATAAAGAGATTACTGTCACAAATTTGACACGCATTAAAATCAGAAAATAACAGCGAATACTCAGCTATTCTATCAGCAAAGTTTGGCTTGACTATATATAGTTATAAAACCTCATTATCTTTATCCTTAACTTCATCTGGAGATCCAGTTTTGTCAGCTCTTTGCCTACAGATCTCTGGTAACTGGTACAGAACAGCCACTGCCTGCCACCAACCATCGATGGCCAAATTCCTGGCCTCTCACCTTTCCATGTTGAATTGGAAAGTCCACTGGCTACAGAAAAAAGCACTTTCAGGCACAACTGAATACCCATGCAAGACACTGCATGCTGAAATTAGCCATCTACTATCTAGTAGAAACCTGTATACTGTGATGTATACAGTTATGGTGGTTTTCATTGGAAAAAAATGGTTTTAGCAAATTTCCAGAAGGTCCAATTGTTGACCAGATACTCATGTGATTCTTTATGGTAATTCTAATGAAGTATGTGCCTCTATAGACTTTCATTAACCAGCGTGTTAGTCTGGGTGATAAAGTCATTCTATTGTTTACCACTGGCAATATAAGGTGTCACTGTGACTGGTAGATTGAGCTAAGATAAAATTGTTAGAAACCTAGAAAGTTCTACTTTACTTAGAAGGTATTAGATAAACGAAACAGTCTCCCAGCAAAAGCAGTGGAGGCTAATACAGTAAGGGACTTTAAACAGGTATGGGATAGACGTAGGACCTAACCAAAGACATAACCGAGAACTAGGGGTTTAAACCCCCTACATCAGGGAAAAATGGGCAGGCTAGGTGAGCAGAATGGTTCTTATCTTCCTTCAAATTCTATGTTTCGAAGTTTCAATATACTATGTGAAAACCAAAACTCTTTTTAAAAAGAAAATAGTACAATATTTTTGAAAAAATATTTTGTTGCTGATACTAGTAAGAAAAAAATGGTAGAATTTCCTCTTTAAATCGAATATACAAGCCATATAGCATTTCTTGTAAGTCTGATTATGGAAGAAGGTTATAGGTTGATGATACATTATAGACACTTGTTGTTTCCAGATCTTTTTAACTACCTGTTTTTTACTGTGAGACTTTATAGAATATATAACTGGCATAGATATCTCTAAATTGTTTTATTGTAGGGTTCAGATGAATCAAACTTTTTTTCCCATTCACGCATAAATGGCAAAAGTGCCCAGTATATTCTATTTAGCTATGTAAAGGTAGTATAAAAATCATCACTACACAAGTGAGCCAACAAATCTAGACGTACATTTCAGCCTTCATAGACTTCATCAATGGAGGCCAGTTGATTTTACCCTTTGTTTACCTCTTGGGGTCCACCCCAAGTGCAAAGGTGAGTCCATATGTGGACCTCTTTGCTCTCTTGTGCCTCTACCATATACTGCTTTGTTAGTATATCTTGTCCTAAAAATTCTGAATATTGTTAATTGTAGAATATAATAGTAAGCATTATAGTTGCCCATGGCATACTCCCCATATATGATATGCAGTTACTTACAGATGATATGGCTTGCATGTACATTATGGATGCCTTGGATTTCTGAGTACTGTTAACTAAGAACATGCAGCCTTCTGCCAGATTTCCTGTCTGGGGGTCAATTAAGCAATCGCCATCAGAGCATGATGTTTCCTTACAAACGTACATACCAGAAAGTTCAGACGAACATCTGAAGGAAAAAAGCGGTGAATAATTTGACAATGATAAAATACATTATAACGACATTACAACGATCAATTGCACTTTCCACGCAAACTAAATAGATATCACCGGTTGAATGCCACAGTAGACATTTCGTCCTAGTACTAAAGCAGGGTATTTGGCAAATGGAGGCCTGTCTATTTTTAAAATTGGCCCGTTTTATTTTAAGTTGGAGAGAGTAGATTATCTAATATCTAGTAACTCCCACAACTAAGACTCTCATCCATGGATCCCAGAGGCACACCAATGACAATCGAATTGCTGTATATGAACCAGGGACTCATAACAAAGCTGTTCATAGTACAAATCGCTATGATTTATAATAATTTATAATATGAAATCATTAATAACGGGCCTTTTCCAAGACCAAACAAGTGACATATTCTAGGGTGACCAGGATCAGTTGGGTGACCAGGACCTAGTAATTAGGGCTAAATCTTTTGTAAACTGTTTCCCTTAGATTATTAGATATTCTAGGGTGACCAGGACCAGTTGTGTGACCAGGACAAAGTAATGAGGGCTAAATCTTTGTAATCTAGTTCCCTTAGATTGTTAGATATTCTAGGATGATATATATATATATATATGTATATATATATATATATATATCAGTTGGGTGACGAGGACAAAGTAATGAGGCTAAATCTTTGTAAACTTGTTCCCTTAGGATTTGTTGGGTATTCCATCCAACTTACTTCTCATCAGTTTTAGAAATTTGCTCACACTTTGTGTTTTAAACAAGGACAACACTTTGAGCCCTTTTTCCTAGCACCCTTTTTTTACAAAAGTAAATTAAAGTAACAAAGAGTCTGTTACTGACTGAAAAGAAACAGCCAAAGGCAGTCAAAGGTTCATTACTGTCAATGGTGAAAAACATTAATTTGCCGAGTTCACCCAGCACTAAGCATTCCTTAAATTTACTGTAAATAATGATTTTATCACTGTTTTGCATTATATATGTTTTACGGCTATGGTACAAAAGTCTGTTTGGTGTTAATTAAACCTCTATATCTATATAAATAGTACAAACATGCATGCTATTTCAGTAAATCCTTTGGGATTCATGCAATTACTTTTTTACAGCAAAACCAAGCCCTACCTTGTTGCTCTGATCTTATTTTCAACAGAAACAAAAAAGGGTGCATTATAGTTGTATTCATCATACACACCCCACCGGAGGTGAGCCCATTCGTGAACAAATACTTTCCCTGTAAGAAAAAGAAAAGAACTGCCATTTATGATTTACATATACCCAGTACTTTCTAGGTACACTTCAACCTTCATATACACTTTAATGCATATGATAGCTGAATGTTACCTTTAATTTTACCTTTTTCATACAAATGTATAGAAAGATTCATTATCATGCTCTCTATACATGGGGACTTTTTTCTGCCCCCAGCTTCTTTGTAAAGTTGTGGAGAGTGGAAGAGATGTTACTATGATTCTCCGGAGCTGCAGCGTCTGAACGAGGTATATTTTCTTTTTTGCATATATAAAATAAAGTACTTTAATGTGTATTCATCGTATGAGAAGGTTTGGGGCAGTAGATTCTCCATTCACTTTGTCTTATGGGCGTGCTGGATCTGGTCAACTAGCATTCTTTTTAGGAACTATTAGGAACTACGTTACTCAAAAAGTCCTACCCCGTGAGAGGTATGGTATAGTTACAGTTAAAAAAGCAGTTTATGGGTTATAAAAAAAAATGCTAGATACACGCAATGCCTTACCTCGAGGACCATACACAGAGATCAGACTGTCATCAGTTAAGAAATCAGACGAAAAATGGATGTATTTCCCCTCTTTTGCACACCCTTCATAATGCAATGTGTATGGATCAATTCCGTAAATGACATTTGGATTTGTGACAATTATACTTGCCTGCAAAGAAATTAGTTGGTTAAATAATAAATAATTACAATGCTTTTATATACTTAATTTTGTTTAGAATTTCAAGATTTTGTACAGCGCTACGGAATTTAATGGCGCTATATAAAACAATAAATAATAATTAATATTTCATTATGTTATCTAGCATAATACAGATTGAAACATATAGTCAAAAAATAGCATCACTTATAAACATTGTAAAGCAGCACAAGCACTCATAGGCAGTCTTGTAGAACATTTGGTAGCTGATAATAAGGGATGAATTTGGACTCTTCAGTATCATAGGCATTGACCATTTGGGTGGAGGACACGTAAGCCTACAACTACACCATCAGAGGGGCTGTGGATCTCCTATATGGTGCTATCTCCAAGAGAGTAAAGATATGTGGTTATTTAGTACGGGGCTGTGGATCTCCTATATGGTGCTATCTCCAAGAGAGTAAAGATATGTGGTTATTTAGCACGTAGCTCTACAGTTGGCACCCTTGCATTGTTACTTAAGGCAGAGCACTGGAATCTGACTAATATCCAACTACTTCGCACAGTACAGACAAGTACAGCCATGAAAGGGTTCTTCAAAAAGGGGTATCCTTAAAGCCATTGTACTCAATGGACACTCAGAAAACTGGGTTTTTGTATATAACTGCCATCTAAATGATAAACACTTCATCAAGCAATCATTTTATCGTGTTTGTGACATGAGTAGATGCTGGCCTTGATGGAAGAACATAGATGCGAAATTGTTGGACAACCTGCAAAGATTGAAGATATAAAATAAAATGATATTTGATTAGTTTTGCAATGGCTGACATTCTTTCCCACCAGCAGTTATGATATCATAATACTATGCATGTGATAAGTAGGTTTTCTGGCCATTAGATTGCTTAGTGAGTTTTTCATCTTGGTGACAATTAAATCGTAGAACAAATCATAAACATATTCGGGATGATAATTTGCTTTTTAAGACATATTTCTCATTGTTAAACAATAACTAAACACTTTCCTGTTAAATGCTCAGGCTTGAGTATGGGTATGTATGAGTTGAAGACAGGGCATTGTCTCTGTAAATCGTTGGGGTTTTACATCCATATCAGGGTGAATGGGTAGATTCTCAGCGTCATACAGCGTGGAGCTGGCTTCTTCATATTCTGCTAAGATTTTCCTGACCATCCCAAAAGTTGTTGTTCTTACTCATTTAACAACCTCTACTTAATTTAATTAAAACCCCAATTTAATTCACAATATCTTTAATTGAGAAGGTAATAGCTTATTAGGACCAATTAGTGACCACCATTTGGCAGTCACTATAATTAAATAATTTCAATAGCCATTATATGAAGAGTCTCAGAGTCAGCTAATTTATAAGATCCCCAGGCATGGCAGCAACATAATAACCAGTGTAGACACTAGTCAGCAGAAGTTCTGGACAAATGAGACATAGATCTCCTTGCTCTCCAACTATAGCACCAAGTACATTACTTAAAGGGGGTATACAAAAGCCAGGTCCCCTGGCACTTGGGTCCTGGTCAACTACCTCCATGATCCCAGTACTTGCTCACACATGGGCTTTATTCAATAACTCCCTCTTGATTAAGACGTTCTTTATGTGTGGGAAGGGGAATAATACAATACCTTGCATTGCTCATAGACAGTATGGTCATCTTCTGCTGGCATGTATTGTGTGAAGAAAGTGAGCACCTTATTCTTCCCCCTCATGATATAAATGGAAACCTTACATTTATGCTCTGACATTTTGAAGGGACCTTGTTCTTTGTACAACTGTATGATGCATGGTTTAGTTATACATCAAAATGGGGGAATATGACGGGATAGTGTGTTTGAAGGTTAGTTTATTTTAATGGTGTGAGACACTTTATCATGATTAGTGCATACAGTAGAATACCTCTTTACCACCACTAATCTCCACCACATTGTCCTTGCATTGATTATGGGAAAGTGAACATCAATGGCCATTGATTGCACATTATAATGAAGATGACTGCGCACCCTCCCTCCAATATCGCCGTCCCGTGAGCCACTGCTATGTACAAAATATATAAATTACACATATATGTGTATACCTTCTGATATACTTCACTCTTGGGTCTTCGGTAATTGCTAGATTGCCAGGTATATGGTATCAGAATCTTCACCTCTTTATAATAAAATCTCCTTTTTGTGGCATTGAATAAGAACAAAGATGCTTCCTCCATCATAGTCTAAAAAATGTAAGCGATCATTACAATATTATTATTAATACAGAATTATCAGGTATTGAAAGCAAGTGTTGCAGAGTAGTTTAATGTGCCTACCAACAGTGCTTATTCACAAAACAAATGGGATAGTCAAGTGAATGAGGACCCTACTTTCAAGGGCTTACAACGTATAAGTGGAAAAAGATAACCAAACAGGAAAGAAATAAAAACAAAAAAACAAACAACAGACTAAGCTTGAGCATTTATGTAGGGTTATGTATATAGTGGTAATGTTAAAAAAAATCACCATAGTAACCAATGAAATGATTGCTTCACAATAAAACCAGAAATGCTCTTCATATATATCGTCTAAACACTGAGCTTCAATAAAAAGCATATTGAATGCTCAAATATATGTACACGTCTAGTGTGTATATCTTATAATTACGGTACAAGATGAATAAGATTAAAGGAAAACTTCTATTTGAGGTTGAATAATAAGGTCGTTGCCAGACCAGAAGCTCAATAGTATTTTTAGACGTCTACGGTGCTGTTTATATTGATATTCTTTATGATTTTACTTTATGCAACATTTCTGTTTGCTGCAACAAGTAGATCTAAATATAATTTCTTTGAACATAATTGCTTGTATAATATATATATATATATGCGTGTATATATATATATATATATATATATATATATATATATATACATACACGCCATATATCATATATGTATATAAGATGTCATCCCAGTTTAAGTTGCTGTGAGTGTTGTGTTAAGTTGTCACTGATATGTTTTTTTTTCCTTTCTGTGTGTGTGTGCATGGTGTTTATTTCAGCTTTCTATGATGCTTGTATTTTATATTCTCATTGTATGGACTGTACTGTATAAATGTACGGCTTTAAGCCACGGTAATAGTATACACACTCATAGTATTTCTTCAAATCATTTAATGAATATTGATAGCTGTGTGTAACCTTCAAACTAATGTTTTGTTTTTGTGTGCAAGTAAATAAGGGGATTCATCAGAATCCTCTCTATACATCTCCAATGCATCTCCTGCTAGTCCAGTGCTGGCTTACATTAGTATTCCAGGGATCTACCAAGACTACCTGCGCATATAGAATTTGATGGCAAATAAGAACAATTTGGCCCATTGAGTTTGCCCATTTATCCTGATATAAGACTCTGACCTTAATCAGTCCTTGATCTCATCTTAAACTCCGGATAAGTTGATGTTTGTCGCATGTATGCTTAAATTCCCTCACTGTTGTACTTTCTACCACATCTGCCTGGAGGCTCTTCTATTTATTAAGTTTTAGCTCATGACCTCTTGATCTAACTCATACATTAAGATGTTAAGAAGGTTAACGGGAACCCCCTCTATGGGAATAGAACATCCTCTAAACCAGCCCCATTAATGGTGTCAGGTTCCCTATGAAGGAACTTTGCAATATAAACATGTTTTGCATTTCACAATATACAAGATTTATATTAATGCCAGTATTCTTTTAGATAAACACCATCTCATAACCCCAAGAAACTGCCGGAGTGTATCTTAGTACATGCTTGTAATTGAGGTAGGTGTGTATGAGTCGCTAGCTTTGCACAATATGAATTATATATCTGTATAAATCAAGTTACACCTAGAAATCATTGCAAAATGGCATGTTACAAAAGTGTCCCCCCCACCCAAATCAGTTTATGTAACTAAAAGTGTTTAATAAGCTATTGTTTGCAAAAATGGCAGAATTTAAAGTAACATGACATGATCCAGTAATCCCTGGTTTAGCCATGGAGAACTGTAACTAAAACCAGCTAGCTGCTCCTCATTACCTTAGATGTGTAAATATGGTTAAAACAATGGGCCATATAGATTTAAAATTATTTTTATAAATATATATATATTACCTTTATAATATATAGCGCTTGTAGATTTTATTAAGTCGGTAACCTAGCAGTGCTCAAATAAGGATGAGCATAACTCGCTCTAATACCATGTGTTGACATACATTCTCAGACAAACACATACTCTAACACCACACAGCAACACACACATGCTAATACCATACACTAACACATGCACACCATATGGTAACACCTAGGCATACTAACACTATACTCTCACACACACACACTAATACCATACACTAACATACATGTAACAAGCTATACAGTAACGCACACTTCACCATATGCTAATGCATGCACACTCTGTTCTACAACCACACAGATTCACGCTCACACAATATGCTTACACATATGCTAACGTCACCTACACTCACTCTAGCACCATCCATCTCCATACATATACCAGCTCTCACTCTAACAGCATACACTTAACTATACATACACATAGACACACTTTGCCTATCCCATCATTGGTGCACACACTTAGACACACACTTCTCCTTTTTTCCTGACACAGAGCCGTGTCTTTATTGCAGCTCACACCTCAAACTACGCCTAGTTTATAACAAACTGTATAATATAGTGGAAAAAATACAAAAAAGGTAACCACTCCAAACCAAATAGTAAATGCAACTAAAACTAAATAATTTCCTTTAAAGAGCTCCTGTCCCTTTATTATATTCACACAATATATGTGGTTGGACATGTCACCCACTTAGGTCACAGCAAACTGCAGGATTGTAGAAAATATATGTCCACAAGTATGTCACGCTTTTTTTCACAAATTGTGCACCCACTTTGCAGGGCTAGTTTTTTATTTAAATAAATATATCATATAAGCAGGGATGATGCCTGTATTTCAGCATGCTAGTCAGATGATGTCACAATAGATCAAGTGGCAACATGTTGTCGCTGTAACTTTTTGTAACAGCATTGGTTACCATGGCAGCAAGCAGTCAAATTAGGCTGCCTGCGCCAAGCACCAATGCTGTCTAAAATTACGTGTTTTTATTTAACTGTTACTCCCAGAGAGGCAGCCGATCGGAGAAGACTAGCCGATTTCTTATGATCAAACAAAGCCTCTCGTTTAAGAGTAAATACAAGGAATCTGTCTTTTAAGGGATACTTCAGCCATCATATGAACTTAAATGCATAAGATAGTTGTATTCCCCCTTCAAATTTTTATTTTGCCCCCTCCCTAACTAGATGGATAGAAGGATTTAGCAAATATATTTTCCTTAGGGTCCCTAAAAACCAAGAGCCACCCCTGGTCAAGGTTGAAGGTCTTAGAGTAGACACTAGACAGGAAAAAAATGATAAGACTAGATGGATTAAACAGATTTTATCTGAAACTAGATTACATGCTTGTTGCTCTTAGACCATTGCAAGACTTGATTGTATGTGACCATATGTTGTGTCAAGTACTGGCAACTTGGCAAGTGAAGAATGGACCTCTGTCAACCTTGGGAGATTGTAATAATCTCCTCTAAAGCTACACAGTGAAAAGCGTTATTCCGTTATTTAAGAAACCGTCAAGGTGAAGTTAAAAAAAGAAAAACATTTTCTATATATCTATATGTTAGATATAGAAATGAGGATTTGCTAAGGAAGGTTTACAAGTACTAATTCAAACTTTCATTTCTTACCTTGATGTTGGAGATGATCTGCACATTTTCTGGTACTTGTGGATTAATTGCAATAAGTATATTTTCATATCCGTTGTTTTTTAACTCTACATTTGAAGCACTTAATAGATTATAACAGAGAACTGCCAGAAAAACCGAATAGAAGTAAGAGACGGCTGACATGATCCCTGGAAGCTGTCATACTGTTCTAAAAGAAATTAATACTTTAATTGTTGTATGTTGTGTAGCAAAGCAGGGTGTGCCAATTTTACAGAAAATTAAACAGACCGGTTTGGGAGTAGTTTTCCTTATTTTTTTTACTTCCTGGATGTAGGTCGCTCTATAAGTTTTAATTTCCCTTCTAAGCTGTTTCTAATTCACAGTAATGCAAATGGACCGAAGACTAGTTTGACAGTGAGTGGGGGGGGGGAGACCTCCGATTCAGTATTTGTCCGAGGGGCCAGGTCCAGGTGCAACGCTGACAGCTCATTCCAAGTAGCTAATCAATGAAGTCTTTAAGGAGATATGGAGACAATAAGTCCAACTCATACCTTCATCAAAAAGCTGATCCTCAGTTGTGTTTTGAGCGCGTATAAAATAATTGGGGAAAAAAGTATTTCATTAAAAAGTACAAAAATATTGGTCACACGAGTAGAAGCAAAAACTGTGCAATATGTGAGAGCGACTTAAATTTAGAAAAAAAGCCTTGAAGTTGTCATTATAAAAATGTAAAAAAAATCGTTTCAAGGGTCTATGTATGAATGATTACACGTGATTGAAGGAAATAATCTGTGAATGAATGGGTATATGAATGAGTGTGTGTGTGTGATAGCATGGATGTGTAAGTGGGGTGGGGGGCATAGCACAGGGAGGCTGTAAGTGATGTGCAGACCCAATACTGCTGGCAGCATTAATACACAAGGGGGGGGCAGAAAGCCAGGTTTCAGCATGTACTGGCTGACTTGGCATGATAGGAGTGTGATTGCAGTCACTAGAAACATCGCAGTAGGTCTGTGACAGAGTACATTTTGGCCAAAGACGTGAGAATTTTGGGAGAAGTAATGTGCTTGGTACCACCATCAATCTCAATTGGCTCGTATACCAAAGGAATATCCAAGCATCTCACTGATCTTCTGGCTGGTAAGGAGCATAAAAAGTTTGTGGCTCCCTGTGCATTATCACACTGGCTGAAGACCCCTCTCCCCTTTGCTGGCCTTTTTAGCTGAAGTTGGGCAGGAGAGATGACTGGAGCTCATTCCACTGTGGCTTATTATTGGCACAAGAGCTGGACACATCTGTTCTTGATAATGGAGCACTGGACCATGGGTCTCAATGAGTGTTGCCAGTTTGTCACATTGTTTACCATAACTAATCTTATAGAAATCCTTTATAATGTAGTATGGTCTTATCAAAAGTAAAAGGAACAATTTTAAGTTAAGATCTGAAGCAGCGCTAACATAAATATATTAAGATACTGTCCTGTTATTTTTGTGAAGGTCCATCCAAGGGTCTAATGGATTATGGTTATAAGGAGGGGGATGTCTATGCACAACATAAAGACATGGGGCAATGTTACATAACCCTGATATTTATGACCTGGTATCACTCAAGATCCTAACTGACTACTGGTATACCAAAAGCCAACAAGGGGGTAGACTATATAGGTCCCCTATAAAAGTGAAGTAAAATTAAAAGGAGATTAGTTTGTATTTGTGTGTGAACTGGAGAAAGATCCACCGTTTATAGTAGCTAACTTACCTAAAGTGTGCCTTTAAATCTAAGCGGTGCTCAGACATTTTCAAAATATTACAATAATAGACTAGATTACATAATAAATATGGCAAAAACCTTTCATTAAAATGCCTTTAAAAACCTGGATTTTCATGGCAAGGATGTTTTACTGTAATTTTGTAAGAAAACAAGAAAAATTAAAACAAAACAAGCAAACATTTATTTGAGTCTTTTTCTTTACAGTTTACACATGCTAAAAGAACAGATGACAAAGTAAACATTTTATTTACACAACACATTATACAAAGGTGCAAATGATATAAAAGGAATCTATTCTCCTTCCTTGCTCCAAGCTGCCCAGCAGTTTCTGCCATACGTTGTCATGTAGGAAAATGTTTGTAGCATCAGGATTATAGGAACAGGTATATAATCTGTCCATCTTTTGTTTACACACTCTAAAAAAGCAGCTCTTCCTCTTTTTTAATGCATGGCACATTGGCCTGTTCCGTAGGCTAGAGTGCCATTGGCACTTATAAGGGAAATGTATGCATAGTAGACCTGGTTGCTGTTTTTGGCAGACAGCATTACCACCAGAAAAGTTAACTAGTTGTGGAATTTAACAGCAAAACACCACTTGTTTACCAGAAACATGGGCATCATATAGTGCTTGCTTCACTAATGCCTGAGGGAGAAGAAACAGGCATGACTGCACCAATAAATAGATGATATCCTGAAGTCCACTAATCAATATTCTATCTCTACAAAGCATCCACCTGCAAGCAACTAAAACAAGAAGTAACCAGACAAAGCCTGCAAGAGGTGAAACACATGGTAGAGCGTTAAGGACAATCCATCCCAAGTTGTTGGACTGTGTACCCTATACAGAGATGCTTTAAAGACTTGGGAGAGGGATCCGGGTGAACCGTTGATTTTAAATTGGAAGGTATTTTATGCACTTTTTATGTAATAAATCCTGTTTATTTGAATGCTCTATTTGAGAACAAAGACCGGAGGAATGCTAACATCTCTTATATGACATAGAAGCCTGAGATGTCCAATTGAATATATATGTACTTTATTCTGGTTTTCTACTTGTGAGGTTCTGATCCTTTTATGAAAGAGAACTGATCTAGTTATACAAGCTGAGATAAGTTTGGAGTGTCTGCTTTTATCTTGCACAGTTTTTCTACTGTTGGACATTATTTAATAATTTGTAGCGCACATCTTCACTTTTCTATTTAGTAACTATTCTTGTAAACGCCAACTGGATTATTGCAGTGGTTTCCTGTAATTGTTACTAGTCTGCCTACTGTCTTCTTATTTATTCTGTGAGCACTTTAGAAGAATGAGTCAATGAATGATAAATAAACCAGGATTACTTCCAGGGGTAAAAGTGTATGGAGCCATACAGCTGGCCAGAGACATTGACTGGCTGCTATACCAGTACATGAGAAGTGTTTAGTTTGAATAGATGACATACCCCTCTTAAGCAGTGAAACCGGGTCTGATGTAACCACGAATCAGAACGCTGCCCAAAAACCTCTGTCTGAAACCGACAGGCTACTTGCAAGAGGATCAGCTCGGCACCGATTTAACCCTGGTAATGCTGACGTTATCTGCAATATCAGTCACTGCCCAATGATTTGGGATTCAAGGGTGTGTAAAACACAAGACAGATCTGTAAATAGTTAAAAGACAACCTTGCAGCACACATTCTCCTGCAAACAGTTTAAAGCCACTGTACCATTGGAAGTGTAATTATACATTTGTTTTTCAGTAGATCTACAGCCATATACTTGAATACATGAACCAGACTTTATTTTGCTGGCAGTAAACCTTTGAACGATTTAGTAACGTCTCGCATGCCACAATGCAAGCCCATATTCCGCAGCAGGTCCACGCTTGCAGGAGTGTATATTTTAAAAAGCTCTGGATTTGTAACAAAAATCGTAAGACGTGCAACACGTGAACTTGGTTCTGTTATCCCATGCTTCTTCTTACAAGGTGCTTAAGTGAAAGGATTGCTGCAATGTTACTATATGACGTGAATGAATAGCATACACTGTGAGATCCTTCACCATTTAACCTTTGTAAATGCACCAAATTAAATCACATACAAGACAAGCCTGCTGCGAAGTGGGGACAACAAGGGACTTCAAAATCAAAGCTATATTTTGTATGATATAATACTGTAAATCACTACTTGGACATAAATCATTCATGGTGGCAAGTATGATGTCATTTGTGCCGGTTTATAAAAAATAAAAAAAAGTTCAATGTGGTTGAACATCACCTTCAAAGAATTGCTGTAAATCTGCTTCTTGGAAGGGGAAGAAGCAATGTCTTACTAATGGGAGAAAAAACCCACCAGGCAGTCAAATGATGTCATGAATTGTCAGACAAGAGACACACATGGAATACCTTCATTAAAAAAAAAAAAATACAGGCAGAACAAGTTAACCCATGAATGGGGTTATGTAAGTTGTAGACATCAGTGCAACAGCAGGCTTTAGAGGCACGAGAAACCGGGTACTTTAGTGCACGTGGCTGTACAAGGCATGTCCTGCAGCATGTGAAAATCCGGCATTCCAGATATCACGTGGGGTCTTTCACGCTAAAGTATTGGGGTTAATTACGGTCCAAGTACATATCCACCGTGCCCCTCTTTATCTAAGAGCTGTGTCAGAATCTCATCAGCTCCTAACCAATTTCAAAGAAGATCCAAATGTTATGTCCTTCAAAAATGTAGAAAATATTGCTCGTTTCATACCATTTCATGTTAAAGAAAGTATCTGTGTACTAAAATCAATTCAGCTCTAGATCTTAAACCTACTCAAAACATAATTAAAACCAATGTAATCTAATGTAATGTATCAAGGGTGTTCAAGAACCAATTAGGACTAGATCATGGCAACAATTTCTGCAAAAATAAATTGTCAGCACTGGGGGAGTTAAATAATGGAAAAACTAACATTAATAAATGGCAAACAAATTAAAATATTATTGATAATTGCAAATAATGTCTTGTAACAATTGACTATGAGGGCTGCTTGAACAAATCTGAAACTCTCTGGCAGTGTCCATTACTGGTGGGTTTTTTTTCTTCCAGTAAACGGTTCACCAGATGTGAGATTCACAGTGTGTCATTTTGATAACTCCAACTCCCCCTCCCAGGCGCCGGTAATTCATGCCACCATACAACCTGCATGCAAAGAAACAGAGGCAATTAGTCGACGGTCTTAGACGGAAAGAAATCAATGAAAAACAACCTGCCATGTTTAAAGGGGAAGTTTCATGGGGGGGGACCTCTTCTTGTGCATAGAACACAGTGCTGCTTATATTAACGTAGGTTACCATTGACAAAAACCTGGGTTTTCTCTCATTTGTTTCCAACAAACTTCCTTTGTCTGCGGACCTGGAGGCGAACATTGTTGTCAACCATGAGATACTTTGGGAGAATTTTGCTGCTCAAACAAGTTGGCGGCTTATAGTAATGCTAATGAAGCTTGGCTCGTAAAAGGCTTTCATAAGTCCTTCTGTTTGGTCTATCAGCCAGAGCATGCAGGCATTTAGCCTTGCCGATGCTTAAAGTGCCAGGGTGTGGTACTATGTACTCCGGTGTTAACTGTCGCAATTTTGTGACACAGTCCCATTGGCATTAAACCTTTCTTATAGAGATCATAAGCAGCAGTCTTCGTCTGGATTAGTATTCTAGGCTAGAATCTGTAGATGCTTAGTTTAATTACTATTAACAACTTGTATCTCTCCATACTATAACTGTGAATGTATTATACAGCTTACCTGTTTAAACATTTAAAATCAGACCAGTCAGGGTAAAACTGACCCCTCTGACCCTTGCCAGCCGTTTCTGATTATATTAAATGGCAATGGAACACCACACTCCCTTTCAGTGACTTATATAAAATCGCAAGCTATGCATTTTAAAACTAAATGCCCCTTAAGTTTTAAAATCATAATCAAAGCAATATAATTAAAAAAAATAGCATGTTGGGTAATTTTTCACTTTCTCTAAATGGAATTTATTTGGCGCTGCTGCCCCCTAGAGTCTGGGTTCAGCAAAAAAATAACTTCAGCAAAGTTAATGTAAGCCTGTGATGGCGGAGTTGACAATCGCAAACGAGGGGTGCATAGTAACTATGGCCATGGTTTACTTTTGACTTGTCCTTGGTGACACTTACCTCCAAGTGTTAGCATCCGGATCAAAAACCTCTATCGTCTTTAAGTACGTCGTTCCATCAAAGCCTCCGACAGCCATCAGCTGTCCGTTTACTACAGCCAGGCCGACCTGCGACATAATGCAAGGTTAAAAATAAATAGGCAGTTTGGGAACTTTACACATCCTGTAAACAAAAATGTCGAACAGGTATTCAGATTGTTTTTGTTTTATATAGCTAACCCTTTAGAAACGTAAAACGTAATACACAAGAAATAAATAAAATCTATATATTTTTTTTATTCCGTTCATAGGGTGGGAACAAACATATTAGTATCTATGAAAACAAAGTTTTTTCCATGTCTTGCTGTGGTAAATGGCAGTAGTATTACCAGCCCAAGTGGCTCGGTCAACTCACCCCACTGCGCCGGGAAGTCATGGCTACAACTGGTGACCACTGGTTTGTTCTTGGATTATACCTCTCAGCGCTGCTCAGCTCAGTGGTGTCATCTCGGCCGCCCACTGCATATATCATGTCCTGGTACACGGCACAGCCAAGGTGTTTGCGACGGGTTCCCATGGGTGCTATTGTGTGCCAGCGGTTTTCCTGAGGATTATACCTTTCCACTAATAGAAGAGAAAAAAAGAAAAGTAATGAATTTTCAGCTATATATTTTTCTAGAAATTCCATAATAATAAAAAAGCTATTTTCAACACTTTTTTTTTTTTTTTAAAATCTGGTTACAAATGACAAACTCTATAAAACACAAATGGAGGTGCCGGTCTCCCTCACCCATTTCTATATTTGCAGGATGGAACCAAACAAGGTGTGGTAAAAATGTAATGTAACCAACCAGTATTTAGAGGGGATGTTCCATCAGACCCTCCAACAGCATAGAGGAAGCCACCCAGGACAGCAACGGCCACACCAAGTCTCCGGGTACTCATAGAGGCAACACGTGTCCATTTATTCTCTTTCGGGTCATACCTAGGAGAAAGACAAGCAACAGCCATTAAACGCGGGTCATGTGCTTTTGCCCATTTTATTATCTTGGATAAAGTAAGAAGGTGTCTGTTAGTACGAACGCCATAACTGTTCAATGCCTATAACCAGGTTTCTCAGGCAGCTCAGCACAGTATTAGAAAAAAATTGATTTCCCCCAAAAGTACCCTCTTTCACCAAGAGTATGAAGCATTTTTTACTTTACTAATTCTATTACTACTGAGGATTACTGCATTGGAAACTCCAGTGGGAATTTAATCAAGCATATTTATAATGACATTTTCCAATTACGTGTTGCATTCTTCAGACCCTTACACACAACTAGGTCAGATATCATAATACCAGGCTTTGTTCTTTATGCTAGCTTCCACGCAAACAAAATAATTGGCCAGCTAATTCAGATTTAATTTGATCTCCTCGCTAATGCAAAGATCTTGTGAAAGTGTAAAGACAGAACTTGGTGCTGCCAAAATCACCAGAGAGGATTGTGTGTTTATAGGTTGTTTTCATTGAAAAGGTATTTTCACTAAAATTATTTCCATCTGTTATAAATTGCCCAAAACATTCTAGGCTGTCCGTTTTACGCAGAGGACATGTTTATTGTGTTTAAAATGGACATACCGTTCCACAATATTGAGGCAAGAGACGCCATCCTGACCCCCAACAGCATAAAGATATCCCCCAAGCACAGCAACCCCAACACTTGTCCGGCAAGTACTGGTAGGGGCCACATCACTGCTCCACTGATTTGTTTTTGGGTCATACCTAGGAGATCAGAGAAAGCTTTCAAACATAGAAAGACAGCGCAAAGTACAATACACTTTTAGACATGCACCGTGTGTAGCATGACAAATCTTCGGGCAGCAAATCCTCATTTGGTGTTAAGAAAGAAAAGGTAGCTTCAGGAGATAAACATGAAAGGAGTGTCGGATCTACCGTTCTACGCTGTTTAGGTACGAGGATCCATCATGTCCACCAACTGCATAAAGGAGGTCATCTAAAACACTGACTCCAACACCACAGCGCCGTTTGCTCATAGAAGCCACCATTCTCCATTCATTAGTCTGAGGATCGTAGCGCTCTACACTTGAAATGGCATCTCCACTACACCATCCTCCCACTAAAATGAAAAAGAGAGGATGTTAAGCATACCCCCAATCAGATGGAAATGCTTAGATGGAGACAAATCTGTATTCCAATAAATATTTCAATTGCTATGACCTATGCTGAAATATGCAAAGAAAAATGTTACAGAGCCTCTTGCTCATGTCCTTGTTTATGCCCACCTCAACTATTGTAACCCGCCTTAGGTGGTTCTCCCACATACTCATCCCGCCCCTCTATAATCCAGCATAAACGTTCTGCCAGACTTGTCTTCCTCATATATCGCTCCCCTCTGTCAGTCTCCTCACTGGCTGCTTGTGTGCTTCAGGTTTCAGTTAAAAATCCTGAATCTTTCTTTCAAAGCTCTCCACAGCGGTTCCCCTCCTTACATCTCCAAATACACTCCCATCCGGGCTCTGCACTCATCAGATGAACTCCATCTGTCCTGTGCTCCAGTTTCTAGCTCTCATGCACACTTGCCCTCCCCCGACCTATCCGTCATTCCCACTGCCTTCAATCCTTCAAAAAAATCCCTATGGACCCACTTCTTTAGGGACATCTACAAACTTGTGTGTTAACGTCCTTCCTGCCATCTTCCTTTAGCTCACCCTTCCTAGTCCCTCTCCTGTCTTCAGGCAATACTTATACTAGTGAGGCTGGTCCTTCCCTACAGTGGCACTTTTACTTATTCTGTAATTTAGCCCAACTCTTTCTAGATTGTAAGATCATTATGTTGTTTCTGTACATTGAGTTGTTACGTAATGTACTACTTGTTATGTCATGATGACCCTGTGTAAAGCCCTGCAGAATATGATGGCGAACTATAATAAATAGTAATAGTAACCCACGTCAGATACCATGTGCTAGTAAAACCAAACTTAAAAACACATTTTAGATTCATCTAGTGACCCTCAAACCTTACCTGCAAAGAGCACTTCACCACAGCGAATAGGCTTACGAGGTCTGGTCCGGGGACCTTGCATCAGAGGCCGCTCCTGGGGCAATAGAAGGTAGTTCTTGGCTTCATCTACTAAATCCCTGAAGGAAAGGTTTGCAAGATTACTATCCAATTCAAAAGGGAGATAAGATCCGAAATGCCTTAAATGATAGCATCTGTATTAATGCTTGCACAGAGATAGGACATGACAGAGGACCTGTGAGGTGTTTTTTTTGCAATGTTGTAGCCCCTCTTAACACACACATTTTGAAGGCGAATGGTAATCTGATGATTAAGGGGGAAACTACAAATATCTTAAAAATCAACAATTGTGTTGTATGAAACCTTTACCAGACATAATTATTGTCTCTTCAGAATTCTTCACAGAACAGACGTCAATCTTGTTTTCAATATTACTGAGGGCCGAGGGGTAATGAAATGATTCATAAGAGACCATGAGAATACCTGCACTCTTCATCGCTTTTAATGAGCGGATCAGATCCCACAGTCCCAACCAAAAACTTAGGACTCAGTAGTGGCAGACGGACATGCTGTAGAACCTGACAGAAGAAACACATGCTTAAAATAATCAAGATATTTCTATTACTCAGCTGTCCGGTTTTACATTTAGTGAAAAATTACATTTTTGCCTCTCCCAGTCTTTTCAAAGCACAATTTTGGTAAAACATTGACATCTTGTTACTCAAGCTTTATATTATTAAAAGATAATCATGACGTTACTTCTTTATTTCCTAAAAGATGACATGACCATCCCATGACATGACTATCCCATGATATTTTGTAGAATATGTATAGAAGGAGGCATTGTTTGATACGGTCAGCAGTAATATTCACTGCCTGAAGTCTCTTGCAAATGTATATTTCTTCTGTAACAAACATTTAGAGCAAAGTTCAAAAAAAGAACCTGTGGTAGCTGTGGCCTCCGCTCCTGGATGCTGTACTTGACCCAGGCCATAACTGCATTGAAGACTTGCTCCTCGCTGCGTACGTTCAACTCGTCGCTGGAAATGATATCTATCAGCTGATTGGCTGGGAGAAGCATGAACTCCTCACTTTCCATAACCTGGAGAACATGGAATAGAAGAGATATGAACACAAAGCAGAAGGCTGACTGCATACAGAATATTCTATGAACAAATGGCATGTTGACCGGCTACCGTGCCATTCAAGTAAAGTAAGTCAACTATGATGTCATTGGATGTAGAAAATACCATTTTAATAAAAGCAGCCATGAGCATGCACCACCAATAGTCGATTGCAGCCTGCAGCTTTACAGAGGTTAAACTCCAAATGTCCGCATAAAAGAACACAGTGTTATTGCTTTCCAAAGCTAATGGGCAATTATAACATACAGATATTACGCGATGAGATTGCACATTTTACAGATTTAACCGCATTGAAGGACAAATGTCATGGGCTGTCCTTTCATAATTCCCACCATTTAGAAATGAATCTATACACCAAATAAAAAGTTTAAAATCAGCTTTAACATCAATATGGATGTTCTTCTAAAAAAAAATCAGTGACATGCATCACTGTAAAGAAATAGGCTCTCCGTCGAGAATCAATTCTAGGTTACTTTAAAAGAAAAAAGTTTGCATGAGAGCAATTCCTTTTATTTCTGCGAGCAAAACACACTTGGATATCTCTTTACATATATTTTTTACAGACTTGTAATGATATAAAGAACAAATAAGACTTAGGGGTTCATACTTTGCACCCTTCTGCTGCTTACAAAAGACGAGAATATTTTAAAAAATCAACACACAGCCGGGAGCAAGACTAAAAATCACACGTTCTGCAAATGGCTATAAATTAAGCAATGGCTGCAACAATGCACTGCATCACTTTTAACCCTTTGCATGAACAATGATTTTAATACGGGTCATCATGGTAATGGGAAAGTGTGTTGTGTACACGGTGTGTGCGGAAAGGGATTACAGCAAGCTATGCATGAAGGAAAGGGTTTCTTTGTAGCAGACTTATCTACAGCAGCTGACTGCCTTTCTAATTTAATCGGTGCCGTAGGTTCATGCCAGTTGAACACGGATCTGTAACACTGCCTGTCCCTCTATAGAGTGCGGGTTTAAAAGAGTTTGCAAGATTCTTGGTTACTTCTGACCTTCCGAGTTAAAGTGGAGATTTAAGGTCAGGCAAAAGAAATACAAGCCATACAGCTGTCATTTAAATAAATACACTCACTTTTTTACAGTACAATTTAGCTAGAAGATTAATTTCCCCAAAGTGGTCTAGAAGGAACTCTGGCAACTGAGCAAACTAAATACGGTGCAAAAGTTCTTCCGTTAAGTACATAAACTAAAATTCTTTATATATATTGCCGTAAGAGCAAAATCAACGGTTTGCAGACACCACAGGTATTCAAAAGTCTAAACAAAGAACACGTTATCTTGAGTGAGTAAATGATCTTAATTATCTACTTTTATCCTACTATTGCAGTACTTATAATGACCATACTTAAAAGGACATTAACCAAACAGCAATTAGTCAAACAGTTTAAAGGGGGGGTTAGTTTCAACTAATCTATATCTCTACATAGGGCAAAGGACATTGTGCATAAAACCGCACTTGCAGATCGTATAAATGTATATACTAAAAGAAAAGGTCTCGAGTTAAGCGTTTGCCAAGAAACCAATCCCTCTGCAAATAGTTACCAGGAGCCAAAGGGTCCCCATTACTGCCTGCGCCTTCTTGGGTGGCACTCAGTCCCGAACTGGCGTGCAAATTGAAACTTTGATTCGATCTCCAAATAGATTTGCACGCACAGAGTCGCATGTAAATACACGCCTCCCTTTTCCGTTACAGAAGTTAACATACCCTCACAAACGTGTCCGTCTGACCTAGTGATTGAAAACACACCTGTGACTCGGGAGGGGGTTAGATATTTTAAAGCCACCAAGAACCACGGAATAAAATGAAGATGGCTATTTTTTGCACTTTAGAGAAAGATCTGCATTTTTTTGGCAGATGAACGTTCAGCTAAAAAGTTATTTACGTCGAGAAAAGGTGTAAAGCATATTGTGGTCTTTACGGGAGTGAAGAATGTTGTCCTTTAGCTGTCAACACAGCATCGTTTGTGTCATTCGGCAAGGACAAACACACAGCTGCCGGTAAATGGTTTTACAAACAATGTCCTTACATGTAGGTTTTCAAAACCTGCCATCAGAACTCCTCACATGAGCATATATTGTTCTTTTGGTAACATAACTGAGCTTGGCGAATAGCTCATGTCATAAGTAGCTATAGAGATTAAAATCGAGATGCACCACCCTCCCGATTACGTAATATCATACCTCCTGGAAGTTGTGTTGGGTAAATTTGTCAGCAATTCTCAGCAGTTCTCGGCAAGAATGGGTATCGGCGAAGGCTCGGATGCCCAAGCAGTTTGATGGGTCGAGTTGGCGCTTTAGGAACTCGCAGCAAGCCTCCTGAATCTCCGCTAGCTGAAGAAGACAAGCAGCCGGTAACAAAGTCTGGACGTTACCCTCTTCCACTGTGATTTGTGAAGTGTAGGAGAAATCTATCAGCAGTTCCATGGCTCGTTCATCAATGTCCCGTATAACAACTTCCGTTTGTCGACTTTCAGCCAACTCCCCGGTGAACATGGCCCGAAAGTAAGGGCTACAAGCGGACAAGATGACACGGTGTGCATAGATCTTCTTGGTGCCAACCACAAGTACAACATCACAGAGCTCTCTGTGCTTGCGCAAGAGGTTAATGACCTCAAGAGTCTGTCGGGGATGTTTGTCTGAGACATAAGGCATGCGGGCCGGCTGGGGGACCCCTTCTGGTAGTTTGTTCGGGTCTCCCAGGGTACAACGACTCGTCACGTCCATACCAGTCTCCCCTGGACGAGTACTGAGACACCTAAGTTTCAAATAAACAAATTAAAAAAAACACAAAACAAGTAAACACTCCTGTAAATAATGGAATCGTACAGCTAGAGGTCTTCAGCTTTTGTCAAAAGCAAATAGATCGATATATAGAACACATTCCATAGCATCTAACAGAGTTAAGTGGTACCACACTAAGCCTACTACTGGATCTAGAAGTCTAGTAATCTACAGGTTAATTATTTGAAAAGTGGTCCCTATAGCAAGCAAACTGAATGGCCCAATGAACATGATCATTCCATTGGTTGCTATGGTGATATCACGTTTCCAAACTTTTCATCGGAATGTATTCTTAAATGAAAGTGCATCTTTTATGCATAATAACTGAATCACGACGCTGTTGAGCAGTCTATTGTCATCAATCACTGGATTTAGCACATACCAGTTCAGTTTGGCACAGCTGGACAGATCACAGCTCGCAATCCCCCATATCTTCCAACTATTCATTTTACCATTAGTATGTAATTTCTAACTTTGACAGAAATTTGCCCAGCATTGAAGTGGGATGATTATGGCACATATTATGGGTGCTGGCATTTAGCCCACGGATAAGCAAAATATTTAATTAACAAGCTCTTTTCAAATTCATATATTAACTGGAATGCATTTTCGCAGGCAAAAGCAAACCATATGATATCTTATGTTCCTATATAAATATATATATATATATATATATATATATATATAGTATATAGTGTAGCCTGCTCAGGAGAGAAGGAAACAATCTGGAAAACAGATACACAATACAAAGAACGGAACCCATTAATTCTTAAATAATATTTCTGTATACTGGAGGGAGCTTCTATTAAGTAGGTGAATGACTGCATACGTTGTTGCAGAAGCATAGATTTAAAAATGTTCAAATTTAAATGGAAAATATACAAAAAAAAAATATTTACAGAACGTCATATTTGCATCAGCCCTAAAAAAAATCAACAAATTATGTTTGCTAAACCCCTGTCCTAATGAAGCTGTTACAGTCCATGGATTCTCTTCTGCTGCTCTTTGTGGCTTCTTTTAACCTAAAATGTTTGCTATATAGTAACGTGTCTAATCCCTCCCAAGGCAAGAAGACCCCCCTTTACCAGGCTATGATATCTGGCATCGGTGCTTTTCTGTGTCCCTTCTCAGATATTGGAAATGAATTGCTGCTGTGGGTTTTGGGACGGAGGGGGATGGCTCCGTAGGACTGCTCCCGGGGCTGGTTTCCCTGAATATCATTTCCTTAAATCGAACAGCTGCAAAGTGAAACTCTATCTCAGCTTGCAGACGGAGAGGCTTTCCACGGCCGCAGGAGAAAACATTCAATATACATTTAAAATACATTAGATAAAAAGGGGATATAACACCCAGAAAGAAGTCTATTCTAGAGGACTTCATGAATATTTCAAATGAATTTTATAGGATGGCCATAACATAACATTGTGTGCACACCGGACAACCGTTTAAACACTAGTAGTCTACACATAAGACTAATAGTTTGTAGAAGATAAATTTTATATTATATATATTAATATATATATACATTTTTAATTAAACTCTTCTCTTGAGGGATTTCTGACTCTGATAGTCCTTGCACTTAAATCAAATTAGGTTCCAGAAAAACATGGTGTGTGCTAGGCTTGTGCATTCGGATACATAAGAATTGCAAATTTAACAAAATTTGCTTATTTTGCCAATTCGTATGAATCTGCGAAAACTAAGCAAAACCACTACATTTTTCTGTCGGCAGACATGACCTCACGATGAGGGAAGGAGGCGCTCCCAGTGACATCCTCTCCCCTGGTTCGGAGGATCGGGTGTCCCCGGAAGCTCCACCGTTTTGCCCGAAGATAACCACCCATGAAAGTTTGCAAAAACGAGGAGCTTCTGGTGAGATCCTCTCCCTGATTGTAGGATATCAACAGAAGCGCAACCATTGCAGAGGTTCACTGAGCAGCCATGCCTGAGGAGATGCAACAAAGAAAGACGTTGAAGGACACAAGAACACGACGAAGAGGATGTTGGAGAATAAGGGAGCTGCAAGAATTTTGTTTTCAATTTTAAAAAAATCCTTTAATTTTCATCCAAAATGAATTAGCAGGAAACAGAATATGTTGTCCTAAAATGTATTGAACAATTTGTCTGAATCGGTTATTGGCAGTTTGCACATGTCTAGTGTATACTAGAACAATGCAATTCCAGTCTTAATTTACATGCAAAACAAATTTACGAAAAAATGAGGTTCAGTCCTAGGTTTTATTCAGCGTTTTCTGCTAGAAATTACAACACATTCTTTCATTTGGTTAGATTAATAGAATGAAGCATGTTTAACTTTACTGATCAGCACTAACATACTAATGAAATGTGGCAGCATTACTTTTGTTGGTTATGAATCTTAGCATCAAAATAGTATATGAAATAGGTCAAGTTTGCCACAGCGTAAGCAAAAACTATTGCAAGTTAAGGCCTGTCTGTATATGCGCGGTCTGGGAATGTTCCGGGAGGCAATGCCCTCATATAGAAACTCATTTTCCGGAAAACCAATATTCAGCCTGGGTGAGAGAAGCATCCAAATCAACAGAATCCTACTTCCCTCCGACTCATGCAAGTGCTTCCGTAACTGTAACTAAGAGCGTATATCTGTGCATGCAATGCAAATTAGGTATCAATAGCGTATGAAAGAACCATTGTCCTTTAATATGTGCACATGGTAAGTTTCGATATATTCATTAAGCATGGCCGTATAACACGTTTATATGGCTGCATCCATAACTAAGGACTCCAGTTTCATTAGAATGATATTTGGTACAGCAGACTTTGCGTTGTTTGCATGAAGATATACCTTCTGTACATGACGTTAGCTGGTTAGCTATAGTATACACATGTATGTATACACATCTGGAAATCTGTATATAGAGTGATTCTAGTGGAAATTTCCACTAGATACTGGGTTTATTTTACCACCAGAGCAGCCAACTGAATGTTAGTTTGTTAGACCATTCTGTTGCTATAGTGATAAGATCATATTTAAAGCTTTGCATCAATATAATCTTCTTAACGCAGCCCTGATATGTCAAGGATGGCTTGCTTTAGATTTGTGTTTTTTTCCGCATCAATCTAAAACTATTCTAAATTATAAATTAAACAATGGTAAATTCGCACTTAAATGGACAATATATGCAAAAAGGGGAAGCAGAAAAAGGTTCTTGGCAACTAAGGCTGTGTAGGTGTAAAAAAATGTTTAAAAAATGATCCTCAATAAAAACAGGGGTGTTTATTAATGATCAAATCATTTATACCAATACCCCACCCGGTACTTACCTACGCATTGGCTTTCTGTCCATGCACAGTGAAGAGAATTCTTCACAACAGGCTTAAAAACAGTACCGGATAAGATAAAAGCATGAAGTCTTGGTGGATATTTTATGTGGCTGGAAACAAATCTCCTTTTCTTCGCTTCTCCAGTCCTCAGTCCTGTAGCATTTATAATCCACGTAGACCTCTGAAGCAGTTTGTTGTGCATCTGAAAATATATACATGCATGGATAATTACTAAAGTAGTTGCCAAAGCAAATGTTCATCAGGTCAATGTATCTTTCCAACACTAATCCAGAACAAATAAAGTCTACGAAGGAGAAAACCAAAAAAAAGTCTAATATAAGGTTAAAAAATGCTTATAAGCTGATGATATGCTTGTATATACTGTTGATGTACGTTCTGTGCTGCCATATGCCGTTAAACGTTATACGTTATGTATGTCACGGGATAAACTCAATGAAGATTGCACACTCAGAACACACTTTATGTGATTCAAATGCCCAGTGCACAGCAGGACAACACGGCAACTCATTATGTACAAGTATGATCAATTAACTAAAATGAAGGCTAGCGGGTACAAAGTTGCTACTTCTATTTGAGCCATGTGGCTCATCTAAAATATTTCCAACATACATTTAGTAATTCCAGAGGCCACACACTCACAAAATATTGTTAGATAAATATTACAAGGAGGTGAGAAATAGCAGATGTTAACTGTGTAGCCCCTGCGAAACGTCACTGAAACAAGAAAGCGTTTTAGGCGAGTCAAGAATTACTACGAATCTACTCTACTAATAAAGGTGTATTCGTTCGATAGAGAGGGGGCAAGTTAGTTATACTTTACAATTCACAAATTACGGCCAACCCCAGTGAGCTTCTCTGTCATGAGGGACCAACATGATCCGGCGTAATATAATAATAATAATAGGCCATCTTACCACTTTCAATAGGTGAAAGACCTAAGAATGGGGTTTGCCTTTAAATATATATAATGAATTATGTGAAGTGAAAATGTTTTATTACCTTAAAACCATCAACGTTAATGAATGCACATACACGATTTAGTTGACCTCTAATCCATGAATACAATAGCATGGATTTAAATGTATTTCTATTCAGTATTTATGTATAACCTAGATTACATAGGTTTAGGATTATATATATATACACACACACTCAATCGGTATTGACTGATTGCAGGGGGGGGGCGGGGGGGAACCGACCTATAGTCAGGACAACAGTACATTGTACACGGCATTAAAAGCTTTCCTGTACCGACTGCAGGCTCAGGATTAATACCCAGTTCTGACTCGGCTTATACTGCTGCAGAGAGTCGCACTACAGTTGATAACAGAATAGCAAACCATGGTGCAGCATTGCAGCGCCGCCGTAAATAATCATCTTAGTGTGGTGCTTGAGCAGCGAAATATCACATGACTGACATCAATGCCAGCCTCCAGGTCTGCTGAAAAAGGAATTTATCGCAACAATCAGATAAAACCAGGTTTTGTTAATGTTAACCTATGTTAATGGATACAGTAGTACACTGTATGCTCAAACCATGCTGATGGACTATTAAGCAATCAGTGCTTTATTAGATATACACACACATATATATATATATATACACACACAGTAACAACTCCGATATGGGCTCACGTTTGTCACCTCTCCTAAAAGCACATTGCTACACAGCCAGGACATCCTACATAAAACATTCACCGTATTACATGGATGGGAAAAAAAAAACATGCAATTATAATGCTCCATGTCCTAATGAAGGTGTTTGAAACATGACTGCAATGAATAATTAAATACAAAACAGCCAATAGATCACAATTTCAACGATCTTCACAAGTACTAAATACTTGCCTTTAAATAGATGACTGAACTGTTATCTTTTCTTTATGCAGCACCAAATCATTTACGTAAAAGGTAAAAAAGGTAGACGTAAGCACAGCATCATAACTAGTACATCATTACCGGTTATTACTACACGTCATCACGTTCACCGTGTGTGATTATGCCCCAGAATTATTGAAAAAACATTTAAAAGGCCTGCAAAATATTACTATAGCTCTTCCCGGGTTTCCTTTTCCTGTGTGAAAACATTCAGTGAGAAACTGTTACATTAACCCTGCCGTGCATTTAATATTATATATATTATGAAATAACATATATGGAGCAAAAGGACGACATTAAAAGACTTAAGCTGAAATAGTTAGCCTTAAACATATATGCTACCAACACACCTCATACACAAGTCACCGTCCGTCCTCTCACGTCGCCCCAGTTCCGGTATAATACAAATTCTTACCGGATTCCCACTATTCCTTGATGGTGAGGCGGAAGCTGTCCGCTCCGTTTACTCTTCCTCTCCCTATCTCACCCAATATTTTTCCACAGCTGTGAAGTGACTGAGTCCCGCAGCGCAAGTTTAGGTCAACCAATCACAGAATCGTATTCGACTGGCAAAGCGAGGCTTGATACGCACTTCCGGCGGACATGAAGCCTAGCAAAACCACGTTCCTGTATCCATAGCAACGCGTCCCGTCCGCAAGTTTCGCAGCTTGAGGTTCCGCTTTTACACCACGGAAGAGTGATAAGTAAGCGTAGCGGAGGTCTGACAGGAGACAGCAAGCATTTTTACTTTTTGTTATTATAATTTTTTTTAATAATTATTGTTTTTATATGGCTATTGTGGATTTTGCATATGTCAACAGACCTGATTTGGATCAGAACATAGATCTTTAGTAACAGCTATTACGGCAGTTCCCAAGTGTCCCTCTTAAGAAAGCACAGTCCGTTCTACCCTTTTGTCTCCCTTTTCTAGTAGATAAGAATGTGTGGTGGGTTTGAGTGTATCACAGTGTTATAACAATGTTTATATAATCTACCCTTTTGTCTCCCTTTTCTAGTAGATAAGAATGTGTGGTGGGTTTGAGTGTATCACAGTGTTATAACAATGTTTATATAAACGTGTTACTAAAATAATGTTTTCTTCTAAACGTTCATGTTCACTTAAAAGCCTAGCCACACTCTCTAAGCAATTCATCTTTTAATGGTCCATCACACAGATTCTCTACTTGCTAATTTGCAGTTTACAAAAATATTACTTCTGTGGAGTTAAACATATTCTGGATTAAATCACCTGTATTCAAGCAGGGATTTCAACAGTGCTATACCAGAGAGAACGTTTTAATACTAATGGTTATTTGGGGACTCTATGGGCTCCCCCTGCTGGTAAGAAAAGGCAATCCAGATGTTGATCTCTCGCCTTGCCTAATAAAAGAGATGCCAACTGCACCATATTAGGAGCGAGACCAAAACATATTTTTGGAGTTGCTGGTTCTCTTTTCTACATTTGCTTTGCATCTTGGATCAGAGCTGGCGTAACAAACAGGATCAGTCTGATATTGGTCATTTTTTTCTTTGTAAAGGAACTAAAAGGTGAGATGCGCCCAAGTGAGAATTACAATAAGCCAAGCGTTAGTACTATGCACACTAAAGTACAAAGTCTATCTGCACCTTACTCACAAGGCCCTACAGGACTGGAGCTGAATATAAACCCAGGCATAATCTCATCTGTTGATAAGATAATCCAACACTAGAGGGTCAGTGTTACTTATGATTTCTGTTAGTATATTTATACCTGAGACTGGATTACATTATTCTGCCTGGTTTCTATTCCACATGTTCTTACATTTTAATTTTTTTCAGTAAAAAGGAGATGGAGATTTTAAGCCCCGCATCTTCCGCCAGTCCCGTTCTACGGTGTGTTTTGGAAGGAGATATTCAGGCTCTCCAGCTGCTCTTTGAAAACGAACAACATGAACAAGCCCAGCAACTGCTCTCGGAACAGGATCTATTAGGGAGGAATCCCCTATTTTTAGCCTGCATTTTAGGTCGCACTGATGTGGTGAAAGAACTAGTTAAGCGAGGAGCAGATGTAAACCAGCAAACAGCTAGAGGTAAAAAGTATATATACGGTATATATATATATATATATATATATATATATATATCCATATCCTGAATATTGCTGTCTGGTTTGCTAGGCTGTATGATTCATTCATGTGATTGTCTCTCCAAAGGCAGCCAAGAGAAGAGGGAGAAAAGTGTCATTTAATTCATACATGATTTCTCCTCCACAGTAAAATGCATTGGGGCCATATTCATAAATGTAAAAAGAGAGAGCAGGACGGCCCAAATGGTATTATATGGGATGGCTTAATGCCGGTGTACTAATGAAGGGGATCTCTCACTCATGTTAGGTTACAGTGTATTTGTTGAACAGAACTGGTTTGCTTTAAGTGTTGAAAATCCCCATATTGTCGTACATTAGTACTTTACCAAATAGCCTTCCAGCAGAAGTGGTAGAAACAAATACAGTGGGGGAATTTAAGTATGCATAGGACAGGCATAAAGCTATCCCGAATGTTAGACGAGACCAAGGAACGATTAAGGTCTGAGTGTTTACATCAGGAAAAAACTTGGGAGACTAGATGGGCCGAGTGGTTCCTATCTGCCATCAAATTCTCTGTCTCTGCGTCTTGCTTTGCAAATACGAGAGATTTGTGGCATGAGGGCCAAACACAATGACGTTTGCTGTGTTTGTACTTACGTGCAGGTTATTTACCTCTACATTGTGCAGCGGCCTGGGGTCAGTTGGAGGTGTTGAAGACATTGGTGGAGTTAGGAACCGACATCACGGCTGTTAACTTCCAAGGTGAAAAGGCATGTCAAGTAGCTTCCCGGTACAACAAGACAGAGTGTATAGATTTCCTGAACTGGGCTGGTAAGTGCCGTGCATTTTATCAGATTAGCATTACACAACGGGCACCTATTACCTAAATCCTATATCACATAATACAGTATACTTAAAGGTGCTGTTTCACTTACAAACTATTATTTAAATAATGGGACCCATGCCACCCATGTGCACTGGGGTCTGAACCTCATCCTCGGCTTTCTCCGAGTCAGCACTGGAACCGACTAGGTAAGTAAATCATGTTCAGCCAAACACATCTCCTGCACACAAAATAGCTGGCGAGCGGGGATAGAGACAAAAGCATTTGTGGGATATCAAAAAAGGCACATCATGGACATTTAAAGGGCACACACAGCTACCACATGCATTAAAAAGCATTTATGCCAGTCAACGTATACTGCGTCTATTAAACATACTTTAACATTTAAAATGCCAGCTAGGTCTCCGAAGAAATCATTCCAACGGAGGTGGATTTAAAACACATAATTACCTTCCCGGATGTTGCTAGCCATTAATCCTTAAAACATTACCTTACCTCAATCCAACCTGATTTACCGGAAGACAATGTAACTCTCAAAACATTTATTATCATTAATTTATTTTACCCCTCAACCGACAGAGGCAAAACATGCTTTGAAGACATATATCAGCTTTATTCTACAGACTATGGCAGACCCAGAAAGGGCGCATGTTAAACTCCTCAAAGATGAGAAGGTAAGCAACGTACTTTGGAAGGACTCACAAAATTACAATTCAAGTCTATCTACATCAAATAACAAGGGTAGATTATCAACTGTAAGCGGTTAAATAACCAATGTGTTATGTCAAACTACAGAGTTAAACGTCATTTAAGGGATAGAAACTAAATACCATATTTGCTCAATTATAAGACGACCCCGATTATGACGACCCCCCAAAATTTGAATATTAATTTAGAAAAAGACTGAATATAAGACTACCCAACAGGAAAACATTTTTATTAGTAAATATGAATTCACATGTAAACTATTTTTCCCATATTTAATAAAAATTATGATTGAAAAAAAATGTTTTGGTTTTTATTTCCTTTTATTTGCCCCTCTAGAACAGTGGAATTTGTGATGTAGACCTCCGCTGCTGATGGCCAGTACTTCCGCCGGGGCTTCTATGATGGTGCTCGACCATGACGTTCACCGGCTGCGGGATGCGCACAGACAACCTCCACTGCTGCAAGCACTTCTGTGGTGGAGCACCTAGAAGGTCATGTGATGCCGGGGCTCAGTCATAGAAGCCCCAGAGGAAGAAGCTCGTCTTATAATCAAGCAAATAGATGGGAATGAAAGGAGGCGAGCGGTTTCGCAGAGCCTTTTACTATTCCGAGCATTTCAAGTAAAATTCTTGTAACTCTCACAGTTAATAAACTATTTGGTTAAAGGAATCTCCAAAACAGTAATCCTATTTTATAATGCATGTCAGAGTCCATTTTGCATGGACTCTAATGCGTTTTACTGCAGGCAAATTGAAGGATGCATTATTTAGTTATTCCACAATTAGACTTCTGCCTCATTTAAGTCCTCCCTTGGCTGCCCCCAAATGAAACCATAAAGCATTTCTATGTAAAATTCTTGCACATGCTCAGTAGTGCTACTATTTAAGTCAACAAAACAGCAGCCTATCACACGTAAGCTATCAGTGTTCAGATAGCACTTTGGCCTCTATTGCTCCCGTTGCTATTGGTTTCCATTAAAATGGGAAGTACTATTTAGCATGTGCATGAAGCATACAGAGGTACGCTTCCTGTATCCAGTAGAGGCAGCTGGGGGAGGAGTTACACGAGACACAATAGCCCCAGTAACTAAAGAATGTCTACATCTTTTTGCATGCAGTAAAACACACCGGAGTCCATGTAAAATACACTCCAAGATGTATTTAATATCAAAACAGGACCAGAGTGCTTCTTAAAATGCCGACACCATAATATATCATAGAACATCTATTGGATGGCTCCTGAAATAGTGTACGTTAGTTACGCTGAAATGTAGCAATGCCCAGTGTACCGTTTTTATTTCAAAGTGGTCAGTTGATCATGTGCAAATTATACAAGTACATTGTTTTTTTGCTTTTTAGGTACAGGTTAACAAAGCTTGCAAAGCCAAAACTGAATGGTTAGAACACAACAAGAATCCAACCACTCAAGATTTTTTAGAACAGAAAAGTCAACTGGAAGCTGCTGTGCAAGTCGTATTAACCAAACTGAATACACCAAGTAAGCAAGAGTATGTTTTCTCATATTCAGACAGGGGGAAATTTCAGTGTTTTAAGGGCTTAAAAAGACGTTGTTACATAAAAAACATAGAATTTTATAGTACATCCGCTATTATTATTTATTGTTTTATATAGCGGCATCAAATTCTGTAGCGCTGTACAATGGGTAGACAGGACGTAACAAGTAGTATGTAACATAACAAATTGACTTACAGAAACAACAGGTGATGAGGGCCCTGCGCAAACATGTTTACAATCCACTTATTCATATCTTCGCAGGAGCTGAGAGTGGAAAAACCAGCAGAAAGTGAAACCTCACACATGTCCCGGGGAAAAAACATCATTATGTGGGGTTTTTCTTTCCATCTACTGTGATATCCAACGTGTCTTGATAGATATCTTACAAAGTACTGAACAGGTTTGTCCAAATACTCCAATTGTAGATTGACAAGTTATGTAAAGTCTAATTATGCCTGGTTCAAGACAACTTCACAATAATAAAGCTGACATTTAAATAAATGAGGCATCTTCAGCATCCCCATCAGACACTGGAATGGTTTGAAATCAAGCACTCATTAACTGTAGTGTAACAAAAAATGCCAGGACCCCTTGCAAGACTTGTGGTGCCCCAATCTCCTCTAACACCCACATACGCCAATGCTGATATACACTTAAGCACACACATTTATGTATACGGTAACATATTTACACAAAAACATATTTACATGCACACTAACATACACACACACACCCAAACCCCTACCTTTGTTCTCCACCTGCCACCGAGAGCTCTTCTGCTCCCTCACTTGCCACATGCGTGCGACTGCTGCGACATAAGGAGCATGGCCGGGAAATGAGGAGTGCGGATCGGGAATGGGTTAGGCAAGGGTCCGCTGGCATTTATTGGGAGGGTGAGCTCTTGGTTATTTCACCATTTGCAGAGCGCTTCTCAGCTAGGGGCAAGGTGGAGGGATTCCAGTCACCTGCGATTTCGATGGAGTCAGAGCTCCCCGGAAGGTTCAGAAGTTTTCCAAGAGATTCGCGGGAGTGTGATGGGCTCTGGCCAGCTTCTCTGCGAGAACACACAGTATGCCCTTCAAATATTTTAGTAACCACACACAGGTATTGTCAACCCTTCGTGAATTATCCCATCTTAGTCATATTAATCAACTGAATATCAAGAAAGGTACACGCTTTAACCATCCAACGTTCCATCATGTGTGTTAAATTTACGCAGTTTTTTTAGATTGTAATTATATAATAGCTTAATGTACTGCAGCTTCCTCTATTTTAAGACAATATAGCAATATGTATACTGCGGATTTCTACTATTAAACCGTTTTTAAGTTTAGAGCTTCGGTCATTACACATGTACATTAAGCTTGGATACGTATATATTTACACACCAACCATAACATTATGACGGCTGAAGTGAATAACACTGATAATCTTGTTATCATGGCACCCGTCAGTCGGTGGGATACATTAGGCAGCAAGTGAACATTTCATCCTCAAAGTTGATGTGTTAGAAAATGGGCAAGTGTAAGGATCTGAGACTTTGGCAAGGGCCAAACTGTGAAGGCTAGATGACTGGGTCAGAGCATCTCCACAACTGCACCTCTTGTGGGGTATTCCTGGTCATCAAAAGTGGTCCAAGGAATGAAAAGGGGTGAACCGGCGACAGAGTCATGGGCAGCCAAGTCTCATTGATGCATGTGGAGGGGGCGAAGGCTGGCCGGTGTGGTCAGATCCAACAGACGAGCTACTGGAGCTCAAATTGCTGAAAAAGTAAATGCTGGTTCTGATAGATGTCACAACACACAGTGCATCGCAGTTTGCTGCATAGCCGCAGACAAGTCACGGTGCCCATGCTGACCCCTGTCCACTGCCGGAAGTGCCTACAATGGGCATGGCAGATAAAAGAAAAAAAGGCAAGATAGTAAAAGGATTTAGGGCAAAAGAAATTCTCAAAGACAGAGGAAAGAATAGAACAGAAGGAAAACTAATGCAGAGGCAGGAAGTAGAGGAAAAGGGGCTTGCTAAAGGGAGGAAAGTTAGCTTTTAGATAAGAATGGCCACTGCTCCAGTGCCCTAGGCTCCACTTGGAGGGGGCCACACAGACAGCCGGGTCCGCAGCCTTATCGATTTAACCATCTGAGTGCCAAAGTATCAGACAGCAATGCACATGATCTGCACTCCAATCGGTGTTAAAAAAAAAAGAGATGCATTAAACGCTGCTTACCCTTTGGCATGTTGGTTAAAAGTTAACTCTTTGTGTACCAGGTGTGTTAATCTGCCTTGTGTATGTAACTTTACTGTTTATAATCCTGCAGTAGGATGAAGATGCCTCCGGATCAAAAATAACCACCGGCTTTTTCTGTAACAAATACTGGACAAAAGAAGTAATAAATACATTCAAAATAAATTAATACAGGGGTGCAATGAGACAACGACCCCTCGCGCACACT
>VKOC01000004.1:25161585-25173825 GCA_009364415.1 Spea multiplicata
AACACTGCACTCTGGGCAGTGCTGAGGCAGGCGGCGGCAGCAGCAGCGGCGGCGGCGGGGAGCAGAGGAGTCCTGGATTTCTGTCAGTCAGGGGGGCCCAAGAGTTACCGAGCGGTCGTTTTCAGCAACCGCTCGGCACCCCTTGGGCCCCCCTGACTGGCAGAACTCCAGGGCCCGGTCGCAGTCGCGACCCCTGTGGCCACTGGCCACATGTTTCTTAGCTGGAGCGTCCTATCTAATTTTACATGACTATATTGCTTACCTTAGCTGAATCAATGGGAAAGCACTGTAGGTGGCACACCCCTAAAGCTGGCTCTGTGTGTCACCTCCATAGCAGATGTAGTAGAGGCTAAAACTGTGAGCAAATGTAAAGATGCATGGGTTAGGCATAAAGTTTTGCTGAATTTAAGTCAAAAGGGCAGGAATGACCAGAGAGAGAGATAATCGTGTTGTTAATGGTGATAGAATTCAGGTACTAGGATGGAGACAGAAGAAGGGGAGATAAGAAAGATTAAGCTTCAGGTAGCATTGTGAAATCAATAAAAAATAGCAGGCAAGCGGTTAGTAATACGGAACATGACAGCTGGAGAGATCAGGAGAAGACAAGTAGATTTGGCACTATAGCATAACAATACAGTGTTTTACGACTGAGACTTACCTCAATAACAAGACAGAACTCGTATAAAGATAAAACAGAAACTGACTTTATTGGGGACAGCACAGATATACACTCACTGGCCACTTTATTAGGTACACCTGTTCAACTGCAACTGTTAACACAAATAGCTAATCCGCCAATCACATGGCAGCAAGTCTGGGCATTTAGGCATGTAGACGCAGTCAGACAACTTGCTGAAGTTCAAACCGACCATCAGAATGGGGAAGAAAAGGGATTTAAGTAACTTTGAACGTGCCATGGTTGTTGGTGCCAGACGGACTGGTCTGAGTATGTCAGAAACTGCAGATTTACTGGGATTTTCATGCACAGCCTTCTCTAGGGTTTACAGAGAATGGTCCGACAAAGGGAAAATATCCAGTGAGCAGCAGTTGTATGGATGAAAATTCCTTGATGTCAGAGGTCTGAGAATGGGCAGACTGGTTCGTTATGACAGAAAGGCAACAGTAACTCAAATAACCACTTGTTACGACCAAGGTATGCAGAATATCATCTCTGAACACGTCGAACTTTGAAGCAGATGGTTTACAGCAGTAGAAGAACAGGAAACTAATGCTATGCATAGGCTCACCAAAATTGGACAATGGAAGAGTGTAAGAATGTTGCCTGGTCTGATGTGTCTCGATTTCATATGCGACATTCAGATGGCAGGGTCAGACTTTGGTGTAAACAACATTAAAACATGGATCCATCCTGCCTTGAATCAATGTTTCAGGCTGGTGGTGTAATGGTGTGGGGGACCTTTTCTTGGCATACTCTGGGCCCCTTAGTACCAATTGAGCATGACTTAAATGTGACAGCCTACCCCAGTATTGTTGCTGACCATGTTCATCCCTTTATGGCCACAGTGTACCCATCTTCTGATAGCTACTTCCAGCAGGATAATGCACCATGTCACAAAGCTCACATCATCTCAAACTGGTTTTTTGAACATGCTAATGAGTCCAATGTATTCCAATGGCCTCCACAATCACCAGATCTAAAGACAATAGAGCACCTTTGCGATGTGGTGGAACTGGACATTTGCATCATGGATGTGCAGCCGACAAAACTGCAGCAAATATGTGCTTAGAGGGGCTTTATAGCCCTGCCCCCTTCTCTCTACAGTCACGTTCCTTGTGACTTCCTCCCTTCCTTTCCTGCCCTAATGCCCGCCTATGACTCCAGGATTTCTTTCCACTTTGTGCCTTACCCTGTCTGTATTCTACCTCGTTGCTGACTGCCCTGTTTAATTAATTATTTGTTCAGGTATTCCACCCTTAGCATCTGTATCATCCCTTTAAAAGACAGGTATTGGTGGTGCAACCCACCAACAGTGAGCAGAGCGACAGAAGTAAATATAAACGTAACTCACCCTCACCCCAATGGGTTATGTAGAATAAATTACATGAAAAAATAATAATAGCGCACTCTGTATGATAAAATATAGCAATTTTTTTAATGTATAAAAAAACTCACATTCTGATGAGTCAGACAAAGACTGACTCAAAGCATCAACACCTTGGGGGGTTTAGGGATCACACACCCAACTGTATTTGAATATAGATATCTACAAATGGATAAAATCACATAGAGCAGTATTGCAACACATCCAAAATGGACCAAAAAAAGGTGGCTACAGTTAGCCTCTCACCTTGCCTAGAGCCTGTAACCTGGCTCCAGGGATAAAGAACACTGTACTGACTTAGGGCAGTACTCCCCCTTTAAGGTGATGGACAGCAGAGTGGATCCAGCAGAGTGTATGGAATATATGTATATAAATATAATATAAAAGGTGATGTAAAATGTAGAATAAATACTTTATTACATAAATTACCACACTATCATAAAATGTACTCTGTCTGAATCCTCTGATACGCGTTTCACCCGTGGGCTTCCTCAAGTCTCACCCAGTCTCTTTCATCTACCCTTGTCCCTACTCTAACTCATATCATCAACCTCTCCCTCACTACTAGATCTGTCCCATCCTCCTTCAAGCATTCTACCATTATTCCTATCTTGAAAAAGTCCTCCTTCGTCCCGACTGATCTCTCCAATTACCGTCCCATCTCTCTGCTTCCTTTTACCTCCAAGCTTCTTGAAAGAATTGTTTATATCAAATTAACTAAGTTTCTAGACTCCAACTTCCTCTTCAATCATGTTTTTGCCCTCAACACTCTACTGAGATCGCCCTTACTAAAGTTACTAATGACTTACTCACTGCTAAATCCAAAGGCCACTACTCCATGCTAATCCTATTGGACCTTTCTGCTGCTTTTGACACTGTGGACCACCTTCTTCTCCTTCAAATGCTTCATGATCTTGGCCTCCGTGACACTGCTCTGTACTGGCTTACTTCCTACCTCTCTGATTATGCCTTCAGTTTCTCTGTCTCCAGTAACACTTTCCCTACCCTCCATCTCTCAGTTGGGGTACTCCAAAGCTCAGTTTTAGGACCCCTTCTGTTCTCTCTTTACACTTCCTCCCTTGGCAAACTGGTCTCATCCTTTGGCTTTAAATACATACCACCTGTACGCTGATGATCTATCTATCTTGTGACGGGACCGACCTTACCCCGACTGGGTACTCCCGCCTAACGTTGCTTCCTCCTGCCGGGACACCAACCAGTAACCCCTTCAGCGCCGGGCAGAACCAGCGTTGTAGATAGAAGGAGGGACGTCGCTGCACCGAAGCCGCATTGGCACTGTGGCTATCCGAAGCTTAGCTACACAGCGTGGCTATAACCCACCCCAAACATCAGGCAACACTCATGTTGAGGTGAAAGCAGGACTCATTTATTAAAGCCAAATACAGAGGTATATATACACAGAAGTAGAAAAGGGGCAATACACATATCACATGATCTAATTACCATGGCAGGAAGGAAGTAATTAGATCAAATCCTGCAACACAATATCCGGGGGAAGGACAGGATGTCACGAGACATAAATAATGACATTAACTGGGGACATAGACGTGGAATGACGATAGACATATAATTGGCTTGAGACAGACAATGGCCAGGACACAGGGATAACAGGAGCTCACAGGATTAACAGCTACCTGTTATGTAATTGATAATTAGGTATGCAGCAGTGACACCTAGTCATACCTACAGGGGGTCTTAAGACAAGGGCTAACTCACACAATAACAGGGGAAACACTTCACACCTATACAATAAACAATGCTAAGACAATCAGCCTTCTTCCTACCACAGGATGTCCAGCTGACGTTACAGTTTTGAGACACTGAGTGCTAAAACATGGGGAACATCAGCAGACTGAACCCCTGTATTCACACACAGAAGTCTCTACAAGGCCTGGGCCCATAGTCGATAGGGAGGAGGCTGGCTCTCAGGCCTCTCCAGGGGCCCCAGTGATGGAGGGTTCTGTCACACATCTCCCCCTTACAAATAGGACTGACACAGGAGTAAACCCCAAACGGGTTGACTCCGTAGTCAGTTAGTTCACTTAGCCCATCAATGCCCTCCTGAAACTGGTGCCCCAAATAATCTGCCCCTCCAAGAGCATTACTCCCCCGCCCAACCTCTCCAGAAAAATATAACTGCCGGTGTAGAGAAGTGCCTACAGCACCTTCTCTCTGGAATCTTCCCAGTCGCTGGGGAGTGATGATGCCTGCATCTTCTCCCTGGTGCTCCTGTTGCCGCTGTGGTGATGGGTTGGCAGCGCCATCTCCCAGGTTATCTGTCTGCCGATGGGGAGGAGGGACAACACCCTCGGCTCCCTGAACTGGGATCTGCGGCTGGGAAGAGAGGACAGGTTCCTCCACTTGCGAATCTGTGAGCTGCTGCTGGGGAGACTGGCCAGCTGCGCCATCTCCTGTGCGCTCACTTGGCCGCTGGGGAGGGATGCCACCTCCACCTCTTCCTTGATGCTCCTTCTGCCGCTGGGAACATGGGCCGGCTGCGCCGTCTCCCGGTTCATCCGTCAGCCGCTGGGGAGGAGGGACGACACTCCCAGCTCCCTCAACTGGGATCTGCTGCTGGGGAAGGAGACCAGGTTCTTCCGCTCCCAGAGTTATGAGCTGCCGCTGGGGAGACTGGCCGGCTGCGCCATCTCCTGGACACTCACCCACCCGCTGGGGAGTGATGCCGCCTGCATCCCCTCCCTGGTTCTCCATCTGCCGCTGGGGAGATGAGCTGGCTGCGCTGTCTCCCAGGTCATCCGTCAGCTGCTGGAGAGGAGGGACGACACCCTCAACTAGGATCTGCCGCTGAGGAGGGAGAACAGGTTCCTCCGCTCCCAGAGTTGTGAGCTGTCGCTGGGGAGACTGGTCGGCTGCGCCATCTCCTGGACACTCGCCCACCCGCTGGGGAGTGATGCCGTCTGCATCCCCTCCCTGGTTCTCCATCTGCCGCTGAGGAGATGAGCCGACTGCGCTGTCTCCCAGGTTATCCAACAGCCGCTGGGGAGGAGGGACAGTACCCTCCACTCCCTCGTGCTCCTGCTGCCGCTGGGGATATGGGCTGGCTACCGCATCTCCCTGGATTCCTGTTGTTGTTCCAGATATGGGGCAAAGGCCAGGGGCTCCCCACCCTGTTGTCAGCGCTTCAGCTGGGGGTTGTGGATCTGAGCGAAATACCCAACATTCGGAGGACCCCGGTGGGAAGACCGCAGCCTTATCCCCCCATCCTGGGTTAACATCCTCGGATGAACAATCAACAAAATCCATGGACACTGGGGCATACTGCTGAACACGGTCAAATAGTTTTTTATATGCTTTTTCCAGTTCCCACTCCTGTCTAGTTAAAAAGTCAAAATCACCTCTCAGTGCACCTGGGAGGTCCAATTCCCTGAAATCTCGGATGTCCATAAACCGCCACTCCACTGTACTGCCGAAGTCCAGGTCCTCCTGAAGACTATCCCATAACAATCCCAGGCCGCCAAAGTCATAGCCCTCCGTGGGCTCTGTACCTTCCAGGCACCAACCCGCCTCGGCTGCATACCATCGTAACGCCCTGTATCCGTCATCCCACATCATCTCGGTTTGGACCAGCCCATCTAACTCGGACACCCATTCCTCCCTGGGCTGCTTTCCCAGCAACGGCATTCGTGCCTCCAGCTGGAACCAGTAAATGTCCTCGCTGGTTGGGAGGCACTTACCCAAGTATTCCTGTTCCCATCGCAGAGTCTCCCACCAGAGTTGCCGACGGATATGATCCCTCCATCGCAGCTCGTCCTCAGCTGATACAGGTCCATCGGGTTGGGCCCGTGCCTCCTGCATACGCCGTCTGAACTCCAGTTCCATAGCTGAGGATCCTGGCGTTGCTCCTTCTCTGCCCGAAGGGTGACCAATCCTGGTGCTTTGGATGTCCCCGCTCCGGTGTGAACGAGGAAACTTCCGGCCCCGGAAATCAGACCATAACAAATTTCTTTAAGGAAGCATCCCACTGCTTGCCACCAATGTGACGGGACCGACCTTACCCCGACTGGGTACTCCCGCCTAACGTTGCTTCCTCCTGCCGGGACACCAACCAGTAACCCCTTCAGCGCCGGGCAGAACCAGCGTTGTAGATAGAAGGAGGGACGTCGCTGCACCGAAGCCGCATTGGCACTGTGGCTATCCGAAGCTTAGCTACACAGTGTGGCTATAACCCACCCCAAACATCAGGCAACACTCATGTTGAGGTGAAAGCAGGACTCATTTATTAAAGCCGAATACAGAGGTATATATACACATATCACATGATCTAATTACCATGGCAGGAAGGAAGTAATTAGATCAAATCCTGCAACACAATATCCGGGGGAAGGACAGGATGTCACGAGACATAAATAATTACATTAACTGGGGACATAGACGTGGAATGACGATAGACATATAATTGGCTTGAGACAGACAATGGCCAGGACACAGGGATAACAGGAGCTCACAGGATTAACAGCTACCTGTTATGTAATTGATAATTAGGTATGCAGCAGTGACACCTACAGGGGGTCTTAAGACAGGGCTAACTCACACAATAACAGGGGAAACACTTCACACCTATACAATTAACAATGCTAAGACAATCAGCCTTCTTCCTACTACAGGATGTCCAGCAGACGTTACAGTTCTGAGACTCTGAGTGCTAAAACATGGGGTACATCAGCAGACTGAACCCCTGTATCCACACACAGAAGTCTCTACAAGGCCTGGGCCCATAGTCGATAGGGAGGAGGCTGGCTCTCAGGCCTCTCCAGGGGCCCCAGTGATGGAGGGTTCTGTCACATATCTATCCTCCACTGATGTCTCTCCCTCTGTCTTAGATCATGTAAGTAATTGCTTTGCATCTTTACCTGGATGTCTGCATGTTTCTTGAAACTTAACCTCTCCAAAACTGAACTCCTTATCTTCCCTCTATCCAGTGCTAAGATTCCCCCATTTAATAGTGCTATCATTTCCTCGTCTACTCATGCACACTGTCTTGGTGTCACCCTTGACTCCGACCTTTCGTTCACACCCTATATTCAGTCTGTCTCTAAAAACTGTCGTCTCCATTGCCTGCATCCGTCCCTTCCTAATACAGCATGCCACTAAAGCTCTTGTCCATGCCCTGATTATCTCCCGTCTTGATTACTGTAACTCTGTCTTAGCTGGTCTTCCTCTTAACCGTCTCACATTCCACTATGAATGTTGATACCAGACTTATCTTCCTCTCACATCGCTTTACTAACGTCTCTCCCCTCTGTCAGTCTCTTCACTGGCTGCCTGCGCGCTTCAGGATGCATTTCAAAATCCTCACTCTTCCTTTCAAAGCCCTTCACAGTGGTTCCCCTCCCTACATCTCCTCATTGGATGAGGGGAGAGACCCCCTCATCCAATGATCTCCTTCTATCCTCTCCTCTGATTTCTAGCTCTTATGCACACTTACAAGATTTCTCAAGGGCTACCCCTATCCTCTGGCATGCCCTCCCTCGGTCTGTCTCCCCCCCTGCCTTTATTCCTTCAAAAAATCCCTCAAGACCCACTTCTTTAAGGACGCTTACAACATAGCACATTAATGCCCTCCCATATTCCTTTAGCTCACCTTTCCTAGTCCCTCTCCTGCAATACTTTTACTAGTGTAGCTGGCCTATTCCTAACAACGACACTCTTACCTGTTGTGTAATACACCCTGAATCCCTCCAAATTGTAAGCTTCTTTGAGCAGGGCCCTCCTCACCTGTTGTCTCTGTTAGTCAATTTGTTATGTTACTTGTTATGTCCTGTCTACCCATTGTACCACGCTAGCAGAATTTGATGGCGCTATATAAAACAATAAATAATAATAATAGTGGGTAATAAAACCAGGGTTCCCAAATGACCTCCTTCTCTGTAACCACCTCAGAGTATTGCCCCTAGCAACTGTCAGCAGGCTGCTCACTAGGTCCTGATCGGGCGCATGTAGCGTTTCCAGCCATATAAAGCCCCCATAGCCAGCTTGTCCATGGCAGTCTGGTTAGTGCAGACCAGGTGGGTATTCCGGTCATCCTGTGCCCCCAATGAAGACATGGTGATGGAGCAGCGTTGTGTGTTTGACACAATTAATACCGCATTTGCTCAATTATAAGGCAAGGTTTTTTCAGAGCAAATGCTTTGAAAATACACCTCGTCTTATAATTAGACCTCAAATAGAAGTCTGACTATATGGCTAAGATGCAGACACTCCCCCCTGCATTGTTTTCTTTTTTTTCCTAAATTAATATTCAAATTATGGGGGGTCATCTTATAATCAGGATCATCTTATAACCTATATAAAAACTACTTTTCAAGAAAATGCAGATTGTATGCTACAGTATGTTATTTGACTCGGTCTTTCAACAGTAAAATTCGCTAATTTAGAGGTAGAAAAACAATTATTTTTTTTTATCCTCGAGTGGAAATCAGGAACTTGTGGGAGGGAGGCCCCCGTAGAAAAACAATTTCACAGGTTAAAAATCACAATAACTTGGGCACGGCCAACTGTGATCCAAGATGGACGCTTGAGCTGTGAGCTCCGCCTACCCTCAACTTATAATTTCACCAAACGTTTTGCAAGGATGGGTAAATTTAAAAGATGGGCCTTTGGACACTGAAATCAATTTCGACCGGGCTCATAGAGCCCTGAGACCACGTGCTACAAATGCACAACCACATAGAGATATAATTTGTCGCATTCACGACTTTGGCATCAAAAAAGCCATTTTAGCGCGTTACTGTCCAGCTAACTCGGTCTCATGGGAAGGTCACAAGATTCTGATCTTCCCTGATTTCTCGCCACTGACGCTGCAATATCCTTCTGCTCTGCGACCCATTAATGAAGAGTTAAGGCCCATTCCTTATCAATGGGGTTTCCCGCTGGCCCTTATGGTGAGAAAAGATGGCCGTACATACTCCATTAGGCAGGCTTCGGATATCCTGGAGTTTTTGGAACCTCTTGACCTCCCTAAGATTTATGTAGAAAACTAGGAAATTTTGCACCCTGCTTTAGCCTGGACCCCTGGAACTCAGCAACGAAAACGCCAGCACAATCTGAATGCTCCGACAGTCGGTTAGTCATCTCTGCCTTTCAACCCATCTATTTCGCTTATTTCTTACTGCAACTGAGGATCTGTTCTGCGCCTATAATGTAGTTATTCATCACGACTACTGTACACATTTCAATGACTTACTGATTTCGCTCCTTGGGATACTGCAACCCTGGCTGTCCACTTTCCTAAACTGGAATATTATTTCCTTTTTATTTTTGTATGGTTCCTCTCTTCTGGATCCTTTGCCAATACCCTATTTTCTAGATGGACATAATACCAAGAAGAAGGGAATGCATCGTATTGATGATGGTGTGTTTGCACTCATGTGCCCTTTTACTTGATCAACACTTTTCATTTATTTAAGGTTTCTCTCGCTCATCCAATTTTATGGTGCGGATATTCCATTGTTTTTCGTTTTTAGTTCTGAATAGGCAGGAGAAGGGTTAGAGACATAGAGCCTGTATCGTGTGATCTCTCTGCCTGTATAGGGGGGTTAAATAATTTTGGGCTCAGATAGATATGTTATAATGCACTATGAGTGTGTAAGTATACTACTCATGTCTGTACATAACCACACCATAATCGGTCAACATCATGCATTTTATATTTCCTCCTGGAGTTAATACACAAGTCGACTTGCGTTGATTATGGTTTTTCATTTTTTATTTACGGTCTGCCGCTTTTCCTTACACATATCATCCTCAGATTGTAATACATTTGCTTTTTACCTTGTTTGTTTTCACTATGAATGATAGATGCTACATTACATGTTTGTGTTAGCTCATGTTACCCTACCAGAGCCTGCCGTCCCCAGTCTTATTAGATGCTTCTGCATTTGACGATTATTTCATCTTTGTTTCTGGTTTTTTTTTTTTTTTTTTTGGTATTTGTTTTCTTTTCCAATGAGCGGAACTGCTGTTCCTCTGCCAAGGGGTCTCTGCCAATATGCCTCAATGTCTCCTGATACAATACAATTTACCTCTCTTAAAGTCAGAGGTCTTAATAAACCCCAGCAAAGATCCAAATTGTTTAAGACCAAGTGTAAGGCACTTACCTGGCAGACGCGGGGAAGTTCCTCCTCGTCCTCCCGGCAGAAACGCCGGCACCGTTCCCTGCTACATGAAGCACCCGCTCACACGCGCGGCCGCTTCATGAATATTTATGCGGCTGACCGCCGCCTGGATTCCGTTGCGTCGCTATGGCGACGGTGGGCGCGGTTACGTCACGGACGCCGGGGAACGCCTCCCCGGGCTATTTAAACTTCTCTAACCTATCCACCAGTGCTCAGTTGTACTGGTGCTTCCGTACCCATTGAGCCCCTTGTATTTTTCCTGTATCCTGTTCCTATTGCTGGTATCCTGACCCTGGTCTGCGCAACGGCTATTCGTGTACTTCTGGAATCCTGACCCTGGCTATTCTTCGACTCTGTGTATCTCTGGCATCCTGACCCCGGTCCGCTAAACGGTTATTGTGTATCTCTGGCATCCTGACCTCGGCTATCCATTCGGCTCCTGTGTTTTCCCGGTATCCTGACCCTGGCTTCCCTTACGACTCTGTGTACCTCCGGTATCCTGACCCTGGTCTGCTTAATGACGCTGTCCTGATCACCCGTGCTTACAGTATCACCACCAAGTGCCCTGTTATCCACCTCAGGCCCCTTGTGCGTGTCCTGTACTGAGCAAGCGTGTTCCTTTCCTGCATCCCGGATTCTTTCTGGTAAGACGATCCTTACAGAACAACTGAGCCTAACATGGAATCCGCAGGAATTGCTGACGCCCTCTCGGCTCTCACGGGACAAATTGCCTCCCTTACTCGTTCTGTTCAAGACCTCCAAACTAGCCACGCACACATGCACCGTCAACTTCATGAACTCCAGACAAATCTACCTGCATCCGGGGGATCCCTTTCTGGAACAGCTCCGCCCCCGGTGATGGATGAAACCGGTGCTACTGCTCCTGAACCTAAGGTGACTTTACCTGAACGTTTCTCTGGGGACAGAACTCGTTATCGCACATTCATGACCTCCTGCCAGATCCTGTTCTCACTACAACCTAGAACGTACGCCTCTGACCATGTTAAAGTACGAACTGTGATCTCCTTGCTCTCTGGTGAACCCCAACTGTGGGCCCATCATTTGCTTCACACTAATAACTCTATCCTGAACTCCTGGGCTGATTTCAGCCATGCTATGGATACCTTGTTTGATGACCCGTTTCGTTCCACCTCTGCTCAAGCAGCCATACGTGCGTTACGCCAAGGCAAAAGACCTGTGGAGGAATACGTCACAGAATTCCGGAGCCTGGCTTTTGAAAGTAAATGGAACGAACCAGCACTTCTGGACCAATTCCGTCTGGGTTTATCTGAGAGCTTAAAGGATGAGCTGGCCCGTGTGGGTATTCCCAATTCATTAGAGGAGTTAATATATCTGACCATTCAGCTTGACCGCAGATTTCGGGAAAGACGCCTGGAACGCGCAGCTTCAGCCGTTCCTGCCCCAAGACGCCTCCTCCCTCCTGTGCCTCATACTACTCCTACGGTTCCTACCCTTCCTCCTCTCCGGTTACCAGCAATCATGCCCCCTCCGGAAGAACCGATGCAGATCGGATTGGCACGAGGCCCACTATCCGAAGCTGAGAAAACCCGTCGGAGGAGGAACAATCTGTGCCTATACTGTGGCGAACCCGGGCATCTGATCCATTCCTGTCCTCGTCGCCCTCCAAAGGGTAAGCCCACACATACTACAGTTTGCTTGAGTTCCTTTCCTAGAGATGGGTCTCCTCACCTATCCATTCCTTTGTTTTTGCAGTGGACCAGTAATTCTACTACAGTATCTGCCATCATTGACTCCGGTGCCAGTAGCTGCTTTATGGATCAAGACTTTGCCAAGCAATTGCACATACCAACATTGACCAAAGCAGCTCCAATACATATCCAAGTAGTAGATGGCACTCCGCTATCCTCTGGACCCATCACCCAAGAAACACCACGACTCCAAGTACTACTGGGAAATAATCATATGGAACATCTGAACTTTGACTTGATCCCATCACCTATGTTCCCAATTATTCTCGGACTATCCTGGCTGAGGCTTCA
>VKOC01000004.1:25173925-25185366 GCA_009364415.1 Spea multiplicata
AGCCTGAGCAGCCCATATTTATTTATTTATTGTTAAAGCCTACCCTTCATGTACCATCTTTGCATTTAATCATTCACACAAATCATTAACACATTCATTAATGCAGTCTCACAAATCATTCAAGCAATTCATCCTCACATGAATTCATTAATTGTCATATGCATTCACACAATTCATCCACACATTTATTCATTCATTCTCATACTGATTCACACACTTCATCCACATATTTATTCATTCATTCTCATACACATTCACACTACCCCCTCTCCCCATCTTATCTGCCCCTTCTCACTATGTTCCCCTTTTCTCTATGTGACCCCCTTCCCCACTTCTCAATATGTACCCCCTCTATCTATCCCCCCTCTGCCCCTTCTCACTGGTTGTTCTAGAATTAGGAATTAGGCATAATTTCAGTTCCTCATATTTCCCCAATATCTGCCCAAGCTGTGATTTTCTTATTGGGTAGGTAATTGTGTTAGGGAATCACATGACTGTTACATAGAGATAACTGATGTGGAAAATAATGTGTTATGTTATATTACAAAAAGAGGTATGGACATTTTAATGATTATGAGAACAATCAAAGAAACTGGTAAAATTTGACTTGTAGCAAGCATCTGTGTACCAGCCTTTCATTTAATACAATAAAATAATACAAGGCATGCTTAGCAAGTGCTGATACACATTTAGAGTCCAGAAACTCAGTCTTATTCTGCAGGTTGCCTTCTGATGTTCCTCCTCAGGAAATCCAACAAATGCCTTTCTTGTGACTCAGTTACCAAAATGCTTTCTTCTGAATTTGTTTATTATAACTGAGGAGTTCCCGTAGCTGACCGAAAACAGATCTTGCACTTATTCCCTCAAATTTCAAACCAGTGAGACACTAAACTTTCTCTGTGGTTTCAATAAGCTGTAGTCTGCCCATTTGAATCTACTGGGTGGGATTGTGTTAGTTTCAACATTAAGCTTGTAGTTTCTAGTGTTTTTCCATGAAAACAAAACATCATACCGTATATGGGCCACAATTATTATTTAATCTCTTTAGCCACAAACACATCTGACGTTAGCCTTATGTTATACTGGCTTGGGCTGGCCTGAAAAAGGCATTGGTATATGAGCTTCAGGTACACTCTCTGCAGGTTTAAACTGCATTGATACTATCTATTTTATCTAAATGGTTTTAAAGATTCATGCTAACTTGTAATACACTTTAGCGATCAGTTTCATTGACCAATGAAAATGGGCAGTTTTAAGCTACCTGAAACTGTATCTACTGTAATACCATACAAAAAAGGTTTGAGACTAACTAACCGAGGAAAGACAGCCTCCTCATTGCCTATCCTATGGTGCATCGCTGCTTTGGGCATCTCCTAGATGTACGTTTCAGTCTTCATGGGCTTTGTCAGTGTGGTCTGGTTGGTATCCCTCTGAGTACAAGAGAACAAGGAGGTCCACATCCGGACTCACCTTTCCATTTCCATTATAGTACCACATCTGCTCTTGAGGATGTAGCTCCAGTTACTACTCATGACGTGCACAGTTCCAACCCCGGCACGGGACTGTAACCCGACACCTTCGACGTTCCTGCACTGCTGAACTTAGTTGGTGGAAGTCTCATTCCACAAAAACCTTCTTCACCTCCCTCATCTTCTCCCGGTCTCATAACCCTAAACGACTCTTTAGAATTTTCAATTCTCTTCTTCGACTTATCACAACTACCCCTTCCACTAAACTTTTCCACATACTTCAATTATAAAATCGAAACTATGAGATATGAAATATCCATACAGTCTCAACCCTGCCCTCACCCTCCCTTCCTTTGTTACATTAAAGCAATTATCTGCTGTCAAAGAAGAGGTACACGCTCTTCTTCTTTCCTCTTATCCATCTTACCCAGTTTCTGTCATCTACTCTTGTCCCTACTCTAGCTCACATATTTAACCTCTCCCTCTCTACCGGATCTGCCCCATCCTCCTTCAAGCATGGTACCATTACTCCAATCTTGTAAAAAGTCCTCCCTTGACACGACTGATCTGTCCAATTACCATCCCATCTCTCTACTTGCCTCCAAGCTTCTTGAAAGAATTGTTTATACCCAATTAACCAAGTTTCTTGATTCCAACCCCTTACTTGACCCTCTTTAATCTGGTTTTCACCCTCAAACTCTACTTAGAATGCCCTTACCAAGGTTGCTAATGACGTACTCACAGTTAAATCCAAGGGTCACTACTCCATGCTAATCCTTGAGAAAGCTTGAGAAAGACCTGTGTGTCGAAATGTTGCCTGTGTGAAATAAACTCACCTCACCATTGAAGTTCTGAGCCTCTGCTTCTTTATTCCAATGCACAAAAGAGGAAAAAGAGGCATTAAAACTCCAGAACCCTGCTGCATCACCTCTTCCACGTGCCATGCTACTTCCTCTTTCTCTGTGTTTCTGTAAACAGTTTTATACTGGCTGTCTGTCTTATTAGCTAATGAAACTAATGCATTCATAAATATAATTGTATTGGTGCTATTGTGCTTCAGGTCAGTTGCTTCCCAAAACAAAAAAGATGAAGTCCATCTTGTCCAGTTAGTAATCCTACAAACATATCCTTCACTTGGTGATAGGAATTTCCATTGCATACATGCCTTTTATTGTTAGCGATCAGTTTACTTGATGTACTGTAACTACTAATGACCATACTCATTGTCATGAAACGACAAGCTCTTCCTGGAATCAGTTTTTATACATCTCCTAGATGTACATTTCGGTCTTCATGGGCTTTGTCAGTGTGGTCTGGTTGGTATCCCTCTGAGTCCCTCTGAGTAATTTTTTTATACAAAAATAGGAAGGATTTCTACATGTTCCTAAAACAACTGCTAGAATTATATTAATTGGTGTTGCCTAATCATCTCTGGTTATTTGATTCTTCTCTAAATATTTGCCTTTTAAAACAATAATGCAATTTGTAAATTACTATTTCCCCTCAGTCTTCAAATAACCATTTTTTCCAATTATGTCTACATTCCATGTCTGCAGCCTTATAGCATTTCTGTGACAGGCTGTGTGTGTCATTGCTGAAAACCATTTATGGGTTATTAGGGCTACAGCCTGCAGCAACTGCATAAGTGGAAATCAATGTACTGCTATCAATACTAGTGATAATATGAGCTACTTGTAACTAGGAAGAGTGTTCGAATAAAACTGAGCACCTTAATTGATTCACAGAAAAAGGACAATTCCGATACAAATAAGTAAAAATGTTAATGTCACTTCAAGGGTTCTGACCAACAATATAAATTAGAAAAAATGTACTTCTTAATTGTTTGCTTTAGTTCTTTTTATGGAAACAACCAACATTGCAGTGTCACTACCAAAAGAATTGGCACACACACCCAGCAAATAGTATTTAAACGTGCCTGTCTGGATCATATATATTGTGGATTCTGTCACAATATATGACCATGTACTGCCTAGCCCACCATTACAATAAAGTAATGGAGCTGGGGCTGATATAGCTGATGGAGCTGATATAGTGGAACTCTCTTGTTTTGTGTGACATGACTGCTCAATTGTTTTGTTTGACATGAATTCTCAGTGCAACAGGCTTTATTCAATACTCCAGTGGCTTTGATGAAATCTGATGAAATGATGCATTACTGTATTTATTGGCATTATAAAAACACAGATCCTGTAAAAGCATAAAAAATGCTCAACTCCTGTAGGTTTGGTTGCATGTGTCATTATTGTGGAAATAAACTTATGTTCGTCCTCCTGATTCTAGTAGGGAAAATATATACACTATATGTGTTTGTTGGACATCCTGTCCCAAAACCATGGGCATTAATGTGGAAGTTGCAACCACCCCTTGTGGCCTCCACTCCTCTGAGAAGGCATTCCAGATTTTGGAGTGTGTGTGAATTTGTGCCCATTCATCCAAAAGAGCATTTGTGAGGTCAGGCACTGAAAACCTGACCCGCACTATGTGTTCCAATACATCCTAAAGGAGTTCAGTGGGGTTAAGATCAAGACTCTGTTCAGGTCATTCAGTTTCCTCCACACCAAACACAACAAACCATGTCTTTTATGACAAACATAGTCATGCTGGAACAGGAAAGGGCCTTCCCCAAACTGATGCCAGAAAGTCGGAAGCATCCAATTGTCTAAAATGTTTGCATGCTGTAGCATTAACATTACCCTTCATTACAACCAGAGGGCTTAGCTCGAACCTTGAAAAAAGCTCCAGACCATTATCCCTACTTCACCAAACTTTTACAGTAGGTCCTGTTTTCGGTAGGTAGCGTTCCCTTGGCTTCTGCCAAGTGAGGACTTTCGGGATGTGGAGCCCAAAATGTGGGAAGGCCGGGTATAGGGTATCAAAGGACAATCCAAGAATTGTGGTCAGACAGGCAATAGGCTGGAAGCACTGTTCCTGAATGATAGTACAAGCAGGGTCAAAATTCGAGAAGATCAAGCAACAAATACAACAACATTCTGTGGTACAATGTATCGCTACAACTGAGCAAGAGAAAGGGGCAAGTTACATTTTACAAAGGACATTCTAATTAAGATCATGTTAAGAGACGTGCATGTCACAGGCACAGTGGAGATGGTGGCTGCAGCTGTCTAAATTAAGTCAGCAGATAACGCTTTAGACTTGTGGGGTGTGCACCCCCTTCATTGCGGGAATTCCTGAGGTGCCAACGGTGGTCTGATTCAGGAGGCGGCATGATGGATGCTCACATGCTCCTGACAGTCCCAGCCTTAAGGAATGACCCGGACGATCAGGATGTACCGAAGTTGTCCATGTCGGATTCTGGAATCCAATATTTTTTGGATTTCATACAATTCCTTATCAACAAGGACAGGGACCCTCGGCTTCAGCAAAGAGACAGAGAATACAGGATGGATCTTTTGGGTTTCTGGTAGTTGTAGACGGGCTACAAGAGGGTTGATCCTCCTTTCAATGACAAAAGGCTGTATGAATTGGTGCTAGTTTCTTGTTAGAGCGGGATAATCATGCGTGTTGTCACACTTTGTTACAGTGTAGGATAGAGGGTCGTGCTGCGAGTTGTCCACAAAACATTTACAGGATTGTTGAGCTCTACATTAGATGTCACATACGTCAGCACATGGATGCGGGCAGACGCAACTGGCACGTTGGGGAGAATAGGTGAACTTGGGAACATGGTGGATTTGAAGCTGTACGAGGCATAAAAGGGTGACATTCCTGTGAACCTCTGTAAACTGTTGTTAACGAACTCTGCAATGTGTTGTAATGTGACCCAATCATCTAGTAGATAGTGAGGTAACAGAGATACTGTTCTAAGGTTTCTTTTTTCATTTGCTTACAATTTGAGCTTCAACAAAGGTCAAGTAATCATAACCCGAGACAGAAGCAAGTTAAATATTTTATCAATGCCGCTCATTTACATAACTGTTATTAAATCCATTATCTCCTAGTCAACCGAAAGTGAAAACTTTTCTCAAATTTGCAGATTTCCTTAGCATCTGTTTGTTACAAACTAATTTTAATCTCAATTATAAACCATGTTTTTGGTGTTCTTTAAATAGAGCCTCGTCTGAAAATGATGGTTTTATGTGTTGTTTTATGCTGTTTTGATATTGCCATATTCTAACTAACCACATTGAGCAAAGCTACAGGATATTTACACCCCATATCAAAAACGTGAAATATATGTTACGCTGTTAATGCACTGATCTCTTTTTTTTTCTAATAGCTCGCCAAACACACATTTCTTGAGGCCAAGAGATCAATGGCTATTTTTAATTCTAGCATTTTCTTGATGGGGATAATGTTGAACATGTGTCCCTGCCCTGCTTAGCCAGCAAAAGTCTCCTATTGCAGCCCTGTAATTTAAACAAAGAAAACTCAAAAAGCACATACAGGATATAAATGATGGAGGGGGGAGAAAGAGCCAAGGGCTGAAGAGAGAGTGAATTCCAGTCTGGTTCTGGAGGCGGACACAAGGGAATGAAAAGTCAAGAAAAACTGAGTTTCAGGCAATAAAAATATTTGTTGAATACATGATCATCTTATTGTGTAAAGCCCCATTTTTCCTCATTGTGTTACTTTTCAGTATTTTCTACAATACAGTGTTGTGAAACGCAATGACGGTTTCCACTTCTGGATGGAATGGACACATTGAGACATACTTAGAGGCTGGTGTTGCAGAGATGCACGGGAAGTGTCAGTAACTGGTTGAACGGGGGAACTCTTTCAGTGCCAGAGTAATCCTGTTTTACGTTTCTGGCACTCCATGTATTTGCTTTATGTTGGCTAAGAGGTTGAAATGTAATTGAAACAATATTGCAAAAACAAAAGGGTAGCCTGTGATAGAGCCAGAAAAAAAATAACCTCGCTATGAAGGAAGCAGACATCTTTCTTTCTGTTCTGAATCTTTGTGTTAAGGACATTATATGAAAGTGAATTGCATGAAATAGTTTAATGCCTGCTTTTAAGGGCTCTGCTCAACCCGCTCACCTAATAAAAACAAGAATGCAGCTAAATAAAGCATTGTAAAACTCCCTCTCCTAACTCTGATGAATTAAAGCCAGCATATGTAGCTTTGGGTGTATTTTCTTTGGGGCCCTTTCATTGTATCAGTTCAAACTCTCTTACCTTCTGCTATGTCATATGGCAGAATGGAGAGATAGGTCAGTTTAAATGTAACCGTTTAAATTTAGCTACTGAGTAAGGGGGCTGCCAATAGGGGCAATTAACTTGGTCAGACACAACAAAGCCAGTTAATTCTGTTTGACCCTGATGAGATCTGCTGGGCAGAATCTGAGTTGACATTTTAACGACTTGCATTAAGTTACATTTACCATAGCTTTTTTCTGCTCGTTTAAATATATGTTCAGTAGCATACAGCAAGTGTCATTTGTATGTTATTTGACTATTCTGCAGTTAATGCTTGTGTCATTTTTTCAAGCTATGTGTACCTCCATCAGGAAAGCTAGTTCTTTCTCAAAGGCAAAGACACTATCAAATTATCAGTGCAAACGTTTTATAGAGCTGGCCGAGGTTGTCCAGAACTGGAAATGTGACACACTGGGACCAGAGCAGTTAAAAACAGGATCATATGTGGACTGGCACAGGATGAAACACAACACAACACACTATAACTGCAAATTAGGTGTAATTGTAGTATAAAAATATTTTATTGGTATGTTTTATATGTTTATTCATATTGCACTTAAAAGAAACATATACTGTATGTATCTTCTCACTTTTGAAATCAGGCCTGGACTGGTCTGCTGGCACCCCGGCAAATGCTCGGTGGGCTGCTGGCAGACTACACCCCATACTCACCCGACCTGCCTCTTCAGCAGCAGATCAGGCGCTGCAATGTACAACCGCTGGCTGGATATATCCGGGCACACGATACATGAGCATAAAAATATAATGTGCAGCCTATTAAATAAATCCATTGGCAATATTGTCATTAAGGAGCCACTGGCCTTAAAGTGCCAAGGCCACCTTGTTATGTCCATTCTGGTCCTGTTGAAAATCGGGGGTCTCCCCAAGTGTAAAGGTAAGATGTGGACCACTTGTTCACTGTGCCTGAAAGAATGCCAGCTGCACCTCACTGGCATGGTCTATGCAGGCTGAAACTCTGAGGTTGGTTTCAGATCTAGACAGCCTTGGTGTGCTGATGGCCCAGCACAGCATCCATAACAGGGAGGATGACAGGACAGATATGATTCAAAAATAACGTATTGCAGTTTGACTAGGCCTTCTAACCCTAAGATGAGCCCAGTCATCTGAGCTAAGGATTCCATCAGCCTTTTTTAAAACAGGTCCTCCATGCTGTGATTCTAGATGTATAGGCCTCTTATTTGGACTAAGCATGGTGCTTATACCTGTAGTACCACTTCATGTCTAGAAGCAACTGTATATACTTCAAAATAGGAACATATTCCATAACTGATTCCCTTGATCTGATTTCAGACAAACTGGAATGTATTTGATCCCCTGCTGATTTTCTATGTTTGCCCACTGACAAAGACATGATCAGTCTCTAATTTTAATGGTAGGTTTATTTGAACATTGAGAGACAGAGTAACAACAAAAACCCCCCAGAATAACACATTTCAAATAAAAAATAAAAATTGAGCCCTTTGCAAATCATGATTTAGTACTTGGTGGAAGTCAGATGTTTCTTCACTCAGCCAGGGCATTGAAAATGGGTCGTGGATGGGTATTCCAGCATGACAGTGACTCAAAATACACAGCCAAGGCAACGAAGGAGTTGCTCAAGAAGAAGGACTTTAAGGTCCTGGAGGGGACTAGCAAATCTCCAGACCTTAATCCCATAGAATATCTGTGGAGGGAGCTGAATTATAGACTGATTGTCAGTGGTGAAACGTAGAAAATCAGGGGATCAAATTTTTTTTTTTTCTTCACCGTATCTACCATCTATCTTCTCAATCACTATGTGTTAAAAAGTTAACAGTACTTTTTTCTTCCCAGGCTGTTGAAGAAGAAGGATCTCAAAATGATAACTTTTCAATGGACCCTCAGCTGGAGAGACAGGTGGAAACCATTCGTAACTTGGTGGACTCTTACATGACAATTATTAACAAATGTATCAGGGACCTGATACCAAAGACATTAATGCACCTGATGATCAATAGTGTAAGTAACACAAGATATGTTTCTACATTGCCAGAGTTTTTATGATTATGTTGATGTAATCAAAAAATTAAGTCTGTAGAGGCTGCCAAGTCTTAATGTATGACTATGGACTACTACATATGTCTGTTAGCCAGCAGGATTAGGATTATTTTAGAAATATTTAGCTGTATGCAGACAGGCGTGTATTTTATACTGTCATAGTTGGAACCAGACCACTATTAAAGGCAGGGATCTCTGTAAAGACCAGAGCACATCATACCACATTCATGCCCACTGACAACACAAGGACCTTCCTATAACATCAGCACCGCTGCATGTACGGTAAATACCTTGCAGATTTAACTGCCATCAATACAGAATTTTTATCCATAAAATTAAATTCTAAATTGTACATTAAAGATAAAAACCATTATCACAATGTATTTATACTGGTTTATTAGACTAACTTGGAGCCACTATTAGCAAATAAAAGCACATTTTTTATGTGATGGCCTATTAGCAATTTATCAATAAATGTCAGGTATGTTTTAAGTCGCTGTTGAATAGAAAGTATATTTTACCTTAAAAGGCCTAATTTTCATGCCTCATTTTCAAAATACCAAGACCTGCATAAGTACCTTAAACATACTTAGGGAAGACAATATAACTCTTTAAATGTGTTGTGTCCTTAAAACGCCTTATCTGTTTTCTTTTTTCTTTACATGTCATAATTAATGTTGGTTGTATATCTCTCCTATATGTTTCCTTGTACAAAACAGACCCAGATCCAAGCTGATCCCCAGGAAGTGGTTTTCTTGACAAAGTTAAAGCTCAGAAAAGCCCTTGAACTTCCTCTCTTTGCTCCCGTGAGCCTTTAGGCAGCTCCCACAAGACGGCCAAGGAGACTGGCTGCATCTTATCAAATACTTCCCCTTGCAGATTAAGACACAGAAATCTCTTCCATGGGAAGACTCTCAAGAGGACTTTGAAAGGATATTCTAATAAAACATACATTCCTTTTAACCTTAACCTCTTCTTTAGAGAACCCAGAACACCCTGTGCGCTGATGTCCTTGTGGACTTTAACCCTTCACCGTGGTTTCATTTGAAAGAAATCCAGTATTATCAGAGGCTTTTCTGCATATATTGTGCATCCTTTACAATGGTCCCATGCCCATGTCCAAGATTAAGCACAGAAGCACAAAACTAAAAAAAATGTCATGCTTCCTATCCATGGATTCCAATTAGCCCTGTTTATATTTTTATCCCTTGAGCTTTTCCATGACCACACTGTGTATTGTATATGTTGATGATGGATTTGGCTTTGTTTTATTGCATATGGAGTGCCTTGTCAAATAAAATGTAAAAAAGGGAAACCATTCGATTAGTGCTTAAATGAGCTGACATTTTTTTGATGTAATCTATTCAGTGTGCATACCCCATAGGTGAAAGAATTTATACATTCAGAGCTCCTGGCTCATCTGTACTCTGAGGACCAAAACACCTTGATGGAGGAGTCTGCAGAGCAAGCTCAAAGACGCGATGAGATGTTAAGGATGTACCATACCCTTAAGGAAGCTCTACAAATCATTGGAGATATTAGCTCCTCCACTATATCCACTCCACTGCCTCCTCCTGTGGATGATTCTTGGATGCACTCGCGGAGGTAACCTGGGATTAACGTGGTAATAACTGGGGACATGCCAGTGTATCTGGTCCTGGCCAATCAGAGGCAACTCCCTGAAAAAGCGTGGCCACACAATCTCAGTGATTTGCATTCTTTAAATGCATACCATAGTCTTTGAGTGTATTAATGTTGGAATTAATGGAAAACTGTAAGATTTAGAAAGTGTGTAGGTAGGTAGGTAATGAAGCAAGACATAGCTCTGACTGGATAATCCAATAGAAATTTGGATAGAGTTTAAAAATTCAGTTGAGAGTGTAGGAGTCCTTGCTCCATGTTGTGTTATACTTGCAATTACAAAGAGTTTTCTGGATCTATTTATATGCTCTTTTAAAAGCACTAAGTCATCTAAGTGAATGCTGGAAGGTATTATTGATGTAGATTTATAAATGGGCTACAGATGGCTAGTAATTCAGTGAGCTATAATTAATAAGTATTTATTTTATTAATGTGAATTTTATGTAAAATAACTCAGATTCAGTGAGCCAATAAATTAGCGATGCTGTTATTAATTGTTATCATGACTAAAAGTCAGTATTGCTACAGGTCTCCGCCGGCTAGTCCAAACAACCAGAAAAGACCTGCTCAACAGGTAACCTCAACAAAACCACCTGTAGGTCGTAGCCCTGCTCCTACTGCCCCAGGCAACCAGATAGGTGCTCTTACAGTACCTACTCGCCCAGGACCTTTACCACCTTTTCCTAGCAATAATGATCCATTTATGATGCCACCTCAGATACCTTCAAGGCCATCTCGTGCTCCACCAAGTGTTCCAAGGTAAGGAATTAATTTTGTTCTTACCAATCTTAGAAGACGGCATAATTGTAGGAGACATTAACCTATCAAACTGACTTTAAAATCTCTAACTACATGCGTGATCTCATTCACCCCATATCACAATTGTTCACTCTACCAAGCAAATATTTTTAAAGCGCAATGTCCATTTTGCATGTGCTTCTGTCACATTATACTTTTTTCCACATGCTTCTACTGATGAAGGCAGCGTTTCCAATAACAATATCTGTGCATGCAAAAGGGTTTCTAAAATTTATACCAATAATGACATGTCACATGACCAGCGGTTCCAATCACATAGAGTAGAAAGGATCCATAGTTATTTTCACAGTAACA
>VKOC01000004.1:25191670-25205122 GCA_009364415.1 Spea multiplicata
TTTAACAATAAATAAAAATGGGCTGCTCAGGCTTAAATGCCCGGGCCTATTTTTTGTCCCAGTCTGGGCCTGTAAATTAAGAATGGTTTAGAAAATAAACAAAAGTGAGTGAACAGAAGAAAAAACTAAATCAAATCAATATTTGGTGTGACCACCTTTTGCTTTGTAAAACAGCATCAATACTTCTAGGTACACATTCACAAGTCAGGAATTTTGTAGGCATATACTTAGGAATGATTAAACAATTATACCAAACAAGTGCTAATGATCACCTATTTACTATGTGGGTTAAAACACAATCATTAACTGAAACAGAAACAGCTGTGTAGGAGTAAAAAAACTGGGAAACTCAGAAACAGCCAAACTCACTAACAAGGTGAGTTTACTGAAGACAGTTTAATATCAAAAGTACAGATCGAAAGTATGACACAGATTAGAATAGACATATTAAATATAATGTTCTGAGCATCTAATGCTAAAAGCCACCATATTTCTATTATATAGGTGATAATGGTATACAACTATCAAACCTACCACTTATCCACTACTTCCCTCCCGGTAAAGCAGGAGGGAGAAATAAGAAAACTGTTGCACCTATCGAGCAGTGAACTTAATGAAAGCCACATAGAGATCATACTTCTCCTTCCCACACAGATCATATGTCAGCAACTTGACACATAACAAGGCAAGCAACCAGTTTAACACTGCTGGTTTCAATATGCGTCATCGTGCTTACTTCTATATGTAACTACTAGCCATTCATCCAGAACCGCTTCATTTCACTTGGACCCTGAACCTCACTGCGCAAATCTGTGAGTCTGTTCTATTGAAAGATACTACCCTAAATCACAGAATACCATGTCTGTCAAACCCCCATAAGAAATAGATATAAAAAAAGACAAATCCCAAGCAAGGGACCTGCTCCCTCCGTCCTCACCAATTTTACAAGGCACAAATGCAGAGTTGTGGAACTGCTGACTGCAAAAACTGTGTCCTAGCTGGACAAAAGTCTATAGACTCTATGTTGGAAGAATTCGAATCCAACACCAATTGCCTGGAAGAAGTCAAGTGTATCTATATGTGAATCCAACAAATATAATCTTCAACACACAGAGACTACACTTCAAGAAAAAAGTGAGTCCCTGGAGAACAAACTTGAAGAACATGAGTCAAATAAATAACCCAGAATCAGCTTTAAGCAAACCTTTTTTATCTAAACCAACACTGGAGTGTTTCACCCATCTATACAGCCTTGTACAACAAAAAATGTTCTTCCCAGCGAGACTACGCAGCCAGCACAAGGACACAATCCAATAGTTTGACACCAAAAAGTTCCTTGACACTCTGCCAAACTGCCGATGCTCAGTGACTCCACTACTGCCTCAAGCTGGACACCTCTTGTCTCTAGTCCAGCAACATACACTTTACAAAGCCTGCCTGTAGTTGGAGACATATCTCTCACTCCTGCTGTACTGTTTAAGATACCCAAGCTCGTTTTATAGGGTTCAATTTACTAACTCCTGAGTATCAAAAGGCTAAGTTGGTGTGATATATTATTATTGCTAGACACATTCAATAAGAAGATATCCAGGTGAGGGTGATATGCCTATGGGGTAGAGCGTATAGCCCCTGTTATAAACCAGGTCCATTTGGGCATTTGGTTAAGCCCACATGTATTTCTTTGGAATCCAAATGTTGTTGGATAGGTTATTAATATGTTTTCTTTTGGTCTTTAATTTAATTCAGCCTCCGAGTATCGCCCACAAGTAATGCACAGACTTCTACATCAATATTGCAATCCAAATAACTAGAGTCTGCCTCCTCGATGTGAAATGTGGTCCAGTAACAATAAGGTAAAACGTTTTATACACCGTGCAGCAAACATCATTAATCCGTAAGACACAACACACCGCCAATCTAACTCCCACCCTCTGCAATGTAGTGTCCTAGGGCTTGCATAACCCAGTAAAAGAGGCACATCTTATTTGTATAAGAAACCCACTTTCATGTCAAGTTAAAGGCAAGCTGAATAGAGAGGTGTGTGTATTTTAACAGAACATTGCCCAAAGCATCACACTGCCTTCGTTGGCTTGCCTTCTTCCCATAGTGCATCCTGGTGCCATGTGTTCTCCAGGTAAGCGACGCACCCGGCCATCCACGTGATGTAGAGGAAAATATGATTCATCAAACCAGGCCACCTTCTTCCATCGTTCCTTGGTCCAGTTCTTATTCTCCCGTGCCCATTGTAGGCGCTTTCAGCAGTGCACTGGGTTCAGCGTGGGCAGCCTGACTGGTCTGCGGCTATGCAGCCCTATACGCAGCAAATTGTGATGCACTGTGTATTCTGGCACCTTTCTATTACAACCAGCAATTTGAGATACAGTAATTTGTCTGTTGGATTTGACCACACCGGCCAGCCTTCGCCCCCCCCACCATGCATCAATGAGCCTTGGCCGCTCATGACCCTGTCAACAGTTCTTGTGATAGGTACTGACCCCTGCAGACCACAAAAGCTGCAGTTTTGGATATGCCCTGAACCAGTCGTCTAGCCATCACAATTTGTCCCTTGTCAAAGTTGCTCAGATCCTTACACTTGCCCAATTTTCCTGCTTCAACACATCAACTTTGAGTAAGAAATGTTCAATTCTCAGGCCTAATATTTCCCACCCACTGACAGGTGCCATGAAAATAAGATTATCAGTGTTATTCACTTCACCTGTCAGTGGTAATTTTGTGACAAAAGTACTTCTTTTTATATAGAATTTTTCAAGTTCCAGAAACACTCCACATGGATAAGTTAAAAGTCGCCTGTGTTTATGGTTGCTCTGAAATTCAACAAGGTACAACAAGGTGTCTAATCAAAATAAAATAAAATCCTTGCTGTACTGAGCACTAAACAATCTAACATACTGCCTGGGTTGGATGGCTTGTCCACTTCCCAACAGAATTATCAACCTTACTGTTTCAGTTTCTCTTAGTTGCTTCCTATTCCTAACTCTTCACAAGGAGCAAAATAAATCCTGATCTTGTTCTTAACAGAATACTTTAATACTTAACCAGAGTGTTGGAAGTGGACTCCTCACCTGCAATATCCCAGCAACTGAAGAAATACCATATTGATTACTGCATGTATATCATTATTAAACCTGAAGATAAAATTCCTTCTCTCACACCCTAGTGCCCCATCCCTCAGAACCACATCGGACAGAAGGAGCCAACTCCATATTCAACCCCACCCAACCTCACTAGTAACATCTGTATGGACTTTAGAAATGTGAACAATCTGTAAGTTGGTATTCTATGTTTTAAACACCAAAAACACATAACAGTAGCAAAGACAAGATGTCTAAAATACAAGGTATTAATTGTGCTGGTTTATTACACTGATTAAGTATTGTTTTAAAACAAAGAGTGGGGAAAAAGAAGATTCAACTTACTCTGCTTTTACTCTGCTTAGTAGAGGACAGCAATGGAAAGTAGAAGCAAAAAAGTATAAAGGTATAAAAAGGTATAATAAATACTGTAATATAAACAACAATGTGCAACATATCTGCCTTCAGCTTTACTAGGACTACTGTAAGACTCCAGTCATGGATTCATCTAAAATGCATACTAGAGTAAATTTTGCATGGATTTTAATGCATGCAAATTGGTGTAGGCATTCCTTAGTTATCGGAGTAACAAGAGGCTTGTGTCATTTAATTCCTCATCCTAGCTGCCATGGAATGCCATGTGGTCTTCCTATTTGTGTTAACAGAAGTTGAGCTCTTACTTTAACAGGGGAGAATGTGCAGGAAGGGTACATAAGTATGCATTCTACTTCCCTCTCTTGGTTTCATTAGTAGTAGCCAATTGGACGAGAAAGATGAGACAATTTTTGTCCTTCTTTTAACTTCAATAACTAAAAAATGTATGTGTGCATCAAAATGAATTGGAGTTCATGCAAAATGGACACAATATGCATTAAAAACAATTATTGGGACTTTCCCTTTAATTTAGGATGATTAAGCATATACAGTGTCCTCCACTAATATTGGCACCCTTGGTAAATATGAGCAAAGAATTCTGAGAGGTATTGTCTTTATTGTTTAATTCTTTGCTCTTTCCTTCAAAAAATATACAAAAATACTCTGAGCTCATGGATATTAAACAAATGCAAACACAGCTTTATTGGCACCCCATTGAATTTATATGAGAAAATATATTTGAAGTATATTCCCATTCATTTTTAGTACACCTGGGTGACTAGGAACAGGGAATTGTTCAACCATGACTTCCTATATTTCCAATATTAGGTAACACAGGGGCCAAATTCCCTTAGTCATTCATCACAATGGGTAAGACCAAAGAATGTAGCTGCGACGTGTGGCAAAAGGTTGTTGAGCTTCACAAAATGGGAAGTGGCTCTAATAAAATAGCAAAAGCATTGAACATGTGCAACCATCAGGGCAATAATTAAGAAATTCCAGTAAACTGGAAATGTTATGAATGAACCTGGAAGAGGACGTTTGTCTATATTGTCTCAATGCACTGTGAAGACGATGGTAGCCAAAAAAAGCCTTCAAGAATCAGAGAACTGCAGAAATTAGTTGTATCTTGAGGTCAGAAAGTCTCCAAAATATATCATGTGACGTTACCTATATTACATCACAAGTTGTTTGCAAGTGTTTCAAGAAAAAAAAGCCTCTATTCTCATCCAAAAACAAACTCAACCATCTATAGTCTTCTTTATACTACTGGAACTTCAAATGGGATCGGGTTCTGTAGTCAGATGATACCAAAAGAGAGATTTTTGCAATAAACACCAGAGGTGGGTTTGGCGCACACAGAGAGGTAGCCATATGGAAAAGTGCACATGGTTAAATATGGTGGTAGCTCTTTAAAGCTTAGGGGCTGGCCATTTGTTAGTATACATGGTGTCATGGACAATGCCAATATTAGTAGAGGGCACTTTGGATACGATGATTGTCTCTTGTTAAATTCCCTGAACAGGAAACCAGCTAATACAGAATATGCTTATACAGAATATGGCTACTTTATACAGTATACCACAGACAATGCAAAGACATATAGCTGCATAACACTTTTTAAGAAAATGAACAGACAAAAATAGAAATAATCTTGACAGATGACGCTTGCATCATAGTTCACTGGCTAAAAGATATTTTTCCATTAGATGTACACATTTATACTAATAAAACCATATATAATATACAGATATAACATCATAGGCATAATCAGATCCAGGTGATCGAATATATAACTTATACAATGCATTATATATATCTACAATACACATACATATTTAGATAAACTCCCCAAGGCTTATATAGAGCATAGATAATCGAGGTAGTGGTAATATATTTTTGGACAAAAACGTTTAAAAGGTTGTACACTAAACCTTATTTAGTAGGGCTTCAAATGACACGTTAGCTAGCTAATCAGACACCGCTCAAGCTATTCAACACTTAAAGTTGCAAACCTAACATACGGTAATATGTATACAGTATAATTTCACAGCAAAGGCTGATTTTTTTGTAGTTTGGGAGATGGATATCAAAGAAATGCCAAGGAATTTAACAAATTAAGGAACGTTGTTTGGAAAGACCACATGCAGCTAAAAGTGTGAGCGGCTAGCAAAACTCAGTATGGCAGTGGCGGCTGGGGGGGGTAAACATATGTTTAATTCAGAACATATTTTGCAGTAAAAAGGTTAGAAGGTTAATTTACAAAACTAACTAAGGGGGATATTTGTGTGTGGGGGTTTGAGTTAGAATTCTGCTGTAAAGGGTACTAAAGAACAACAGACTTTCAAAATCAAGAAGAGCCTTTGAAGTTTTCTTTGAAATTGCTTCCCTGCTCTCCTGGTAAAAGTCACGTTAACCTGCCTTATTCCTCTTTTTCACTAGAAACAGCCTTTAGGTTTATGATAGCCTTGCTTGTGGTCTGTGCTGAGGTTCAATACATAATTAAAATAGTGGTCAGAAAGCATATAGGTAAAAGGGGCCCTCTACAAAATATCTATTACAGTAGTAGAACATGTTTCTGCTGCTTTTTATAAAAACAATTTTTAATTAAGTTCGAAGTAAAAAAATAAATGTAAGAAAGGTACATTTTATACTGACAACAAAACATTCTGTATTGGTAACACCATCCCATAAAATGTTGAGTCACTATCAACGATTTGTAGGTAATTTATAGGTTCTGGAGCACCCAAAGGAGACAGAGAGTTCCACTTCAGGAACGGTGGGGAGATGTTGGTTGTAGAAATACTAAAAATTAGTAAAATCCTTTCTAGTATATATACAAGGTTGTTCCAGAGCAGCTTTCTTATTAATATTACCATTGTGCGATATTTCACAGGATACATTGAAAACACTGATGCTCAGAATATCAAGCTTTGAAATAAGCGTTAGCTACACAGAAGCATTTTCTCAAAATCATATCTATGATTTCCACATTTAAAAAGGACAATAAAAAATTGGAAATCTATAAAATAGAATAGTGGCCTGTTCAGTTACTCGCATCCAAAGTTCTAGTAAAAACAAATATTTAGGTAGCATATTTATTTTGTTTGCTGGCCCATCTGGACAGGACTTAGAATGCACAGAATACATAAAATTTGCTTTCTGTAAATAATCAGCTTTGAATTGCAAACACTTAGAATGTTCAGCAATACACATACGGACGGAGAGCAACAAAAAGGTTAGACATTAACGTTCGCAAGCAGTTTGTTCCATGCTGAATGAGTTTCACGCAATGTAGACATTAAAAAAAGAAAAATATGTATTTCTGGAACTCGCTAGTAGTGGTCTACGGATTTAAGGAAACATATGTTCATATATTAAGAATAAAGCAGTAACTAAGGGGGTAACAGGCAGTTGAGGGCAATAGTCTTGCAATAAGCAAACCAAGCTGTGAACCACCTAAGCTGTCCATTTATAGCTGCATATGTGAATTTCTCTGTGTCCTGTGTAGCAGGGAAGAAAGCCAAAATAAATATGGGTGCACCTCAGAGAAATCCAGTCTGGAAAGGTTGGACACAAAGCTGCAGTTATTGCTGCAAGCCTGGCCTGTATTTGGATATAGTGTAGATACATAAAGCCAGCGCTGAGCTTGCTGGTAAATGGATATCCTGTTCTAAGGCCGAAGAGGACGGTGCCTGGGATTTGTCTCTGGCATTCCGACACAAATATTATTTGGAAAAAGGAAAAGCAATAATACACATTTTAATGCAACTTGGGAGGCTGGATAGTTTGGGGTCAGGTTTAAGGCAAGTCCTCAAATAAGAGCAAACAGAAAAAATGCCTTTTGCGATAAATGAACACATTTTAATAATATTGCCAACTGCAGTGCAAACTGAATTATTAAACTTTACACACAGGGAAAAAAATACTCAAAGCGAATGTATTGCTAAAAATAAGAATTTCATGTAAACCTGACAATTCAAGGAGACCTACAGGATTCAATGAACCATCTTGTTTCCTTTTTTACCTGTTTTAAAGAAATGTGGACTAACAAATAACTTATTCTATATATATGAGGCTACCATACATTACTCTGCCCCATACCATGTTTAGTGGCATTATTTAGCATATTTTATGTTACTGATTTTGCTAGGATGAGATGTTGTATAATTTGCAGCTGTCTACATCACCTAGAATTTCTTTAGACATTTTTGATGGCCTAATATTATGCGACCCCAGCGTTGATCATCATGTGGGGTTTAGTCACGGACTAGAATAGCAAGCCATGCATTTTCAATCATTTTTATCACCAGTTAAAGTTTAGATAGGTCAGTGAATCAAGCACAAGACTAGCAGATTTTACTAATAAGCAGTGAAGAGGAGGCTTCTGTGGGGCATGGACAGAGGTGGCCAATGGGAAAGAACAATAGATGTGTAAGAAAAGTTTCTCGTTAAGTTATTATTATAATATTTTCCTTTTTGACAAATATAGGATTAGAACTATTGCATTCCTTGGCAAAGCCGAATTGCAGCAGTAACACAATTTAACAAGGAAAACTCATACCACTGTTTGGTGCTAAATCAGCACTTTTTTAACATCTTCAAATGTACTTTATACTATGCAACCATACTCTCCCAGGAGTGTGAAATCAGGAAGTTAGGACGCGGGTGTTTATTCTACAGTTCTCTGAAAGGTGGCGAAAAATGAATTGCTGATAACAGACATAAGCAAAGTATTCTCCTTACCACTGATTTATCGGGATACACTCCAGCTCTCAGTAAGGACGCCTTCCAACTATCCATTTCTTCCTGGGAGTCACAGGCCAGCTCAAGGCATCGGTAATCTTTGTAAACATTCCTGCCATGCAAAACAGTGAATGAATGAGAAGATACAGTACTTCTACTTACAAATAAGTTTTGCGTCTTTTTTTATACAGGACGGTGTTACAAGTTATTCCATTTTTATGGGTATGGATATGGGTATGACACTAGTCTTTACATCCTCATGCTGTAACAGATAGCATTGATTATAGTAAATGCAATCACGTCATGCGGTGTGTCTATGCTGCAGAACCGCTCTGGTACTGGAAGTGACATACCGGTATTCTTCTGGCCGTTGTTGCTGACCAGTTCAGTCATGACAACATGTTCAGTCATGACAACAGTTTATGTTAATGAGAAATTACTGCAGGATGACACACGATAAGGGTAATTGGAGTACACCATAAGATAAGGATTGGAGTATGGAGTTAGGAAAACAGAAGCCATATTGGGCTGTTTGCGGATATAATTAATATTAAACAATATCTGCTCTGCAAAGATCTATGACCAAGCATCTGCAATAACATTGGGATACAATACATTTGGGGCAAGTGAATTTACATTGTAATGCCCATGCCACGTTTAAGCTTTTCAATTAGGAACAGATGGTTCTGACTCTGTATACCTAGAAAACTGCCCAAGTAGTTTACATCCAAGTGGCTTTGGGAGTCTACAACCTGTATATCCTTGCGGTTAGGTGTTCAGCTTTCACACTATTCTGTACGTGCCAGGAATCCATATACTGGTGGCCTTATTTTACTAGTAACATTTTAGCCTGGTTATCTATGGATATTATATATTTTAGTGCACAGTCTATTTGTTCTTTATGTGGCTTTAAGATTGCCGCTCACCCAGTTTGCCATTCAATGTTTGTTTCATATATCAAGTTGACTTCTTAACTCATATATTGTCTTGTGTCATCATTATGTGAATACAAACCTTCCTAGATAGTAGAGGTAGAATATGAGCCTATTTGTAAATATCAGTTTAAATTTAGGAAGGAATTCTTGGGAGTGAGTGTAGTAAAGCTGTGTAATTCACTGATTGGATATGCATTTACCATAAATACTGTGGATATATTTAAGAAAGGGTAGAATACATTTTTCATAGTGCGAGATGATGTATCTGTGTTCACAATCGAATTGAGACTGATCCAGGAATGAATCTGTCTTTGGGGGGAAAGGAACTATCCCTCACATTGGTTAGCTTTGGGGTATATGTAGTTCATATTATTTCAGAGAGGAATTTGGCGTCTTTAAGAATGTTGGGTCTACATGCATTGATGGCTTTAAGTTGTTTGCTTGTGATCCCAACAAAATAACTTTACCTCTATTTGTACTTTTGTCCTATCCGTTGGCCATAATAAGGTGAACTAAAGCTGGCTATGCATGTAACAGTCCGAGGTTTTTGGTTTAATAAAAAAAATATTAGTGAATATCATCATGTCCTTAAAATTTCAGTGTGTGAAAAAGAAACCGATTATTTTAAAACAAATGTACAATATCACGATGGAACAGAAAAAATACAAATTCAGGTAGCACTAAATTAGTTTAATAAAAAAAATATATAGTTCAAGAAGATGCAGAGTGCAAAACGAGAACAGAGAAAGTTGGGGACAGTAAAAGCAAGGGTAGACGTGATGTCTCTGGAATGACTTGTTATATGAAACTATCCATCTGCTTTGAATTAGCAGAAATGTGTGACTAACATTTTCTAACAGGGCGTGCCTCTTTTAGGTCATTCCAAACCAGAGCTTCTCCATTCATTAAATTAACCCCTTAATCTTTACCCATTAGTTTCCAATTCTTTTTCCCCATTATGATGAGCAGTTATTAACATGCGAGTGCAAAAGCCAAAACCATAAAAAAAGTAGTATGTTCTGAATATTATTTCAAAAATCTAAAATAATGTATTAGATCATGGGAAAGGCATACAACTCCTTGTAATACTGTGCAGCGCATCTGCCAGATCGAAATGTATAAAGCTGTGTCTGACTTGTGATACTGTAAAGTAAGACTTGGTGGCATTTTTTTTGAAACTAGGTTGTTACTGTCATGTGTTATTCTGTTGGATTTTATTTTTAGAATTTATTGCAAGAATTCATTTGGTTAAGTCACCTTAACCAAAATGTTGGCTTGCAGCTCCATTATAAATCACACTCTATGTCATTAAACACACCAGAAGAAAACAGCATCTGGTATAACATTACATTTGGCACAGCTTCCAAACCAATGGTATTTGGGTAACTTACCCTAAATTACAATAGCTTACATTGTATCAGATGGGAAATGTACCGTATATCAGATGGAGGAGCTGGACAAAGTCCTGAATCTGATACTTTCCGTATACTGTTTGTTTCTGCACATAATGTTTTTGTGAATTGGTATAACTGTATTATGAAAAATAAGAAAAGCTTGGTGCTCTGTTTAAATATACATGGTTTAGGAACCCTCATATACATCCAGTCTCTCTTTAGAAAAAAATATTCATAGGACAGTATCACCATCTGTTTAATATTCTTTGACCATGACGATGGCAGAAGTTACATGCAACCTCTTATGCAGATGTTTAAAGACAGAAAATGTAAGTGGGGATAATATCACAATCAGTGGATGGATTCCCCATTCTTTTTTTGGTTAGTATGGAATGTATAACACGCAGAAAAGACTCCGCTTCTCTAGCCACAGAGCCTGACCTTGTGTTCTGAGAATACTGTGAATTAACAGAATCCCTTCAAGAAGTTAAAAAGGGAGTAAGCAAAGTTTTTTTTTTCTGCGAAACACAAGAAGTAAGATCTCCACCCATAACTGTGGTTTCTGGAAATGGATTTGGTCTTTACTGTAAAATCATCAAAAATACTAGAATTTGTCTTAATAGAACTAAACCAGTGTAAAATACTATCCTGTTCCAATGTCAGCAGACGAAGGTACAATGGAAACTTTCAGCTCTGAAGTCAAATAAAGCCAGTGAGATCTGAAATATTTTGGCCTACACGGAAATTTGACCTACACAAAACCATCTCTTTATAGAGAGGCCTTTGAATGGTCAAGATGGATAATAGATACAAATAACATTATAAGTATGGATGCATTCAGCACAAAGGATTGCCTTTTGGCATTGCATTTGTTAACATGATAACCTATCAAAGATGAAGGTAGAACATCTTCAGATTTATGGGGTGAAGAATGGTGACCGAAGAAGGACAATGCCTGGCGGCAGGGTAAAACAGCAGCTGTGTGACTGAATTGACTCAGTGTTTATGGGTAAATGATATGCAAAATGGTGCATGTTTAATCTACCAGGCCAAAGAAAAGCAATCACAACTTTAACAAGTCACTCCAGTTCCCCCGTGCAGTCCCATCACCAAAAAATGCATTTTAAAGTACTTGAATGAATTAATTAAAATAATAAAAGTACGCTTATTTTTATGAGAAACTGCAGCCCCAGAGCTGAAGAGTTTCATGTGATTTTATGTGATTTTCATACCAGTTTTGGATGCTTAAAATCAATGCCGATGCTTTCGGTGCATGCGTGTAAGGGGAAAGGTCCTGTTAGACTTCTTGGAGCTTGCTGGCTGTTCGTATTCTGCGTATCCACACTGGCTGTGGATGTGTTGGCCAAATGCATCTTCTGCAGGCCAAGGAGCTAGGGGCTAGTGAAAGAAGCAAACGCATATGAGGGATTCTGACAAATCCCTTCACGCATTTGCAAAGGGGAGCGGGTTCATTTAAACGTGTTACCCAAATGTGTGCATTTAATGGCTCCATTAATGAAAGTATCTTGTTTTGTCAGTCATCACACTTCCGCTTCGTGTCAAGCAAGCATCTTTTATCAGGCAGGTCAATGGTAGAGAATAAATGTGTATCCAATATTTGCGTGTGTGTACATGCCCAGCATTAAGCCACGTAAAACGTGTACCAGGCATGGGATGAAAGAAAAGACCATCAAGAATCTCTGACTACATAATGGGTTGACAGCCCTTTTATAATTACTATTTGTAGTTAACAGACTTCTCTTTTTAAAGTCACATATATTACACTAATAGAATATTCACTATCCTGAATATTTCTAAACCATTCAATATATCCCACTAAGAACACAATACATAAAACAAGAACAAATTATTCATTTTCATCTCCCAAGTATTAAACTCCCAGGAATCTCTGCTGTAGTAGCATATTTCCTGTCACCATGCTCTACCGGCTTTTAGTACACTAAAATAAACTATTGAATCAAAATGTGTATGTTATATCCAAAATGTAAGCACTAAAGCAAAATCATTCTATGCCTTAACTATAGGAATGGAGGTCCTCATACATTCAGTGTCGGGTCCTGGACCAAAAGTCATGTCTATTCTAAAATTTTAAAAAAACCTAATTTGTTATTGTTTTAGTTACACCATTTACATTTGCCATTCCGGCATGATAAAAAAAATAAAAACACCACTAGGAAATTACATTTAGCACTGATAGTTGTGTTGTAAGGGATTGTATAAGTAAATACAGGCAAGGTTGTAAATACAGGCAAATAATACCCATTATGAACAGATGTTTTACCCCTTACCTGAATAACGGCATGCTTGTTTTTATGCAATGATAAAATAGCTGTGTGCACATTATATGGTCCTACATACGGAACCCAAACTCTAACTTAATTATTTCCTTTTGGCTAAATGCGATCAGATGTAAGCAGTAATTAAATGGATGTATGCTTGTTAATTCTTTTGGACAAAAATAGCTGATTAGGGTAATTGTTAAAATGATGTAATTTTACATATTTCTTTTGTTGCACAAAACATATCAGATAAATGCAACTATAAAGGGGCAACATCACAAAAAAAGGTAAGGAACCTAAAGTCAGGGGCTATCTTGCACGGTAATGAATTTTGCCCAAATGTCTGTAATTTGTTTGGGAACGGTAACTAAATATACAAATCTGTCTATATATATATATATATATACCTATATATACTATACTCTATATATATGTACATGTTTTCTATGAAAACAGCTAAGTGACCCTAAACTCTCGAAAGCTAATGTATATACGGTATATCATATAAGGTGGTCATAATGCAGCTAAGCCTCAAAATCTTACACTAGTTAATGAGTGAATTAACTGCCAAAAAATACATAAAATTAATAATTCACAATTGTAATGTTTT
>VKOC01000004.1:25213065-25352236 GCA_009364415.1 Spea multiplicata
ACTCTCACTGTCACTCTTACTGAATGATTTCTTACCTTTCCTCTTTTCTTCTTTTCTTCCTATAGCAGTCAGCTACTTTTCTCCCTCTTCGCTCCTCTTCTTCTATCTTCTTCCGGGTCAGAGGGCACTGTGGGCGCGGCTTCAGTGCTGTGCGCCGGGATCTGACAACAAACCCCGGCGCACAGCAGCAGTTGCCGCGCGGATTGCAAGGGAGCAGTATCGGAGGTCTTCAACAGACCTCCGGCTCCCTTGAGTGATTTTAAGCCGGTTCAAGGGAACCGGCTTAAAATCAAATCACTCAAGGGAGCCGGAGGTCTGTTAAAGACCTCCGATACCGCTCCCTTGCGAGCCTGCTCCTCCAGCGGCGGACATTACTGTCCGTCGCTGGAGGGGTGCCGGGTGCCGGCAAGTTGGCACCCCCTGATGAGCGGCACCCGGTGCGGACCGCCCCCCCCGCCCCCCGCTAGGTACGCTACTGTTCTTGAGTAAAAGATGCTATAACTTTACTATAACAACAAAGAGAAATAAATGGCACCTGCAGTTAAATGTTATATAACTAGGCAAGCAGTAATTAAATATTTTTCTATGTACATTTTCTATGTTTCTATTTTTACAAGCTTACAATCTACAGTTGTTATCTTGTTTTGCAAACAACATATCTTAAACCTTCACTGAAACATATTTACTCCCAAAAGATAGGCAGCTGTCTATGAAGGCAGACACCATTTGTGACAAAATGTATATGTATATTTTAATATATTCATGATTGTTAATTTTTAGTTCTTTTTAGTGATGTAATGTAAGTAGTTCCATTAATTATTTCTTCAGCTATATCCAGCAATCAAAGTGGTCAAAAAATGAGTGCTGCTTTATTTAATTTGAACGTGGGAACATGCACATTGAAGCAGAGAGAAGGCAGTCAATCTACTGAATAATTCACTTTGTACTAACAAGCATTTAGCCTTGTTAATAAATATTGTGAATACACAAAGCAGATATACTCCCACAAGACAGCAGATAGAACTCCATTTGTTAAAGAATTACAGTTCTTCTGTACAAAATGTTAGCATCATCCCACTTTGACTACTTAATATGGGCACTGAAGTTGTTTCTTTTCTGAAAGGTAATTTGGAAAGTCAGGAGCCATACTTACTTTAAGCAAGTAGAAGGAACTTTGTTAACGTCCTAATATAGGTGAAATAAAAATGCTAAATAAATAAGGGTTCACAAAATGTGTGGAAAAAAGCATAATCGTTATAATTTGTTTCTTGCTTACATTTGTGATAGAGGATGGACGCTCAGTGAAAGCACCAATCGTAAGTGTCAAAGTTTACAATGTTTATTTGTTGCCTAATGTAATGTATTGTGACACACATAGATGTGTGGCTGTGCCTCCATATGATTATTGCAGGTAATGTGATATAACGAACAGACAAGTTTCTGCGCGATCATGAACATCTGCTTGTTCATAACTGCCACTGCCTTAAAAAAAGTCACCAGGATGCAAGGAAAGAAGGATTTGTCTGATATAACACTTAATAATTACAGTTAGAAAACACTGGTCATCATCCCTTACAGGCTACATTATAGGTCATTGCGATTAAGATCTTACCTGATTTCCTATTGGGCCCTTCTTCTTTAATTGGTTGCATCTTTGCTGTGCACTAAAAAATAGACCAAACGCATTACTAGAATTATGTCTGTAGTAAGTACACATTCACCTCTTTTCTGTGCAATAATTATATATTATTATTATCTTTTATTTATTGAGCGCCAACAAACTATGCAGCACTGTACAATTTAAATGGTGCAGTTAACACATAGATAACAAATATACATTAATACATACAGATACATCAGGAGTTGAGAACCCTGCCCTCTCCATCTAGCCTTATGGTACTCTTTAAAGTTCCTGGTAGGAATGGAGGGCCCTGCTTGTGAGCTTACCAACAAATCAATAGCAATGGCAGTGCTAGAGGTATGTTGTAACATAGCTTGAATAACATTCATATATATATATATATTAATATATATATATATATATATATATATATATATATACAGTATACATATATACATATACAGTAGTATTATAGTATTTAATAGTCTTTCAGTTCTTGTAAACATTGATGTCTCGGTCTATTCAGGCATGCCCTTTTTTCACTGCACAGCTGGCACTACTCACGTCTATATCTAAGCAGCGAATCCTTGCAAGGTAACCCCCTAGAGATGATGGCATTGCTATTTCTTGCATCGTCTGGAAAGCGAAATGCAAGGCCAATCCACTGCATGGTCACCCACAGTGCTGCTATCCAAACTTACCTTAAATGCAGTAGTTTCCTATATAACTATGGGACAATGGTCTTGATGGCTGATAAGAGTGGATAGGAAGGGGTCACAGGTGACTAAATAACAAGGGAGTTAATGTTTGAACAGGCATAATGAGAGATACAAATGTGGGAATCTGTGACTGAACCTGAGAGAATGTGGTGGATATAAGAGATAAACCTGTGCACAGGGGCCAGACTTGGAATATCAAATCTTTTACAGCGATGACATGAATTCCACAGCTGTAGTGACCATAATGTAAAACAAAACGTTGCCCCCTCACCACCAACCAATTGAAGGTCAATTGGTTGGTGGTGAGGGGGCAACGTTTTGTTTTACATTATGATCATTACAGCTGTGGAATTCATGATATCACAACGCATACCAGTTCTTCACTGGTATAGAATATTACCCGATCAATTTGATGCAATGGGTTCATGTTATGGTTGTAAATCACTTTTACCGACAAGACATTTGCTATATCATAGTAGAACCTCTAACACAGAAAGTTGTAAATAATAAGTAATTTAGTTAATTTATAAGATTATAGCCCTCAATAAATATCAGAGACCTCCTCCAGTACCATACCTTTAGAAACACACAAATGTAGTCAGAATAACATTACATCAATGTAACAGTGAACTTTGGAACATACATATAACTTACTTGGCAAAACCAATGAAGTCCTCATGGTTGGTATTAATATAAGACAGTTGAATATCAATCATAAGCAGTACCTAAAAACAAAAACTAAATACCATTAGGCGCCAACACTACTACATTCTTTTAATGTAAGGCTCCTTTTTTGGTTGTAAAAAGTGCCATAAAACAGGTTTCTCACATTTCAAATATAATTAGACTGATGGTGAATCAGGTTTTGCTCAAAATGTTTGTGTCCAAATTTTTCTAGACAGGTGTGTTTTATTCATGCTGCACTACAAACAAGTCACAAATCTTTTCAATCATGTACTTTAACCAGTTCCTTCCCTTAAACCTACCCCATTTATTTCCACTTCAGTCTCATCCACTTCTCTTTTACTATGAGGTCTTCTTACCCTTGCTCTAGAACTTATTACACAATAAAGTACGCATTATGAAGGTCCAATCAAGACCAGGCTGGATCTCAGAAATTCAGGCGTTTATCTTTATCTTCCAAGGTTACTCACCTGATCTTTGGTTTTTCCTTCTCGTTCACGAATACAATAAGTAACAATCTTTTCAGTCTCTTCACAAAGTTTTGGATAGTCAGAAAGCTGTATTGAAAAATAAGTATTTTAAAATCACCGAATTTTACACCAGAACCATTCAGTTGGGAAGTACAATGCTGCCCCATTTGCTCCGCAAGCATTCATAAAGAGAAGGACATCATATAACTCAACTGTCAGAGGCTATTGTTTCAAACAGGGTAAGAAGGAATTTCTACTGCCCATAGCACCAATAAATAATTAAGCATGGTTTTGTGCGTATACAGCACCGGGCAATGTCATAGACAGTTAAACATCCAAGCCTTACAAAGGGTCCCACAAAATACAGATGACAGAATAGTGCAGAAAACCATTAATAGGTGGTTTGGAGGGAGGGTCATCAGGGGGGACACCCAGACCATTTATTCTGTAAGGGGTCCCAAAATTTCTGAGGGCGGCCCTGGTGGTACAGACATGCATAATAAGGAAAACTGAGAAAGCTTGAAATGTGCATAAAGAATGAATAAATAAAAAGCCGTTAAAAAATGGGAAGCTAGATGAGACTATTGGTTCTGCCGTCAATATCTATATACCTGGAAGAGTGTGTTAAAATGTCCATGTGAGGCATTAAGGATGTCCTTCTGCTTTATAGATGTGTTTTATATATATGCTAACACCACAGTTAACATATTAAGATGTTTTACCTGTATACCACTGCTAACTATTTTCTTTTCTTAAATCAAGTCTTTCCTATAAGCATTTTTTTCACACCATCCATACACACAAAAGCATTCAGAAGTGTTGTTACAGCTGGCATGTAACCAAGGCCATAGGTACAGAGTTCCAATTACTTGTTTACATTAGGCAAAGAAAAGCAATAGGTAAAACATATCAGGCCTTCATGTGCTTGTTCCTGGAGTCCAGCAGAGTTCTGTAGTAGTGTCAATACCTCTACTTTTACTAAGTGAGCAGAAGTGTATAGTTTTTATGAAATTTGGAAAGTTCTCCAAATGTACAATAATTGCTGATGTACTAATTAAAATAATTCACCATACATGATACATCCCATCAAACTTCTTGCCCCTTTTTTTCATTTATTGTAGTGTGGACTAAACAATGATTTTGTGACCCTGTTCTGTATAATCTATATGTGGTATAATTTGATTTCTTATAATATTCTGAAGGGAGAAACCAAATGTTGGAACTAGTTTATTACTACTTAATGTTCTAGCATATAAGGGCATTCAGATAAATTGTTTTTCAAGTATCATAATGCACAACTGTAGTACACACACACCTTAATTATTACTACTATTGGTCTCTTACAAATAGACAATGAAAAGGAATTTTTGTTTTAGGAAATATAGAAATGTGCTATAAAACATTAATCTAGACTCAATCTAGATAAAATCAATGTGGCAGAAGAAGGTGCAGTGCATGGGAGTTATAAATGGTCGAAGAAGACCACATCATTCGTAGCAAAGTACAGAGCAGAACTCCAGTTTTCTAGTTGGCCACCTAAATCCACATTATATAACAAATCCATTAATACTGTCCTACTGTCCAAGGGACTGACACAATAAATGTGTTATTCCAAGGGGAGGAAGTTGGTAATTAGTCCTGACCTCAACCCCATCGCACCTTTGGGGTGAACTGGAATGGAGATTGCGAGCCATGCTGTCTCATCCAACATCAATGCCTGGCCTCACAAATGCCCTACTGGATGAATGGCAATTCCCACAGAAACCCTCCAAAATCTTGTGAATAGCCTTCCCGGAAAAGTGGAAACTGTTATAGCTGCAAAGGGGGTCCAGCTTCATATTAATGTCTATGTGTTTCGAATACAATGTCATTTGACATTTGAGTGTGTTAGTCTACATATGTTTGTAGCATGAATGTGTGTGCTAGTGTGTAAAATGTGTGCCAGTGTGTAAGTTACCGAAGGGGGTGAAGGGGCCAATAAGGCTACTTGGCTTTGCCTGCCTCCCGGGTCAAAAGGTGCCAGTTCTTCCCTGCATGCAATTCAGGTGGTTGGTTCTTTATTGCACCATAGGAGGGGCACTGGAGAACTCTTGTCTAATTTAAGACATTACAGAGAGAAGGAATATAGTTGAATCTAGTAACTTGATACTCCCACATATCAAAATTTAGGAGATTTCGGGATAACCTGGGGGAGAAAATGTGCAATCCCAATGGGCAATCTCCTACTAAGTTCATTAGTACAAGATAGGTGGAATGAAGTGAGGTCAACGGCTCACATCTGGCTTGCAGGTTTCCTGCTGAGCTTGAGTTTATTTTATTTGTGTATGGGAAGGAGGGGGTTGGGTAATTCCTACTCAATGTCAGAGTGCCAATAAGATCTTTATACTGTACATTAGATCATGGATTACAAAGACATAGGTTTAATCAGTAACCTGACACCTGTATATTTGGCTATTCAACTAAGCATTTTAATGAGGGGAAGACAAATTCTCTGTGGAGGTTTATACATGCAGAGAAGGTCGGGATTAACTCTGCTGAGAAACACAAAAAAATGAAATACTCCACCAAAAAACAGAGAGACACATAATAGTATGCCCTATAGTGTGTCATCGCTTGGGAACATCCTAAATTTTAGCTCAATTGTACCCACAAGGGCAGTCCAGAAACAAAACATGAGGCAAATTTCCTCTGTGCGAGGATGTATGTCACAGACCCTTATTGGCCTTGTTAGTTGTTACCTTTCTAGGGACATACGAGGAAGGAAGTCCACGTTTGGACCGGAAGAGATCCCCATAGGGTGAAACTACGAACAAAAAGGTTTGAGAACTGATCTTTGTTCCCTTGGGCAGAGGAAATTTGCCCTGCATTTTGGTCCTGGAATGCCCATGGGAGCAGGATCAGATATCAGATATGTTAATGGAGTTTTTTCCTCTGCAAGGGTGCAAGTTAAAACTTGAAACTTGAGTGGCACACCATAGTGCACGCTATTAAGTGGCTTTCCATTCCTGGGGCTCTAAATAGCTGGGGTGCATCTGGCAGGGAGTGGAGCTCATGTGCCCATGAGAAGCGCTGTTTTACTTCTATTATTTTTTTAGCTCTCTGTAGTTCAGGGAATTTGATTGCATCACATTCTAAATACATATAATATGAAGTTGGTCCCCTCTTTGCAGCTATAACAGGTTCCACTCTTCTGGGAAGGCTTTCCAAAAGATATATATGTGTTTCAGTGGGATTTTTTCCCATTTATCCAGTAGAGCACTTGAGGTCAGGCACTGATGTTAGGCGAGAAGGCCTGGCTCACAATCTCTGTTGCAGTTCATCCCAAAAGTATTAGATGGGGTTGAGGGCAGGGCTCTGTGCGTGCCAGTCAAGGTCTTCCACACCAAACTCATCCAACAATGTCTTCCCACAAGAGTGGAATGTCTATGTCATCATGTGATGTCATCAAAGTCCCTGTTGGCGTAATGGTCAGGTGTCCCAATACTTTTGTCCATATAGTGTATGTTCAGTTCTTGAATAAACTCAGTCAAGGAGTTCTGAGGTTGTTAATGCCTTTTGCATTTTGTGTGTAGACTCACAGCTCTTGTGTGTGGGTTTAGTCTGAGCATGGATTCACTGATAGGCAAGTTGTTTGTGTTACTCTTTAGTGATCTCTCATACAAATAGGGGGCAGGTATGTCCCTTTATGAGATTAATTAGAACTAGAAATTGTGATTTCTCAAGAAAAGTTTAAATATTATTGAGTTACATAAAGTTTCTAAACAATCCTAGGGCCAGGTCTATGAAAATGATTAATAGGAATATTACACATAAATCTATATTAAAATCACCTTGCATGGCAAATGTGTAACTACGCTTATCTAATTCTGTGTTCGTATATATATACAAGACAAGGTGCTGAAGAATACCTTAGCTGCACATTTTTTAACAGTATTAATTAACTCCTGCATCACAAGGTCCACACATTTCAGTGCTGGTCCTTTCAGCTTCACAATCTGTTTTTTCACTATTGCTTCAAATGCCATATCTGGAGTGAACAGTCCAGTTCTGTAGAGACAAGAAGAAGAGATTATTGTAAATAATTTATTATAAATGTTCATCCCAGAAACCTGAGGATACGCAAGGTAGTAAAAGATGCAACATAAAAAGAAGTGGTAGCTATGAATGAGGCATGGTTTCAAATGATTGATAGGAAAGTATTAGCCCCTGGCATGCCACCTGTCATTGGGCTGGTTGGGGAGATCAATAATCTTCCTTGTAACTGGCCAATATACACTATGAAGGGCTGTGCCTAAATGCATCTCTCATTATAAGTTTAACCAAACTCCAATGAAATGTGAAGAGGCCCTTTTAAACAAGCATAAAATGTCTCCTGGTATTTGTAAGGAAGATATTATGAGACAACAAGATCATGGTATTTTTTTATGGAGAGATATATATACTACTGGAAGAAACCATACATGGGCAAGAGAACCTAGAACTGACAAAATGCTACTACCACAGCAGACCAAATGAGAGGGGATATATGAAGCGTATGAGATAACTATGGATGGATAAAAGACCTACATCTATACTCTCACAACTTGAGACTGACCAGCACAGTACAACCCAACCACAAGGAGACCCAGAAGAACAACAAACTGTGTGGCTGACATCAGAAGCTGAAACTTTGCTACCACCTCTGCCATTACAGAGCACAGAGGCTGAGATGAGGCATAAGATCATGGATAAACTAGCTACAGTCAACCCTCAAAATCGATTACCAAGGCTCAGTGGAGAACAGATGCCTCACAACCATCCCTACTACCACCATAACTCAATGAACTGGTATACACTACAGCTGCCGTAATCCTGGAAGTGCTTGTCTACTCACTCAGGAAGGACAAGAGAACGTCCCCTCAATGGAAAAGTGTGATTGGAAGACAAGATCAAAGCAACCCAAAGAGAAGTTAGCCAGCTGGTAGAGCTACAGAAGGGTGCGAAGGTTAAGAACAAGACTTGCCTACTTGGAAAACACAAGGACCTAACTCCATTTGAAGCCCCAGACACTGCTAAACAAAGGCTTGCAGCACTGCCTACGACTGTCTAAGGAGATAGACTAGAGAAGCAGAGGCCAAAAAGATAAATGCTCTCCAAAGAACCATCCAAGGTGTACTCCAAATTGCAGTGCAACACCACAGTAACAGCAGAACCACCTAGCAGCAAAAACGGAGTGATACTGGAAGGACATGTGTGAGAAAGAAAATGCACATAACACCAATAAAAAGTGGCTGTAGGACCTGAGAGCTGGCCACAGCAATCCGAGAACAGGAACTAGTCACCATCACAGGAGCAGAAATCCAACATAAGTCAATAACATCAAGAGCTGGACAGCACCTAACCCAGACATGGTCCACACCTACGGTCTGAAGAGACTGAAAGTGGTACATCAACACCTAGCAGTACAAATGAACAAATTACTAACAGGCTCCTACCCAGACTGGCTAACAGAAGGAAGAACAGTAGTGATCAAGATCCCCCAACTACCGACCAATAACCTGCCTCCCCATAACATGGAAAGTCATATCAGGCATCATAGCTACAGGACCACATGGACCAATGCATGAGCGCAGCTCAGAAGGACATTGAGGACAACACCAGAGGCTCCAAGCACCAGTTGAAGTCGCCCAGAACTCAAAGTCTAGACAGACCAACCTAAGCCCAGCCTGAATTGACTATAGGAATGCCTAGAATTCAATGGAGAAAGTATCACGGCAAGCCAAGAACCTGTATGTGATGTACCATCGACAAATAACAGAGGTGGCTGATATTGGGAAGAAGCAGCTAAGATACGACGCAGAGCCCTCAGAGGACCCGAGGTATAAAAATATACGTGGAATGTGTGTTAGCGCATGTTTCCTAACTATGTGCCCTGAGAGCTGAATCACTTATTCTTCAGGATCAATTTAGAATGTGTTTTTATTTTCCTGCAATTATCTAGAAAATAGATGGATCATTAAATCATTCCCCTTATTTTGGATGCATTTAAAAATTAAACTGTGCCAATTATCTATTCATTTTGTGGAACACACATATAAAGTATGTAAAGTTATTGAAATTAAAATAACTACTACTTTCCAAAATTCCATACATTTGTGAAGTTGATCTGTACTAGTGCATCAATAAAGTGGTAATACTTCTTAGTTCATTTATTGAGATAACAGCAATTTAATGTTGCTGTTTCTATGACCCCTGCTGTTCAGTTGATAGAACTACAAGATCATCTATAATTACATTACCCAAAGTTGCTTGTAGATTTTTTTAGGATATACAATGTAAAGGATATTGGGCAGGCACTGGGTGTGAGGAAAATCTATCTAGTTACACCTAATACTTTGTGTGGCAGACCCTTTTATCCAGAATTTTCACTCCTGGGTACTCAGCAAGCATTGGTTATTGGAAACTAGGAGGAGAACCCTGGCTCTTCACCACATCAGCCCCTTTTCCCCAGACATTGGGCTTCAGGCAGGCACGGCATGGTCCACTGAGCCAGTGCCTCCCACATACATGTACCTTTATTGCTGTTCGTATGACAGATCCTGCTCAGTACATGCAGCCAAATGCTGCAAAAGTTTAGGTGCGTACTGTGTGGATGTTTTCAGAAGACGTTTCCATTTATTGGCTGCTGATCCCCACTCGGGCCCTGACCTCTGCAAACCGAGGCAAGATACAGAAGGATAAGACTATACTGTAACTGTAAACAAGCCAATAAGGTTGGGACAAGCAAAAAAATAAATGAATGCCAAAGTGAAATCAAAGTCTGCTACACGGAGGAAATCAAGGATGTAGCTCATTAAACAGAGAAAGAAAAACTGATATGGCCGCACTTATTTGTGCAACAAGTTTTGCCAGGTTTAGTGTGCAAAGCTTCCAGGTATAGGATGGTATTGCACACTAAACTACGATGTTGCTCTGCCTATAGAACAAGTAATAAGCTAAACTGTGTAATAAGCCTATAAACATGTACTTGAAAAATACAAATAAACAAAAGCCTGGTTGGATTCCCTGGGACTAGGTAAATAAAAACAAAACTATTGAAGCACTCCCACTATTGAATGCACTTGAGAGTGCATGAAGTTTTTATTTGGGACACAGATTTCTTGATACATGTTTCATTAGGGAACTAAAAGTTGATTGTGTTTTCTTACCCTTGTATCCCTTCTAATAAACATCTGAGCACTTTAAAGCCCAGAAATTGCTGAGTTGTCATCACATTAGAATAGCTGGCATATATTTGGCTAGTGTTCTTCTTGTGGCTTCTTGCTATGTTATAGGCTTCCTACACTATCACTCAAATTCAACATCTCAATTAGTGCCCAAGTAACAAAAAAAACAGACACCTGTTGGATTCTGGAAGATTTCTCTAATGACGTATTAGTGCAGAAAAAAATGATCTCTATGTCTCATTATTCAGTCACTGGATAAACAATTTTTGTTTCTCCTTTTTTTTAAGGTCCAATCATTTTAAAAGCAGGCAGAAAATCCACAACCAGATTGCGAAGGAAAGAAGTCTCTGTAATTTGTGCTCTGAAATATTCACCTGACACCATGGATGTTTTTGATTGCATAGCTAATCTCTCTTCTGAGATCTTTCTCCTCAAATTCCATCTGAAGAATAGTTAAAACATAGATCGATATTATTTGATTGATCAAGTTAAATTTAAGCAATTTACAAATCGGGAAACCCAACAGAATTATACAGCGTTTAAGTGAGAGTGAAACTGTAATCTGAACTGTGATACCCTTAATCAGAAATAAACATACCTAAAAAAACATACAAATGGTAAAGATGTGCTTCTCATAAAATACAATAGAATTTTTGTAGCGCCTACCATGTGAAGTCTATAGGAAAGGAAGGTGTCAAAAAATGCATAGAATGGTCTAACCTTTCAAAGGACTTGGCAATGTCCTGATTTGCAAAAATCCTAAAAACAGGATAATGTTGAGCCTTGAATGCAATATAGGTGATCTTTTTGCAGGTTTTTGTAGGGATCCCAAGTAAACATCTTGAAAGCTCCCCAGTGTGGTCATAAGAGAGCCTCCAAATAAGGAAAGAGCCAAAATCAGCATATATGAAAGCTGTCTATAATTTATTAGTAGCAAATACCTCACATGAGGGTTTCCAGAAAAAAGTGCAGCATGAAATCGGCAACAATGATGAACAAGTCAGCAACACGTTTCACCCGTCGCAGCTGGCTTCCTCTAGGCTAGAGGGAAGCTACTGGGAAGCTTTCAAGATATCTACTTGGGATCCCTACAGAGATCTTCAGAAGGATCACTTATGTGACACTCAAAGCTCAACACCATCCTATGTTTAGGATGTTTGCAAATCAGAGGACATTTCCAAGTCCTTTAAAACGTTGTACCTTTTTATGCATTTTTGGACACCTTTCTTTCCTATATACTTTATATGGTGGGGACGCCATAATTCTATTGTATTTTATGAGAAGCACATCTTTACCATTTGTATGGGGTTTTTTTGGAAGAGTTATACAGACGTTTGATATGTAAGCCCAACACAGGACAACCAAAAATGTTGCTAGTTTTATCAAAATATAAACAAATTGCACAATTTTTTTTTTCAATAATCGTTTTAAAGCTAGTTTTATTGTTTCGTTCTTTCTGCTTTTATTGTTATGCTGTTGCCATAATGTTACTAATGCACCTGAAATGTAAATTGGCTTCTTTACATAATAGGATAACATTAAGATAACACGTCTCTGTGATCTTCTAAAGCTGAGTGGGGTACACGTAATGGAAAATAATACATATGTATCTGTTCAGAAATTATTTTCCATCTTTAACGATCTTGTCCTCCCGAACTATATTAAATTTCCAGGATTCCTTTACTTCTTTCTAAAGTAAACTTCTTTGACATTAATGTAGCTTCTGTGTGAACAGAATAAGCACATGCTTAGAGCACGTGAACATACAAAATGCCTTACTTCATACTTTATCCCCCTACTAAAAATTCCTATTCAGCTTCTATTCTTTCTTTGTTAACTTTATTAAATGTTTTTATCTATTTGGGGAGATGTAGATAATTAATACAAATTATTACAAATTATTCAAATTAAGCATTTGAAAGCTTACCTTTACAAGCTCAAATGGGAAACGTTCATGAAAGATGCGATTGATTTTTGCACCACCTGAAAGTTCTCGAGTATCAACTTGATCACCAGATCCTTCAATCCTCTTCTCAAAGTCCACTGCAAAATGCTGCACCATCCTTTAAACAAAGAGTACGGTAATTTGCCAGGAAAAATATAGAATAAATAACATTTGACTTAAAACAAAACTGTCACATTTTGCAGTTTTTAAGACATATTTTTTAAACCAGCTGTAGCATTATGTTTAGCAGTAGTAGTATTTTTCAATGATTGTAATTCTCCTGAAGCTACTTCCATATAAAGCTACTAACTATTTAACCTCTGCAAATTAAGGTTTGCTTCAAAAGGTAATAGCATAGTAACTTCCTTGTCACTCAACACCATTACCTAGGTTTATTTAGTGTACTGAACTTTAAAATGCAGTCTTTGGAAAAGTGGCAGAGCAGCTTTAATCAAACATTAAAAAATACTTTAAAGCAATCACTCTGTCATTTTATGAAATACCTGATATTATCCTTGCATCAACACTAAATGAAAGTACTTTTCAAAGTAACACAAATGATTGACTACCCACAAAATCACCATTTTGTGCTAATCCTACTACGGTAATATTTTTTAATCTTAACATGTTAAGATATAATGCCATTGTTCCTATTGGCCTCCATTGTTATCACAGTGAACGGTAAAGATGTACAAGGCACATATTTGGACTATAATAATGTGTCTTTCTCACACGGAATGATATTAGGGGGCATTAACATAACATGATGGTACTTACAACATTAACAATATTTATTTTTGTTCAAAACAAACAAAAAGCAAGCCCTACAACACTTACTGTAGCAATGCTTTGGTTTTTCTTGATGGATCCTCGGGCTTAAAATTTTTGTAAACCTCTACTTCATGTTCAATGGATAGCAGGAGGCTTTGTAGTTTGCTCCGTAAGTCTGGCAACGTATCACGTATGTGGTTGGTTAATTGCTTTTAAATGAAAAGACATACACAGGATCACAAATCATTAAACAAATAGTTTGGCCTCGCTGTATTGTAAATTATGACTTCTAATGTTGAATTAACAATCTTGTAAACATCTTCAAATATATTTGCCCTTACAGAAATACCTTAGTCCCCCTTTTAAATGTGAAAGGGGATAATGATTTTATAGTAATCTTATGATTCAAATACCTGATTCAAAACTTTCTGAAGATACGTGGTTCCCATGCGATCTGCCATATGTCTGTAAGATGGGTGTGACAGGAAAAAAATATTTTCTGCCAACAATGCAGCTTGAATATCCTTTTTGCCATCAATATCTTTCTGACTTCTGTTCACAACACCAATATAACCTTGAATAAAAGAAAGAATCCCATTAAAAGGCAAACCACGAATGTCTGGCATTTAAAGGGTTAGTAACACTATGCAAATAGCAGAAACTTCCGGGCACTTCGCTGTACCAAGAGCTTAATGTTCCTATAGCTTAATGTAAAGTTTGCATCAAACCTTTTTTCACAGAATATCTAAGGATGAGGATAGTTTTAATTAGAAGAAATTATAACTTTCATCAATGAATAAGTATAAGACTTTAAAATAACATAATCAATGCATGTGATAACATATGAGAGCGTTCCTTCTTTAAAGTTTATTATTTATAAAGTTTATTCTTGCTCTCTCTCTCCAGTTGGGAAAATACCATTACCAATGCTCAGTTTTAAATCAACATGCAAAGACTTGTTATCTTGTTATACTCTGATATAAAGCAATTATATCAATAAATGAGGTAACTTAAATCCACACTAAATAACTTAATTCTCCCTCTGATAACCTTACAACTCAAACTGTTAGCACAGATATTGACAGTTTTTTTAATAACTCTTGAGCACTCTGTAAAGCTCTGTGTTTAAGGAGCATATATCACCCTTCTTTCACTCTCTGTACAATTGCTGCCAACTGCGTCTGGAGCATTCTGATAATGTTTGTCACCAGAAACTCAAACTGCATGCAACATGGCCACACTCGCTATCTACATAGCCCCTTTGGACTTTGTCCCTGGTCTGAATATTAAACTGAAAGCAACATTTAAGGGTAGTCCTGATGCTAACAATTTAATAAAGAAGCAATACCCCTGCGAAGAGGAAGCAGTTTGTTCTCCAAGACTTCCTGTGCATCGGTCCCTTCATCCATCAGGTCTAGTTTGGTGACCACGCCAATTGTCCTCAAACCTTTGAAGCAAAAATTAAAAACTAAGAAAACCATGAACGGCAGCATGTATGTAACGTATAACCCCTCCCTGTATTGTTTGTCATATTAAAATTAAGCAGCATGAATTGCAGGTAGTCTCATAAACGTACAACACTGAATGAGCTACAATTATTATACAAGGCAGGGTCTGGCCATTCATCAGTGCCAGGAATGAGGTTTGTAATGGTGTTTGTGTGTTAAATTCTGCAGAGTAACTGTAACAGCACCTTGAAAAGGTAACCCTAATTGTTTCAAAAGAATATCACTCAAGTGTTTCACTCAAGACGCAGAATGTTTCTGTGGGCTTTCTAAGTGACATGGCTGAACTGTCATTTATAACTGCTAGCTCTTCTGCTTCCGCATTATATTACATTGTATCACAAGACCCTTGTCAACGTGGAAATAATATATGCAGAATTGCAGATTGTAGGAAGATCATTAGTTTAAACCACTTTTCTTCTTCTTCACTAGAGAAAAAAAGCCAAGAAACAAGCAGACTGCTGCGTCATCTACATCCGGTCTTTCTCTGCCAGCACCTGCACCGTATACGTCACAGTGTTACAAGAGGTTCTTATCTTGGCAAGAACACAGTGCTGACATTTATCAGATTCTTACATTCACTGGCTTCTCAAAATCTGATTGAGCTTATAAAGTCACAGGTGCCTATATAAAAATCAAAGCAAGACAAATGACCGAGAGCTTAACATTACATTACTATTACTATTACTACTATACTATTAGATAGAAAATGGGGGGGGGGTTACTATTGGTTGTCACAATCTTAAAACAAAAGTAAAGCAATATATCATGTTCTGACCTCTGTCGCTGTATAATACAAATCTAATGTATGCATAAAGGTAAAAACATATTCATTACTGTTGATTCAACAACCATTGCTGGTTCAATGCAAAGAATTTACAACAGGTTGTCAGCACCCATGCTCCATTCCCACCCTACAGGGAAACCCCAAATGCTCTATTATGTTTTCAAGTTAATGCAATTATTTCCTGTCCCTAAGACTATGCTTCCATGCATAATGCATAATTGTAACTGTCCCTCCATACTGAAAAAAGAAAGTTAGGAAACACGGATGCCCACTTGGGAAACAGTGATACCACAGCATATAAAATACGTAACCCTGTATTTACTTATTCACCATAAACTACAGTTGACTTCTTGAATGATTTGTTGTGATAGCTAGACAATAGCTTTTAACTTTTTAAAATACTGCTTTTTGAGCTTTGTAAAAACTAAACTAATTCAATGCCTTTAGGCCCATTCATAAAAAAGTAGATTATTTATAAGATCACGTTATGAAAATGTATGATTAAAAATATATCTAAAGTTTGGTTGTAAACATTTTTCATTCATTTCACAGATGCCTAATAAGAGCGCATTGCAGGAGACTGAAATAGATGTGAAGCAATCAATAATGATAACACAAATAATAATTGCAATTATAGCAATATACGTATATAAAAGTAATTCCCACGATTGTTAACAGGTGCTATTGCTCTGCCGCAAATAATGACATCGCAGCTACTGTATGCATAATGTCTCTATTTGCATGCAGAGAAACAACACAAGCTTTTGCCAAGAGCACTTTCTATTTCAGGTCAAAGAAGCAGTGTCTGAATTTAAATGCCATCTCTAAAGTCATTAGCGAGGCCAAGAAAAATGCAGATAAAATGCTTCTTGTTCTAGCATGAAACAGCAGCTTAGTCATTCCACAGAGAAAACATTATTTCCAATCCTGAAATAAGACAAAATTATTCCAACCACATCAAAACAAATTAATGAGGATATGCTAAGTGGCTGTAAATAACGCTTCGAGAAATAAAAGGAAAACATATATAATATGTGTCTTATCTAATACTAAATCATATCCAATGGAAGCCACCTGTTCTTGTTCCCTTTTTTGTGGCTGAAGTGATATTACATTTATCTAAATTACGGAATTCATTATTTTGATATTTGTTGGAAAGCATCATGCGCATGTCTTTCTGCATGACTATTCCAACACAAAAGCCAAGAACTCTCAGAATTATTTATGTTCAGTGTCCAACCATCATTTCCATGCACGATTATTAGGTATATAGCCTGCTAAATAACATTAATGACGCAGAGCTACAAACTGCATTTAACACTATAACTACTGGTATATGTTCATGTCTTTGATACTGAGTGATAAATCAGTGTTTCTAATTCTCTGGGGTCTATTCAATAAAGGATACATCCAGTCAATTACTCAGGCAGTGCTTGACAGCAACCTAATGGGACGCTGGACATTTCAACAATGAATAGGCAAGTTGGTTTGTAACTAACAACTTAAACTTGAGCGGACAGGTCTGCCTGTGAAGTACGTTTTGTATGGAATTACTGTCTCATTTATAGACAATATTACCATTTATTCCAACACCAACAGCCCAACATATCATTTTTGAAATTATTTATTTATCAGATACATTATAGTATTGTAGGTTTGATGCCAGTTTAACGCCCGCCTGAACTATTGTTTGCAATAAAATGGGGCGTCCAAAAAGAGTGGCAACTACTGGCGCTGTGTCTGCAGCCTTTTTAAATCTTGCTTCTTTCACAAACTAACTGAGAGGCTTGTTAGATATCCAAGCAAGCAACAGGATCTGAAGAGTACAAACTAACGTCACACTTAAAAGGCAGAGCCAGCTGTAGAAATTATTTTTTTTATCCCACTCAGAAATTACCTGGACTTTTGAATATTTCATATGGTGTCAAGGTATGGAAACACTTAATAGTAACGTAATGATGTAATAATTGCAAATATTTTAAAAAAATATTTTAGAATAAATGCTACATTTCAATACTAAACAGTATCGGAACAACAAACCTTGTAAGGAACTAGTATTTCATCTGCTGCTACTAAACAAAAGAACGCATGCCATTAAAAAGTGTACGGCAAGTTATGTCACCTCTACACAATAGCTGAAATTTCCAAGTGCATGTAATGAGCCAGACAATAAAAAATTCCCACAATCCCACCTCTTCACAGGTTTATATTTTATACTGTTAATATGTTATATGTTAAAATATAGTTCAATTCTAGAAAAAGAACAGCAATAGCTAGGCACAGAACTTACTCATTTCTTAGTTCACCACGTCATATAAAACAAATAGGAGTGCTAAGTGATTAGTAGGGACTGTCAGTTACTAATTCCAATGGAAGGAATTAAAACATGCAGTGATGTCAGCAAAAGTAATAATAGCCAAAATATTTAAAAAGGAAATGTATTCATTTAAGATGACTATACTTCACTGTGGCCTATTAGCCCGGATTTATTAATTTATTTATTTGGTAGATACCATGAGGATCCACTTCTTTAGCCAGCTTCAGGGCATCGGAATTGGCAAGATCTGTGTTGGCGGGCGTCACTGCAAGTATCAGACAATTCTCTCGACTGATGAACTGCATTATCATTTCACGGATCTGATGTTCGATGTCTGGAGGCTGGTCACCCACTGGAACTTTTGTAATCCCGGGTAAGTCAATAAGAGTCAGGTTCAACACTGTATGAATGATTTGTAGAAAAAATATCTTCAAATGAATGCATCAGAAAACAGCAATCATAATCAAATATTTATATTTATATTTGTGACCAAATCATACACATGCCCGCTCACATACATACAGTAAATGAGGTAATGTGCAGTCATCATGCAAAAAATAAACTGAGTACCAAGTTCCAGAATGTAATCTTAAATTAATCAGTTATATATTCAAAAATTGCTTTCCATGTTGGAAATTATATGTTCGGATTTAGAGTTGTCTTTATTACGTGTCATTGCATTTTATTTGACCATTTCTCAAATTCAAATAGATATAAAATTAAATTTCCCAAATCAATCACTTTATTTACCATGTGGTGAATATATCCTTAAATTAATAGGAATGGATGAAATGCCTTTATTCATTCCTGTTGCTCTATCAGTTTCTGCTTCAATCTCTTGGCACACTTCATCAAAGTCACTGAATCGGATTCCTTTGCAGTGTAGGAACTCTGCATATTCTGTATACCGGAAGATAGAGAAAAACATTACCCCCGATGCATTTTACTTACAATATGTTTGGTGATGTTTAGCTTACTTGTCAAATACATATAAATATTTTTTTTTCATTAATTTGCACAATATTTACAGGCATCCATATTTCAGTTAGATCTGGCCACCAATGAAACAAACTTTTCATACAATCGAAGGCACGACTTGTCAGCTTTAATTTAATGTGCGCTGTGTTGTTGATATAAAAACTACCTGCTGATTTGGAAGTATACACAAATACATTCAACCCATGGGAAACAGTGTCCCTGAAACGATGCTGATTTACATCTGAGCTAATTAATATCCAATCCATAAATTCTGATGTGAAATGTCATGCAATTTCAAATACGGCAGAAGCATTTCTGTGTGTATTTTCCAAAGCATTGTGCCTAAGCCACACTGCATTACAGATTTTACTCCTGTATTTCTAACAACTTTGAATGTTACATAAAATATAAAACATCCTCTAAATGGCAAGCTTAATTGGCAATCATTTCAGTTGAAGCTTTTCCCCTTACTGTTTCCGCAGCCATTCTAAATGTCACTTCTAATTAGGGTTTGTGACGGGAGAAAATGTTAAGCAAAACAGAGCCAGCCTGTGTGTCTGTTGGTTGGGAGGGGTGGGGGAGGGCACCAAAGAAATCCTGCGTCCAGGTCCCAGTACCTTCAGACTCACCTTTCTACTCTAGACACCATACCTTCTCAAATGCCCACATACCCACAGCCCAATTTTGCATTTACTCAATATTTTCCTCTATCTTCTGACTGTTCCCTCAGTCTCTTCCAAAGAACATTCCTAATGCAGGTGTTTATGGAATCTCAGTTTAGTATCCAATGCTGCAACCATTAAATTATAAATCTCCAGAAGGAGGACCCCCTCTTATATTTTTTGTAATGTTTGCTTTGTAACAAACTCTTATCTAACACCACATTAGGAAACAGCACTACAGTACTTGGCATTTTATAAATGCCAATGATGCAGGAAGGAAAAAAACCAAAAACCTGTAGTTTTCAACACATTTCTATAGGTCAGTGATATCCAGTTTCTGACTGGGGCCCTAAACAGATGCTTAATGTGCTTATATGTTATATACCCACCTCTGGATTTAACATACTTTAAATAAATACTTTATAAACAACTAATACAACATTTGCATAATAAAGCATAAAAAGTGTGTACTGCTTTTCAAATATATATATATAAAAATATGTAAACTATTTTTTGTAAAAGCATGAAGAAACACAAATATAGTCTTACCTGTTGTAGAATTTATAAGCTGAAGGACCAGCGGACGTCTTGTTACAATGCCTGAGCCTCGTGGAAGAAAATCTCTAAAATTACAAAAAATAATAGTCCAAAGTTTATACCAGTACACTGTCATGACTTCTGATTTATAACCGTTCAGATCCCTTTTCAGAATAAGTTCACATAATTCACATAAGTACCTCAACCCTACAACCATACATATACCACGAGAACATCTATTATTCAGCTGCCAATTCGGTTAATTCTGAGAAGGTGAGATCCACGCTGGGAGAAAGGTGCTATATCGATACAAGTTACCGGTATTATTATTAGTTTTTATAAACATAACTCCTTTAGTGGCAAGAAGGAAATAACAGCGATTTGCTGTAGTAGCAGCAATGTTGGCAGCAATCTGATCATTATATATAAAGACTGCATTGGTGAAGGAATATGAAATAAAGGACAGCTATACTATAGCCCAAACATGTTTACATGGTAATAGTAATCACACAGTAACACAGCGATCAGTCTCACACTGGAATGAGATTGTCATGAAATCGTTTGCCAGCGTGTTGGTTCGACCATGACACGGTAGTAAAGCCACCGCCTGCCGCACTGTTATTCACTGATGGGGGAGTTGTGTTTCAGTTTTATTATACATGTTTATTATACATGATGAAGGGCCATCCCTAGCTTGTGCTGCAGGAAGAGTTTGACTGGCCCTGTATAATACATAGTTAAAGCTGCAAGATTTCTTTAAAGTCTCATCACACACTAAATTATGCATTCTACAGGGTCAGCTTAGCCCTTCGCCCTGGAGACACCAGTGTTGGCCCATCAACTCTCCTTTTAGTCAATACACCCCCAATGTATCATAAATGGGCTACATTTGTGAACCAAGCCAGTCATAGCCCTTTAGGTTTCCCGCAGCAGTTCCTGGCTTCATCTTACTCTGTTTTTTAAAACTGGGGGTATTTTTGGGTTGAGAATTGCCTCTCACTGAGTTCTGCTGGGCCTCTCAATCTGCCCTCACTGTACTGAGCACTGCGCTGTACAATCGCATTTAACCCTGTAACTGCTGGGCGGAAAAAATAAGTATTAAATTAATTGTCACAGTATTACTGGGCCACGGGGCTGGGCTTACCCCGTAGGCCAAAAGTTCCCCTGTTCCCCTAAACACATGAATAGGGGCCTAAGTGCATGAGGTGATAGGAGAAAAACTGAGGAATACTGCTCAAAAGAGCATTTATGTTGGACATTGGTAGCCAGGTAGAGTTTTTAGTGGCCAAGAATGCACAGAGTGTTGTATAAAATACCTCAATGAGTAAAATCTAAGAGGCATGGCAGGCAAAGAAAAACATAAGTGAAATGCTGCCAGTCCAGCCTCGCAGGAAATGCACGCAATATATCCTGGAAGACATCATTAGAATAATGAGGGCCTGAAAACAAATAGAAACGGGTGCAAGAGAATCTGCGAGGCGCTCCTCACCGAGACCGCAGACCGGTTCCCGCGGCTCACTACAGAGCCGCGCCCCTCACCTGCCCACGAAGTTCTCCAGCACCGAGCTCTTTCCTGCACTCTGGCCGCCCACCACGGCTATCTGCGGCAGGTCCAGGTGAAAGCTCTGCCCAATTGAGCTGAAGGCGTCCTGCAGCCGGTTCACAAGCGGGATCAGGTCCTCCATGGCCCTGTTACCCATGAAGAGGGCAGATAAAAGTTCCAGTTGTCGCACCGCTCCTACCGTCTCACTCTGGGGTGTGTCAGTCACCTCTTTCCCACTACGCATGCAGCGAACGAGGAGTGGAGAGAACTTCGGCTGTTGTGACTGGAGCCCCTGGACGGTTTGTGGTAATGAGATGGTTGTGTATCGGTACGGCGGATCCACACACCGTCCTGTCCGTCTTACAGCTGCGAGTCCTCCGGCTCGCCGCCGCTGGCTGCTGTCTCTGGTGCTGGAAGACGATGGCGTCCACTGCGCATGCGCGTCAAACAGCCTCCCGCAGTAGAGGCGCCGCTGTCTTCTATCCCGAGAGCGGCTTTATTGGGGACAGGCGAATGAAGAACGTACCGGAGGGCGAGGGTGTGGAGGGCAGATATTTGGGGCGTTCTGTAAGCCCGCTGGACAGTAGCACGATAATGTACCGGTTAATACCCTCACGGTGCTGCAAAACACCTACGGGATAAGACTGCTGTGAATGGCTAAACTGAAGTCTGCATCCATTCAGTGCCACACGAATGGCAGCTCCTCTTTCCAATGCAATTTGATTTGGGGAATAGTCAGGTTAAACTTTGAACCCATGGCTGGGCGGCCCTGGCACTGTAAGGTGGCTACGACCTGATGATGGCGGGGCAACGCTGGACTTTTTTTCTGCCATGGTAGCCTGCGGCGGAGCATGTCAGGTCAACCTGCCACAGGAGCAGCAGGTCATGTGGACAGCGTATGCTTAATAGCCAAAACACTTTTCATACAGCCATTTCTCACTCAATCTCTAATAAAGCATGTGGCTCACGCAACAAGTTTGCAATTTTGGTGCCTATGGGGTTTTTTTATACATTTGTTGGAATATGTGTTTTGTTTTTTTAATATGAAGCTTTACTTTGGCTCAAATATTTTCTGGCATTGTAGAAAGTCTACTTGTTGGAAGAAGGTCAACATCTGCACCAGAAACACAATGCTCTGAGCAAGGAGCTAGGAGTATTATTTATATTAAAAAGTTATTATAATTTATGTTTATTAGTGTAATTAGGGGTTATACAGGTTCATACCGCAGCTGGTGAGCGAGTAGAGCGCTGTGTATGTACACCCTTTTTTATGTCCATGTGTTTATAAGCCCTTAATTGCCATAGCGAGCCACGGCTGATGTAGAAGCAGACAGGTATCATATGTCCATTGAGAGGTAGAAAGACTAGCGATCCAAAAGCCACCCGGCAGCATGATGGTTAGGTGAACAATCTGACATTAGAGAGGTTGCTGGTTCAAATCTCCACTGCTCATGCCAGATGGATTTGTAGAGAAAGAAGCTTCTCATCACGAACAAATAAAAAATCAGAACCCTCTACTTTGGTTTTGTTGGGGGTTCCTCCTCGTTTCTGGACATTCATATGAATTAAAAAAAATTCCCCGATGACATATGTCACATTAGCCCTTTAAGGCTGAGGACTCATGGGGGTATTTTTTTAGTTGGGGAGGGCACTGTTGGATTTCTGGGCAGACTCCTTACCTGCCTGCCCAGTGCCTTCTTATGTCTAAGTAACCCTGTGCTCGTTGGGGGGGCACAGGGTGACAGTGAACCCCCATCTGGTCTGCCAGGACCAGACCCCCATGGACTAGCCAGCTACGGGGGGCTCTACAAGCCAGAAAAGCTCAGTGCGTCTGACCGTAACCTAGCCGCAAAATTAATGGCGACTAGGAACTGCAGCGATGCCTGCCGACAATTGGAACAGCGTTGCTATGGACGCCCTTTGCCCCACCACGTTGTTCTTTTGGGGGTACATTGAGCTTGTGGAGGGCAACACTCGGTGGTGGTTACAGAGAGGGAGCTCGTTCGGGAACCCTGGTTTTATTACCAATCTCTAAAACCGGCTTTACCCAACCGCAGCTATGGAACTCTGGCCCGGCTGCGCCTTGTAAGGAGGTGCAGTGCAATGCAGATATGACAAGTACACTTATTTGTCATCCAGGGGTTAAGTAACATCTGGAGTAACAAAGTGACTGTTTTCTGCTGTAGATATGTGGACCATCTTAACAGCTGCTTAGCGTTATTGCCATCTAGTGACACAATTGCTAATTGCAAAGTTGATGACTGAAAGCTTGAGTACCGGTCTGCCTCTTCTCCCTACAGGTTAGCACAATGGGGTAATACCCTCAGGTCCATCCAGATTCATCAAACAGGGTTGGCCCAACTTGGCATGCATGGGCCAGTGGACATTTGGTTTTACTTGCCAGCCCTTCTCTGGGTTAACAGGACTGTTCCTGTATCATGTTGATGGGTTGTAGGTCCAACAATGCGATCGCTGGTAACCTGCCACAGACACCTTCAGGGAGTTTCTTCACTCCTCATTCGAGTGTGGGGAACAGCCCTTACCGTCCCCTAACACATGAGGAGTTAACCATTTCAATTCTGCAGCTTATGGGGAACAAATCATACTCAATGCCGTGCTCCTATGGAACAGCAATATTGAAAGAGTTAAACTCAGCACTGACCTGTTAGTCAAGGCTCTGCTGCATTGTGATTTAAAGGTTATGTGACTCTCATGCTTCTCAGTTAAAGTTCTGATTGCCTCCTGTCTATTGCCCCTGATTTATTGATCCAGCATTTGGTGATTTACATCACAATAGCGTGTATTTATACATCAGTATCCCAAACTAAACTTTGCTTTCTTCATTACAACAGTCTTCCCTTATTTATTACGTTTTGTATAGGATAAGCCTCTATTTTTGGTCACATTTTCTAATTTGCCTCTCATACTGCTCCTTAAGTTCTGTTAAGCCTTTTTCCACAGCTTGGTTATTGTTTTTCCTCAATCTTGTTTTACAACATGCCCTTTCCTACTAGTATGAGCATAACCCATTTCTAGATTATGTAGGAATGTATGTACAAACCTGGTAACTTTATACATTACTTGATAATACCGATGTGAGAAAGGATCTTGTAACTTTTTAGCATTTTTAATAAAAGCAAGACAATGTGTTTTCATTTTCTTTGATTATCTACAATATTTAGGCAGTCCGTGCCTCATATACAGCACATGTGATGCAGTAGTTCATTGCACAACACATCTGTAATTTCTCCCCTTTTTGGATCTGTAAACGAATGTGCTGTTCCAATGCCAGTCTTTGCATGATGTACCAAAAAGAATACAAGATGGTTCTGTAGAATGAATTTCAAATATAGCTTTGAGATATGTCGCCAACACACTCCATCTCAAACGATCTTTACAGACTTCAACATATCGGCAAGATTATAAGTTGGGTCCCAAAGAACTCCGGGTTTCCGTAAATGTTTCTCCATATTTTTCGCAGATTCTATTAGCTCTGAGGCACTCAGTTTTTTCTCCAAAATTGGACGGCAAAACAGAATTTCATTCACTTCCTCCTCAATTTTTTGAGCATAAATTAGAGGAAAATCTTCATGGAGAACTTTCACCACCTGGTGTCTCAACGCTGGGTCACGACATACTAAGTTCAAAATGAAGATGCCTAAGGAGAACAGACATAAGCTTTACTAACAATGTTGGCACCATAGGCAGTGAAAATGGATTGTGATATGTTGTATATGTACGCATAGAAGTCAGGATAACTACAGTTAAGGTATTGTGATAAAGGTCAGTTTAATAAAGTCCATTAAGTGTCAGGTTCTGATTTTTTTTATATATACCGTATTTGCTCGATTATAAGACAAGGTTTTTTCCCCCCAGAGTAAATGCTCTGAAAAATACACCTCGTCTTATAATCAGACCTCAAATAGGTCTATGAGACTAAGATCCAGATCCCCTGCAGAGCTGCAGGGGACCTGGATCCACCTGTCTTATGCCCCCCCAACTTACCGGTGCTTCTGACTCTCGGTGTGTTGTCCGGGCAGCAGGTAGACGTCTACGCGATTCGTGTAGACAACTTCCGCTGCACCCAGAAGGAGGTGCGGTTAGCAGTAAGTGGCAAGTTACAGTGGAACATACATATGGTAAAAACACGAACAGCAATTATGGTCTTTATTGTACAAAATATGAACAATGTAGGGTTGATGCACATCATTTAAACCTTACCATCGTCCTTTAGGATCTTGCGTACGTTCTGCAGGAAACCCCTTTCTACAAAGGCAGGTGGTGGGCAGCTCATTCCAACACTCGAGTCTTTGCTGTCAACATCAAACATCACCACATCATAACCAGGCACACCTGGAAAGGGAGGTGGTATGGTGTGAAACCAAAACCGGTGGGCATATTTCAAAAAGCAGAAAGAATTATGGCAATCATTTCTAACTTTGGACATGAAGAAAAAAATAAGTTTGCACTTACACAAATGTTGTATTTTTTGTTATTTATTTTTTACCCTCATCATTTAACCCGTTTTGCCCGTTGTAGCTAAATTTCACTGTTCAGGTATATAAAGATTAGACGTGACATTTTACATTACGACAAACAACATGTATGAGGTAGCAGTTTGTGAAATCTCTCTTTAAGTCAATGAAAGGATATGAAATCTCTGAGAATAGCTTCACACAGAAACTATGGGAAAAACATTGTAGATTGATGTAGTAGATAGACAAGCTAAATTAAAAGTGACATTTTTATTGGTTCCAGAGAAGAAAGTGGCTACACTATCTTGAAAGACATAAACATAGTGGACACAGCCACCTAATAAGTTTCTTTGCACGGTAATTGGTGAGACTTATAATTCTCAGATAAATGTAGTGAATCACCTCTTTGTACGTGTCTCCTATCACATGGTCATGAATATGGTGTAGAAAACAAACCAGATGTCTATCAAACAGAATGAAAAAAATGAAATGGACATACACAACCATTACCTTTCTCTGCCAGGTTATTGATATGCACTAAGCCATCCTCGATGTGCACGGCCATCCGTTCATCTTGAGAAAAACCAAACCACTGACAGGCCACATCCAGCACAGACAGGTCAATTTCAACAGCCTCCACTCGGGATCCCGGGAAATAGTCATGTATAAAGAGGGACAAGCTGCCCCCACCCAGCCCGATCACCAGAACAGAGATGGGATTTTCTGTCAATGGAAATAATGTACTTCTTAATACTTCAACAGGAAAAAGCAATATCCAATTAAGGTTGCGAAACACATAACAATAACACTAATGTCTATGGCAGATCTCAAGCAGTTTATAGCCTCCCCCACACAGAGCTTACAATACCTGGCAGTAGCCCTTTGTTAGCCAGCAGGGACAGTCCAGAGATCATTGCCTTGTGATGCTCACAGCACAGGTAGCTTTTGTCGATCACACGCTGCGTGAGTGGAGTTGATCCTTCTGATGGATTTTGCTGTGTAATTTTCTTCTTGTCTTTTTTCTTCTTCTTCTGACCTACTGTTTTGTCACACAAAGAAAGCAGAAATCAATCAGGAAAGATTTGTTTTAGCAGCTGTATCCCAGAACACAAGAAATTATGGATGCAGATTTTAAGGATCTACTCATATGTGGTCAAAAGGGTGACCATGTAAAAAGCACAGTCAAAAAAAGAAGAAGACGACTAAACCTACCTGGCTGATTCACCTATGCTAACTAAAGTGTTGCTGCAGTTTTAGCAATGAAGAATTAAGAAGCTGCACTGCAGGGGGAGGGGGATTTGAGAAAATAATTACGGCTAAACAAGTTCTTACCACTGGTTGGAAGTAGCCGGGCCTCAGACTGCACTACATTCTGATTGCTGAGAAATATAAGACGCCGGAAATAGCTTGTTTCATCTCCTTTAACATCCTCCACCACATACTCGCCACTTAGTTGGCTCTTGCCCCGATACTGTACTGTACGAATTCCAATGTCAGCACCAGCTGATAAAAAGGGGACCTGGGGGACAGGAGAGAATACTTTAGTCCCAGCTTTGAAGTATAATAATGTGTGCAGAAAGAAAAATGTGAATCAAAAAACTAAATGGAAAAAATATACAACAAGAAAATGATCGTTGGGTTTCAACACCCAAGAAAGACGACCCCTCAAAATCTGAATATTAATTTAGAAAAAAAAAGAAAAAGCCTGAATATAAGACGATCCTATAGGAAAAAAGTTTTACCAGTAAATGTTAACTCATGTAAACAATTGTTTGTTAATAAAAGCTATGATCAGACCTATGAGTTCTGATTATAAGACGACCCCGATTATAAGATGAGGGGTATTTTTCAGAGCATTTGCTCTGGAAAAAACCTCGTCTTATAAATCGAGCAAATACGGTATCTGTTCCTTAGCAGGTCTAAAAATTAGATAAATAGAACCTCAGATTAACAACACATGACATATCACACTGCGTCATGATTTATTCAACAAAAATAAAGCCAAAATGGAGAAGTGGTTTGTGAAAAACTAAGTACACTCTTACTGCTTCCATAGGAATTAAGATGCTAAGCAGCAGACAGGTGCTGCTAATTAAATGCCTTTGATTAACTGATCATCAGTAAGTTTGACCACATCTATAAAAGCCGAAGATTTGGCAGTTTGCTGGTCTGGAGCACCCAGGTGTGTGTCAACACAATGCCAAGGAGGAAAGACATCACCACTGATCTTAGAGAAGCTCTATACCTCCTCGGGCATTGGCAAAACATATTTCCCGAGGCTTCCAGCAAACAGGATACATTGATAACAAATAGGAGATTTTGTGTACCTGTCGGTTATCTGGCAATCCTGGAGGAGCTAGTTCGAGGACTTTAGCGGATAACTCAGCTTGAATAGCTTCCATGCCATCATACTGCTGGTCCCTGTGCAAGGCAACAATTATCAGTCGACGAAATCCAACACTTCCTGCAAGCTGCTTCCGCCCTTTCTCAGATCCAAAAAGCCACTCTGTTTCTCTGCCGTGAGGGACTAGAAAATTTAAATATGCAATAAAAAAAAGGTATTTGGTGTGTTTATTTTGCATGAACAAATTACTATTTGGAAAAATGTAAACCTAACACTGAAGCACTGCTCTGAAAAACCCTTTTCACACATTATAATCCAAAGGAGAATCAGGTGGGCTCACAAGTGGGTTCTAGCATGGTGTTTGTTTTCTCTTGCTTGCACTAGTTGTAAAAGCAATCAATATTACGCCACAGATCAATATACTCCCTTTTTAATGACTGTTCCATACAGAGAAAACCGTTACCCCAAACATCTGTACATGTGACACTACAGCAATAGGCATCTCTCATGCACAGCAAACCAGAAAATAACTATAACATTCACCAGTTTAATAAAAAAAAAGGGAAATAAAATACACTGCAAACGTCTAATCCCAATAAATATTACGAAAAAGGAAAAAAATGATTTATGTGGTGGGGATAAACTAACCTCCCTGCCATCAACATAGAAGTCAGTTACATAAGAAACACCTTGTAAACCAAGATAGGACTGTTGTTGATAAAGGCATTACTCTGGATTATGTTATTCCTAGAATTCTACGAAATTGGCTGTTGCACCACTGTATTCATTTCTAGATTTGTGCATTGGAATTTGCCAATTTCATTAATTCACATGAAAGTACAAAAACAAAGAGGGCCCCCAACCAAAAAAAAAAGATAAAACCTCAGCCCCGATTGGAGGAATAGAGGAGCGGTTGTCTCCATGGAGTGCCCTGCGGCTCGACCCCTTTGCTGAAGTACTCCAAGACGCCAGAATAATTCACAGAGAAAGAGAAACACAGAAACACTTTACTTTCTCCACAGATCCATCTGCATTTTTCTGGCCTCTTGGAGCACCCCCCCCACAGGGGACACGAAAGCAATTGGTGGAGAAGGATAAGGCACACAAGTCTATTCATTTATTATTTTTACTTCCTGCACACACAAAACTATATTTCTTTCAAATACCCTAAAAATATGGGTATTTTATTTAGTTTAAAAATATATCTTGTCAGCAATAGTTTACTAGTACATGTAAGTATGTGTGCTCATTTTTACACAGATTTACTTAACCCAGGAGAGTAAATCACCATTTTCAATTTGCACGCAGACATTACTTCTAAGGTAACAACACCTCAGATGAGGCCCGCATCACATACTCACTGATAAATATGGCAAAATGATTACTGTGGGTTAATCTAATTGTTGGACTGTCTACAACGTAGAAAGTGTAACGACTCTTCTCAGTGTCTCCATCGCACAAGTCCAGTGACACCTCCTGAGAGCTTTGGTTCTGGTTCAGTCTCGTTTTCAACAGAGCATAACGTTGCCGTTCCTTCACTGCTTCCATTAGTTCTTCCGGGCTTTTACATCTCACAGGCTTTACTCCTTCCTCATCGGACATCATTTCCAAAACTTGAGGGAAGCCAGGCACCTGCCTAACTTTTGTCATCACAAAGACAAAGACTGGCATGGGGAATTTGCTGCCAGATTCTTTGTTGCTGCCCTCTGAAATCTGATGAACTCTAACCATCCATCCTCCTTGGGAAAATTGTCTTACCAATGTCTCCAGCACGTGGGCTTGAGCCAGAGAGACACACACGTAACGTCCTCCACACTGCAGCACTCTACCAATTTCAGAAAACATCTTGTGGACCGTTCCCAGAGTTCTCGCTTCTGTGTCAGTCAGGATAGCATCCAGTGTACCCTTGTCCAGGACTGCTTGAAAGTGGGAGTCACTGAATGTAGTTTGCGTGACATCCATGAGTTGGAACGTCATAATAGGACGTCTGCTGGCGTTACGCTCGCTCATCTGACGGATGACAACCTCACTCACATCAATATTACTCAAGTTTTGGCATCCAGCATCATAGAGTCGCTCGCTCAACTCGGAGTTACCACAGCCCACCACTAAAACCTGCCAAAGAGGAAAAAAACATAACATAGGATATTTAACTGAGCATTTGTATGCTTAGTGCAGCCAGTGGCAGAAAGAGCACACATTGAAAACAGGAGTGCTCCCCACATGGGAGGCTGAATAGCCCCCTCTGCGTTATCCGATCAATCACTGGTGAAGACTCGTGGAGAGTACATCATGCGCAGGGAGATGTGGTCCGTGAAACACATCTCCTGCACAAGACATAGCGGGGGGGGGGGGGCAGAGAAGAGGCAAATGCTAATGGGGGGGGGCCTGTGGGACGCAACATGCTTTAAAGGGGCCTCTCAGCTTTCATAATCATTAAATGTATTTTAGTGGCACGCAATATATAGCAAAATGGATGATATTAGCAGAATAGGCAATATATAATATGTACATCTCTGTAATGCCATTGGTAAAGCTGTAGCTCAAATTCATAATTCCTCTGGATCCTAGTTGAGAGCAGTTTTTTGATTTGGAATGAAAACACAGTGGAGTTTGACAAACTAAGAGCAAGTGGAAACAGTTTGTATATAATCTCAGGTTTCAATTAAATAATATTTTATTTATTATGGACAATAAATGATGCAGATATTATACTGCCATTTGGACGTCTGCCTTAACACATAGCAAATATCATAACCCGTACACGCTGCACGTATGCTAGTTTGCGCTTTGCTAATATTTACAGGCAGCCCTAGAGATGCGAGGACACACCTTGTCCTTAGGCTTGATGTACTTGTGTAGTACTCCGCACAGCTCTAGGTAGCCGCCATACCACTCGAAGGATCGCTCCCCCCGTTTCCTGAAGAACTGTTCCCAATACTCGCTTGATGCGAACTCCTTGGTGTTCTTGGGAAGCAGATTCATGGTAAGCCTACGCTCCGGGCTGCCAACACAGCGCCTGTTACGGGTCCCTTCAACACACGTGGAGGAAACAGATAACCACTTCCGGAGCTCCGGCAGTCAGCTGACAAAATCCCCTACAGGCTTCTTTCTCGTTGACTAAACAATCGCCGGAGTGCTTTCTCATTGGTAGATTTTCACCAAGGAAGGCGGAGTATGTGAACCCGGAAGTGGGTGGAGCTTGTTTAACGCGTGTTGTACTCATGTACTGTAATAACCGCGAGCGAAGCCGGCGATGGCAGCGTTAGCAGGCAGGAGTGTTGTCTTTGTGACAGGGAATGCCAAGAAGCTTGAGGAGGTAGAACGGTCGTTATCTACAAGTATTACATAACGGTTACGCCGAATGAGTCTGACGTAAAATGAACCTGCATGTAGCACCTACTAGTACACAAAAGGCAGCATCCGTAATTCGGCATCAGCACAGTGCTAGACTTTAAATATGTGCTTAACACGCAGCTCTGAGTTCCTGATTCGGAATAAATCGCAGTCAGTGAAGTAAATTGCAGTTTTTGTATTTATGTAGCTGTCATGTCTGCTGGTTACTGACGTCGCTTTTTGCTTGGCTTCCGAATTGACACGCTCCATGTGTGGTGGGGATCTGTTGCTTGGGGGGATGCTGCCTGCCAAACTACTGTGGGTTAGAGTTTGGCAATTGGGGCCAAAGATTGCCAGAGCCAGTGTGGGAGCCAAAGGGCGAGACCGGTGGCGATGGATACGCAAACCGCCCCAAGGGCCACTGTCGGGAGGATACCGCCAATTGGCTCACACTCCTTAAAACAACAAGCCATGCATCTGGCGCAAAACTCTACTCCTCCACACAATGTATATTATCCTGTTGCACACACATAAGCGCATGACCTCTTCCAGGGACAGGCAAAGTGTCGGTGACAAGGTCTGCGTAGGTCAACATCATTAAATTGTCCACCACAGACCCCAGAAAAATGTCCACCATGAGCAATCTTGCTGCCTCCTCCTGACCTTTTGCAGCTTGTATCCCTGGACGGCATAGCCTAGGCTGGAAGAAAGCCAATATATAAGTCTTACGCCATGGGGCAAATCTGCCTACATTGTTTGTGTTGATGCGTTTCTGTGAGTATTAGATGAGGAGAGTGTCAATCTGTTAATGTGATGCGAATTCTAATGTTATGATGTCTTCAACCAGACACTCTTCACCTTATAATCAATCCCCATGTGGTGTGTATAAAAAGCCTGGACAACCCCAATAAAACCCTTCGGAAGATGTCTGCTGGCTGCTTTCTTGGGAATGGATAAGCTAAGTGCTATCTCCCTGCATCTGTGCACTTGCAAGGATGACAGAAAATGTTACATATATATATATATATATATATATATATATATATATAGTGCCTTGTCTGGTTCTCATGTGCCAACTATTTTTTAAAGAAGGGCCTTTGCTTAACTAGATCACGTATTACATTATATCACTGTGTATTGAAGTTATCGGATTATAGTAATAGCTGTATCGCTGCATTTCATCCGCAGGTCATTCAGATCCTTGGTGATAAATTTCCATGCAAACTGGTGGCAAAGAAAATTGACTGTAAGTCTTTATATTATATATTAAAAATGTATCTAATTGAAAATGAATTCATTCACACGGGTTCTTTTTACGTTCTCGTACAGTACCAGAATACCAAGGTGAACCTGATGAGATTTCAGTCCAAAAATGCAAGGAGGCTGCAAGACAGGTATGCTTTTAATTGAATTTTCTGCCTTTACTGTTCTTTTCTTCTTTTGAAAGATTTTATTTATATAACTTCTTAGGTCTATTGATTTATTTATTTATTTTTACCAAAACTATAGTTCATTGTAAGATTTGTTAATAACTTTGGGAAAGCAGTGTTGGGCGATACAAACTGCTTCTTAGGACTCTGAAGGCTTGGAGGAGAGAAGCGAGAGAGGCATTGTGATAGAAACTTATACTTAAAGGAACTAAGCAAAGTACGGGAGAGAAGTTTGTTTCAGAGGAGTGAAATGTTAAAACAAAAATCCCTAATCTAAAAGTAGAACGTCAGGAAGTTTTACTTTACCGAGTGGGTGATAGATAAGTGGAACAGCCTCCCAGCAGTGGTAGAGGTTAAAACAGGAAGGGAAATGTGTAGCATAGGCATATGACTTTCTTTAATCTAAGGTGAGAACAAGGATCAATTTAGATTTGGGTTTAAAGTGTGGGGGGGAAGACTGGGTGGTATTAGCCCACAGCCTCTTTAACTTCTTCTGGCTACCTCTTTGTTTAGCGCACCTCATTGCAGACATTTGGTATTTAGTTGACATTTTTGGTTATGGATATGTAAGATGCTAAAAACCTGTGCTAGTTAAATAAATCATTAGGTAGATATAAACTGTCCCTGCCAGTTAATAACTTTGCTACTGTAGCCTAATTTTAATCCTTGTGAAATTTTCCTCTGAAATTTACAGATTCAAGGCCCAGTTATAGTAGAGGATACCTGCTTGTGCTTCAGTGCTTTGGGTGGTCTCCCTGGCCCCTACATGTGAGTAACAACAACGTTCAAAGAAACTCTCAAATCCTTTGTTTAATGCTTTATTTGTGGCATATACATACCTTTTAAAACCACATTTACTGTACATTTATTAAAACACCCCAATATTAAAACAAATTATATTTTGTGTTGTGGTCTTGAGTACAATTACTGTATCCATACAATAAATTACAATATATTTTTAAATGATATATCTGAACTAATACATTAAAAAAAAGATGTAATACTTACTATGTGATTCTTCCTCTCAGTGGTTTTCTTTCTTTGATTTCTTCCAGAAAATGGTTTCTTGAAAAATTAAAACCAGAAGGTAGGATTACCAAGGGTATCGGGACCACCAATAACTAATAATCATTTGTCATTCTGTCACACACAATATAGAGTATAGTTTTCTTTTTATTTACATTCTTAAAAATGCATCAATCACCACTGATATTATCGCTGTACACATAGATAAGGGGGGGGTACCCCTTAATGCAGCATTTCAAAATCATTTCCCCTTTTAAAATGCTCCTTCTATCCTTAAAACTTATTTCAGGAGCGTACATACTTTTGCAATATAGCTATTTTCCAATGCAGGTTTGTGGAGTAGCTTAAACAGAGAAGCTGTATAATATTATGATATTTCTCTCCTTTTCACTCTTTTTTTTAATACAGGTTTTGATTATTTTTCATGGTCTATTGGTCAATGTTAAATACACTTTAAATATGTTTTAAGTGCCAATTACCATATTATCCAGATTTGGCAATATCCAAGTTAACATTACAATGTCAATTTTTAAACCTCTCCTTTCCGTGTTCTATGCAGGCCTGCACCGTATGTTAGCGGGATTTGAGGACAAATCTGCCTATGCGCTCTGTACTTTTGCCTACAGCACTGGAAACCCAGATGACCCTGTGCTGCTGTTTAGAGGCAAAACTATGGTTTGTATAAGGATTTTATTTTTCAACTTAGTTATATATCAACATTAAACCGTGCAATCAGTGCTACAAATTTAAAAAGGCTAGTTAAGGCTTATTAATCCACGTTCTTGTGATTTTCCGTTACTGCCTCGTATTATTTCTTTTATAGTAGGTAAATGAAACCCTTGGCTAGTTGACCTTTTCTGGTACAATATTCAGTTAATCCCATTTTGAAAAGCAGTACTGTAACACAGTATATCCTTTAAAAGGCAAGAATTGTGAAATATTAATTGTGACTGAAATAAAAAAAGCATCTTTCTGTGTAATATGGTGGCTACTGGGGAGCCATGAGGGTGTTTTCTCATATACAGAATCATCATGTACACATCCACACACACACCAGCTTACTAGCATCTGTCAAATCTCAGACATTAGCCACATTAAATGCATTTGGACCAAACAGGAATAGGTAGATCAGCCATGTGAGATGTTACTCCAGTCCAGTTATTATCAGTGGTTCATTTTCATAAACATCCTTTGTTTAAGATAAGCACACTTAAATTGTAAGTGCATTTTTTTTATTCCTCTGGCAAAATTTACATAATTCGATTGCCATCTTTTAACGTAAAAGCACAAAGAAAAGAAACTATGAGACTTGCTCATAACTAGCGTGGCTTATAGAACACCAAAGGGTTCATAATATTTTGGAAACTTGGAAATTCACCTATTCTCTGCATTTTGGTAAGATTTGAATAATTAACCAATAAATATGGACACCGTAGATCCTTTAGACTGAAAATGGGTGCTTTGATTCTATTTGTTTAACCACATCCAAAGTCTTCATGAAGCCTCATAATGTTTGTTAGCTCTGTTTTTAGCGGGCTCTTGCAGTAATCTAGGCGTTGGGTGCTTTGCTGCAAACCATTAAGATGTTTTCAACTATGGGAGAAATTAATTATATTGTTTGCTTCCTGTCTTCTTATCATAGGGACAAATAGTAGCTCCACGAGGTCCCAGGGACTTTGGTTGGGATCCTTGTTTCCAGCCAGATGGCTTTGAACAAACGTAAGTGTATATAGTGCTGCTCTATACAGTCTGACCACTAGGAGTCCCACTTTTACTGAATTTAATACACATTTGCAATGTGCTACACTCACTCTTCGGCATCGCATTAACGCAGCACTGTTTTATACATTTAGATGGCAATCAGTTGACTAGTTTGACTGCTCCTTCCACTTTTTGTGTGGTTTTCTCACATCTTTTCAAAGCTGTTAAAAGTCTGTTTCTGGGCATTCATATGATTAATGAGGATGGGTTGGAAGTGTCTGGTTTTGATACTATAACATTGACGGTTTGTTCCAGAATGTCTTCCTTAAAATATTGCATGGCTTCTGGTCAGGTTTGTATATTAACCACTAATGCGCTGATAATAGACACTAGCGCATACAACACGTCAACCCTTGCGGCACAAGGTCCCAGGCTTGGTTTGTTGAGCTGCACAAGAGCCAAGCCTAACTCTTGCTCCTACTATAAGTTAAAAATTCACTCATCTCACTCATACCCTTTAAAGGCTTGGAATATGCTTATGGTTACACACACACACAAACCTGCCTGTACAACAGAAAACTAAGGTAATAGTCGAAAAATATTTAATAAATCCATTGACCACTGATGCATTCCACTTCCTTTCATTGCAGGTATGCGGAGCTCCCAAAAGAAGTGAAGAATACAATCTCTCATCGGTACCGGGCCCTGAAGGAAATGTCTGACCACTTCATCCGGAACAGTTCTTTGGAAACTTGTTAAAGTTGAGGTGCTACCACGTTAAAGCTCTCATCATCTGCAGTTTGGAACAGGTTACTTAACTCTTTGTGTAGTGGAAAAGAGTGTAGTGGACATCTCTTATTTGCTGCTAGGTTTTGGGGGGGGTTTTAACAGAAAGACCTCAATAACTGTGTGGAGTGGAAATTGTGCTCTGTATCTTTAAATATAATCTGAGCCCCAATGGGGTCAGAGTTGCATTAGTTGTATGGAGTAACACAAGATGTAAGAGATCTTTCATTTACCATATGTACTGTTCTTTTGGCTTAGCAGGTTTTATATATTTTTATTTAACTCTATATAAAATCCAGTTGCCTGACCCCTGAAATTGATTATCATACATTTGTCAGTTGTTGCAATTTAGCCGTCATGCTGAATAAAACGTAACTTTTTTCTTTTAAGCGTGACCAAGCCAAACGTTCATATTTACAGTTGTATTTTTCTTATCATAAAATGCATTTTCATAATATATTACATTGGAGGTTGCACAACATATAGAGAGTTCTTATACATGTGATAAAACTGGGAACCATTTTTCTTCAGGTGTTTGTTTGATTAATCCCTATTTTAAGTAAAATCTGTGCAGCATCTCAACTGGTGGATGTTTGACATTTGTGCAGAGGCATCGATACAGCCTTTGCTGTCTGTACTTTCTTTACCAGCCACTAAATTCAGAATTGAACACCGCCGGACTAAAGGCTCTTCATTTTTTCTATATTAACAATCATTTCAAAAAGATTGCACCAATAAGACATTTGGAACCAGTAGCATCTTCTCACTAAAGTAAAACATCCTTATAGTTTCTCACAACTCTACTCTCTATTCTTTCCTCAATCTATACTTCCATTTTTTTTACCTTGCAAGCCATTTACTATTTTAGTAGCCATTCTCTGGGCTCTCTCTAGTAAGTCAATAGCCTTCTAGCGATGGGATCTCCAGAACTGTACACTATACTCTAGATAAAGCCTGAGTAAAATGGCAAAACCACCTCTCTCTACTACTAATGCCTCTCGCAAATTTGGCACCAAATAGCTTGGCAGTACCATCTTTGCCACCCACCAACTTGCCTGTGCCATCTTTGTCCCAAAACAGCTTGTCTGTGCTCCTAACAGCTTGTTTGTGCCATCCTTGGCACCTAACAGCTTGTTTGTGCCATCCTTGGCACCAAACAGCTTGGCAGAGTCCCCCAGCTTGTCTGTGCCACCTTTGCCACCAAAAAGCATGTCAGTGGCCCCAGCTTGTCAGCGCCATTGTTGTCCCCAAACATCTTGCCAATGCCCTCCAAAAAGCTTTTCCATACCATCTTTGTCCCCAACCAGATTGTAAGTAGCCCCAAACAAGTTTAACTTTAAATACAGACTTTTAAAAGATTTAAATAAATTCCATTATGAAAGTGATTGTGTTTCATAGGAAGCTTACATAATCTGCTTAAAATGCTACAATATTACATCACAGCAGCAGGTCCATGTTTACATTGCAACCCCTTCTTGGCCATTCCAGTGTTGTTTTGGTCTGTCACACTGATTACTTTCACAGTTTTTCCTGCAAACGGAAAACGTGAAGGATTTTCATACCGCTATTACCACTTGGTGTGGTTTGCAGGGCAGGACTAGGCTAGGATGCCAGATACAGGAATCTAGTTCTTTCTTGCCAGTCAATATCTGGCAGAATACTGTAACCAATCCAACTACCTCTGCACATATTTAGTATTTAGGCTGCATTTCAAAGATATTATTCATTATTTGTAAAAAGGTGGCGTCACTTGGATTTGCCTGAAGTTTACTCCCTTAAACTTAGGGAGGTAAGGTTACCAGCACCAGTTTTCACCATCACAATGAAGACAAGCAAATTACAAGACTATGGAAACATGCTTTTAAAATAGGCTTTTAAAAGTTAAAATGTGTTTCATAAGTTATTTGTAAAACAGGTCAATGGAAATTGTGATGGAAATGGACAAGTGGTTCATATGTCGACTAGACCTACATGGTTTTACGTTAGGTCAGATAAACATCGTAATCCACGCTTCACACGTCATTCATCTTTAGTATTCTAGACTTGTTAACAATTTTTAGAAAGCTATCTATAAAACACCACTTTCACCAAGTAAACAGCTGCACAGAATTTCATGGTAGCAACCTCCAGGGCCAGACTGGGGATGACCTACGTACGGTCCTGTATCCAGTCCTTAACCCTTAAACCTCATCCTTATGAAAAATAGCAAATACCATTATTTACTCTATAATTAACCACAGACAGATCTCCAAAGTTCATATTTTAACCATTAATGTAAACAAAGTGTCAGCCTAGTGACAACGAGAGCATGGAATACCTGTCCTGACTTTCAGTGGTTAAAGGGACATCCCTTAACAGCTGACCAGAATTTAACGCAACGTTTAATTAGTGGAATGTTTTAAAGTTTCACTATAGGACCTCAGATACAGCTGCTTTGCATGTACTTTAACTAAATGGCTCCGTGGAGGATAATCACAAATTGTGGTGATAACCGCCCATATGACATAAGTTATGGTCACACAACGACCTCACGTAGTGTCTACTAATAAGCTCAATACAGCTAGGTATTTCTCTTGGTCTGGTGAAGTCTGCATTCATCTAACCTTCTCCACAAAAGATTGTATCTGCTACTGAGGAAGCTACCACCGTCTATATTTACTAAACTCCAAGGGTAGACAGATATTCTAATAGATACTCCATATGCACCAACGGTTTACACAAACCTTAGCATGGACATGTGTATACCTGGAAACTTTATTGCTCTATCTACCTGGAGCCCCCCTTGCTGGATGTAGGCGGCCCCACTGACATTGTGGGACACACTGCTGTTTAAGGGGGTATTGGGCGGGGAGTCGGGCATGTCACAAAACCCCCGTTCGTGCAACCTGAAGTTTTCCAGAGGTTCCAGGCAAAACTGAATTCCCAGGTATGGACATGTGTCACTCTGTAGTCTGCGCTGTCATGGTCATACCTGGGAACCTGTGGTCCCTGGCTATCCAGAGCCTGCCCTTGCAGGACTGCCCACTAACGCAGTCGGTGGTCCCGATGAGAGTGGTGGGCGGTCCCGCTGATGTTGGGGACATTTCTGCTGATGTTGGGGACATTGCCACTGCCGTCAGTGGGCGTTCCTGCTTCTGTCAGTGGGTGTTCCGCCTATTGTGGGAAACACCCCCACTAACAGGGGAAGTGGGCAGAGGATTTGGGTGTTGACCCAGAGAATCTGCGCTTCCACGGAGCCATTTGGTTTTCCAGAAGTTCACAGTTTGGTAGATAAGAGTATAAGAGTGCCCTAGACTCCCAGTAATGTGTATATAAATATCAAAAACAAGTGTTCATAAATGAAATTGTACAAACAAGTTATATTATTTAGGCTATAAAGCCAGTCTCAGTTAAAATTCGTCAAGGCCCCGCCTCTGACCCCGCCCCGAAACGCCCACTCGGATTGCTAGTTGCTGTGTTATCCACAAGTGACAGATAAATGGATTAAAATGAAGGGAGGTTGAGTTAGTAACATCCTGAAGGGAAAGGTGTGAATATCCTAAACTATTCAATAAATAACTAATAAGTCAGAAAATATTATTCTACGAGGCTGCGACTGACCCCCCCTCATGCTGTAACCCAACCCTCCTTTTCTACTACAAGTGTAATGAACTCTGAGAAATAACATATCGGCGGGAGTACAAAGATGGCAGTGCTTTGGCTTCACATTTTCCAAAGGGCCTGCGCAGCATGTAAAGCCAAGAACCGGAAGCGAATAGGAAAGGGAGCAGAGGACCGTATGATATGAATGTGTCGGGTGAAGCAGCATCGCCATGTTAAATCATCATTAATAAGAAGATACGTGTACGAGGGACCGGCGCGGACATACGGGTAATAAAGCGCTTGAGTGATTGTGTCACGGAAAGGTTTGCTTACGTTGGCAGACCCAGGTCACTGGGTAACGGTGGCACACGGCTCATTGTCCTGCCTGGCTTCCTGCTCTTTAAAGCCTGCGTATACACGAGCTGTAGGGGGATTGTTCCATATCATCACTCCGGCCAAATCGTATGTGCCTGTGTGTAATGTGTGAAGTACCCATGTAGACGAAATATATACAATGATTCAGTCTGATTCCTCACTCATAGCATAGATCACACATCTAATATGTTACACACTGTGATCCCTGAGTGTTGTGTTATCTTGACACTTTAGCTACAGTACAGGGTCACTGATTTCTAGATCCTAATGAAATATTTTTTTTAAAAAAATCTTCAGGTTACAGCAAAAGGCAGACTTTTTAATCTCTTCTGCGTTAACTGCTGTGCCACCAATTTCCGCTTATTATCAACACGACGCATGCAATGCTACCTGAAGTGTTGCAAGCGGTGACGTGACATATTGATCATGACACAGTGTCCTGTTTATGTTAGCATTGGGCGGAAAACGTTATCTGTATTAAAGATGTTAAACCGTAGCTAGGACGTTACCATAAAGGCAGCTGTGTAGGGCCCCTTTGATCTATGGGTCCTGCGTTAGAGAATAGAGGGGCGACATGTTTACTGTAACGTTGCATGACCAGAGGCTGAAAATCTGTGGCCTAACATCTAAGCGGGCCATTTAAATTATCATGGCGTCTCCATTGCAAATGGTTTGGGAATTCCAATGATAATCATTTGAGATCCCAAGCTGTGACAAAGCTCTATGATCTTAAAAAAAAAACCCATAAAACATTCTGCTTTATGTATAATTTAAGATACAGTGGTATTTAAAAATGTTGGGAATATTATAACATTTCTGGCGTAGCCACAACCAAAAAGAGCGCATCTCCATTTAGATATGCGTATTCTACTTAATAAAAGTAGACCCCTGGTGGACCAGCTTTTCTTGGCAATGAAAATATATATCGCATGAAAATTGAAGCAAACTACAGAAATTCCTTGGGTCGTTTTAGAAAATGAAACCAAATATCAATGTCTAATGGAAAGGGCTATTTTGGAAGAAACCAAGGACTTACTTCCTTTTTTTCCTTTTATCCCTGTGTAATAAACAAAACAAGATGGTAAAATCGACTGGATCCCCCCCACTGTTGTCATTTTCAAGATGTGCAATATGAAGGATGAAAAGCTTCTGTTCTAATTATTGAGTACTATATTTTTACAGTTTATGGTACTTGTAAAATAAAAAACAAATATTTGCCATAGAAACTTAAAAAAGTTAACTGTGATTTGGTTTATTCATGTGCATTAAAGCCAATTTCCGTATCAATGATTTCTTCTTTTTTTTATTTTTTTTTTTGCTGCAGAGTTCGGAAAATCTTCCTGCTACCCCTGTAAGAAAATCTGATCTTGTCTTATCAGAGAGAGAATATGCCTCCAAAGTTTAAACGACATCTTAATGACGAGGAGGTCACAGGTTCAGTGAAAAGTGAAAGAGTAAGTGGAGAACGGCTCTACCAAGTGAAAGTAATTGATACAGAGCGATTTGTAATATTTATGTTGTACTATATATTTTGCATTTTACATAGAATAGACGTTTATACGTTTCCATGTGTGACATTATACATCTGCCTATATATGAGCTTAACCTCCATGTACACACTTGGTATGCATGAGATCGTAAGGATCTAAGATTGACCTGCTAGTTTTTTATTGTTTAGTGTAATTTCTGAAAATGTACAATAACCCCAAAAAAGAGGGCTCTATTTATAAAGAAAAACTGTGCATCAAAAAGCCAAACCTGGAGAGAGCACCATGGAAACCAATGGACCATTCTTGCTCTACGTTCAGCACTTTGTTTTAGAATCTCTCTCTTCTCAACATATCCCATTCTCAAAAGGCAGGGAACAAATTGGAAAGGTATATTTCTGACTTGTGAGGTTCCACCTAGTCTACCGAATGTGGCACTTAACCAATTCTACATTAGTCATATTATTCCCAATACTGTATAATATGTAATATTCTTTCTTCAGCGGAACCTTTTAGAGGAAGACTCTGATGAAGAAGAAGACTTTTTCCTGTAAGTACACAAAAATACTATTTTGTGTCCTAAAATGCTTACCAAAACTGACATGCAAACGTTGTTTCCTTGTCTTAAACATAAAAACATAGAAACCATTTGCCCCATCTGGTCTGTCCTGCTATAGAAACTTTAAGCCAAGTCCTTAGTCTTTTGTTATATTCAGGATAGCTGTATACCCCATGCATGTTTAAATTCCCTCACTGTGCCTCTATCACTTCACTTCTACCACTTCGGCTTGAAGCCATTCCACTTATGTACCCTGATGTTAACAATGAAGTCAACCTTCCCTATGCTGGATCTTAGACTTAGACTATGACATCTTGTCCTAAAAGTTCTCCTTTTTGCCACGTCAGCCAAGGGACATAAATACACATATTTCCATTGTACAGTCTATTCTACTTAGAATTTTTCTTAACGTTAATGTCTGGCTCAGACTACATAAGGGGTAAGAGTACCATGTAAGCTGTGTATTTCATCAATGATTTAAAACATATATAATATATTCTTGGAAATAACAACCTCTCCATAGCTGTACAGTTTTTTTAATTTAGCATGCTAATCTGAGAAAACCTGCACATGTATTTATTCTTCGCCCTTATTTTATACCCATGACTGCTATGTTCCCTATCGTGTGCAGGCTTAAAAGGACTCCAACCTCTCATGGGTGAAGTGGCATTACTGCATTATGTTTAAGCTTTTGATGTCTAGTTGTAGTCTATGATTTCATTTCTAGAATTTCACATCATAACTTTACTTTGTTAAATTCATTAATGTATTTGAATATTTCTGTCTCATCTCCTTCGTCTTTACTTTCCTCCGCAACGCATCTGTTGAGACACTTTAGTCTTTCCTGATTTACCCTTTAAATCAGGGATTCTAATGGACCACCACATCTTTTAAGATCTTCTATATTTTTACAATGAGATACCCTTATGCGGCTGATCCACCTCAAACATTTGGCACTTTGACCTCTTGTATAATATACTCTTACCTCATTTTAGACCGCAAGCTAGTTTGAACAGGGCCCTCCATACTTTGTGATGAATCACTTGTTATGTCCCGTTTACACACTGGACCGCACGGCAGAATATGATGATGCTATATAAATCAATAAATAACAAAATCTAATACACATTTCATAATGATGCTTGTTTTGCTTTAAAAGATACAATAGTGACTCCTATATTTAAATACATTCTGGGCTGAGATTTTGTACAAAAATAGAACGAATTATATTTTACTTACGCATCGGCGTATTAAAAAAAAAAAATCTCTTCTTTTTTGCCAGTCTTGGCACAAAAGCCTGTTTGTTATACTTTATACACTCTACGTCTGTTCATCTCAGTTTTATTTCTTGTGGATCTGGAATTATACGAGGCAGTTAAAAGAACAGTATTTTTTTATATTTCTATTGAGTTAACGATGCCGCCAAGATACCCATTAAAAAGTGCATTTAATGTGGACATTTTACATAACTTCCTCCTACAGGAATAATATATTTTTGTTTTTAAAAAGCTGTGTTGCATTATATTTGGCTCTTTTACACTTTAGTATTGTGAAATGTGTAATAAATTAATACAGACTAATGTTCAAAGAATAATACGTTTTTACCTAAGCTTTTGCAAACAGAAAAAGACCAATGTTCCACGTGAAATAATAAAATGACAATAAATACTTCCCCACACTAAAAGCAGCTTCCACAAACACTCTTCCTTGAAGTGTAAACGAAATTCAGCAACCAATAGTGGAGCGCATATACATGGGGGAACAAAAATAAATACCAATAGTGTAATATATAAATCAAATAATAATAAAATGAAGTGTAAGATCCACTCACAAGTGGGCTGGATACATAAGGCTCATCAAAAACGGACTCTGGATACACTTGATAGCTGTAAGACCAAGGAGAACCACAATGGTGCAGTATCTTTAAGTTGCAATAGAATAGATCAGAATTGCACTTACATCAATGAAGTGGCACAACTCAACGAGTAATGTGCAAAACGCCAAATCAATGGAAACTCCGGTAAACAGCTAAAAGATACTAAATTTATTGGTCTTGGCGCGTTTCGCCGATAGCACGTCGGCTTCTTCAGGAGACAATAAACCAATATTAAAATAAACAGAATAAAAACAAAATTATTTGATTTACATATTACACTATTGGTATTTATTTTTGTTCCCCCATGTATATGCGCTCCACTATTGGTTGCTGAATTTACCTAAGCTTTCCATGCTTCAGAGGACCTTTCTTTGGACACGTACATTTTTAACCTTTGGGATATGTTCATCTAAGCTACAAAAATGAACAAACACAAACCTGTTTTAACTAATAACATACAATTATTGTATTGTTCTAGTCCATATTGAACACAAACACACACCGTGTGGGGTGTAAAAAGTATGTGAACTCCTAGGCTAATCACTTCAACAAAAGCTAATTAGAGTCGGGAGTAAGCAATCCTAGAGTCCAATTGATGAAAATGGGATTGGATGTGTGTTTTAGAGCTATTTTGACCACTAAAACATTTTGAGTTTGCTATTCTCAAGGAGCATCTGCATATCCCTAGAGTAACGACTAAAGGCTTGAAGGGATGATTGGGACTTGTTACCATCTCCGTCCATGAGTCTACCATATGCAAAACATTGAACAGGCAGGACACCACAGAGAAAGCCCTTCTCTCCAATTTAACTTCACCGTTCACCTGAAGTTTGCCAAAGATCTTCTTGACACTACCACTACTCCACAACGCTTCTGGGGAAATGTTTATGGACTGATGAAACTAAGGTTGAATTGTTCGGGAAGCGCATGCAGCACTATGTATGTTGTAAATAGGTTACTGTATACCCACAAAAAAATACCATCCCAATTGTGAAGGTAGCATCATGATTTAGGGCTTGGACAGCATGCCATCATCAAGGGGGTAATGAATTATCAGGATAATGTCAGGGTGGCTGTCAGTAAGCTGAAGCTCCCTAGAAGTTGGGTGATGCAGCAGGACAATGGGTTCAAAAAAAGAAAATCCACTTTTGGAGTGGCCCAGATAGAGCCCAAACATTAACCCATTAGAGATGCTGTGGAATGAATTTGAGAGCTGTTCACACCAGACATTCTAGGAATATGGGTGAGTTTAAGTGGCTCCTAAACTCCTCCTAAATCTGTGAGAGTTTGATCTGCAGCTTCCAGAAGTACTTGTTTGAAGTTATTGATACCAAAGGAGGTTCGACCAGTTGTTAAATCCAAGGGTTCACTTACTTTTTTCACCAGAACTGTGTATGTTTAATGGGTTAAAATAAAGACATGAACGATTGCTGTTTGTGTGTTAAGCACATTGTGTTTGTCTTTATTTGTGACTTAGATGTAGATCAGATCACACTTTAGGAACAATTAATGCAGAAAACCAGGAAACTCCAAAGGGTTTTTTTATGCCGCTGTAGAAAAAGGGATTATGCTGAAAAGTGGTCTTATTGCCATAACAACAAAAGAATGATCATTATGCCATGGCTATTAGACCACCTTTAGTGTGCTTGTCTAGTAGACCTAGCCATCATATCTATATCACATCAGTGCATAGAAAGTAAATATAACATTGTTACATCCTGTAATAAGTTGAATTCAACAGGGTAACAAAGTCTACGTGAGCATAATAAGGGTGATTGTGTATCAAAATGCTGTTTCCCTTTGTACTTTTTGGTTTTCAATGTTTTCTTTTTCAGTATAACTAGGCATTTGGGATAGTCTGCTGTACAGTTTTTGTCTATCAGCAATGTGATACATATCTGCAGTCACATGATATATCACTTACTGAATGCTCTTTCTTGCCAGGAGGGGACCTTCTGGACCTAAGTTTGGACCAAGGAATGACAAGATCAGACAGTAAGTCTGGAGGACTAGATCCATTACTGCCCAGTTGTATTCACCGTTCGCTTTATTAATGCATGGTGGCTTTAGGTCGGCTCAGGAAAGAAATTCACCGTACACCGGTCACCTTTGCTCACCTGTCTTGGTGCATCCATCTTGCCTTTAAATAACTCCACCACCAAAACCACTCTGTATCAAGCAAAATAATATTATTGATTGTGTTCCATCTTCCTGTAGCATTGTGGTTCAAAATTACCGTAGAATGATTGCGTTCCGCTAAAGCTCATAAGCATTATTACATTTCACAGAGATTTCAGATGAGGTTTTATTATGAAAGTATTTATCCAGGGAAAAATTTCAGTATTATAAGATAAAATATTTGGCCAGAGAAAGCTTTAATGAAGAAAACTGACTTTTTGGCTTATTTTCGGTTGCTTAAAATGCATCCACAGCACTACCCAGTATCTGTTTCTCATCAACATACTTCTAAAGGTAACTTACTTGTTATTGTTAGCAGTAGTTGTAAAGCTCATTACACGAATTGCCTCTAACCCTCAAACAAATGTTATCAATATATATGTTCAGGGAAGATCATAAGATAATTGGGAACATTGAAATGGGATGTAACATAATTCAATTAGCTTATACGTTTATTAAGTTTGCCCTCTACCATAATAGATATAGAATAATCCAATTAAATGATTCATGAGGTCCATCTGAACTTTCAAGATGACGTTCTCTTATCTATCCTATAAACTCCATAGATTAATAGTTTGAGTTTCTAGCTTTAAGTTTAATATGTTTAAATTTACGAAAATCTTGAGCCTGACTTTTAATTGGAAACATCTGAATTATTAGGTAAACAGAGAAGTATAGATAAGTCAAAACATCATCTGTCTGCAACAACCACACATTTTTACAGTACAATTCTGCGAGAAAAAAAGTTGCTGGGTCGTCGAAACACAGAAACATAGATTAGAATATGAAGGCAGATAAGAACCATTTGGCCCATTTCTACCCATTTTTCCACATGCTCTGCATTAGACCTTAGTTAGTCATTGATCTTGTCTTAAATTTAGGATATCTAAACAACCCATGTATGTTTAAATTCTCTCACTGTATTAGCCTTTACCCCTTCTGATGGCAGGCTGTTCCATTTACCTACCACCCTCTCAGTAAAGTAAAACTTCCTTATTTCATCTAAACCTCCAACCCTCTTGTACTAATAATTACCAATATTATCAAATATTTAAATATTTCTATCACAGTTCCCCTCTCTTCTTTCCTCCAAGCTATACATATTGAGATCCCTTGGTCCTTCTTGATTGTTACTATGCAAATCATTTACCATTTTAGAAGCCCTCCTTTGACCTCTCCCCAGTATATCAGTATCCTTTTTGGAGATGTGGTCTCCAGAGCTTTATAATATACTCTAGGTAGGGTCTGAGCAGAGGTCTCAGTCATAGAACAGCCTCTCTCATTCTGCTACTAATACCACTCACTATACAACTTGGCACCCTGCTTGCTCTTTCTACCCCTCATTGCATTACCTGCTTACCCGTAAGTCCTCAGAAATCATTACTCCCAAATCCCTCTTATCTGTTCTGTTGTTCACGTTGGTACCAATTGACTATGGTATACAATCCATGTAAAAAATCTTGGGTGACTCTTCATGTGGCTGACCCAGCTGTTTGGTTTGACATCTTCAGCTATTAGGTGGTCAAGCTCCACTGCTTGTCCAATGGGTCTTTATATCACACCTATGTTATAAACACCTTTTATTTTGATGTTCCAGTGTTACCGAAACCTTCTCAGATCAAACTGTTAAGCTTTTTCATACATAAAGAGCAACCCACCCTCATTTTCTTCCTATTTGTGACAACAGTTGCGACTATGCGTTCTTCAATTGCTAGTGAAGGAGTGTATGTGGGGATCATGATGTCCAAGAAGTACTAGTTCATGGGGATATTTTCAACTTCATGTTTAATCAGCAGCGTTGAGAACTCTTAGTTTTCACACTATATATACAGGCAAACGGAAACAGCTATACAGAAACAGAAGCCGATGGGGTGAAATTACCTTTGAGCCGTATGTGGGTGAGGATGTATTGGCCTTAAAGGGAAAAAGACGTGTGATCTGTTAATGCATTGTGTGGTGAGCTGTATGACGGGGTAATAATAAGAGGTTTTTAATAATATTTTCAGAGTAACATCAGAGTAGAATTCAACTGAGATGAAAAAACAAATCGAGTTGCCATTAAAAAGATGCACAACACCACAAACTTTCTCAGCCTGCACCGAGCTCTCGATCATTCACGCGTAATCTGGCGCTCTATTTTACCCGGTTTACTTGCTGGTTTTGTGGGGGGGTGGGTTTATTGTGTTTCTCTGAGATGATTTGACTACGTTTCTCTATTGTATGCAGTGTCAAATCTTATGAAAAGGTCTGAATAAATATTAAAAGGATGCACAGGCTCTTATCTGCGTTAGCACTGCGCTGGAGATTCATTTTAGTAGAATGAAGGATATACTAGCGGAGTGTATGAACTCTGTGCGTTTCTGGGACTTCTTCTGGTCACTGGCTGTTTTGTTCCTATTGGAGATGCCAGAAATGTATTGTGAAGAGAGTCCTGTCACCAGTCCTGCACATTGCCTCAATCCACACGTGTGTCATTTGGAAGCGGCGAGCCGGAATGCACATAAAATCCCGTCTAAAGCAAGCCAAAGCAGGATGTTTTTTCAATCGCAAGGCTGTGAATAATTTTATGTTCCAAAACATCTGTGCCACCCTTAACCCCTTCACTTTGACTAACCTTTTACTGTTCTGAATTGCCGAGCTGCTTACCACTGTATGTCCAACAAGTTCAGATGTTGAAAGGGTAAATATATTACCAACAGCTCTTGGAGACGTTGATATAGTTGTGGGCTTAAAGCCAGTCCATCCTTTTCTTCCGAAGGAAAATATAAAGGGGGGGGGTCACGAATGCTAGTATGCGCCCCTTGCTCTTGGGACACCAAAACAGAAGGGTTTCCAGTTCAGGACTAAGGGACAGTAAATCTTCATAGTGCGTATAAGCACATAGTTCCCAGCTGGAAAGAAAGTGATCCGCTTGCTGTAAATAGGGTTTGGTAAAATATATCTCTTGCGCAGTTACTATATGCGTAAGCGTGAAAGGCGAGCAGATTTTTCTAACTATGAAATAATGCTAAGCTATTCGCCACTGTTTCATAATGTTCTATGCAGACATCCTGCCGTGAGTCATGCCGACATATCAATGCCACATGCAACTGGATTCATATGTCGATGGCCAAGAGATGTTATCTTCGGCATTAAACTGAACATAAGGTTATGAACCTGCCCCCCCCCTCCAAAAAATACATTTCCCTTTATTTGAAGGCTTTAAAGACGGTTTTGCTGTTTTTGAGTTATTTTGAGAGAGACTTTTTAGCTTACTTTACTTTGGACATAACAGATGCATGGCGTCAAGTAGAGTGTAAGATTGTTAGTGCCGGTCCCCTTTTACACGTTTACAACCGGACAAAAAGGTAATGTACCCCGCCTCTGTTGTGCTCGTGTCTAATAGACAGATCCTGGACATGTTGACGCTTCGTAAATAAATTGATAGTAACCTTTATCCTGCTGGAAGGAATTGAGAGCAACTCAAAAATGTATGTGACTTGTAAAGAGGCCGTGATTTCCCAGGGAGTATCAGGGAGACGCATCTCCTGCATGCAATGTATGCAGGTTTAAGGACTGATGGGAGCTGGCGGCCTTCTACACCAGTGGCACACTAGCCTGTTAGGCAGAATAAGGTGCTTCATGGTTTGAAACATGTTAGAGATTTTTAAAAGTCTTTAATGGTTTTATTTACATAAAATGAGTGTTCCTTTGAACGTCTTGTGTTGGTGATTGCCGCTTTACTATTTTCTCGCAGAGTACAGAACCAGGTGGATGAAGTCATTGATGTTATGCAGGAAAACATCACCAAAGTAATAGAAAGGGGGGAACGGTTGGATGAACTGCAAGACAAGTCAGGTAACCCGGCAAATTCAATGGATCCTGGAGAAGCTATGGAAGTGACTATACATAGCGATGTGCTTCTGTAAAGTCACTCGTAGTAGTAGTAGTAGTTACTAGAACTGTAAAGTTCTAGTAGCCAGCATTACATGCTTATTTGGCCAGCAGTACATGCTCATTTGTTTCCCCTCAGTTCCTTGTTCCTCTTGATCTGTGTTGGAACATGGACGCTACATTCCTGTCATTTTCCTATGCTTTCCAACTTATCTTAGAGACAATGGCATGTTCTATTTTTCCCTGTGGTTTTGTCTCATAAATTACTTGTTTAATCCATTTATTAAATGCTAATTGCAACCTGCCTGTTTTGAACCACAGAAAGTTTATCTGACAACGCCACAGCGTTCAGCAGCAGATCCAGACAGCTCAGAAGACAAATGTGGTGGAGAGATTGTAAGGTGAGAATGAGCTGTTCCCATTAACATTTAAGCGTTTACATTAACATGCTGTGTATATGTTTTATATTTTTCAATAGTATGCCTATTGGATTGAAAGGCTGTCCGTAACTGACAGTATGATTTCTCTTTCAGATGAAAGTAATTGTGGCGTTTGTTATTATCCTTGTTCTGCTAGTGATTATCGGTAAGTAGTCCGTCATCCTTGCTGTCCAAATCCTACTTTTCCACACACGTTTTATTAGATTCATTGGTGCACCTAGTGTTTATTTTTTTAACTCTGCTACTGAGTGCAGTATCATTAGCCTGGTTTAACCCTTTAATGACAAAGCCCGTACACGTACGGGCTCAAAATGCATTGTTTTCAATAGGTTTAGGGACCGCCCATTGTCCTTAAGGGGTTAAAGAAAACTTGCACTGAAAGTCACGCATGACTGTGTAGTTTAGCTGATCTGCTCCCAATCGCTACGTAGTAGCAACCAAGCACTTCTAAATCCACAGATTTAAGAGGTCAATATACGTGAATGATTTAATTTAACATAACTACATGGATCTATTAACCCCTTCAAGACCGGGACGTACCTGGTACTTCCGGGTCAAAGGTCACCGCTGATACGCCATCCAGAGTCGCTTTGAACGCTGGGATCGCGAGGGGCGGCTGCTACTGACTGCTGGGTGTTCCCAGTGATCAGAAGCAGCCACCCCCCCTCAATTCCGTGCATGTGATCGCTTTGCAGCGAATCACGAGCACAGAATTTAAATATTTAAAAAAAAAACTGCGGTCTTCAAGGGAAGACGCAGTTTGCAAATGCCAGTCCGGAAGGGGTTAAATTTACCCATGGCTTGTTGAATTGGTTTAGTGATTTTTTTTTTTTAAAGAAGAGTATTTGACATAACGCAAAAATAGCATATGTAACCCATTACAGGCAGGACCAATCTACAACAGTTTGTTAATTAGCAAAAGGTGACATTATTTAACATTGAGCAATAGTCATGCAGATCCTGAGAAAAGGAGCTCAATGGCTGTGTTCCTAATTACGTATGGTTTATTCTAATAATCATCGCACGGGTTTGTTTATTTTACTAACCCGTAAAATGGCAGGTCCACCATGTGGGGGGAAATGTATGGAGCGTAACGCATGAAAAAACCCCAACTCCCTCAGGCACAAAGTAGCATTCTTGGGTTACCTTGTAACTTTAAACGAAATTTTTCCATCGATCTGTGAGTTTGTATGAAAATCTCTGTAGTAATATGAGAGTAAATTCTTGATGCTGATATGTTGGACACGTTACCTGCTCGGTAATCCAGAGTGAGCAAAATTTGATATAACTCCTGGATGAAAATCTGGAACAAAAAGTGCAGAGATAAGGTGTAAGGATGAACTGTTAATCTGAGCATTTGCCTGGGGTTTTTGGAAGTTGGAGGGACGCAGTAGGAACATAGCATCTGGTTACTTTTGAAATATGCTACAAATGGACTATTGTGCCATCTGGATACCAAAATAAAAGATTAGACTGAATGCCAGTCTTCAGCAGAGAACTTAAGGTGCTGCACAATATGGGCATTCAACCCATTTATGTACTTTTTTTTTTTTCTTTTGAAACTGTCTCACCAATTTCCCGTGCAGTGGTCCTACAAGGCTTCCCTGTTCCCTATTGTAGTCACAGATTCAATGTTAAATGAAAAGCATATCACAGATGTCTCGAGTAGACATGTTTAAAAAAAAAAAAAATGAAGAGTCGCAGTAGCTACAGCCGTCTTTTTAGGAATAATAATTTTTATGCTGCAATATGATCTTAACTTAGTATGTAACTGTTCTGTTTTTCTTCCTACACAGTTCCATTTATCATGAAGTTCCGCTCCTAACCATCAGCTCAAGAACCTTCATGAGCAAATATTCTGGAGAAAAGGTTTCAACCGGTTCCTCTGTACAGAACTGTGTACATTTTCTGTTGTTGTTTTAACCCCCTTACACCCAAGAGGAGTGCAATGTATTGTGCTGTAGTACATTGCTAATCACCTGCAAGCAAAAGGCACTCAATCAGTGATCCTGACCTAACACAGAGACGTTTGTGTATACAAGCAAGCAAGCAAGGATGGAATCTACCCCAAGCACCTCTATTTATCTGTATTTTGGTTTGTTTAAATTGTTTTGCACAAGCATCAGGTCAGGTGTCATTCGTTAGAATGCAATGTGTATTTCTGAATCTTGTTTTCCGAATCTGCTCATTAGGTGTATAACAAAGCAACTCATTTATACTAATGAATATTTATTGGCGAAACATTTATCGCTGCACCACGAAGAGGGGAAAGGCCGGAACTAAGATGGATTAGCACAAACACTGAAATTTGCACGTAACGTAGAGTTTTATACATAACTGCATTCTTCACATAATAACAAGCCCACTAGCTTTATTGTGGTGAAAAATCTTAATGCAGCAGTAATTACCACATTTTTGTATTGTTTTGCAAGTAGTGATCTCTCTATGTGGAGAAAGGGTTGAATTATATTCATAGTATAAGCCGGTCCTGTATACAGATAGAAAATGTTTTCCTGAACGTATTTAGCAGCTTGGATTTCTTATGAAATATGAAGGGATTTTCAAGGAATCCTTAAGGGCATTTGCTAATCTTTTGTGCAAGAAATTGCATTGTTACACCTGAAGAGGCAGGTGTGTGTTAATTCTGCACCTGTATTATTGAGCAGTGTCCTGTGATCCCATCTACCTGCAGGCATGTTTTCAAAGACCAGTTTTCCCGCATGTGGATGCAGACCTGCCACTTAAAAGCCATACTCTTTTGGGCCATCACGCTCTGTGTACCAATGCTGCTCAATAAGCCAATTAAGAGGGGAATCACTGGTCTTCCCCGATGGTCCATTAATACTGCGGAAGACGGCCGAGACGGCACAGCCTCTGTAGATCACTGTAGCCTGGTCCTTAAACAGCAGAGCGATGGTATATGATGCCATATCCTGATGCTCAGCAGTAAGGATGATGGTGTGGGGGCAGCTGGTTGTTCTGCCCTGGGTTAGGTCTAGGGTAGAACCTGAAGATAAATACTGCAATTAGGAAGGGCTAAGTTATTTTTATTGGTGTGAGATGACTTTCTTGACCTTTCCCTACACTAGCCAAATATAATGCAAGGCCAGGCCAGGCCTCTTTGTGGGTACAAATACAGCAGGTGGGCTTTTCTAATGCATAGTTGAGTCAGGGAACTGAAATGCTCAAATTACCAGTTTATAGACTAAACCTCACCGGCTTTAACTGTGCCTGTTTGGTTAATGTGACCAAATTTCAGAAATTTCACAGTTTTAACTGCATCATGTCATCAATTGTCCTTTTAGCAGGTCAAACTTGGCAGCATTGAATCCTCTTAATGCATAGTGAAAGGTCTCTTCCCCATGTAGTGGATAGATCCCAAATATGTAACCTATACAGATGTCCCTTAAATGTCCCAAAATCCACCCATAAGCAACATATAATATTCTTTACCTTTACAGATGTCTACCCTATGTTTGCAGAGGACGTTTACCACTTTATTTAATGTTTGCTCGAGTTCATGAAAAGCCGAGGTACACAGTTGAAAATGTAGAGATGTCTGTTTGCAATCAGTAAACTATTAAATATCAGACAGCTTCTGAAAATAACTGCCTCCATAATTGTCAATTGGGTACACTGCTAGATATGTACTGTATAGTGTCCTCCCTCTATACAGATGAATGCAGGTTAGTGCGGGACTTTGCAGGCTGGATTTAACCCCTTAAGGACAATGGGCGGTCCCTAAACCCTTTGAAAACCATGCATGTACAGGCTTTGTCATTAAGGGGTTAAATACCCATTATTGGAAATGTGTATTCCCCTTCGCCAAGCAGCTTTCAACAGCACCACAGAGCTTTAGTGACAATGCAGCAAAACTGTACATGCTGGAGCAAAAGGTTTATATCTTGATACTGATTTGGCAATGAAAGAGTCATGTAATATATGTCTTGTTCTACATGGCTGTTCCTGACATTGCAGAATGTAAACCTTCCTATCCCCTCAATGCCCTACAGCTTGTTTATACCTTGGTCCTTACCCTTATTAGTATGATAAATTAGCCTGTCCAACAGGCTAGTACATCCATGGTATGGATGGGTTTGGTCATGATCGCTGCCTCAAGGGGAACATGCTTAGATTTCTCAGAAGCCACTTTGCTTTCCAACTATTGTGGTAAATTGCTAATTTCTTTCCTTGAATAAATTACTCTATTTGACCACTTGCAGCCGTTCCGGTGTATGCAGAAGACCATACCCAGAATAGCTAATGCCTTAGTACTGGGTTATTTCCTTTACAGAAATATTTAAAATGCCCAATTGAGTGGGTTAGCTTCTCTTACTTGTGTTTTGAAAAACATAGATTTGTATATTTGGGATCAGATGTCAATTACTGTATTATGTTATTTATATAATTTAATCATTTATATGATTGTTTCTTGTAAAGGTATCATGATTTTTTCTTTCTTTCATTCTTTGCTTTATTAAATACATCTCTATAAATATTTACTGGCCGTGTTGGAGGAATAGCATTGTCCTGTGTTGGATGAAGATGGAGGGTCACTTGTGCCATATGTACTTTATATTTTGCATTTACACTGAATGGGTGTAGAATGTGAATCTGTCAAATTTGAGATTTTGGTCTCATTAAATTTAACTTGCCTATTTGTTGTGGTTTTTTTGTGTTTTTTTTTTAACATGCTGTAATGTTACATAATTTTAGACCAATATTGATAGCATTAGGCTTATTTATAGAAACTTCAGGGTTTATGTGTAAGGAGTCCCTACTGTGACATTAAACAGACAGTAGTACACATTTTTCCAGGGATCTGTGAGCCAACGCCTGCTATCTTAGAATTAAATTATCCTGACTAATAATGAAATAGTATGTAGATTTTTATATACTGCTCAACTGATTACAATATGTGCACCCACTACATGTCAATATGTCAGTGATTTCAACACACGTTATGAACCTGGGAGGATGGACAGACTTACCAATTTCAAACTTAACTTTGCCTCTTCTACCAAAAAATATGCAGGAGCCCATGGTTGCTAACTTTTATGGGTGTAAAAGAATATATTAACTTGCAATTTATCAAAAATGTGAAAGAAAAAGTCACTCAACTACAAAGCCGAGCTTAATGTGAACTTCCTCTAGGCCGGCTCCACCGAATAGCTACGACTTAAGACCTTGAGCTGTAGAGGTCCCTGATCCGCGGTATGGACGTCAACAACTTTTATTGAAAGAACAGTGAAGCCAAGTAAAATTGGCATTGTTTCATTTGTCCATCTTTTCTTTCCCCCACAAAAAAATAACATTTGAGAAATTGTCAACACTTTTTACTTTTTTGGTCAGTTTTCAGTTATCAGTCTGCTCAGTAGCTATCTGGCATACTTTGTTAAAGCAGCTCAACAAACTGCATGAATCTTGTGATGGAAAACCAGAGTGACCAGTGGCCAACAATATTTCCACATCGTTTCAGTTTTTTGTTTTTCTTGTATTTCCCTAATTGGAATCTTAAATATATTTTACAAGCGTTCTTTTTAAAACATCTGGTAGACTCCTTATATTAAGTATTTAAAAACAATACTTTTAAATATCCTGTCCACTAGAAACATTTTAAAAATTATTATGGACGATTGTTAAAAAAAAAAATTAAAATAACATTACAAATAGTATTTATGGACATCTTTCTGCAGTATATATCATTTGGTTAGTGTTACTTCTGCCTGCCAAATTCAGTTTAAAATTACATAATTCTTGAAACATTGAATGTGAAATAACTAAATGAACAAACATATGGTCGGCACACAAAATTCATGGGATGAGTTCATACGCATTCTAGTTCATTTGAGACATTATGTTATTATGTGATGGAAAAGAATAGGAGATATGTAATGTTGACATTGTCCCACTTGAACTTTCAAGGCCAATTCTTTTGCCTCAGAATAGTACAGAACAAGGTGTCACTGAAAAATCAAATTGCTTTATTTATTAAATGGAGAGCTATGGTTTCAGCTACATTTCTTCACTATTCAATATAAAGGGTGGATCTAGCCCCTCATAATTGTAATCTTACTGATGCAGGACCAACCAAGCTCTTCCTTCACTGGGGTTTGACCTTTAAAATATATAGTAATGTCAAGGGATTGCAAAGTCTCCAATCAAATCTTATTTTAGCGAATAGACCCCAAAGTTCTTGGGGTGTATATAAATTCATAGCAAACTTTGAAGGCTCTCCCTAAAATACCAGAGCCACATAATATCTGTCAAGTAGTACATAAGGCTATTATGAAATGCTGACTTGAGACAGGTTTGTCCATGAGGACAGAGAAGGACCCAATCTATGGCACCATAACAGTTGCAAAGGGAGTAAATTGATTTCCAACAGAGTCGCTCGTACAGACTTTTAAAACCCCAATGCTGCAACTTACCCGGCAGATCCCACTGGCACGTTACGAAGGACGTCGACACGCAGCCCTTCACGCACCACGACGCGACGACATCGACACGCAGTCCTCCACGCACTACAACGCGACGACGTACCCGGAAGTATTCTCACAGATATAAAACGGACCTTTGACCATACACGGGATTCACTTGATTTTTTCTGCTACCTTATTTGATTTTTTCTCCTGAGGAAGCCGACGTACAATCTGCGAAACGCGTTGAGACATTCAATTGGAGAGAATTTGTGACATTACACCGGATGACTGATTACAAAACGCTTATGCATATTACTCTTTGAGTTGTGCTACATCTTAATTGTAAGTGCATTTTGATCTTTTAAGATCACTTTTTAGAAGATGCTGCACCATCCCGGTCTATTTATTTGTTTTTACAGAATACAGATTTTAGAAGCTATTAAACGAAACTTCTGTTGAATTTCGATGAGCCTGCCTTATCCAGCCCACTTGTGAGTGGATCTTACACCATATTAGATCCGACTGGTCTCCCTGTTCTATCAGTTAATAAATGATAGAACAGGGAGACCAATGGTATCTGCCGGACAAGTTACGGCACCAGGAGTTTAACAGTCTGTACGAGCGACCCTATTGGTCGCCAGCAGGAGGCTTGTCTGCCATCAACCATTGGCAGACGAGCCCCCTGCTGACGACCAATAGAGTTGCTCATACGGACATTTAAACTCCTGGTGCCAGAGCTGCTGCGGTACGCGTTAACCCCGTATTAACCCCTTAACCGCAAAAAACCCGAAGAAAAACCGAACACGAAGACTGTCCACGAATATTCGCCCAAAGAGAAGACAGGGACAGGCGAATATTCGCGGAATACGAAGATTTTTTTTTCCCCGAAGACGAACACGAAGAGCCCCCTGGTGCCCAAGTCTAGTCTTTACATGATCATCAAATCCTTTAAGACAAACGGAATGAGATGTATAACACACACATGTTTATTCCTCTGTTGTTTAGATTGTTATCAGAGCACCCAGTGCCTCCTAATACATAATACAATATTCACTTGTGTAAAGAGGATCTTGTAGGACTGGTCCTACTGTTCATCTTGTCTAAAGGAACAAATATACAAAATGTGCTTTCCTCTCCACCCAGGACTTAATGAATCATGTATATGGTTGGATGCAAGTCCACAATGTTAAGTATGATTAAAGCCTAAGCTGAAATACAACATTAAGGAAATAATAATATATACATATTTCTAGATGATTACTTCAACAATAACCCGTTCTTCCCCTAGCCTCCTATTCCAGTAGAAGAACTGATTTTTCCATCATAATGTAATAAACTGAGGTGCACAAAGAGTTTGTTTTTCCACTTCGATAATTGGTATATTAAGTCATCACCAGGCTATTTTACTTTGTCCCAGCTGTTAATGTCCGAGGACACAAACAGTTTGGATTTTAGGGTCTGGAAAATTAAACAAGAAAAGCTGAACATGATAGAAAATGAAATATTTTTCTCTAGCATCTGGAAAATATTTTACATTTAAGGCTAGTGGAGGATTACATAGATATCTCCTTTGGCATCCCAAATTGAAAACATGCACTATTTCTCTATGCTTGCAAAAAAATTAACTCTACGACTGACCAGAGTCACAATATAAGGGAAACATAAACTATTAAAGGAAGGTTTTAGTCCCTGTGTGCATATGTTCTTAACACATGTGGTCTATTTTCCATAAACCCCATTGCATGTTACAGCAGGCAAACAGATGCTTGTATTGCCTTTGTATTGATACAGGCGACGGAAGACAAAAAAGGTTGAGTAGTCAAATACACCGTCCAGGTCCATGCTGTAGTCCATGAGTACTCAACTTCAGTATGCAAGTTGAGCTCCCAGCGAAGTCTAATGAAAATTTAAATGTTGTTGAACTTTGTGGCCGCAAGTTTAAGTAACTTGCTTAGTTATGACCTCTGTTGATCTGGTTATTCTGCTTTCCTATACCTAAATGCTAAAAATTGGAAACTTAACGCAATAGTAAAGAACAGATGTCTATAAGGATAATAAAACATTATATTACAACAGAAATTCTTAAAGATAAGAACATGAAAATCACATGCACTGTACTGAAAACGCGAGACCAATTCTTAAATTAAAGTGCAATTTCCTTCATCGATGACCTTCTAATACCTAAAACCAAGATCTAAGCCCTGACATTCCTCAGAGTTTTGCCTTATCCCTTAGGGGAGGTCAAGTGTCTGGGTGGGCCATTCAATCATTTCAGCAGCTTGTAAAACACAAAAGGGAATCTAAACCAATAAACTACATGGGACTGTCTATTTATCATTATTTTTCGTTATTCCTTCAATGCCAGCCCTGTGCAAAACAAAAACTATTGTGAAGGTATTTATAGACAAATATATCTTACGAATAAACTTTTCTACAAGATTTGCTATTATTTCAACTATTCCTTTAGCTCCCCAGGTTCATTAGCCAAGCTTTGGGAGAAGCATGATGAGTTATCTACATTGTTAAATAAGAGAAATGCTGGCTGTGATTGCTTAACGAAAAAGCTGTTGGCGCCACTTTGGCGTGTGCTCTACCGACCTTCACGCTCTACCACCAGAAGCATTCTTAAAGCTCAGTTCACATTTCAGCATGTGCTCTACCAGCTCAGTGGATGCTCTACCTGCTCATTTGTGAAAATGTACACAATAAAATGCATGTATCATTGGAAAGTATTTATTGGTTTCATGGACCAGAAACAGATTTTTACAATCTCACTAGCACTCTAGAAGGATTGGGCCATAAAATTAGCAAGTACTTTGAGATAAGTGGCATGCCTAGGCTGAGAGAGGAAGATGTCCATCTTTTTTTGAATAAGACATAAATATATTCTCAAAAACTATGGTTGAAAGATTCATGCCCTGTTTAAAAAAAAAAAATGGTAGACAGCGAGTTTTGTCTCTGGAAGGTAAGCCAGGCACAACACCACCAGAACCCTTAATCTGATGCATTTGTCCCGTGGCTCTGGGAGAGCTGCACTGCCCTTATCTTTGGATGCTTAGAGTGCGTTTGACAGGGTTAGCTGGAGTTTTATGTTTGAAACATTGCATTAAATAAGGCTATCCTCCAATATGTATTCAGGTTTTGTAAATGACACCATGTGCAAAGATAAGGATTAATGGGCTGCTGTCTGATCCACTCTCTTTGTTGAACGGAACATGTCAGTGTTGGCCACTGTCCACGTTGTTGTTTGTATTGTCTTTGTAGTTATTTTTGTGTTCCCTTAGGAAATTAAAACTGTTTGATTTTGTGCCCTTGATGATGTTTTTAAGCAGACCAAAAAAGCTGAATTCAATTGGAAACAGTTCTAAATCCAGGGGCAGGGTGGAGGCAAAGGGGTTTGTCTGACCTAGACTGGCCTGGTCCAGGTAGGACCGCCTTTTGTGAACAATTCTGGACTGGTCTAGGGAGACATCAATGTTATGTGAGGAAAAACAGTGTGAAATACAGCTTTCCGCAAAACAAAAAAATCCAGCATTTTTTTTAGTATACAACTAAAAGAAAAAAAAACAAAGCGGAAGATAGTTAACCTTGTGGACAGAACAATGAACAAAAGAAAAGATAAGAAGATCGGGAAGAAAAGCCTCACCAGTTTGTCATATTATATTTTTCATATTTTCAAAGATGAAAGCTGCCCATGTTAACGGGTAATATGCAAGAACAAGGGCCAAATACTGTCCGTCCATGGACCTTTTTTGATGTGTTGTTACTCTTGCAACACAACATGAGTTGGAAGTCTATTTCACGTCATTGATGTAAAATCCAGTAGTGCTGATAGTTGAGTTAATTTAAGTGAACCTTTTATTTAAGAAGTTTAGCAACCCAACTACCAAGCAAATTCTGAATACTGAATAATCACTAATATGTCCCAACAAGGCCATAGTAATATTAAATAAATGTAATAGACGTGATGCCAAATGAAAGATTTACTGATAGCAGAAGGTAATTCCCAGCAGTAGACCATAACTAATTGCTTCCTGGGAAAGTAATATTAGTTAAACCTACTAAAGGACATATTTCTTGATTGGACACAGTAATAAACATTCTCACATGAGAAAGCAATAAAAGGAATCTTCCTGTAGATACAGAGACGCAACAAATGTTGATGTGAACCGAGCAGTTTATAAAAAAGTTATTGTGCTGCAGGATAATAGGTATCCTACCAAACCAACTGCATGCTCATTTTCTATTAAATCAGTTCCTTAAATCATTGCAGCTGTTACCCCTTTAACCTTATTTCTTTTACAGTATGGAAAATGAGCAGACTAGCAGGACGGAGTGGTTCTTACCTGCCTTTAAGTTCTGTGATTCTATGAAGCATACCTGTTGCTGGCACTCAAATTCCGAGCAATCAGATTTGTTTAAGAAAAGATCAAAAAGTTAAATAAATAAAGACAATTATCCTTCTTTGCTCATATTTCACAAGGGTGCCAATATTAGTGGAGCGCGCTGTATATATATATATATATATAGTTAGCGCTTGCGGGAGTAAAATGTTTTCAGTTAATTAGTGTAGAATTATTAAAAGACACCTTGATTTCTTCATCATTAATTTAATGATGCCAATTACCTCCCATCCTTTTTTTTTGTCGTCACTGTAACACTGTGAAACATTTGCCAATATCAGTTTTTTTCCTGTCTCAGTATCACATTTCTGAAGGGTCTGCCATGGAGCCTGTCCGTACATAACATGGCACCATATCAAACGGCACATATGCTGCCAGCCTTCCTCTGAGAATCGGCTATTCGGGGTGCAGAACGAAAATATTAACAGGTTCCAGGAATCTACTTTTTCACAACACATTCTTTATACTTAGAGTCACAAAGAAAATTATGAATTCATTAAAAAAGTTACTTGTAATTACCCAAGTTCTTTTTTTTTAACTAGCCTGTAAAAACGGAGGCACATCATTAAAAAAAAGACTGGAAATCACACCCATTTCAAAACAAGTTCACTAATACTCATTTGAGTAATTTATCGATTCTTAACCCCTTCAGTCCAAAAGGACCAAAATATGTTTTTGTACTTTTTGCCATATGTTGGTTAAAGCATTATTCCCCTTTTGCATTCTTGATAAACCCCCAGCATATTATACTTCAGAAGAAGTATGGCTTTTTTTTACAATAATATATGAAGCTTGATATAGCCGTGTCAATTCAGTAGTGTACATTTAAAAAATTTAAAAAAATGAGTATTGCAATATAAAAATAATACCCTTTTAATGGACTAACATTACATTTTAAGGATGAACTTTCAAGAATATGAACCTCCCTTTCTGAAGTCAAAAGCAATACTAACTACAAACATCTAAGTGAGACATGGGCAGCAGTACAGGGGTTATGGGGCAAGATAGAGACTGATAAGGTACAGGTCAAACTGTGATAAGTGATCGATAAATAGAAGTAGCCATTAGAATCCTCGCATTGAGGAGTGGAGGCAGTCTTACTGGTTATGACTGGTACTATGGGTTACAGTTTATGTATTATTATTAACTAGCGTGTGTGCCAGTAAAAAAAATAATATTTTGCTCGCTCTCTCTCTCTCTCTACCTTCTGTCTTTTTCCCCCTTCCCTCTTCCCAGGTCCCTCTCCTCATCTCTTCCCTGTTTCCCTTTTATATCTTTCCCTTTTCTTAGTCCCTCTTTCTTCTCTCTCCCAATTCTCTTTTAACTCCCTCTTTCTTCTCTGGCTTTCTTTCTCTATTTCTTCCCTCATTCTTTGACTCTCCTCTCTCTGTCACTCTTTCTCCATTCCGCAATCTTTTTTCCATTATTCTCTCCTCCCTCGTTATTATTTCTTCCTCGCTATTTCTTTCTTCTGTATCTCCCTCTCCCCTTCTTGTGTTCTCACCTCTATGACTATTTGATTGACCCCCTCATACTACCCCCTGCACACGTTATCTGGCAGCACCTTTTCTTTTACTTATTTTTTTACACTCCTGTCTATCAGGGAGCAGTGTACACTGTCTAGAGACAGCAGACTTTTTTGACCCCATGGATTTCAATTGCCACAAGTGAACCTTTGTGGTGTCATTGATGACATCACCGGTACAGCATTTAGGGGGTTTCCTAGTAGGGATCCTCTGTATAGAAATTTACAGCATCATTTTAAAAAGAAAAATCCTCCAATTTTTTTCCTAACCGAAAGGTCATCAACAAAATTTGAAATTTTTTTTTTTTAAAAAAAATATTTTGCTCACTGTGCAAATGTCTAACAATTATAATGTCTGGCCTATTTAAGAATATGTACAGTAAACAGAAATGGTTAATTATACATCTCTGTGATAAAAACATTTAGTGACATTTTGGCCATAATATTTGCTAAGACTGCGTTAAGTGAGTTCTCCTTTCATGTAATCATTCAGGCATGTATAGTCCACTCAAACAGGGCCGGCCCTGCCATGGAGCATAGTGGGGCAAATGCACTAGGTGGCACTTTTTAAGAGGTGGCACTTTGGCGCCCCAAGCACCTTTCTTTTTTTTGAAGCGGAGGAGAGAGAGGGGCGTTTTCAGTACCCGCTCTGCGCCCCTCTCTCTCCTCTGTAAGCCCTCTAGCTCGGTCTCAGTGCCGGCTTGTAATGCTGAGTGAAATTTCCGGCGCTCAGCAGTGAAGCAGCGCGCACCGTGGCAGAGCAGGGAGACTCTCGCCGCAGGACTGCTGGAAGGTAAGTGAAGTACAAAGGGGGGAGAAATAGGATAGATAATAGGGAGGTAGATAATGAGAAGGTAGGGAGAGGAAGGGTAGATAATGAGCAGTGGCGTCGGCGGGGGTGGGGGGGGTGTCGACATTTCAAACTTCGTCCCAGGCGGCACAATGTCTTGGGCCGGCACTGCACTCAAATATACAGAATATATGTATGGGGCTCAACAACAGAGGCTTGCTTGGGAACTCAATAGATTTAAAGACAGCCCTGATTATGTTTCATTATTTGTAATGTATTACAATTGTAATTGGTCTGACATATCAAAATAGTGTAAGCTTGCGAGCAGGGCCCTCTTTACCTAATGTATTTTTTTTTAATTCAATTTTAGTTTTGACATACCCTTTGAATGTTTTTTAAGAAGCGTGGTGTTGGCACTATATATATATACGGTATATATATAATATATATATATATATAATATGATAATAATATAGGGAAAACTCATCTTACTATGAGTCATCCATTTGTCTTTTTAAAGACATGAAACCATCGTAGCATTTTTTGCTACTGTATAGTACGTGGTAAAATCACTCCTGTTGCTGTTCTTTTAGAAACCCTGCTTGTTGGATCTCTGGTATTTTACATGTTGGCTAAGTCCTGCTGTAAACAGACACAGTTACAAACAGAGACGCTGCAACATGAGATGACTCCAGACACTTTCGCTCCTCATTTCAGATGCATTAGAAGGAATCTGGAAGATTCCTTTCATGCTATCCAGCACCCACCCTCCCAAACACGCCTCCCCTCGTCCTCCTTCCAACCCAACTCTATAAAAGAAAGGTAAAGTGAACAGGCACAGAAGAGGGAATTAGTACTTCAACAGGCTGAGTCTCAGAGAACCCTGTATTTGCTTTGCTGGCCGCATACATTTATACTAAGATATTTCAGAGCTCCTTATTAGTTATACAGTGCCAGCATATTTCACATTGCAAGACAATGGGGTCTCTTGGTCTTCAAATGATGCTCTCACTTCTCATATGGGTGGCACAAGGAAGCCCCCAATATCGGAAAACCAATGACCGCCAAGGACAGTGCACCTATACCTTTACTGTACCCAGTCCCAGAGAAGGCAGCTGTACAGAACCTGGAGAGGCTATGACAGCCATCCAAGACCTTCAGCGTGAAAACTCAGTCCTTCATCAAGAGATGGACTCAGTAAAAACCAGGATCAGTTTGTTGGAGAAAGTGGTTAACCAGTTTCTTGGAGGAGAGGTCTCTGGGTTCCCAACCCCTGTCCCCCAAGCTCATGAAAATTTGAGACAAGAGGTAGAGAGACTAAGGATGGAAAAAGATGAATGGGAAGGGCAGAGGGGTAGCTTGGAGATGGCTTATTCTGACCTGTTAAAGGAGAAGTCTACTTTGGAAGAGGAAAAGCAGACACTGAATGCGAGGTTGGAAAGAGTTCTTCAAGGACAATGCCCTAAGGTTGCTGAGGTTTCCAGGGCCAAGGAACAGCAGATGTCACCAAGACAAAGTGAGTACCTCAGCAAAGATTCCTTTTATACTTAAACAGAAGTTCACAATGTTTGCCAGTAGAAACCTATGGGTTTGAAATGGGCAACTTGAATATGTAATGTCCCCAAGTAACAGTATCCCTTTTTTATGAGATACCTTTGATGCAAATGGAACTGCCCCATCATTTTATATTTGTATTCATTTGCTAATACATGTTATCTTGCTCTGCCATATATATGTATGCTTTGTTATTAGAGCTGGCCTTAGGGTTGTGCGAGTGGTGCAGTAGGGCACCACAAAGCACCCCTTAGATAAATGCTGAGGAATCATTAGGTATGTGTCACTGTAGCAGCCTTTTATATAGTACAGCAGAATATGTTAGCTCTTTATTCCTAACATAGCCTGATTATGGTAGGTGAGGGACCTGCATCAAGATGCTGATTAAGGGACCTTAAGGACATATGGCCATATGGATGGACACCAAATTAGGACCCTTTCCTATCCTTTCAGCCTTGCACTTTGTTTAATAGAAAGGGGTGGAGGATGTAAATGTGGTAGGACATCACTTGAATCTCATAGCAGAGCCCACCTCAATTCCAGGGTCCATAGGTAGTCACTGATGGAGAGAAGCCTGCAACACAAATATCTGCTTCATTGAAAATAATGAGCAGTTTGATGCTCTCCGGTTATTTTCAACACAAATCACTTCTTGAAACAATAAGACTGATTGAAATAATTTAGCAGAAAAAGACATGGGTATAATATATAAGCTTTACTGCTAAAGTTTCGTTTGTTATTGATAAAAATAGCATGTTTACTAACGTCAAACACAGAAGTTTTCTTTTAACAAAAATATGAAATTTGATATTGTCAAATTAATTCATACACAACACAAAAATAATATCTCAAGCTTGATATCTGTAAAACCGTCAGCATTTTGCAGAGTTTTGCTACGCTGAAAGTGTTAATCCTATGGCTTCCAGGGGGGGGTAGGTAAAATATGTGATTGCACAATCCCGATCTCCCATAGAGTGATACCCATCCTTAAACTTCACTTCAAGAATTTTAAGATGATGATGCAGCTAAGACGTTTTTGTCTAGAGATAAATAATGTTAACGCATGCGAGATTATAGTTCAAAAACTAATTTGAAGGGATGGAATTTATAACTTAATAATATTACCGGGAGCTTGAAGAATCGCAAGTAATTTAGAAATTGACTTACGCATTATGTATTGCTAGCTTAGTTCCTCACCCTGTAGAAACTATAATAATTAGTGACGTAAGGGAGGAAAAAAATACAGCTCCCAGGCAAACTCTCCTGACAACTCCACCTTTTAGTGAATAGACCATTTTATTCAGAATATCCATATCTCTTGACAAGTGACGGCTTTCCCAAGGACTGTTTTTTTTAACCACAGTTGGCAATTGCTGTGGATTAGTAAATGGTTAATAACTAAAGTGTTCGTTGTTCGTATATATATACGAGAGAGTCCCAATAAACTGAAAACTGAATCTACTGTTCCTGAAGTTGTAGTTAGATTTTTGCACAGTTGCCTTTAGGATAGGTCAAGGGTCAGACACACAAAAACTCAATAGTTGGACTAATATGCATTAATAATGAATGGCCTTTCAAAAAGTAAGGCTGTACTCAAGGGTTGATGCGTAGAAAAGTATATTTCTTATAAAAACATAGAATTTACTGGAAGATAAGAACCATTCAGCCCATCTAGTCTTCCCATTTTTTCATACTTTAAAGACTCAAGCCGTAACCAGTCCTTGATCTCCTGCATGTTTAAATCCCCTTACTGTGTTAAACTCTACCGCTTCTCATGTTATTCTACAGAGTGTGTTACCCAAGGTGTATAATTTTGTCTCTTTATGTTTATTAACATATATTCCTAACCAAATAGCCAAATAATTCCCCAATAATTAGCAGCTTCTCCTCTAAGAGTTTTTATAACTCTCTTTCGGAGATTATTCCTTAAACCCAAAAAAAATGTCAGTGAAGTAGCACCGTAAGATTTAGTACTATTCATTTTAGTAAGGTACTGATGGAGTTACTGAATGTGTGCTAAACTAATGGTCCTAAGTACAAGGTTTTCTACCAGCACATGAAATAATAATGTTTAATCTTTCAGAGATGTATTTTGTGTGTTTCAACGTATATATCACACATCATCATCCATTGCAGACCTCAATCTATGAACCCGTTTTCATAAAACACTCCGCGAAGCTTCCACTGGTGGATAAGCGGTAAATTAATATTTAAATGAGAAACAGATGTGCTTATATTATCTAAGATTAAAGAGCTTTTCTGTCCCAATACCTTAGTAATAAGTGAAGTAGCAAGAAAAAATAAAAACAAAAACGTTAAGTGATTTATAAATTGCTTTTTGTAACCCCGCGAATAGTTCGTTTTATTTTCTAGAGTGAAATTATGTATTAAAAATTGCATATTTTTTTTCAGAATTTGCCTGTTTGGCCTCTGGCTTTGAAAACCCAATTAAAGTGCCTTCATTTCTCTTTTTATTGTTTTTAATTTCATTGTGTCTGAAGGGCTTCCTCAAACGTTAAAATGTTATTTATTGATTTTCCTTATCTTATAATTCTTTGATCCAGGGATATTATTGTAACCAAGATACTTAGGTTTCAATAAACACTCCCTGTTAAAATTGAGATTTTGCCTCTATTAGTGCACAAAAACATTGGAAGACTTGAAGCAGATTGTTTTTAAGCGTCAGTTTGACCTCATGAGGTCATATATCACAGATTGTGATGTGCTTCCCATTTTCAGTGAAGCTATACCAATTAGCAAGATCTTGTAACAGGACACTGTAAAGTTCCCAGGATCAAGTGTCAGTGAGGTATTTATGGCTTGTAAGTGATGATTAAAATTTTAATTCCACAGGGCTGTGTGTTTAGAAAATACCCATGTTGGTGTTCACTTCACGGAAGGCAAAATAAGAAAGTTAGTTGTGTTTAAATTAAATTATAATTAAAAGTGAGTCCAGTGGGTAGAAAGTATTCACCTAATATACTTGCTGAAGATTTTGATTGTGAGCAACGAAAGAAGTGGGAGACCAAGTGAGACAATCTTTCTAGAAAAATAATGTACACATTATATGTAAAATGTGACGTTGCGTGTTTGTGAAAGGATTCAGTAATTTGGTAATAGAGTTCATAAACTGCAGGAGGGCGCTTTAATGTGCGTGTCAGCAACATAGGAATTCTATATGTGTCCTGGAAAAAATGTCTGATGCCGTCATGGTCAACCTGCAATAACAACAACAACAGGCATTTATATAGCCCCAGTGGGACTCAACATGCTTTACCAGGGTTAACATACTGTATATATTTACTTAATGTAGTTACATAACTAGACATTAATGTGGAACAATAAAAGTGATTTACCTGAATGCTTGGGATAGTCTTTTATTTTTTTTAAAAAAGATGGGGCTTCCTTGACTTAATGTTCCAGTATGTCGGAGCAGTATGGCAGAATCCATTGGAGCCTGATTTTGTGCGCATATTTGGTGATAATAACTCACTTTCAGGTAACAGGGGCCCTGGTTCTTTAGGGCTTTACATGTCAACAAGCCCATCTTAAACTAAATCCTCCATCTAATAGGAAGCCAATGGAGAGAGCAGAGAATTGGTGTGATGCGGCATAAGCAGGGACAATGGAATATGTTTGTTATCTCTTTCAGTGCTATGGACTTGATATGGGGCTACCACTGTAACTAATAATAAGGTCATTTGTCTGCTCACTTGTCTATATACTATTGAAATATGAAAAAAAAATTAGGGTAGATATCCCCTATTTTAAAATACATTTTGCATTTTTTTATACTCTCAACATTTCTGGTGTCCTGCTGTGGCTTGAAGCGTAGAGAGCTCATGGCCCAAAGCAGGAGGGAGCATGTTGGAATGTGGGACTACCCACCAGGGACCACCCACCACACCAGGTGGCACTCAGCTGCAGAGCATCACAAACTTACCATGTGGGAGCTGCACACTGCCTGCAAATGTGGGACAGTGTATAAAGGGCAGTTCTGGTGCAAAGTGTTTATAGAAATGTAATCCTCATACAGCCTATTCCTGTTGATTGTTCAAGTTTTACTATTTTGAAAGGGTATATTTTAATAGGAAACAATCCCTACAGACATTTTAGGAACATGTAAGGTAGCAGTGGACGGGTGCTGGCAGGTCCAGAAAGGTCTTAGGGCACACCAAGAGCCGTAGCTAGCTCCTTTTGTGCCCAAGGCAAGAATGGAAAATTGTGCCCCCTCAGCAATTTTTTTCCAGAGGCTTTTTTTTTTTTTTACACTGCCCTTACACACACCTGACCATTACCACGCATATACATATACATATACACTGCCTGCCTTTACACACACACATATGCATGAGCTTACAAACACACACATATTTACACATACGCTGCCCTTACACCCCTTTCTCCCCAACTCTTACCTTTCTCATCCTTAATCCTCCATCCTGTCATGGGAGCACCCTAATAATTATGGACCAGATATTGATGCTTACCAATAGTGATTAGAAAGTATGGAAGCCGAGGTCGGAAGTGACCCTAATGTTGGGCCAGTTCGAGGGGGATTGTTATCTCCCCAACCAGTGCTGCAGGCAGCTGCTGATCGGGTGGCTGTGTGCCATCTCGCCTCACCCTTCCTACAGCCCTGGGCACACCATGCAAACGATCTGTAAGCTGGTGCCCAAGAACACTTTCCATCAACACTGATAGTGTCTATTTAATATCAAGTAAAAAATATATAGTGAAAGTACCAGTGTCTCCAAACACGTGATATCAAATTGTGAAAAAAATGTTTTTAAATATATATAATGAATGGAAAATATTTCCCTTTTTTGTCTCGTAAAGCATATATAAACCAACTGAATATTTTGTGAGTGAGAAACTAATGTTTTCTGTATTTTCAGCATCCCGTTGGGGAGCAGATGGTACAGGATACCAGGAGCTGAAGTCTGAATTAACTGCCCTACCAGCTTCTAGGATGATTCCAGAGGATCGCTCTACCATCCAAAGTGCAGAGAACACAAACTCTGGTGGTAAGGATTTTTATTCTTTCTTTTTCAAAATCATCTATTGTGGGGGTCAAAACATTCTAAATATTTTCCAATAAATGTAGTTAACATATAATATTCCATTATGAAATCCCCACAAGACCTTAAATGTAAGGCTTAACACATCATTAAGTTAACCAGTGAAAATATATGTTTCCATTAATTATATTGTGCAACCCAAGTATAATTTACACTTGATTTTTACATGTTATACATGCTCTTAAAAAACAGTAGCGATCACAATTAGGGCAACAAAAAAAATGATCTACTCCTTTTAAGATGTAATAATTACCATAAATATGATCACTCCACAATTTCTGTTTTATATTCACACAACATTAATTTACAATAAAATAAAGAACAATAATGGAATGACTTGATTTCTTTGTAGGTGGCTGTGGGGAACTCATCTGGATTAGTGAACCTTCTACCTACAGAAAGGCTGATAACATTGCTGGGAGATATGGAGTATGGATGAGAGATCCGGAGCCAGTATCCCCCTTTACCCTAGAAACCATCTGGAGGGTCAATACTGTAGGAGCAGATATACGTCAAGTCTTTGAATATGAGAACTTAGATCAGCTTGTCAAAGGTTACCCAACTAAAGTTTATGTTTTGCCTCGTCCCATGGAGAGCAATGGAGCTGTTATCTACAAAGGCTCTCTTTATTACCCCAGACGCAAATCTAGAATTCTGGTTAAGTATGATTTCTTGACAGAAACAGCTTCTGTTCAGAGGGAACTTCAAAATGCTGGTTACCATGGTAAATTTCCTTACTCTTGGGGTGGATATACTGACATTGACCTTGCTGTTGATGAGACAGGTCTCTGGGTGATCTATAGCACTGAGAAAGCTAAAGGGTCCATAGTCATATCTCAACTGGACCCTAATACTTTAGAAGTTAAGCAGACCTGGGAAACTCCCCTGCGTAAGCAGTCGGTGGCCAATGCATTCATGATCTGTGGTACTTTATATACTGTTGGAAGTTATTCATCCACCAGTACCACAGTCAATCATGCTTTTGACACTCACACAGGTGTCCAGCGTCAAATAAGTGTCCCATTCCAGAATCAGTATGCTTATGCCAGTATGATTGATTACAACCCGACTGAGAAAAGAATTTATGGTTGGGACAATTACAATATGGTAACTTATGATGTGAGGTTGTCCAAGATGTGAGTTGAAGCCAAGAATGCATAATATTTTAAAGGGAAGGGTGGGTGAGTGGCTGGTGGCAGAGGGACGGCTAAGCTTTACCACAGTTAGGCAGTTGAAAGCAAAGAAAAATAACCACTTATGCACTGTCCTATAATATTCGCTGTGCTTTGGTCATTGGATATTGTCCCTCTTCTGCAGGGGAGAAAAAAAACACATCCAACAGTTATGGAGAGGAAAAAAACAATGCTTTGTAGAATTATGTGACATTCAGAGCTGCTATTGAAATCTAAATTCTTTTTAAAACCACATTTATATTACATGTTTAATTTTTATAATTGAGAATTATTGATTAGAAATTCATAGTGAGACAGAATATTGAGGCACAGGTATATACATCATACTACTTATGATGGCGTAAAATTCCAACTACTTTGTTAGTAAATCTGAAAGAATGCAGAATAGAAATACCAAACCTCAATGGGAGGCAAGGAGAAGAAAATGAGAAAAGCTCCACTATGGTGGCCTATTATGCTACATATTACTAGTGAATACAAAGCAATGGCAATATCAACCCTGTAAAAATGTAATTGTTAACTCTGTGGCGTAACAAAGTTGAGCTTGTAGCTCTCCGGGACTAGAGCTCAACACCCAGGAATGGTAAAATCCTTATTATAAAACACAAACATAATGTTGTAAATCAAAAATACAGTTAATGTGTGTTGCAAGAGTGGGTTGGGATGTAAAATGTGCCCTGGTACTTCATAATACGTATGCAACTGCCTGCTGGATACAAGTAGCCGCATGATACATTTTTTTAAAACCTAAGGAAGTAGTGTAAATTGAAGCTATATGTTTTAAGCAGGCAACTGCATGCAACATTATTACAATGGCACAAGTCTAATAGTGGGTGGATGAGGGTTATTGGGCATTTGCCTGTTTTGTTTGATGACCAGTTCAGGTTTGCTTAGTTGGACCCAATGCTCTGGTATAGTAACAACTGCCCATCTTATACCATTCACATATTTAACCCCTTAAGGACAATGGGCGGTCCCTAAACCCATTGAAAACAATGCATTTTGAGCCCATACACGTACGGGCTTTGTCATTAAGGGGTTAAGGTTGAAAGCTCACATGGCACTGAAACATACATTACACATATTACTTATTCGTAAGTTATATGAGCTCTGAAGACATCCAGATACACTCCATTTTGCTTTATTGCCAGGGAATAAAACTAATTTTCCCATATCCTATATGAATAAATTAGTAGGAATGCTAAATATTTGCCTAGTATCTGCAGCCGTTTATCTTATACATTTTGTTAAATATTCAAAGGAAGGGGCACAAAGATATATATATATATATATATACATACACACACATACATGCATACATATTGGGGGGGTAAGGAAATTTGGTAGCAGAATTTTCCCCCCATTTTGAAATGTATTCTGGAGTGAAATACAGCATACTTAGCAAAATTTCAATGGATCAGGTGAAAGCGGTTGGCTCTATCTCCTTTCATATGGACCTAAATGCAAATAATTAACACAATATTTTGCATATGGTTTATGTTGGTTGAGCTATTGATCTGTATATTTTCTCACAATCCTGCTAGTACAATACACAAGCTATTATTGTTCCACTTGATTTAGTTTCAAAGAGAAAATAGCTAGTGAAAAACTTAAACAGAAAGCTTAATTTCAAATGTTATAACTTCAAACATACAAAGGAAAAATAATTAACCTTAATAATAATTTAGCTATTTGTAGAAAAAAAAAAGTCAATATAATCTTCGACAAACATGGATAATAGGCAGAAGGAGCACGTTACAATTTGTCTCTGGAGCAAAAGCAATCCTAATTTTCATCAATTAATGGAAGTTTAAATTCTGTTGACTGGATGTGGAAACACAGGTGTCTTACAGCAATACCAGAGAGATAGGTTTAAGTTTTAGGTATGAGTAGGGAAAACACCTGTCACTTAGAAGGTATGTCCCACTTTCTCAGAACTCAAAGGGCTATTAGAGCAATAACTCAATGTTATTTTTAAGGCTTGTATTTGTAATAATTAACATCCTTCAAGTCTATTAACCTTTATTTACCATTAAAATAGGTAGCAGAAAAAAAGAGAAACAGTTAAACGCATAGTAAATATGTTTTTGTAAATGTCCTGTTTTTGTAAGTCATTATTTTACATAAATATGCATTCCTTTTCAAATGTATAATAAACAAGCAATATAATGATCCAGACTGGGTTACTGTGATGTCATTAATTGAACCAAACAGGGATGCTTAAAAGAGCATTTGTGAATGCCCTAAAGAGCAAACATTTTTTTGAATATGTAAGAAAAAAAATGTAATAATGGTTAATATAACATGTTACATCTATATGTAAAATATAGTCTGCGCTAATAATAATGCAGATTACTTATTTGCTGTACAGAAATAGCCCAATAAAATAAACCCAAAAGCATGCATACATGTTTGAGTTCTTTATTTCATATAACACTATCTGTCTTTTACATTTGCTTTGCTATAAAGCATGAGCTTGACATCAATAGAGTATAGTTAACATAAGATATTGATTTTTCCATACTGAGACTTCACATAATTGTACATTGGTAGTGCAAGGTAACAAATACATACCGTATTTGTTATATTTCATCCATGCTTCTGAGTAGCGTTAGAAGCCCCATGAGCCACATATTCCAAGCTCCTATTGTTCTCAACCAATGTGATAATATTTTTATTTTAAAGTTATTAATAAGATATATACCATCCTCACTTTTTTTAATCTAGTATCTAAAAACACAAGGAAGACTCATTTAGTCCCTTTGGTATAACAGTGTCCAGTGTCACAATCCTAAACGGTTCTCTGCGTAGTATTAGTTCAGATCTGCCCCGCCTCGTAGGTAGTAAATGATCAACGGCTATGAAATGTAACGGAGGGAGTTTCTCCAGAAAAGTAGTGTTTGGCAACCATTTTTTTAGTCATTCCATTTCTATAGGCTGTTGCAGCAGATCTATGTCCAGGCAATCTTTCTCTCGGTACATGGGTGATTTTATACTTGACAAGAACCGTCACATCAGTAATTAGCTTCTATCTATAAATGAAATCGGAGTTGCATTACAAAATATCTAAGTTATGGCTCTAGCTGGTTCATCATCAGACCCTAAAGTAAAGTTGAAGGTGAGATGTCTTAAAATCTCATATAACACACACTTGCTCTTACACACATGGTCTAATTAGAACTGAAGTTACATTACATGTGTGCAATACACACCAACTGTTCCTTCAACTAAAAGTTGTATTTGCCAAGCCATGGAGTTACAGACAGGGGTGTCCCAGGGTTTCCAGTACCTTGGGCAAAATGCAAATATTACTGTATGAGTACTTTTTATTGCTCTATTGTTTTTATAAGACATTGGGGCATCTTTATTTTGTCCTAAAAGTTGGAATAGCCTGCTTAATAGCTGATTAAGGATCAATACTAGTACAGAACACCATCCACTTGAATTCTGTAAGACATGGAAGTTAAGGAATGGAACAGATGCTGTTGACACTGCACTTACTGCCAGAGGAGGATATGAGCCAGTTTTATTCTGTTGGGCCATTTTGTTTTCTTAATCTGACTTTAGGGGTACCCCCTCCCCCCCAAAGAGTCAAAATTTGCCTAGTGGAAAGCAATGCCAGCTGAGCCAACAATCAAGGTAAACGGCATTGGTGCCCCAAGTTTAGACTAAATGGTATTACATTTCATCCTCATTGTTGTACTTTTCCTATGTAGATACAAAGCTTTAGTACCTAATTCTGCTCACTGCCACTAATGTATATAGTTAGATTTACTGTAAATTTACTGGTTTACCAACATCCACAACCCATTAGAAGACAGATGCCGATTTACCCGTTTTTGGAGCATACAGTAACACATCAATAAAAACAGGCTGCTTGACATTTTATACAAATTTATTTATATGTAGCAAAGTACCAAGCCAAATGCCAAGCCACTAGCCCATATTTCCAAATAACCTTTAAGCTGCGGGATAGGTCTCCTTTGCTCCTCCAGAACCCATATCAGCAGGGGACGGTGGGGGAGGTGGAGGAAAAAATGTAATTGGAGAAGAGATGGAAGGATGCACAGCAAATTCCAGGTAACTGACATAGATAGGAGTCATGTTGTCCAATAAACAAGGTTTCTTCTCAAAAACAGTGCCATTCTCATTGTATCTCATTATCCTGTGAAAATAAATACATTAAGCCAACTGCAAAGTTCCCTGGTCTTACCCAAATGCCATTTGAACAAGCCTCCCCTTGCCACCATAAGAAATGTCTTTTCCGGACTATTCACTCTTTTGCTTAGTAAACCTGAAACTCTAGATACTGAAGTGGTAAAACCATAATGTGATTTTACCCAACCATTTAAATATGCCTTTCCATTTGTGTCGTACAACAATATTTATAGAGGTTGGGGCTGTGACAAATGGTCCCCCCATTAATTTAAAGGATACATCAACTAGGCACTGAAGCTTTTGGCCAGGTTTCTATAAGAATCTCTGGGTTCGAAGGAGATCTGTTAATCACCGACTGCCAACCCCCCCCCCCCCCCAAAAAAAAATGGGGAGCTATTCAAACAGCCTTGTGAGTACACCAAGACTGAAATTCCCAATTGTTACCTCTGGCACATGGTAGAGCGTCGACCCAACATTGCCATTGCACAGTCTTTGTAGGAGATCACATTTGTACTGTTGCCGGTAATCTCCTGCACCCTCTTCTTCCAGTCTACCAATGTTCTGAAAACACCAAGACCTCGAGCCAGGACGTGGAGGGAAACATAATCTGTACATAAACAATAGCAGTCAGATGTTGTATAGTAAAACAGGCAAGGAATAGAATATATTGTGAGAACTACCTCTTGAACCACCAAAAGTTGCCACGTAGTAGATGTATTAAAGGAATAGGACCGTTGTGATTTGGAGTGAGGGAATGTTCTATGTTATATGAAAGTTTCCCTGGAACAGGTTTTTAAGATTCACAGGTTGATTGCTCCTTGTGTTTACGGGAGGTTTTAGAATATATATTATATTATATAGTTATATATATATTATATATGATATATTACTTATATATATATATATATATATATATATAATAGTATTATATATATATATATATATACACACACATGCTGAAATAACAGCACTTAGTTTTTTTAAGCACTTACAACACAGCCCTCAAAGTCTGTGCATTCTTGAAAGGTAAATACATACCGATCTCGCCTCTGCTGGTAGGGTCATGTTTCATGAATGCATCTTGGAAGGAGAAAAGAAAAAAAATTAGATCTGAACACCCAAATTATAAATGCTTTATTACACTTTGTTCTAAAAACTATGATCTTTGAGTTGCGCTATCAATTAAAAACATGAAGTTGCATAGTCACACTTGTTTTATATAGTGCCATCAGATTCCATAGCACTGTACAACAGATAGACAGGACATAAGTAGTATATAGCAACAATTTGACTTACAGGAACAGATGAGGAGGGCCCTGCTCAAAACCAGCTTATACTAGGCTCATTTGTTTAAGGATGTGTGGCAGTCCAATGGAAGCAGTAATGCTGAATGGTAAAGTAAGTTTTTCTGTCCGTAGGGCTCCAGCAAGGAAAGATGGCGACTTACTCAAAATTAGATCTTGGCCCCTAGTAAGCACACTGACCAACCTTCTCTCATTAACTTTATACTCTTTCCCAGTTCATCTCGAGTTTCCAAGCCGGCCCAAAGGTGGCATAAGCGGAGGGAAGGTGTACCATAAGTGACCTCCCCCTTGTGTGGTGGAAACATATCAGTCAAAATAACTTATTTTCATTTTAGCGTCCCTCACGTGCTTGCCACAGCAATAATTCATGCATTTATGATTTTCTTGTAAATCATGAAGTCCATAGATATGTCACACTTGCTACTTATGACTGAACATCATAGACTTCACAATTCCTTCCAAACCGTTTACGTTGTGCTGCCATGTTTGTACTCTTTTTGTAGGGTGTGCTTTCCCCGTTCTAGGTATGCACACAAGGAGGTATGATAATGAATATGAGTTATTATTGATATGTGTTGGATATGAGGGGAGACAGGCATATGGTGAACAACGTGGTCGTCTACATTTGAACCTAGACAAAGCAGCAGCTCCACTGTAGGATTTCACACCTTGCAGAGGGCCTTGGTTGGAGTCCCAGCTTCAAAAGACCAATTGATCTAAAAAGACCTTTTGGCACCACATGCCTATACAATCGAATTAACACCTCACATCCTGAAATTGGCCATACCATCTCTACCGGGTAGCAAGTCCATGTACGTACTACACCAGTTGGTGAGACAAGTGCCCTTTGCCAACTGGGCTACCTAGAATGCCTTTTAATATACATATAAACTAGACTAATTTGCATTGGGTAAAACTGAAAATTATATAGGTGTGTGTATTGGAAAGGGAAGGGGGTATAAACATACAACTTCCTTAATAGATAATTAGAAAAAGTATAGACATATGCCAAACCGGTACCTGCCTTTTTTTTGGGGGGGGAGGGTCACATGGCAATCCTGATAGGAAAGCCCAGGCACAATAGGAGCTCATTCATATACCACTTACATTTGAGTTTCTCTAGCTTGGCAGGCAGGTCCGTGATATCCCGGAATGGCTCATCTCCTATGTACTCCTGTATCAAAGAGACATTGTTCTTGTTTTCAGGACTTTCTAAGAATTTCTGCCTACCACACAGCTCAAAACAGCTTTTATCCATTAGTATCAGATGTTGCACTTCATCCATGTCATGCAATTTCTGGTTTATAGAGTATAATGGAAATACTAACTTGATGTAAACAGGGCACTTTAACACTTAAAGGGACACACCAGTATCACAGGTAGAATACCCAACAATGAATGCATATTAAAGTACTTCATAAGTACTCGTATGCATTTGCTAAACCTATATAAGCAGCATAAAATTAACCCTCTGTGATCTGACATTTTACACCACTAATGAGCCATTGGCATAAATTGGAAGAAGCTTTCTACACGTGTGCTCAGTGGTGTCCCATTGGACCCTATCCGCAAAATGCTTGCCAAGCAAGCACTGGAGGTGACAGTAATATCACATATGTACATATTTATTACCAAACACAAGCAGGAACCGCAATAGTCTTATTTATCATACAAACCCAGCACCCGGTGTTTAGTTGCGCACTATACAGCCACATACATAAACTTCCAAGACATTTAGAAAACAGGATACATACAATGCGGGTAATGATACAGACTGACCTTGTTGGCGTGATCAATGTCCATCTCTAGCTTCTCACGTCTTTTCAACAATTCTGACAAAATAAAAATATTTTTTTTTTTACGTAAAAGAACTACACAAAAACAACTAAAGCATTAAGAAATAATAAAAAAAAAAACATGGCGTGGGTCCCATCTCCGAAAGCAGTGACTATAACATGAAACAAATGCACTGTCATTTCAGATTGAGCTCTATCTTTCAGGAAAGCAATTTATCACTTCGGAAATGGTTTGGCATTGACCACTTTATAAAAGAACACCAGTGAAATATATATTCATATTTACAAAGGCAAAACCCCCCTGCATTCCCACCTGAAGCCATTTTCTAAAAACTCCCAAGTCTATGAGATGCCCACATTTAAATAACCTTTTCCACACCCAGCAATCATGTGTATCTCGCAGACTACACCTGACGAAGCTTATCACTAACGTACCAGGAAATTCCACGCTGGATGCTCTCTGAGCCAGAGATATTTATTTATGTGGAATTCTGGTGCAAAGTTGGGAAAGTTGTTTTATTTCTATAGCAGCCAATATCACTTAAACCGCAGGAACATTCCATCGGTTGCTATGGGTGATGAGACCACTTTTCAGAATAAGTGTGCTTTATAAATAAAACACCTTTGTTCCTCGGCCTGTGATATGTCTCACCCTTGTCTTATATCTTGTGGGTATCGCAAAACCTATTTAACCCTTTCAAATCTAAAGTGTTTAGACACATCTCAACAGAAAATATATTTTATCATATAAACACCTGTGATCACTATGATTTGCGTTATGATGTGAGGAAGACGTTAGCACCTGTGAACTTGTCGGTTGTCATGACGATCCATGCTGTCATGGTGGATGCCATAGAACATCATGGTGGATTGGAAGTGGTTGATTGCAAAAGTGAATGGTATTTGAGGTTTAAGTTTATTATAAGCTGTAACAAGACAGTGAGATTTTATTACATATAGTACATTGGGTTTGTTCTTTAAGTACTAACAAAGAATCAATAGGCTATTTTTGCTAGGATGTGGATCATCAGACAGGGGGCTGCTTTTTGAGTTGTTCATCAGAATAGCATTACGTTTTTCTGCGATGTCAAAGCACACCTGTAAGCGATTTCAACAAATATTTTTTTTATTGTCTTTCTTTAACCCCTATGTGACACATGATGTACTATTACATCCTCTAAAGCAAGCGCTAGGTGACAGAGGATGTAATAGTATGTCCTATGGAACGTGCAGCAGCGCACCCCTGTGCGCACCTCTATCTGCCGGTTCATGATGAGGGTTACTGCCTCATAACCCCCCCGAGTCATGTGATCGCTGTGATTGGTGATCATCCATGTCACAAACCCAATGTTAGTAAACATTATCTTTGTCTCCATGTTCTGCCTCTCTCTCTCCCTTAATTTTGTGCTGCAGGGAGAGAACACAGTAGAGACTATAACCTGGCATATATCAGGGAAATGATGACACCCAGCAATGCAGGGCTATGAAACCATGTTGACTGATCATATTATGATCAGCACAAACAGATCAGAAGGAAAGGGAAACAATGAAATAGAAAGATAAATGAAATTGATTGGGAGCCCAGTGTATAGGTATAGGTAATTAAAAAAAACAACACAAACCACAATAGTATTATATTATAGGTTAATGTGTAAAGCATGGATGCGGCCATCTGGAACATAAATAATATGTATGTGGGGTATGACTGTAATCAGGAGATGTTGCATAAATTGGGTTAATGTTCAGTTGTGGCTCTTACAGTACAGAAGAAAATTTAAGCAAGACTGCAAAAATGTAATTTGTTTTTTATTTTAGTAAAGGTCTTTCTATATTCTCATCACTAAAAATGATTATGTTTTATATATTTCTATGATTTTAAAAGAAGGCTTACTTCCCCTGAACAAAATGATGTATAATTTGCATAGGTTCATCAAATATAAGGTAAAAATATAAAAAAAAATATTGGTTATGAAAAACTCTCAGGCCTGAAGGTATTAAAGTGTTAGCAAGGAAATTAAAATGTGATATTACAAAAGACTTGGTCATAGAAACGTCTTGCTTTCAAACTATAGTTTGATAAAGCTGTTTGTGTGCAGCACATTCCGTTAATGTGTAGATGTAATTAAATATGAAGTTCCTACTTATACAACAGTGATCCAGTGATGGTAAAATATTTATAAGATTTACTTTAAGCAATTACATTTTCCTTTTCAACTAAAATTTTATGAGCATCTAACAACATGACCAAAAAACAGATTTATCTTCTTTAATGTAAATTCTATGCTACTGAATATGCAGGCTCATATTGCTAGAAATTGTCAACTTGACATTATTCCTTCAGTATGCTGTTTGTTAGGACTTTAATGTATGTACTTTACTTTTCTTGGTTATTGAACTGGCCTACCCAGAGACCAGGAAAGCTGTTGTCCGAGAAGGTAAAGAGAGAAAAAAAAGAAACACATTTTAAATGAAAATTGAATCTGAATGCACACGTTTAATTAGTATACATGGGGTTTGACCTCCCACTCCAACTACCCCCTACTACTCCCAGTTTTTTGGAGCTATGGGAAGTTCTGCCCTAGTGTGTCCCTTCAAAAGAGTGAGAGCTCTGGGATCCCAGGTATTTTTATTACCTTTGGAAAGATTTTTGTGACATTATATATATAAGCCCTGATTTAGTACTACTTGGTATCACACTAAAGAAGACCAGTATGTTTGGGTTATAATGACATAAGTTATAGGATTTAGCTATACAATTCCATTGCTATAAATTACTTAAGGCATGGTGAGTATGCAGTGTATATCACTATCTCTTCAAAAAAAAAAAAGTCATTAAACAGTGTAGTGAAAAGGTCTTGGGGCAAACAGACACTCCATAAGCGATGATAAATATAGAGTTTCAGGCAGATTGCAAAGTAGGCAGCCATGTTTGTCAATATGGTCTACATGTGTCATATCTAATGAAAGTTTTAAAGGTACCAGATCTCTGCCCCAGAATAGTCAGAGACTCAGCGAGAAGCCTCTACATTTTGATGTAAAACTTTCTTCTCCACCTTATCTATGTTTAATCAGACGTAGATAAAAAGTGATAGGTTAGTATAATATACAACACAAATACATCAAGTTAGTTGAAAATGCACTTTTTTTTCTGGTGTGTTGTCCATATTCCAATAATATGGAAGGGACAATAAATGGTGGAATGATGATGACAAATACTGCAACAATGAATATGGAATAATAAAGACTGGCTTGGTGGTAGTTGCACATATAAGTGTTACTACTCCTGATTGGCTTTTAGTGTACCATATCCCATTAACAGGAGGGGAATTTGCAGAAATGGTGTGGCCAATTCATGATTCCCATTTGAAGAGGTCACAAGAGAAAGAAACTAACCGCAAAGTGGAACCCACAGGAGATCAAAACGATTGCTCAGAAATTGGCTACTGGATCAAAGGTTGTTGCGGTGCATGCATCTATACTGCCAAAAGTGCCTACAACGGGCGTGTGAGCATAAGGCTGGGTTGTCCAACCTGCAGCCTTCCAGCTGCTGCAGGACCACATATCCCATACTCCTCTGCCAGCCCCTTAGCTGAAAGAGCATTATGGTAGATGTAGTTCTGCAGCAGCTGGAGGGCCGCAGGTTGGACACCCCTGGCATTAGAACTCAGAAGGTGAATTCCTATGCTCAATTCACCTAAGAAGGTGAATTGTGATGAATCACCTTTTTCTTTTACATCATGTGGATAGCGGGATGCTTGCTTCCCAGGAGAACACATGGCACCAGAATGCGCTATGGGAACAATGCAAGCAAAGCCTGCAGAGGCAATTTGATGATTTGGGCAATGTTCTGCTGGGAAACCTTGGGTCCTGCCATTCATGTTGACATGATTCACCTACCTAAGCATTGTTGCAGAACATGTACACCATTTCATCAACACAGTATTTCCTGTCATTGGCCTCTTTCAGCAGGATAATGCATCCTGTCGCAAAAATGGTTCAGGAATGCTTTAAGGAACACAAGTTCAAGGTGTTTACTTGTCCTCCAAATTCCCCAAATCTCAATCCAATCTTCTGTGGGATGCACTGGACAAACACCTCACAAGTTACGGGACCTAAAAAAGGACCTGCTGCCAGATACCAAAGCACACCTTCAGAGGTCTAGAGAAGTCCATGGCCGAAAGGTCAGCGTTGTTTTGACAGCAAAGGGGAGTTCTACACAATATTAGGCAGGTGGTCATAAAGTTATGGCTCATCGATGTAAGCTACTCATCCACGGGCACAGCCAAATCACCGGCTTAGTGCTAAATTGCAAATTTTAATGCAGGTTGAGATTATATGAAGACTTTAGGATGCTGAACAATTTCTTGCTATAAAGAGGTTGGTTGTAGGTTTAATCTTGTATCAATATTACTGCAACTTCACAAACCAATAGAAAATAAAGACAGCATGTGCATAAACAAAACTAATGTGACCTCCCAGCAAGTCCTACTGTTCCCAGGATTAATATCTGTGCTATGGTTAATGCATTAGACAGACACTTTTACTTATAGAATACTTTATTAGTTCCTGTAATCAAACCTAAATAATGTAAATAAAGAGCTTACATATTTAATACAATACATGTTTCTCCCTTTTCTTCTAACAGATCATGTGAGTGGACAAAAAAGGCAGATTGGCTGTAAATTCTGTACAATGCCAAACGATGCCAAGCGGGAGAATGTTTTATGTCCTATGCTGTACCCATTAATTGCATTAAAAAATACATTAAAAACCCAACAGGAAAAGTACAACTTAACCATGGCTTGTGCCTCTGAAAGTACCTATGTGTATCAGCAACTATGGTATGAGCAAGTCAAAATGTATACAAAAAATGTAAATGTGATTTGAAATCATAACCATGAATTTCGTCAATGTTGCAGTGAATGGCATGTCAATAATAACTTAGCCTTCAATGCCACCTGTGGAGTTACAAGACTCAATTTTGTTACACCAGTTTTTAGTTTGAGTGCCAAACATAATGTAATCTGACATACAGAGATGAACTAGTACTGCTGCTCTAACACTCAACTTTAATGGATGTATTTTATAATGCAGATTGCCCTTTGCTCTGGTGACCAAAACTGCCCGGTTTAAATATCCTAAATTTATCTCAGACTTTGTTGAAACCTTTATAGCTTGCAAAAATCTGCCAGCTTCCTCCCCAAATGAAGAACTTTACCACAAAATTGAATCATTTCATAATGTACAGTCTTGTGTAAGGTCCAGAAAAATAAGAGTTTTTTTGTTTTCAATTTCTATTTTATTTAAAAAAAAAAAGTTGCCATTTATCTTGATTTTACTTTCTGCCAAAAAATAACAAAAATGTGGTCAAAAGAAAGTTGAATTTTAAAGGTACAGTATACAGAGTGATATCTCCAAACAGTTAAGACAGCAGCAACACTGGCATATTTTAAATTGTTCTAGCTTAGCTGTGTTTAGAAGAAGAAAATAAAGATAACAGCAGCTAGGTCACTGACATTACACAGTAGACCTTATAATTGTCTTGTGGTAGCCAAAGTGAGCGTAAGTGGCTGAGACCGCTTGTATTAAACCTGACAGCTCAGATGCTTAGTGCCTTTTAATTCATCTGTCACCATTACATCCAACAGACTAGCACGTTTTTAGGAGAGTCTGACCGGTGTGATCTGACTAAACACTATTATTTTTCATTGATCAATGAGATCTGAGCCCAGAAGGGGTGAGCCCAATAGATGAAGCCAAACAGCAGAACCCTAAACAAGACCATAAAGCGTGTTTGGGTATATACCGTATGTATCATGTTTAATGCACGCTCATTCTGGTTCCGTGTGGCTAATGAAATGGAAAAACTCCACTATTATAGTGTTTGGTTTTTTTTAACCAACCATTCAATCCTTTACTGTAATCTATCGTCCCATGGTGTGGATTCAGGTTTCAGACTTTGACAGCCGGGGACAAACTGAGCAAAACTGGGGGTCAAAAAATAAACCCATCTGAACAGAAAAAAGAATCTTCTACCTCTCAGAACTTAAGATGCTGAAAGGGCAGCCAAAGCAGTCTCATTCACACAATCCTTAGCTAAACTGCTGCTACACCCATATTCCTACTTTTATCAGCTGCTGTAACTCCGTAAACAAAACAAATGATAAAAAAAGATCAATATAACTCTGTAACGCTCAGAACATAACCATCTACATGCTGCCTTTTATGACTGTCTCTTCTGTTTTTATGGCCTGAGGTTTGATTGGTCCAGTTCTAATAGGTTTCGTGGAGGTCGGCACTGTTGCTGGAGCAGCAGGCGCTGAGTTCTCCTCTATTTTCTCCTGTTGAACCATTGACGAGTCTGGGAGGTTGTCTGAAGGCTTAGGTGGGCCTTGAGATGGTTTGGGAGGCTTTGAAACGGGTTTGCTTTGCTGATGCTGCTGCTGTTCGAAGAAGCGATGTGTTGACTGTAAAACCTCTGCTCTCTGTTTTGCCTTAAGGGAATGGGAAAAAGAAAACAAAAAACACAGATGTGTTCCATGAATTAAGAGTAAGCAAGGTAATGCCAAGTTTAAAAACAAAATAGAGTGGGGATGGACTGATCTATGTAGAATATTGCAACTAACTTTTTTTGTTGTTTTTTTTAAAGCCAAAAAAGATGCACCCATATAGATTAATATAATATGAAATATGTAATAAGTAAAGGTTAAGTAGCAATAGGTATTAGCCTCCAGAGAATGGTCTGGTCCTGGCCAAGAAGCACTGCAAAGCCGTCACTAGCCTCGTCCACCACATCATCTAGTTTCAAATTTATACTGGGATGATGGGATGAGACCGTTAGAGATTAGCCCATCCAAAAAAGACCACAAACCACACTGACCTTCAAATCCTGCTCTGCCTTCATAGCAGCGTGGGCAGGGGTAACACGGACCCCTGAAGGTGGAACAGGGGGGGGTCTGGACATGTGATGAAGGCGAGGATGGTTCATCAGTCCTGTGGGCATTTGTGGTGGCATCTGATTGGGCAGTCCCATAGGTGGGCGCTGAACAGGCGGTTGGAAGGTATTTGGGTGGGGCCCACGCACCAGAGGCGGGACAAGGCTAGGCTGGGAGAGAATCTGAGGGAAAAGGACTCCAACTTTAATTGACTGAGAACATAAATCGGTTTGCATTTAGATTATACTTGTACACAACTGTGTTAGTAAATACCTGCTTAACAAATCAATATTTTATGAGCTAATACAGCTTTAACATGCCACCTCAATACACTTCATTTCAAAACCTTGAAAATACATTTGTTATACACCCCTTCAACTATCTGTATTACAAGTGGAAAGTTACAGATCAATAGCACAAGTATTGTTGGCACCAGCACATTGGTTTGCCTAATATGACCAACATAAAAAGTCAATATGCTGACCAGATGACATTCAGTACCATGCGTCAGGACCAAACAATGACACCATAAGGCAATAACGAAATCTTTATGAAGTCCAACGCTACAGCTGGACAAAGGGAATGTTTTAAACCATAAGAGCTAAGGGTAAGCTCAAGATATCCAAAGGATAACCAGTATCAAGTACCGCTTTATATATTTCAAACCGTAAAAAATAGCCCTCACAGCACCCAATGCAGCAGTCTAATAAACGGGAACCTACCTGTGATAAGACCACTTTTCCAACCTCACATCAGAACTGTGTATGCATGAACCCAAACCTCAAATTAATTAAACATGCTGCAACCCCGTGATGACTGCATTTAAACATCAGAAATACAGAACTTATTACCTGAGGGGGGAATTGTGTCGGGAAGGGAGGCTGACTCATCCTTACACCAGCCGCTGAAGAAAACTGGTGCTTTTGGTAAGTCATACTGTTCATTTTACTGGACTGGCTATTTGGACTGGTTGAACTGGCCCTACGGGAAAAGGAATACTGGATTAAAAAAAGGCACAATTCTGCAAAATTATGTAGAAGAGCACATTCATGAGCAATCCAGGTCAGAAGACATTTTTACTTAAGAATGCAGAAAACACTACATACGTATGAAACTGGATGCTTGCAATAAATACACATGTAAAGGACAGAAAGGTGTAACACAAAGCATACTAAGAACGCAAACTTTATAGCAATACCATATGAAGGTTTAAACATGGATAAAAAAACAATCATGGAAAGTGACGGCTTACCAAGAGGGATGTTCAGTTTCTCGTATGCCTATCATCCAAAACATGCAAGCAGTTATCGTGTGATTAAAGTCAAACTTACCGAAAAGGACTGGAGGTGGGGGTGGTACTTCTCCCAGCCACAGGTGGCGTTCCAGGCTTTACATGATCCAAAGCAGAGCCATAATGCTTCAAATCCATATCAGACATCTGTAAACAAAATAAAATAAATGCCCATATATCCCATTGCTCTAGCTCAACTTTCCATCCCCTTTAAGCATATTAAAAATACTACCATATAGTGTACAATGCAAGGGATGCATGTGGCCCTATAGATCAAAAGAAATGTATGTGGGGCACGCCTAAGATGTTGCTACGGTTTCAAATAAAAGCCCTATTTGTTCCGGGAAAAGGGAATGCGTCATTTGTGTGGGTACATCAAACATGGAAAAGGGAATCTTAATGACACCCACATATGGTAAAAATTGGCAAAATAGCTCAGTAAGGTACAAAAATACCCTGGGACTGAAGGGGTTAAATGAGTTCACACTCTAAAGTAATGCTACCTTATGCCATGTAACTATATTTCACTCTGATAAGGATAGATGTAGGTGATTAAAAGGGTGTTGAATGGATAGTAGTGCACTGTTAGCGCTCTTAAATCGGAATAAAGAGAAGCTTTATGTGGATTTATGTTCTCACCTTGCCATGGCCAGCAATCATACCATGCTGATTGCCTGAAGGGATCAGGCCTCTGTAAGGCTGGTTCACTTGGCTCCTAGACAGATTCTGGTGTTGAGCTTGTGGTGTTGGGGGCATTGTCTGAGACAGGGCAATCAAAGGCTGCCCCGCTGTGGAACCAAAATTAGGCAAAGACAATTGCGACCCTTGCAAAGGTACCGTCATCTGAAAGGATATTAAATAGGGTTATGCTCAAAGCACTGCTCCAGATCAAGTATATTAAGGTCAATATATGAATACATAAAGAGGCCTGTCGTTTGGAACTCGTGCCCACCATTTCAAGAGATGCAAGGCACTTACTGAAGAATTGTAAAATCTCATGTTACGCTCACCTGCTGAAGTGCTGAGGGAGACTGAGTAGTGTTATAGAAGTTGGTCTGACTGGGCTGCTGGACTTGTCCAGAGTACAGACTTGATGGCTGTCCCAATCCTTGCCGTGTCTGATGAAACAACAAGAAGTACAATGTTTCACAAGTCTTGACCGCTGAATGTTGATTGCCAAGCCACATTCAAGCTTGTCATCAAAACAGTAAACTCTAGAAGTCAGTTAATAGTGAAGTGCAAACCTGTAGAAGATGAGTATCAATTAGCTGGGAACCACCTAATCCAGATTGGCCCAGTTGGTGATCATACAGAATGGGGATTGGCTGTGTGTTTGTTGTCTGTTGATATGCTAGGCTAGACTGAGCCTTTCCTAGATCTTGGTGCTGGAGCCCAGGGAAATTGTGCAAGGCTGCTCCAGATAACATGACAGGAGAGGGTTGAGAGAGGCTATTCTGAAGAAACGCTTGTTGGGACCTGGAAGAAAAAAACCCTTAAAATTAGCATTTTTGACTGTATAAAAGTATTCAATAAACAAAAGCAGAGGCACACCAGATCAAAAAAATGCATTAAAGGGACTGTGCCAATTCCCCCGACACTTCTACTATAGAAGAATACATGTTAAATTACCAAGTACTCAAAAAACTACAGGTATTTGAACAGACGCCCTAAGAGGGTTAGGGATTCGGCCAAACATCTCTTACAGGGCATTTACCTGGGGGTTGAGAAGATAGGCAGAATCTCTCCCCAATGCATTTAGACAATGGATCATAGAAATTAAAGGGACTGTGCATCATAGTAATGAAAGTGCATACGATAGCTGAATTGCCCCATTAAGGTTAATAATTCTCTGTACAATCTGCAGTTTTGCTCATATCTTACTAAAGTTCTGTAAAAAAAAATTTCAACAAAGCAGGACATGCAGAATATCAGTAATATTGCTTACCGGTATGGCTGCAGGGACGTAGTAAACAACTCCTGGCCTTGAGACACCGCTGGTCCAGGCCCTAATCCTAGCTGGGCTTGATGCTGTCCTTGCAGGGGGGCATAAATTGGAATTGGAATCTAAAGACAAAATGTATTCATTGATAAGAAACTAACATTATAAATTAGGATGTATTGTTAACACTAAAGATGAAAGTCTTTAGAAATATAAGTGAGAGGCAGACAGTAGCAAACATGAAGCATTCTATTTACGCACATAAATGGATAACTTCAGTTCCTATTAAAACGTATGGAGCCAAGACTCTAGAAACAACTGTTCAAATAAACTACAAAGTATGGCCCCATGAAGCACAAGATACCTGAGACAGTCCCGGCTGAAATCCCTGTTGCTGTGTCAGAGTTGGTGGAGCTAATCGAGCGTGCTGAGTGTTGAACAGGTGACTAGCATCCATATAGAAGGCAGGGATCTGAGCTGTAGGCCCTTATGATGAAATACAAAAAAAAAGTTATCCAGCTATTAATGCATGCATTAATAAAAATTTGTTGACATTTTTGCTGTGTTAGGAAGCCCAAAATTGTTATCAAAAGTGCAGTCATTGTGTATTTTATCAGGAACTTGACACTTTAATTCCAAAAAATGACACCATTTCATTTTATCCATGAGATTCTGTCTTGATAAAGAAAACACTACCTGAAAGCAGTCACACACATTGTGGGGTTGTGAAGTATATTCTTTATATGTTACAATAACACAGATGTAAGAAGTTAAAGTATACCTGCTGCAGACTGGGAGACATAAACCTGTGGGCTCTGTTGCTGAGCCATAAGTGACGGCATGCAGCTTAGCTGGGAGAAGTGGCTCGCGGAGGGCATGTTGCTGTTACTTTGAACTTGCTGTGGTTTCACCTTGCATATATTTGGAGGATCAGAGCCTGTGGTGGTTTTTGTGCTAAGAGAGCACGTGGTGTAGGTTCCAGCACCTAAACGGCAATGGAAACTGTACATTAGTGAAATAATAGGCACGTGATAAATATATCAACCAAGTATACCAGACCAAAGCCAAGCCTATTTGGTCTAAAAAATTTAGGTGAGTAAAATGGAGACAGGGATGCCCAGATGCTTGCATAAAAGGTAAAACAATGACCATGAGTTTAGCGAAGCGAGAACATCTTACCTATACAGAAGAGATTGTTTGATACAGGTAAGGATGCCTGAGAAATAGTTGTGTGAAAAAGTACAACCTATGTCCCGATATGTAAAGCTATAGAATTAAATAATCTGTTCTTTAGCAGGTCTAAATAATAGGTAAATACAACCCTCAGATGAACAACATAAATGGCATACTACACAGTGTCATGATTTATTCAGCAAAAGTAAAGCCAAAATGGAGAAGCCATGTGCGAATAACCAAGTACACCTTATGATTAAATAGCTTGTAGAACCGCCTTCAGCAAAAATAACTAAGTAATAACTTTAGACCTGATAAAGAACAGATTGTTATCCCCTTAAGGACAATGGGCGGTCCTTGTCATGTACGGGCTTTGTCATTAAGGGGTTAAGTTCCGATACTTAAAACCACAGAATTCAAAGATGGTGTAGTTTTTCACACGAGTGTATCTTTTTTTTTTCTCCTGGATAAACATGTCCCCAAAAACGTTATATTAATAAAAAAATACAAAATCTTTAAATTGTTAGAGTTGCTACATACAACACATTAAACAAAAATGAAACGTTCCTTGAAGTCTTGTTAAAAAAAGCAGAACTCTAGCTTAATGCAGGTTTTATCAGTGGCACAATGGAATGTATAAATGCTATGTCTGGTTACCCGATAAAGACGTTGTTGGTGTAACTGAAGCCACTGGTATGGGAGGCATAGATGCACTAGAGAAAGAGCTGTATGGTACAGTGCTTTGTGAAGGTGGTCCTGGATTAGCACTGCTGGCTGATTCCACACGAACTCCATTACTGGCATTGGTGGGTGCTCCCACAGCGGTCGTACTGGTAATGGGAGGTGCTGCCGAGGTGATTGGTGACCCCTTCTCTGCAACATTTGGTGAATTCTCCCAGGCTTTGCGTGCAGACTCCATCTGTAAGAAAAGAGAAATCTTCATGAATACAGGATATCAGTAAACCTAATTAGGAATAAACTGGTAAAAACCTGTACATAAGGGAGTTGTATAATTACACCACCTTTTCAGCCCTTGAGGAAGTGTCACCAAGTGTTTAAGGTCGCCAGCAACATACAAAATGGGATAAGGATTCCATTTTGAATTTTAAAAAAACACTGAAAATTCTCAGTGACAGCAGAAATTCATAATACTAAACAAAAAGCGAGCATGAGAAATATTTTTTGAGCAATTAAAAGGCGAGACCTAAACAGTGACAAATTGCAGTCACTCTGAATGTTTAAGATGCACAAGCCATGCTTGTGAACCTATTCTGCAGAACGTTGCCATTCAGTCATCCTTTATATTACATCTGCAGTTGCTGTGGGACTTACGTTATTAGCTATATTTTGGTAGAATTTTTACCAATCCTAAAGCAAGGTCCACTCTTATTATACATAGTTACATACCTTAAGAGTGAGATCAACAGTGGCTGGAGACACTGGCGTTAGCCCTGAGCTCTGCTGAAGAGTTTCCCTTCTGGTCAGTGGAAGAGAATGGGGCAAAGGAACCTGAAATTAAGTTGATAAATATTACATTTAACTTTTGTCTTGATAGGATGAAAAAAATACATATAGTGCAATATGATTAATTACTGAATGAAATTAAGTATACATAAAAAAGCATTTCTACTGTACGGGTAGTATGGGTATGCACTTGTCTTTTTCCATCCTCACTGCTTAACAAGGGGTATAAGCTACTGCAATTCTACATTACACAAACCATGATCACAATTGGAAGAAACAAAAAAGGACCAAACGTACATTTGGAACCAAGGTAGACTCAATTTTGGAATTTCCAGATGCAGATGTATTCGGTAGCGCAGTGGATGGGCTGGTATAATCCGTTACAGAGTCCTAAAAATAGATTTCAAATAAACACTTTAACAAAAGTTTTCTAAATATCAGGTATGTGTTATGGGATTTTCTATTCTTTGTAGTTACACGGAAAAAAAAACCCAGTAACACAAATAACGCCACTCAAATATCAGGCTACGGTGTGGTAGGAAGTTAAGATGGGTACAAAATCTAATTGTATGCAAAAATGTACTGGCATTAAAATAATTTAAGCATAACTTTGATTTACTGATAACCATGTAAATTTGTAACATTAAACTCAGTACCTTAGAGCTGCTTCCAAACTCTGGTGCAGACACTGACAGCATACTGCTAATCTCAGTGGTCACTTCTGCTACAGCTTTGCTGTCTTTTGATGGAACCGGCTCCGGCGTCCGTACATTTGCCGAGATTGGTTTCTCCTGAGTCTCTGGCTCAGGCTGATGCACCTCTTTAACTTTACGGTTCTTCAAGGAACGCTCCTTACCAATGGGTCCAGGTTTATATTGTTTGCTCTGAATTAAACCGAGATCTGGAATCTGCAAGGTGTGAGAGTGAGTAAGACACTTGTAGTGATCTTAAAAAGCACGCAAATGTAATGGAGGGGGGGGGGAGACTGTGTTCCTAAACTATTAAGGTTTTTGTAGAAAATAGTTAAACCTGAGATACTCTGGAAAATTAAAAAAAATGGCTTATTACATGAGATATTGCTGTTAATGCCCTATCAACATAACCTGGTTCCCAGGAAGAAAAAATCAAATGAAACCTAAATATCATACATTAACTGTACTCTACTATATTTGCTATCAAGTGATTAAGAAAAACAAAAGGATAACAAACATCACACAGAGTTAAAAGTACTGTAACTTTAAAGCTAAAATGTGTTGATCAAGCGTGCTACAATATATGCATTACCTTTTGTGTTTTAATAGGACCAGCACGAGACTGTTTCTGTCTCTGCTCCTTAGGCTCTGGCAAAGATTCACTGGTTTTATCAGGGAGAGAGGGAGCAACTTCATTATCACTGCTGCCGGATGCTGGAGCACCAAACTGAATCGTTTCCATTGTTAAGTCTACAGCTCCCTCGTGCCCATTTTTAGCAGCCTAAAGGGGGAAAAATAGGACACTTGAGTTACCTAGATCTTAATTGAAAACAAATGGAAGAATCCAATATGTTTGCATTACTTTCACAGAGTACAGTACCTCAGAAGTTGAGGCTGGTACAAACCCTGTGAGGGGTTTATTCCATGCACTGGAGGACGGTGGCTGAGGAGGGTTTATATGGCCCACTGGAAAGAAAACCAAAAAGATATGTTACATGTGAGCTGGCACACTGGCATGTCAACTATTGCTGTGGAAAAGTATTTGCCCCTTTCTTGATTTCTTCTATTTTTGTCACATTTAAATGTGACATCATCCTACTTTTTTAAAATACATGAGTAAACACAACATACATTTTTAAAAGTCCATCAAACCCAATATAACCCACGTTCACCACGGTTCCAAGTTGTGCCCATTTGTAGATAATGGCTCATTGTGGTTCGCCGGAGTCCAAGAGCCTTAGAAATGGCTTTGTTACCCGACGGATAGATGTCAATAACTAACAACGGGTAAGGAAACTTCTTTAGAATGTGGCATGTGCTGCTTTTTGAGACCTTTTAGCCTACTTCACTATGAAATACCGGTTCTACTTAACCCCTTCAAGACCGGGACGTACCTGGTACTTCTGGGTCAAACGTCACCGGCAGACCGGGACGTACCAGGTACGTCACCGCCGATACTCAATCCAGCGTCGCTTTGAACGCTGGGATCGCGAGGGGTGGCTGCTACTCACCGCTGGGAGTCCCCAGCGATCAGTAGCAGCCACCCCCCCCCCAATTCCGTGCACGTGATCGCTTTGCAGCGAATCACGAACACGGAATTTAAATATTAAAAAAACACTGCGGTCTTCAAGGGAAGACGCAGTTTTCAAATGCCGGTCCGGAAGGGGTTAATTGAAACTTAGGTTCAACAAAGCTGAATATAGAAGAAATCAACAAGGGCTCAAATACTTTTTCACAGCAAGTTTTTTCTTGCTTAAGCATCATATAAAACATAACATTGCAGTCAATCAAAGTTAACAAGAAAAATTGTGAATGTTTTACCATTATTGCAACACTTACGTTTCTTGGTCAAGTCATTCAAAACATTGGGAGCAGCCATCTTATTCTCCCACAGATCTGTACCAAGCGCATTAGGTGGTTGTGAGGCGGGTAGTGCTTTCACAGGACCAGGAAACTCTGCGCCATTGGTGGGTGCGTTTGCGGTGGTCTGGGGCTGGACAGTCTGAGGCTGGCTAGCTGCTGGTGCTTGGGTTGCCAGAGGAGTAGACAGTGTAGACGACTGGACTTGTAATGCTGCTGCGGCCGCTTGTTGCTGTTGTTTCTTCACAAACCTTGGTGGAAGCTTGGAATTCTGACCTCTTCCTTTCTCGCCAGAACCCTTTTTGCTCCACACCTGAAAAATTAATGACAGCCTTAAGTAATGCTGAGAACAGAGAAGGTAGCACTTGAACGTTTATACATTTCAAAGACTTTGCTCAATGTCAATAAGAGGAAGTTAAGATGGCTGCTGCCAGCAGAATACACATAGTGGGTATTACTCCACTTTGTGATCACTAAAGACAGCTTGCACCCGTACCGTCTGCTCTTCTTTCTTTCTGCGCTCTTCATCTTGCAGTCGCTTTTGTTGTTTCTTAGAGACTACTTCTGTGAACCCATCATTCAAATTGGACTGCGAGTCCTCAAGGGTTGTCACCTCTGGGTGATCATCTATAATTACGACACCTAAAAGGGAATTAAACAGTCGATAAAAGAACCATATATATTATATATCATAACAAATTAGAATCTAGTCAAAATATTATCATGTATTTACATTACTACAATACCTTATATAACTCACTGTGGCTAGCACAAAATTGTACCACTAAATACAATAGATAAATTACAAGATGAATACACCATTAACATAGTTTGTAAGGTTGAAAAAAGACCTAAGTCCATCAAGTTCAACCCGTCTACATAACCTTCCTATTCTTGATCCAAAAGAAGGCAAAAAAACCCTAGTTAAGCTACTTCGAATTCTGCCATCAGGGGGAAAAAAATTCCTTGTTGACTCCAAGAGGCAATCTGATTTCTCCTTGGATCAAGAAGCTTTTAAATATTAATGTTATTCTATTTTTATCCCTGTATGTCATGCCTTTCTAAGAAAATATCAAGGGCATCTTTATATTAATATACCATTATATAAAATACCATTGCATCTTTATATTAATATTTTAGAATAAAAGTTTATGGTACCCTAACAAAATGGAGTCTCCTTTATTCTAGTAACGCCACAAGGGTATCGGAGTGAAAAACGTTGGTTTAGAGACGGACAACCAATAATTTAGCCAATATTATCACAACCTTCCTTAATCAGTTACACCTTTTCCAAAGACAACCTCTTGCATCCGCACATATACAACTCCCAAATACCAGATGTGCCTCTTAAGCAGTTGTGGATCTGAGTGAACCTATATATTTAAGAAATAAAGGCTAAGTAATTCCCAAGAGATGGCACTACTGCATAATGTCTACGGTAACGATCAAGTGTTATCTTGTACCACATGTGGTCATCTTACGTTTGCCTATTTTCTCAGGGCAGGTTGTACCATAGATTACAAAATTAATTATTGTAGAATATTTTTGCATTTTCAGTCTCTCCCCGGCCATGTGTCCGTGGGCAGAGCATTGTATAAAAGCATTTATATTGCATATATTTATAAAAGCATATTTATTCTGCGCAATAACATTTCTCTTCCAGTGACTTGCATTCGCAATATTTGTTCACCGATAAATCACAACAAATTAACCAACCCATTTATAGAATTATTATTACGAGCAAAAAAATAAATAAAAAAATGGGGGAAAACCACTAATCGTTCAAAGCAGCCATTTGCACAAAATAATTTCATACAACACTCACTGTGACCATCTAACCATATAAATTCTAAACTTACTTGCATAGTTGTTTAGGTCAAATTGGGACAAGGCATCTACTTTCTCCTTAGGCTTTTTTACAACTGGTTTTGGTTCCTCTCTCTTTTTTCCTGCCATTTCCTTAAACCCTTTTTGTTGTACAGACATGCTTCCCACCTCTTCAGAGTGTGGGTGGTAAGGGTGATAAGAATGAATATTACCACTGGCACCAGATGAATCTACAGCCGCTGAACCTTGGCTATGGTCATCAAACGGCCTAGAAAGAAAGACAAAAATTGTGTATTAAACTATTAGCGCAAACTGCATATGGTTATGTTAATCATTTCACACCAATTTAAATCTAGAAAACACATGTACAATGACTGGGTTGCCGCTAGAAATCCCAAACGACAATAGTTTTGCATGTCAAAATGTAAAATACTTCTCTACAATTAAAGAGCAGCCTGAGTCTAGAAAGACTTACCCTCTCTTTTGCCGCTGCAAAGAAGCGCCACTTCTTCTCTCGCCCCTGGGTCCCGAGTAATGTCTGCCAGGCTTAGGAGCACCAGTATTGCCTCTACGATTTTGACGATCCATGCCAGGACGCTGGCTGGAGAAGCTCCTTTTAGCACTCTCTCTTTTGGGCGGGGACTGGGCCAAGCCATCGGTGGCCTTCACTGGTATGGGAGATTGGGTGTTCACTGATGTGGCCGCCTTCCGTTCATCTCTTTCCCGCCTCTCGTTGAAGTCACTGCTTTCTGAGGCAGTTTCCCATTCTTCATTTGCCTGATCGGAGGAGTTATGATTGGACAAGTCTGGAGTTTTGTTACCAGAGAAATCCGAAGGGAGTTCATGAGAAGTGCTTGATGCCGGCACACCTTGGCTAGGAACTCCGGTAGATTCTACAGTTTTGCCAGCATCCTCCCTCTCTCTTTCTTTTAAACGCCTGAACCTTGGAGGCTTATCCTGTCTAGGTGGTCGTGTAGGCCTCTGTCTTCTAGGTCTGTCTCTGGCTGGATCAAACTTCCTTTCAAATTTCATTGGAGGCCTCTTCTCTCCTGAAGGCAGCATTGGGTGATCCTGATTTCTATTTTCAGCTTCATCCATTCTTGGAGGAGGTGGTGGTCTCATCTCTTGCTGCCTAGGAATCCACTGATTGTCCCGATAGGCAGATCTTCTCGGTGGAGCAGGTCGTGTTGAACGCATTCCAGGGTCTCTTCCTCCACGACGGAACCCACCAGCACCCCTACCTCTTCGAGATGGCTCACCTTTTGGAAGAAAGCCGGGTTTTGTTTTGGGATCATCTTCTCTTGAGAAGTGTCTCTCTGGAATCCTTGCCTCAGACTTGAATGATCCCCCTTCAGATTTTACAGCTGAAGCAGACTTGGGTATCCTTTTTAATTCTGCCCTTTCATCTCTACGTGGCTTGCTTTTGGTTGCACTTTCCTTGTCTGAAAGTGGAGTGTCACTTGCACTCTCACGTCCTTCACTGTCGGAATCTGTTTCAGAACCACGTTGTCTACGTCTCTTTGGTAATACCTCACAGTCTGAACTTTCACTGCGTGTTTCACTTTCTTCCCTGCGCCTTAAAGCTCCAGGAGCCACTTGTTCAGACTGTGATTTTGTCTCTCTATAATGTGGATAGTCACGACTCTGTCCTCTCCCTGCTCTTCCTCTTCCTCCATAGGACCCCCTATAACTTCTTCCTCTAGAATAGTATTCTCCCCGGCCTCTGCCTCTATACCCTTGATCTGGAAACCAGTCTCTGTCTCTGGCATCTTTCCTGTAAGCCCTGGGGGGCAGGACCGCCTCCCTTTTATGTGGTATTGTGGAGGGAGGTGGTTGAGAAGCTATTGGAGGTCTTGAGTCTGGTTTTGGCTTATCAGAAGAGTGCTCCTTGTTGACAACTCTAACAACCCTCTCTTCCTTGTTTGCTTGATTGTTTTGAGCTGGCTGGACCACAGATTTGGGTGTGGGTTCAGGCGTCTCTGGAGACTTCTCTGTGTGGGTTGTACTTGAATGTGACACTTTTGGTACATTTGCCACCTCCGCATTTTGTTTATCTTGCTCAGTCTTCACCGTTTGAATGGGGCTGGGCATTGATAGAGCTGGAGACTGCCTCCTTTCTTCCTTCTCTGGCTTTACAAATTTCTCCTCTTCTTTTTCTCTTCGCATTTCTCTTTCTTCTTTCATGTCCCTGAGGATTGGCTTCTTGATGGGCCCAGAGCGTCTCACAGGTCTATCGCTACTTTCCTCTCTCCCTCTGGATCCATGCCTTGGACCCCATCTAGTTTCAGATTTGGATTTAAAAGGTTTATCCGTTTTGGAAATGTCAAGAGGTTTTGATGTCTGAAAGCTTTCTCTTCTCTGCTTCTCATCCACTACTTCTTTTACTGGCTCTGGAGGTCTAATAGGGACTTTGGTGCTCAATGGCACCGACTCAGGCCTCCTTTCGTCCTGTTTCATGGTAAGTGAAGATTCGCTGGAGAGGCTTCTAGGTAAAACAGGATGAATGTCTACCTGAGTGGTTGTCTCTTCCAGACTGGATTGCTTATCGACTTGTTCAAACCTAGAAATTGTAGGTATCGCTTCCTCATCCTGAAGAAGCTGATCAGGCTCTTGTTGCCGTACAGGAGCACTGTGAAGTTCGGGTTCTCGTGGTCTGGGAAAAAATTCTGTTTTGTGCCGAGGTTCAAATGGGCTATGTTCTATTGTGTACGTTTCAGGGACAACGTCTGGCTCTGCTGCACTTTCAGCCCTAAATTGGGATAACATTACACACAAAAAGTTTTACTCAATTTAAAAAAGGTTTTAGCATTACTAATTTTAGTAAATACTTATAGTGCATACTACCGAGACTGGGGGTAGACAGTAACTACAACACCCAACCAATTTCTTATTCTTAACGTCTATCAGTATTGATATGGAAAATTAGTCATGCTTATCTTACATCTAGCTCTAAATGTAGAGTTCAAAAAGGTAGCCATTATTGCATACTATTTAGTATTGGTATCCGGAACCACCATTATGTGGTTGCACTTAGTGTGCAGACCTAAGATTGGGGACATGGTAAAAGGGAAAAAAGCCCTATGGAACTTAGTTATTCCACCTTTAGCCTACCTGTAATCTTCAGTCTCTTCTGGTGCTTTTGGCGCAGCAGCAAGCTGCTGGGAATCTGGGTGTGTATAAGGCTCAGCTCCCCACATCATACGAGGTTCTGAGAGTGGGACAGCATGATCTCTCACGGACCGTGCAACATGCTCATACGGTTCAGAGGCAGCTGGCGGACCATCTATCGGCTCACGTCTCATCATGGGCTTGGTTGCCATCATACCTTCAAAGACATTTTTAATATAGATTAATAGACAAATCAACTTGTATTTTGCGGCAAGTTTTAGTGTTAGTGTAAAGTAATTACTAATTTGCTCTTAAGTAAACGACGAATAATGCAGACAGCTTAGATGAAAATAGTGACAATAGGCACACAAAGCAGTTCTTGCTTTATTACTTAAAACAAGTAGCAGCATGTTTCAAATTCTAAAAACAAAAGCAGTTAAGTAAATGGCAACTTTATAAACAGTTTGCATTCTACAATCATCTTTGTAGCCCTGCAGTAAAACGTATCATAATTATGGCCATCCACTATGATGGCACTATATAGTGTCAGCTATATTATAAAGCACAATTGTAAAAGTATCATCTTATATGAACAGATTATAACATTATTTAAAAAGGTCAGTTATCAGTCATAACTCACCAGGGTGCATTGGTGGCATATCCATGGCAGGGCGTCCAGACATCATACGTGGATCCATGTATGGCTGCATCATAAGCCAGCGTGGGTCGAATGCCATGGAAGCTAAATGCTGCGGATGTGGCCCCAGAGGCTGGTATAATGGCCTGTGCTGAGGAGGTGGAACCGGACTGGTAGATGGCTGTGACTGAGCACTTTGAGAGATCACACCTTGTTGCTGCTGCTGCTGCCATTGTTGTTGTTTCATCTGCTCCTAAATATAGACATCAGTTTATAAAACATAGTATTAGACAATCCGCCAAGATGGCTTAGCAGTTATTTATGAACACATTAAATTACAAAGCCAGACAATACAAACAAAAACAACTTAGGGTGGATATTATACTATCAGGAAATCACACAGAAAATAAATCAGGTAAGAATTTTCTGTTTCCATATCAATCCAGGTAACATGTAGTAGGATATATAATAAACTGCCAGGGAAGGTCAAAAACTACCCGATAGCAGAACTCTTGCTTAAATGCTCAGCAAGAAAACAAAAAAGGTCTTACAAAAAGGTTCATAGAGAACCCAAAGACACTGAGACAGCCCTAGTAGAATGAACACTTTTGTCCAGGAGGAGGTTCCTTTCAAGCCTTCTTGTAAGCTTCCTAATTACTAACACAATCCAACTGGCAATTGTGGCTTTAAATGTGACATACAAATAGGGCACCTGCCAAACCTTAACTATCTCCAAGAAAGTGACCCTGTTCAGTCTCCACCACGGAGAACTGATTCACAGCTGAGAAAACCTGGCTTAAAATTGTCTGAACTCTTGAATAGTCATCAGACATGACTCTTGATTGGTCTCATGGGAAAAGAGGCTGCTGGGGAAGCTCCTTCTGTAACACCTCCCCAAACGCTAGGCTGGCATCTGTCAATGATCCGATCAAGCTTCCTGCACCCAGCCCCTGGTAGTTGACTGGCCCTCCAAGAACACAACCATGGCTGCAAACAAAGCATCCCAACTCAAGCAGGGTGCTGATCCTGGGAATATAGCTCTCCCATGACTTCAATTAAATAAATAGCAGGAAGATAACACCCCTAACAGATGGAAGGGGGAAGACGAGTGGGAGGTTTCAGGAGTTTTATAATTTCCTGCACTTCCTGAATAGGCAGAGCTATCTACTACCACATGCTATGGGAAACATTCACAAAAATACATTTTGTACTAAAGAGATCAAAATGCAAGAACACCAAGCTCTGGATTTAATGTTGTCAATACATAAATACTTTTGCAGTCTGCTCTAATTGCAATAAGAAATTTTGTACTGCACCTCGGCAGGTTTGTTCTGGTCCATTATCAAAAAGATTTGCACTAATATAGACAAAATAATGTTCATGTCAAAGTGTTGGAAAGTATACGATAGGTAAATTGTAAATATACAGTGTCTAGGGAAGATGTAATAGTTAAGCTTTCAACTACAAACCCCGGTTTTATTATGTTTTTAGGTCATTATGCTTTAACTACACTTTCTTGATCTGAAGCAGAGTACTTTCACTAGCAATGCAAACTGTAAAACAAAAACAAAAAAACACTTTACCTGTTGTCTCTGAAATCTTGGAGGCAGAGATTTTTGAAACTGCTTTGAATATCCAGAGGAAACTGTTGGACGTTGTTGAGTACCAGACTCTGACTCGCTCTCATGGGGCAACGCAGGGACTGGCACCGGAGAAGGGGCATGCGGCAGAGGTATGGGGGGTGCCTGCACCGAAGGGGGTTGTAGGACTGTGATGGTAGTTGGGAGCGGAATAGGTGCAGCAGGAGATGCGCTCTCTCTCTCACTTGAAATGCTCTCCTTCCTGGCAAACGACGGTTCCTCTTCTGAAAGAAGCATAAACCGGGCAAAACCCCAAGTCACATAATATTAGTTTACAATATCTATATATACATATATATCTCTATACACACACCGCAACTACAGCCACCCTAATACATACTAAAAATCAAATACCTAAATCCAACGTCTTTTCTACCAACACATTGATGTCTCCACTTTGTGTTGGATGTGGTTCTTCAGGCTGAATGGGCTCTTCTTCCTCCACCTCAGGCTGGACAGGTGACTCTGCTTTCTCAGGTTCTAGTTCCTTTACAGGTTCCTTGTTGATGATTACTTCTTCTGCTGGAAGAGGTTCTGTAGGCTTTTCCTCAGGCACCGACTCCTCTGCAGGTTTCTCGGGTGTGATTGTGGCAGATGTAGCAGGGGCAGATGCTGCAAACTTTTCGTTCAAACGCTTTAACTTTTCTGCGCATGCAGCTTTCCTCTGCTCTTCCATTCGCCTTTCTTCTTCTTCACGCCTCTTGCGTGCTCTCTCCACAGCAGCTGAAACATCAGACTGTTGTCTCCTCCTTTGCTTCCACAACTCATCCTCACTGGGGCGGGAAGGCACGGCGCCCTGTCTACTTGGAGCCACTGGACGACTTTGAGAAGTGTGCTAGAGTGGAAAAATGTTTATATATTTTATGCATAAGAAGTTTTATAGCAAATAAAATTTACCATTGCCATGGCAATAGTTTGAAAACATCAGAATGCTAAAAAAGAATGGCTTGTTTTTTACTGAGGTTAAGTTACAGGTGCGGTAACATAACTATTTTGTATTTTTTACCTGTAGAGCAAACCTTTAAGGATATATCTATTGCTATTTATACATATTAACCATCAACTAAGATGTAAGCGAAGAAACACACTGTTCTTAAACATACCTGTGGGGGTGCATTTTTTGGTTGCAGAAGAGGTGGAATACCCTTATCAAGAGATATGAGAGGAGGTGGCGTCTGGCGTCTGTCCTATAGGAGTAGGAAAATATAAAACAGTGTAAACAAGCTGATTAACATTCTGAAGCCGTCAGGCTTCCATCTACACATTTGGTTCCTAAAAGCACCTTTCATGTTAGAAGCAATACTGGAAAACCACAGGTTTTCTTTTCAAAGACAGTACAATATACTGTATATCCCACATTCAAAACCAGCACGTAAGCCAACAAACCTGGCTTTCAGATGGCGGACCCTTGCTAAGTAGTCCTTTCGGCCCAGAAGATGGAGGTGCTTGAGATGCTGCAGTGATTGGTCTCTCCTCAGTTTCTTTTTGAGCTTCCAAAACTTCATTTGATTTTTCTTCATGTTGCTCTGATTTGGATATCCGGTCATCCCTGAACAAAAAGAGGTAACTATAACACTTGTTGAAGGACCTCAGGAACCTGATTTGAGAAGCCGAGGTTAGCATTTAGCGGATAGGGAAACTGGACCAGTTTGCAATTTACAAAGGTAGATAAGCACTTGTTTAAATGCGACATACAAATTGGCCACTTAGCAAAAGCAGATCATGCACTAATAACCTTATCATACTTTGTTGTAACCCGACATAACGCTAAAGTCTGGTTCTCTGGTAAAAATTCTTAAGTGAAATATATCTATATATTAATATACATATACACACATGAAACTTATATAGCTATATCTATCGTGGCACTGCTGACCTGAAAGCCCTGAAGAGAGGAATAGAGTAAGGAGGTGTTTTGGCATGCTTGTCCTGGGACAAAACCAAGACACTAAAAGGCGACCACGAACTGGTCTACAGCTCATTGTTACACCCAAGGCTAATGGGGTAGTTTTTTTTTTCCTTTTTTGGACCCAAACCTTTTATGTAGAGTCTGCACACCACAGGAAAAAGCAAAGTCATCTCAAATAATGAAACTACACCACCACAAGCTTCAACTAGAACAAAAGTGGACTATAAATCATTAGAAAAATGGCTGGTAGTCTTTGAAGCTCACAAAGTACAACTGAAAAGTAAACGTTACATACTCAATAAATTCCTATTGTTTTACATATTATAGCCTCTCATTTGCATTGGAAAATGTGGAATGGTCTTGAATCTAAAAATCCATGTCACAATTCACACATAGTATGTTTAAGCTGTTCAGCAGATTTTCTACTCAGTCTAGCGAATTGAACAGTATATTTGAGGTATCCTATAGTCCAAACCAGTCATTCTATTTAAAGTTAAAGCTGCTTTGTATAACCATTCATTACATTAGAAGCCATTCCTAACTATATCTCAATATCCAAATCACCCTGAAAAGAATTCTATAATGATTCAGTGGAAGGTACTGCTTCACTTGAGTTTGCACTCAAATGACCCAAGGGTAGAAGCTTAACATTTAAATATCGCCTTCTTGCAGCAACGTTTTCTCTCTGCCTGGTGTCTAATGCATGGTTTATACATGCCCCAGCCTCCTTATTCTCTGCAGTGTTTCCATGTGAAGCCGAAGCCCAGTTTCTTTGGTCTGAATGTTAGTGGAGAATGCATTCAATCTGGCAGTGTAACCCATTGGGAAGTCAGCTGCAACTACCAGTAAAACAAACTGGAAGGATTAGGGGTCAGAAAAATACGAGTAAAGCAAAAGGTTGTTTTTCAGTAGTGGCTGACAACTCTGTTATCCGGCCCAATCGTTCAAAACTATCATGTAGCAAAAAATCAAGTCTTTTTTGAAACTTAAGGGCAACTCTTCCTTTTTTTGTTACTAGTATCAGATTTAAATAAATAAAAACTAAATATGTTTCAAGACAGCTGCATATTGTTCATTTGTGTTCCAGCAGAGATGACTTGGCCAAAACACCGCAACTCCTTATGCTGCTGGTGGAAAACAGAATAGCTGTCTTAACCACGCAGACTCTAAGGAAGGTTCATGGAGAAAGTGATTTTATTGTGAGCAGTAATGTATTCTGGTCCCGCTTGAGTAAGCATTGGGCGGTAGACCCTCTGTGCATAACAGGGAGCCTCAGGCGCCTTGTAACACCACTACTCGATGGGCCAATTTAAAAGGGAGCAAACTAACCTTTACAACCAGCACAATAGCACGATGGACGGGTGGGCAGAGTCTGAGGCAGCATTGCCCCGGGTTAGGGCAGCACTGCAAGTGGCCTTTTCACCAATGTTATGAAGAGTCACCTTAATGTCAGGTTTGATTAGGGAAGACACCAAATGTCACAACTGCCTACATTGGCAGACCCCTGATTTTTACATAGACATGAACAAAAAAGTAAAGTTTTCTTCTGTGCTAATCTATATACAGCAATGTAGTTAATGGTCAAAGATTTGTTCTTTCCATGGGACGTCCCTTTTAACTACGACGGTACAAGAGAGATGGATGTAGTTTAGCCAAGAAAAAAACAATACATGGAGGAACACCTTGTTGAAGAGTAAAAAACAGTTGTTTAATGAAAAGTACAAAATGAATACAGTAATACATAGCATAAATTGATACAAACGTTAACTTAACATCAGGGTCACATACGGTACACACATCTAAAAGCTGCACAAGGTATGCGCCGCTTTTAACTACTGATCTTAAAGACTGCCAAGTAATAATAAGGGTGCAAGGTAGATTACCAGCTCTCCGATTTTTCTTTGTGACTGGAAGACTCGTCGTCATCGCTGAAATTAAGCTGCTCAGTGTAATCCACTTCACTTTGAGCCCCTATGAAATTGAGGAATTATTTTTTTTAGAAAGAAAATTACAATAGTTTCAAGTATTCACACACATTAATCCTTATGTGTAAAGCACGTGATAAAAATGGCATGGCAAAACTTTGTAACGCAACATTTCATCTACATATTTTCAACAGCCAACTGATATTGGAAGTTATTCAACGGTGTAGTTTTTTTTTTTTTTTTAACACAACTTTAAAAAATAACTATACAGACAGAATACTATGAAATACTGACAACACTAATCTGGTACATTGGAGAGCATTGCACGTAAACCAAGTCCACCTAGAAAAACATTTGTCTTTTTTGAAGTATAATTCGATACTGTGCTCATGATACAGTTCTGCGAAAATGTATTTGCCCCTTCCAGATATCTTGTATTGTTGTTTGTCCTATTTAAATGTCTGAAATTATCCAAATATAACATGAGTAAACATGAAATTCAACTTTTCATTTCATTTATTGAAGGTAAAGCGTTAAATCAAAACCTGTATCGCCCATGTGAAACATCGCCCCCTACACGTAATAACTGCTGCAATTGTTTGCAATAACCGTCAGCGAGTCTTTAACGCGGCTATGGAACGTTCAAACGAACTGCCTTTTTAAAGGTCATGCCATAGTATCTCAATAAGATTCATGTCAGGCCTTTGACTAGGCCACTCCAGAACAGTAATTTGGTTTCTTTTGAGCCATTCAGAGATGCACTGGCTTGTGAGCTTCGGATCATTGACCCGCTGCATAACCCAACAGCACTTGAGCTTTAGATTATGAACCAAAGTCTGGACATTCTACCTCAGGATTTTATGGCGGAGAGCGGAATTCATGGTTCTATCGATTACAGCAAGTTGCAGGTCTTGAAGCAGTCCAGACCATCACACTACCACCACCCGTGTTTGACGGTTACAATGAACCTATTGTGGAATGCAGTGTTCGCGTTACACCACATGAAACGGGATCCATGTCGCCCAAAAAGTTCTACAGAACATTATGCCAAAAGTCTTTAGGGACACTGTTGTGTCAATTTTAGTGTCCCTCTTATTGAAGTCTAGGTTCTTTGGGGACCACCATCCACTTGTCGATGTGACCTTGAGAGGGGGGGCTACTCCTGGAAAGGTTACCACTGTTCCAAGTTTTCTCCATATGTAGATAATGGCTGTCAATGTGGTTTGCTGGAGTCCCAGAGCCATAGAAATGGATTTGTAAGCATTTCCAGACTGATAGATGTCAGACTTTTTTCTCATCTGTGCTGCTTTTTGAGATCTTTTATCAATTACATTTGGTTAACTGTATAGAAGGGATAGCTTGTTTCCTTCTTTACATGAACCTATTAAAAATGCATTGTGTCTACCCTGGTTATATTTGTCTAAGAAAATGAAGAAGGGGCAAATACTTTTTACAAACAGTGTATATCCTTTGGGACAGAAGGAAAACTTGAAATTTGTCAGTATGTTGTTCAGTAAACCTTTACCTGCCCAGCCTTCATCTGCATCCGTGTCCAGATTATCCAATTCTTTCAACTCATTCGCACTAATGATAGAAGGACGCTGCACACCCTCAGCAGCCCATGCTTGTGGTCTTCTGCTTGAAGCCCTGAGAAAGAACAAAACAATTACAAGATGCTGGTCCACATACTGTGCAGAGAAGTACACAGCATTAAGATCTTTTTCATTCTGCAAAGGTTCCACAGTAATGTTTCAATCATGCTATATTATGTCCACTCCTAATATCTGTAAAGTCTAGCCTGCTAGCATCAGAAAAAATAAGAGGGTGCTGAAAAGGCTTGGTTGCCACCTGAGAAGCAAAATCATCTTCTAGGTTTCTAAACAAAGCATAATGTTGATGGTACACTGTTGTATGGCACTCTGCAAATTCAAAACTTCCCCATCCTCTTTTAAAGAGTCTCTGGTTGCCTTTATGGTCAAAAAGGCACAATTTGTTCTACTTCAATGTGCCAATTAGACTGTTGTGAAAGGACAAATATCAGAAGTCTGCCCATCATTTTTTGCTTATCAGGCTGTCGGCATTAATTCTGCAAAAACAGTTTTTTTACTTGAAGCAGTCAGTTTATTTTTGTGTCTGGACTGGCTCCAATTACCTGTTCAGAAGCCCCTTACACCGACTATAAAGAGGAATACATAGCCCTGCGAGGTTACTTGGGATACTTTGATTTAAGCATTATTCTTACCTGCTGGACTCTGCTGTAGCTGGATATCGCGTTGGTTGTTGCATTTGTGGGAATGGCAGCCTTGGATATGAAGGGAACATCTGAGGAAAGACATTACATCAGTAAGAACTTCCATGATAGCTCTGTTTTCAACTGTAATTGGTTGCTTTAAACGCCACCTCACACGGATACCAGCTGGGTTGAATAAAGTAGAAAGCCCTTTCCATTTCACAAAAACCTATCCATGCCAGTAAGACCAAAGAGATCCTAGGGACATAGGTATTTTACTTTAACATGCGTTCCTAGCCTTGGTAGTGCTGTATTTAAAATATAATTTACTAAAGATAACATTCTATAGATCTATATAATGGCAGAAGAGTGCAAGCCATTAATTTCAAAATGAGATGACACCATCAGAATCTATGGAGACTAGGAAGGCATTTTGGAGATGCCCATAATAATGTCCCAAAACACAAGCTTTGTGAAACATACATTTCCGGCAAAATTCGGCATCATGCCCCTGTACTGAGGAGGTAGACTGGGCTGCTGCCCATTTAGTGTAAGCGGAGGTGTAGCTCCATGTTGAAGCCTGCTTTCTCGTTTATCGTCAGCTTTTCCTTGGTCACCAAGATTTCCGTCCTCTGTAGCTGAAGGGGCATTCTCTTGTTCAGATGCAGACAGCGGACCACCAAGGTTCCTTCCCCCACCTTCGCGCCAGCTGGCCACATCAGCTATAAGGAGAACACCACAAATGTGAAAACAGGGTATTAAGCAAGCATGAAGTATCCCACAATTTTTGCAAACGTGCATAGCAGAATAAGATCCAAAACCAAAAGAGACATATATATATACACATATATATATATATATTAGTACACTAGTGTATGATGTTACATAATATGTTTAAAGCTCATTTTATCCCACAGACAAAAAGGACAGGTATGATATATAAAATTTACACTCACTTTGTGGACGTAAACTGGGTCCAGGTCCATAATTGTCATCCGTTGCATCCTTCTCTTTTGTCTTGTCCGGGTCCCCAGCTGCCTGCAGACTAGGGAATTCTTGCTGGAAATAACGGTTCACCTGGACACCTAAACAAGAAAAAGGATCATTCAATGAACACACGGTAGCCCAGTAACAGCTGGCCTGCACAAGCATGTATCATATTACTTGTAATTAATTTATGTTACACACCTCCCAAGAATGAGAGAGACTAAGGATAATGAGAAGGGTGTCATATCTGCTCACTAGTTAATGAAGCCCAATACGAGCAAAAACTGCTTGCAATTTTATCTCCAGTGACCCACTAAATTCAAGACGTTCTAATCAGGTCTATCCGACTAAGTCCATAACATGGACATTTAGACAAGGTATTTATTGTTGAAAGTTAGAATGCAAGTGTACACCACACAATAGCCAAGGCAGATAATTAAAAATTATAGATACACAGAGTATCTATACAGAGTGCACTTTTCATTTTCTAGCACATCTACTTTGTTGTGGATAGCTGATGGACACTGGTAAAAAGAAACCAAATTTAAGCGTGGCCCGGTTACAAAACCAAAATAAACCTCATTCTTACCATCTCCCTGCCCACCTGGCTTGGTACTGGCCCATGATTTGGCAACAGCAGGAGCTTCTGGCTGTGGAGGAACAACTGGTTTTGGCGGTGGGGGCGGCACTTCTGGTGTTCTATAGAAAGAAAAAGAAAATAAGAAAGATACAGATGCCAACTGATACAGAACGTTAAAGAATTTGGCATGGATTGCATGAAGGTACAAAATTAGCAATCATTTTCTTTACACAGAAGGCCTGTCTGGCTTCTGTTCTAAAAAGTACATAGTACATAGATCTAGTTTTGTTGTCATTTTCTGGGAGCCGATGGGTCATGTGTATATATTCTAGTTCTGCTACCTTTGCCCAAAATACTAGACAGTCTGACTCACCATACCATCTTGTGATAAACACAACAGCTCCCGACGCTATCACCTAGCAAGACACTATGGAGGGACTTCATAGTATTGCCATAAAGAATCAGCTCAGTGTGCCAATTGTGGGGAGGAAAAAGTCACCTAAAATATTACATGACTGACAAGGCAACCTCCATGTCCACATATAAAGGATGTTTACTAAAAAAAATGCTAACCTATATTACTATAGAGCACCATTTACTGATGCTCTTGTCCCTGAGTCTTGTCCCTGTACAATGTATTCACAATAAAAAAAAATTTCTGCACTACCAACACATTGCAAATCTGAAGTTTATGCCAACATACTTTTCTTCTTCACACTGGTCTTGCTTTGATGCCCAGCCTGTGCCATCCTTGGGCACGATATTCACATTAGGATCATTGCCTTTATTTTCAGCTTTTAGACTAGGCAGATTCGCCGGTGGTGGCATACGCCGGGAAACAGCGACTTTCCCAAGGCTCTGAAGTCCATGGCGTGCAGCAACTGAAAATAGGAGGGGAAAAAAATTAAAGGGGTCATATAGCAAAGCTTTGGTGAAAAGGAGACTAGACCTACTAATTAAAATGTAAATCTTGTAATGTGTAATCAAACATACATACATGAGAATACACAGACTGTGTGCCAGATTCAAACATGCTTATGGTTAGAGAACTAGCCCATCAGAAGCTTGCAGAATATAAGCCCAGTGTGTAATAAAGCACTAAACACAAGTTACTAAATGCAATGCATTGCACAGAATAGTTTGTCTTGTGTACACAGGTGTTTTCTGTCCGAGACAGACACCTGGAGATGGATAAAACTTGCTCCAGCTGCCTATTAGAATCTACTACTCAAACAAGAAGGTAATACACCATAGAGGAATTGGTTTGTTAAGCTAAATCTACTCGCGCTCTAGCACATGCAGGCCAGACGTTACGGGGATACTGAAATGAAGCCATTAGTAGCAATAAAGCAGGTAACAAAAGTCATGAGTGGGAATCAGGGCAGGCTTCAAAGAAGATCAAGGAAATGTATTTAATTTAGAAATACCTCTAAAATATTTATAACAATACCACTGACTTGTTTGCCTTCATTCCTAACAGATTAGTCTACGTATCAAACCATCTTTCTAGGGACCTATTCAGCCTAAAAAGAAATGCTCTAAGAAGGTGAACTATCTAAAGGCTGTTATATATGTTGTAACTATTGCTTCAGAAGTGTAGCCACTTACCTGTAGTCTTTTGTGTTTCTAGTGACTTTCCCTTGTACGTGTTAAAGAGGCTGAGGGTGGCATACTTTTTCCCATCCTTTGCTTTTGTGCTCTGGCCTGACTTCTCCGACATGTCGAAGGAAATTCATCGAGTCTGATACAGCCTTTGCCTCACTTCTTAGGCCCAGTACGGTGCTGTTCCCAACAAATACATAAAGAGTCAATATATTGTGTTGATTTGTCTCTGTTAACACTAGTACTGATTGCTCTGGATACAAAAAACATTTCCCCAATTATCCAATAACATATTACTTAAGACCATAAATGTCTTGTCTAGACACATTAATGGCAGGTCACTGTGGGTTGGACTCAAAGCCTAAGCACATGAAGCCCATGTACATTTGATGGCCAAAAGGTGATTATAGAAGAGGTTTGTGTTATATATTAAGGTAACGGAAGCCATGGTGTGGAAGGGGGATTGTGATTGTCCTTTTCAAAGTTTGCGATATAGTTGTTGGGAGATGCGACTTGGAAACCAAATTGTCCATGAAGGCGACAAGCATGCTAAAAAACAAACCTTTAAAAACTCTTGAGAATCAATACTTACCAGGTAAAAGTAGCAATTGCCTGGCTTATCAAAAATTAGATAAAGCCGAAACGTACCTCATTCAAGACATTCACGTGAACATATAAATCCTAGCCAATCCATTAAGCAGATGACAGGATGTACAGATGGCACAGGTTCTGTCATTAAAGTAACCTTCAAGCCACAGCATTAACTGAGGAAGATAATGTATATATTGCAACTGTAGATTAGAAGACCATGTAAAGTCTTATAATTACCTGAAAAACCACAGGAAGTTTGATGTGCATTAATTCCTGGCTTAAAGACAAAGCCAATGAATGAGGTTAGCTACGGTAAAGTGGACAAACCTAATTTAGAATTTTCTTTACCCCCTACGAGTAGTTTTTAACCTATTATAATGGAAACTGCTGGGGTAGCACAGGCTGTTCTTGAGGTGCAATGGGCCCTAAAAAAGGAAACCACAGACAATTTGTGACTCAACTATAATTCATTCACAATATTGAGGTTGAAGGAATGTTTCAGTGAGAATAGGACACAAACACGCTCTCTGGGCACCCAGCACAGAAATTAGGTTTAACACTAAAGCAGGTGGCACACTATCCATAGAATATAAGAGCACTTCAAGTGCAAATCTGTAAAAATGGTGTTACTATCACAACAAACAAATGAGCATAATCAAAGAAAATTACACCAGTTGCCAAGAATCATTGATGGAAAGGGGGAATTGATTGGGATTGATATAAATTTAAACCACCAAGACATAGATTTCAAAGCACTATTGTAGAATCGTAGTGCATCTGGGCTCATCATGCACTATGAAAGCCGATAATGGAATACTCTGCACATTTGTTAAAAGCTAATATAGCATACAGCAAAGGGCTGCCCAGGAGAAAACCATGAAGCCCACAGCACCTGATGCGTACCACACGGCACCAATGTTTACCTGGTCTAAAGACACAGAGGACATTTCTGCCTTAGCAACCACATCTTCTGCGTATCCCCTAATAGAGAGACAGGTGCCAGCTTCAACAGTATGTGAAGATTATACATAAAACCAAGCTGTGTATGCCAAACGTGTGCCATACAGTCAACATTACCCATTCACTGCATATACTCTTCTTACCCCAATGATTTATTAAACTGTATTAAACAAAAAGTATACAAAACAGCACTGTTTAAAGACTCAGAGAAACTGGTGGGCTTTTATTTAATAGGAAAAAAAGCAGATATTTGGTAATAGCAGAGCTGCAGTTCTTCTAGGGAATGATGGTCATGCTTGCGGACAAAGGCTCCACTGATCAGGACCAGAATAAGAATCATTGAAGCGACAGCTAAACAGAGCAGGTGCAGAAGATTTGTTGCTCTTAACTTGCAGTTAAAGAGGACCATACCTGGAAAAGATGCTGTGTGCAATGTTTAGCGAAGATACGGGGTCAGGCTGAATTTCTCCTAAGAAATCAGACTTTTATGGATTTGTGTGAAGTTGTGCAACACAAAGTAAAACCTGCAACCTTTATAGAAAAATCTTAAGAGCAGAGATGTTACTATAGTAAGTTGTGCAACACAAAGTAAAACCTGCAACCTTTATAGAAAAATCTTAAGAGCAGAGATGTTACTATAGTATAGGACACATTGCTCATAAATAACCCCTTATGCATTTGCAGCTTGTAAACAGCAATATGTCACAAAGTGTTAAAAATGAGGATCTAGTGTGAAACAGCTACGTGAACAGGCTCTTGCATTGGTACACTTGGGTAATTTGGAAGCAAATTAATGCTTTGCTTCACTTTGAGGGATTATTCTCAGAAGCCATTGTGTTAATGCCTTTGATTTCTTAATTGTAAATTGGAAGACATATCAAGGAATAAGGGGAAGACATGTCTACTTAATAGGGCAATTCCTAGTACAGTTATTACGATGGACATTCCCACTACAAACTGTTTAGATCAGTGGTTCCTAAGTAGACACACTGCAGGATTTAGTAATCACTACATTCTATTCAAGGGGGGATTCCTAAAATCCAGACTGCTGTTGTGCCTTGAGGACTGGGAAGGACTTAAGACAAAAGGATAACATTTTATTTGTTCCAGTCCTTCAAGCATTCAAAGCCTTGGGCTTCCAAAACTCATCATACCCCATATGTTAAAAGAAAATAAAAATCCAAGGGAGAGGTTTTAACATCGTAAGAAAATAAGGGTTCACTTCATTTACTATGTTTCCAATACCTTCCAAGATAGTAGTATACCAAATAACCCCCCTGCAGCCAGACAAAAAGAAAAAACGCAGGACTATCAAGAAATTAAAAACCGCCAGATAATTGTGAGCTTGTTAAGAAACCATGCAGGGGTTGTTGAAAGAATAATGGGAAAAAAAAAAACAGCACAGAAAAAGGAAAGGGAATTTCAGGACAGCCAATGCACGTATGTGTATGTATATGTATATACCCATTCTTTCCACTCCCCTCCCCCTCCCCGGTCGGTTTCATGAGCACATCACATTGTTCCCAGGCCTCCTAATCGCTCCAGTTACTGCAGTGCATCAAGCCCTCTCTGGGACCTCAAACATGGCTACTCACATAAACAGCAACACCTCGCTTCATACAGACAAAAGGAGCAGCACTTTTGGAGCGAGCTGCTGAAAAAGTATTTTCCAGATGATATCATTTATCGTTTTATGTAGTGCCATCGAATTCCGCAGCGCCGTAGAATGGGTTAAAAGGAAATACAGGCCGACTGTGTGGCTTCTATTCCATCTCAGAGTGTAATGTGCATTACATCTTCAAGCACTTTTCCATTTCAACAGGGCCCCCAAAAGTTATCTTACAGTGCAAAGGGTTAATAGGCACTACAAACCATCCACAAGGTTTAGTTGCATAGTAGGATATAAAACGTAGCTGATCATCTTGGTACTGGTTTGCATCAGCTATAGATAGGGAGTTGATCCCCCACCATTCTCTACATTTACAAAGCACAGTGTATAGGTCTGAGCAGATACAATTAACCGGCTTGTTTGATTTAAATAACGATAGCTCCCATCAAACATTTAATTATATGAGAAGGCATGTTCATGTAACTGTAGGGCAGGCTCATTTTCAAAATGAAACATAAGCCTGCATTTCAGCTGAATAAATAAAAATTTTTTTTTATAATCATAAACCTATACAAAGTCTAAAATACGATCACGGTGATTCTCGCCATCTCTTTCCTCAATTTTTGTGAAGTGTATTAAATGAGGGCTATATTTCTTGTTACATATGAAGATTAAAAATTGATACCTTAATGTATCCACTATGGGATACATAAATGTGATTTATAAATATAGGGTAAAGACTCCACTCAGTGTACAGTTTTTGCTATACAGAAAGGCATATCATCATCACTACTTAAACCTAAAGGCCCACTGTGAACATTATCTCGTACAGGGATCCTTTAAATGTATTTTACAGATAACCTACAGAGCTCACGCTGTAAACAAAAGGTGGGTTAAGTCAGTATGTTAGCGTTAATATTTAAGTTCCCCTTTTCCAAACAATTAAAAAGCAAGCGTGCTTAGGCAGGTGTATATGGTAACAGCTTGCACAATACACTCCATTAGCTGTAATCCATATAAGAAATGTAGCTAGGCACATAAGGGCCTGTACTTCCTACACACCCAGCAGCACTGATTTATTCTGGGATCAATGGCTGCTGCCTTTTCCACAGAGATAGCAACATGAGTGCTCTACAAGCTCCCTTTAAAATACACAAATCCAATCAAATAATTATCGCAAATTACTATTATAATCATATGCCGCTCGGTAGGCATACTGGTACACATACTCCCATCTCCCATTCATAATAGCCGGATCGCAACGCAGAAGATGGAGCATCATCACCAAAACACATATCCGAACTCACTTACAAATAAAAGAAATCACGGTCCCTCATCACATTATAACCTGTCTCTATCTCGTGGGCATTGAGGCCTTTGCCTCATCCATTGGAATATCAGTTAGCGATGTGAAAATACACAGCACGAAAGCTAGAGCCCAATAAACTGGATTAAAAAAAACAGGCCTGAACCGTTTCTCTAAGCCATTTCTCACCTGGGGAGGCAGCGCCTACTACACGGAGAATGAGAGTAATGAGTCGCTTTCCGGCAACGGAGTGAATGGCGGTGAAACCGGCGCGTAGTTATGACGCTTTTGAAAGGGGGTCGGCGCGTATCCTGTCTTTGCTTAGTTGCTGCTGGTTACTAGGCGGGACGTTATTTTTCCCCCCTTTTTGTGTCTTTTCGGGTGCCTCTAGAAGCGAAACGGGCCGCAAGTATCCACCCGCCGCCAGCGCTCCCGCTATCCTCCCCTTCACACACACCACAGAGAGAAACCTGAGGCGCTAGAAAAGATGGCCGACCGCCAACGACTTACGTCAACACGCAAACATGTTAGCGTGGCCTTTTTACGTTAAGACGTCATTGCCAGGAATCAAAACGGCGACTCTTTAGTATCTTCCATCCTACTCCTAGCCATAGGAAATGTCGCGCTAATGTCCGTCGGCCATTGTTAGTTTGGGCAATAGCATACAATAGACAATACAAAACACAGTAGTCTGGTTTAATCGGTGGCCTGCTATACCGTCATGTAAATACGTTTTAGTTTTACCACACATTAATAACGTACCTTTTAAGATTTTCTAAAAAAAATTCCACAAAATGTGATTCAATAGAAACAAATACGGTATTTTGTTAGAATTTATGTGTAAACAAATTATCCGAGGAGTATCAGTCTGGAGGAGTAGCAGGAATGCAAATAGTTACCATGGAGTAACTAATAAACCTGAGATGCTATACATCAGCAGGTTAATTAGTAATAATGATAAAAACCCATCAAGCCTGTTGAAACCATATCAGTTTAGGTAAGAGAAAATGGAGTCCAGTTAAGGTTGATAATATTTATCAGCCCAATATATAAAAAGTTTTCAGGCCCTAAGAGACCTTTTACGATAACAAGCGTGGTTCTTAAATAGAAAAAAAAACCCCCAGTATTTCAGTGAGAGGGAACAAAGTATTAAGTATCCATCACGAATGGGTGGATGGCCTGGGTAGTCTGTACAGAGATAATTTTGGATATTTCTATCGATTTTGATGTGCCTTTTGATTCAGGGTACCTGCTCTTTCACAGCTGTAATAAACCATTGTCAGAGAACTATAATATAATCCTGAAGTGCCCTGCTGTGGTCACGGTGGAGATATCATGAGGTGGTGTAATAAATAGGCAGGCACGCACTGGTATTTCTACCTCATCCATTTTCAATATAATTATTTGAGATATGTGGACTGTTTAACGACAATCAGTAATCTAACCAGAAAGGCCCACGCATTTAATTGGAAGAGATATTCATGCACATCAGGAAGTTATGATGGTTGGTCCTATTACATAAGCACGAAGCAGGCTTTTTGTACATGTGTTGCTTATTTTTATCCGAAAACAAGTTTTAGTTTTTTGACAGATCTAGTTTATACTACAAAAAGGCACGCTTTTTCTTAGCCTTGGATACGGCCATTTTGGCCAAAACATCACCGTAATACAGATAACATTTACACTTTAAACTGGAGGAAACCACAGGAACTGCATACCATTTACCTTTGCAGTCAGCAGGAAACCCTGCTAATTTGTTATGCCACTCGCCCTAAACGTGAGCATGACCTAAATATATGTTTTTACCCTTCTCTGCTCCCCTACTCCTCAGACGTCATCTTCCTTTCATTTTAACAACCCCTCTATAGCCCACATCTCTCCTTCCCTTTTGCCATCACCCCACTTCATCTAACATGCCCTTCAAAGCCTTACCACCACTAACCAGTCTTGGATGAAAGCAGCCCATTCCCACAAATCTAAATCTCACTTGTTTTTGGTCTTAATCCTCCTCCGTTTGTGTTCAGGGTACATTGAATTTAACCCCAGTACCCGCCATTCCTACCTGCCTGTACTATAAAAGCTGCTATAAAAGCTGTTAAAAGATATCTATAAAAACTTTTTTTTGCTGGATGTACCACAAAACACAGAGCCTTGTCATCACCCATGAAGGCAACAGCGACTTTTACCGGAGGGTCTAGTAGAACTATAACTGTAGCAGTACTCCTAGTTGACTGGTTTAGTATGCATTGACAGGTGTGTAGAGCTATTGTTTCTCATCCTGCACAAGGTAAGATGGTTGGCGCAGATGTTAACGCCATCTAAATGGATGAGGCAAGATTTTCTGGTTAACCCTCCTCTTTCTGAAGATAGTGATGCAGATTAAAAAAAACAACAGGGACATGGACGCAGAATGGATGGGCCTTTGGTTTGGCCTTGCTTTCAGCCAAGGCTCCGATTGTCGATATTTTTAAGTGCAACAGCATGATAAAAACATCCTTCTACCAATCAGCGTGAATGCAAAACAGGTTCACTGGTTCATTCCAGGAATAATCACGCAAGCGATTGAATGGTCATGGTTGGATGCCAAAATAAGCATTTTGAAAAATGAGAGGCATTCCCAATGAGCTGTTTAAATCGCACCTTGATCACATTTGCTGTAAAGTGTTAAGAAAAGAAGCAGAAGTTTTGTTTTTAGCATTTCTGAAGGACATATTGCATGTATATCGTTTAAAGGATTGAAAAGTAAATACATTTTATTCCTATGCCATCTAAATATAAATGATAAAATTAATTATAAAGCAATATTCATTTTTTTACGATAAAGTTCAGGTAGACCACACACTAAGGTAGTATCCTCAAACCACTCCACTGCAATCTCAGCACTCCTTTCTCTTGCACCCTCTGGAATACACACAATCTGTTCACAATCTTTTCATTTCTAACCACCTCCTTGCATTTAGTGTAACATATGTGTTACTGTAATCTATTGGCCTCTTGGCCCTACCTCCCTATTCTTTGACTACTTTGCTGCTTGGCTCTCCCACTTTCTTTCCTCTACCATCCCTGCACAAATCATGGCTGACTTCAATATACCGATTGAAGACCATTCCTAGCCTGCTGCTTCTAAACTCTCCTCCTCTCTTGGTTTCCCACAATGGAGCCCCCCCCCCCCCCACACGCATCTTTATTCAGTATCTGGTTTATCCAACTTCCTCTTCTCTCTGTCAGACCACAATCTGTTAACTTTTAACCTTACCATACCTCCCTCACATCCTCTACATAGAAAAACACCACAGACCTATGGAAACCCCTATGATTTTAACAGATTATAAACATTACACTCTACAGATTACAAACACGCTACTGACCATTTCTTCAAGCACCTCTATCTCCTCCTGTCGAGATGTTGCAACAGTTTAGTATAACCATACACTAGCCTCAGTCATGGATTGACTGCACTCACTAAAATTACCAATGACCACATCACCTGTAAAACAAAAGGCCACTACTCACTTCTTATATACTTGGACATCTCTGCAGCCTTTGACACATATCCTTGACATGCATGACATCTGTGACACAGCTCTTTCCTAGTTGAAATCCTACTTCTCTGACCATACCTTTAGTGTTTCCTTCACTGGAACTTGTTCCTCTCCCCTACTGTTGGTGTTCCCCCGGGGCTCAGTTCTTGGGCCTCTACTTTTTTCCATTCACAGCTCCATTTATATCTTCCTTTTGCTTCCAATACCATCAACACACGGACAACACCCTAATCTACATTTCCTCTCCAGACCTTTCACCCTCTAACTCGCCTCATCAACTGTCCGTCTGGAATTGCAACACATCTCACTACCTTAAGCTTAACATCTCAAATACTGAGTTTATGGTTATCCTGTCATCCCCTCTGCCCACAATTCCAGACATCTATTTTACCGATGACAACTCAACCATCCAACCATAAACTAGCTGCATTCATCCTCTCTTACCTCACATCCAGTCCCTCACCAAATCCTGGGGCCTTCACTTTAAAAACATCTCCTGAATTTACCCATTTCTCACACAGGAAACAACCAAAATATTACTCCATCCCTTGTGATATCCCATTTGGATTATTGCAACTCCCTACTAACTGGCCTCCCTCTCTCCTGCCTTTCACCACTGTAATCCATCCTCAACACTGCAGCTAGACTAATTTGTCTCTGTCACCATTGCCAGTAGCTCCATTGGCTCCCCATACCATCCAGAATCAGACTTCTCACCCTGTGCAACAGATGTAGTTTTAACCATAATAAATTGACCAGTTCTGCACTTTCAGAAAACGCTAACTCCAATAAATACAAAAGCATATTTACCATTCTATGTATTAATAAAATATAAGACAGAGAGGCCTTGCGCTCCCACCACAGGACTTCAGCAGGATAAGTGAACTACAAAAGGGGCAGAGGGTAGTTAGTGAGAACGGGACGAGGAGGAAGCTAGTGAGAGGGGGTAGATAGGGAGAAGGGGGGGAGTAGCTAGTGAGGGGAGATAGTAAGAATTAGACTTGGGCACCAGGGGGCTGTTCGTGTTCGTCTTCGTGCTCATCTTCGGGTGAAAAAAAAATCTTCGTATTCCGCAAATATTCGCCTGTTCCTGTCTTCTCTTCGGGCGAATATTCGTGGACATTCTTCGTGTTCGTTTTTTCTTCGTTTTTTCCGGTTAAGGAGTTAATACGGGGTTAATGCGTAGCGCAGCAGCTCTGGCGCCAGGAGTTTAAATGTCCGTATGAGCAACTCTATTGGTCGTCAGCAAGGGGCTCGTCTGCCAATGGTTGATGGCAGACGAGCCCCCTGCTGGCGACCAATAGGGTCGCTCGTACAGACTGTTAAACTCCTGGTGCCGTAACTTGTTCGGCAGATATCATTGGTCTCCCTGTTCTATCATTTATTAACTGATAGAACAGGGAGACCAGTTGGATCTGCCGGGCAAGTTGCAGCATTGGGGTTTTAAAAGTCTGTACGAGCGACTCTGTTGTGTGAATGAGTGAGAGAATTAATGAATTAATCTGTGAATTAATTGTGTCAGTGAATGAGTGATTGTGTGAATTAATTGTGTGAATGAAACAGTGGATAAGTAAGTGACTGTATAAGTGTGTGTGTCATAGATGTATAAGTGATTTTGGGAAAGGCAAAGATGGCACAAGCAAGGTGTTTCAGCCTTGGGGACCAAGATGGAACATGGAGAGTGTCATCTGGCTGCTAGTCATGTTCTATGTGGATGTTGGCTTTTGTGATGTGCTGTTTATCTACGTCTGCTATGCTATGTTCCATACATTATATATGTATACTTGCAAATGTAGGGTTTGCATGTCTTATTGAGTTGATCTATACATCAAAGTACTGTTTACATGTGTTGTTTATTTGATTTATATTTGAATTACAGGAAGGAAGGCAAAACAGGATAATTATGGGGGAGAGGACCTCTTAAAGTCATGGTAGGGTCATAAGGAGGTAAGACTGCACTGACTCCCACAGCCTTCCCTTAATCTGCAGTCAGTATGGCAAATTTTGGGTATGGGAGTGGATAAAGTGATTGTGTGCTAGGGTGCGTGGAGGAGGGCCCAAGAAAATCATTTCCTAGGGTCCAATTAAAAAAATGTTTTTGTTACAACTATTAAATCATTTCAAATTAAAACTAGTTGTTTGTTACAAAAAAAAATTCCTTTCTTTTTTGGGGGACAGGGCAGGTGCCTGAACACCTAAGGCTGGCCCTGAGAGTGCGAGCAACCCAGACATAAGCAGCCCCTGCAGAGGTCTGGGAGCTACACAGAGAGATTATCAATTCACACTGAGGGAATGAATATTTGTGAATGAGGGAATGAATGAGTATGTGAATGAGGGAATGAGTATTTGTGAATGAGGGAATGAATATGTGTGTAATAGCATGGATGTGTAAGTGGGGGGAATAAATAATAAAAATAATGGTATCTAAAGAAAGCCCTGCTTGTCCTGAAAAAACCCCAATATATAATGTGTGTGGATGCACAAAATGAGAAAGAAGAAAATTACAGCTAAACAGCAACACTGAAAAATATTAACAGAGCCTTTGTCCCAAAATGTACTACGAGTCTTGTCACTAAGGGGTTAATCACCATAACGTTCTGGTTAATTTTTATTTTTCTTTCATTTCCATATTATCATCATTGCTGTATTGTCTTTAACCCCTGAAGGACAATGGGCCGGTCCCTAAACCCATTAAAAACAATGCATTTTGAGCCCGCACTTGTACAGGCTTTGTCATTAAGGGGTTAATATAGATTTTATATCCAGATTTGGCAAAACCACATTACCCAGAATCATGTCTACAATTAAGAATAACAAGTCTTGGAAACACCTATGGATGGTAACATTCCTATTTCCTGGCTAACCATGACAGCATTACATATGGGTTAGCTCCTCCCCTCAGTAGGGTGACCACATGTCTCGGATTTCCTGGGGCAGTCCCGCAATGAGACTTTAAATCCTGGGACTCGGGCAGCCTCAAACTGGGAAAAGGCATTGTCCCGAAATGAGAAGTCTGAGTGAACGAGGTCTCAGCCAATCAGGAGAGACTTCACAACCAGGGCCGGCCCTACAATAGGGCAGACTGGGGCAATTGCCCCAGGCGGCACTTTGGAAGGGGCGGCACTTTGCCGCCCCGAGCGGTTTTTTTTTTTAAACGGAAGAGAGAGAGAGGGGCGCTGAGTGGTTTTCGCTTACCCGCTCGGCGCCCTCTCTCTCTCTCTCCTCTTGCGAGTCTCCCTCTTCGGTCTTGGTGCCGGCTTGTAATGCTGAGCGCGGAAGTGGCGTCAATTTCCGGCGCTCAGAATTACAAGCCGGCACCGGTGCAGAGCAGGGAGACTCGCCACAGGACTCTTAAAGGTAAGTACCGAGGGGGGGGGCGTCGGCGAAGTTTTAAATGCCGCCCCCGCCGACGCCGGCATTTTAAACTTCGCCCCAGGCGGCGTTACGTCTTCGGCCGGCCCTGTTCACAACTCTGCTGATTGCCTGAGAGTTCAGAAGCCTCTCCTGGTAGGCTGAGTGTGACTGTGTTTGTCTGTTTGACTGTTTGTCTGCTAATGGAGGCGTTATTTCTCTGAATTTGCACATATCTGGTAATAGAGGGGTTAACACTCTAATCTACTTAGGTCTGTAATGATTGTATGTATACTATTAAACCTGACTGGCAGGGGGCATTATGTGCTCCCTTTTACCGCTGCAGTACCATGGTACCTTTAAGGGGACTAAGCCTGCTGGAATCTAAAATCAGGCATGGTGCTCCATAAGTTTATTGTGGCTGGGGGGAAGTTAACTGCACCTCAGTCTACACACCCCTGTTAAAATGCCAGGTCGGTCTTTTTGGGTAGGAGTCAATAATTGCCCACTCTTCTTAGCAAAAGTTCTCCAAATCTGTCAGATTGCGAGGACATCTCCTGTGCACAGCCCTCTTCAGATCACCCCATAGATGTTCAGTTGGATTCAGGTCTGGGCTCTGGCTGGGCCATTCCAAAACGTTAATCTTCTGGTGAAGCCATGCTTTTGTGGATTTGGATATGTGCTTTTGGTCGTTGTCATACTGAAAGGTGAGTTTCTTCTTCAGCCTTAGCTTCCGTCTAGTCAATGCATAAGTTAAATCAAGCCAGTGTGCTTGTCTCACTCTGTATTCTTGCAAGAATGTGTGGGAGGATAACGCATGGCAGATAACAGACCAGTATCTAAATCAATCAACAAATCCATGGCATTCCTCCATTGGGGTTATGAATTAGGTTTGGACACCCCGCCAGGTAGATGGTAACTTTAACTGGGATCTGCCTTTGTGAAGGCATATATACAGTTTAATTTAAATAAATTTACTTCTAAACAATGTATTTGCAATAAAATATTTGCAGTATAATTACCTTGGTACATCAAGTGTTAAAATAATACAGACTTACAGAAGGACGAATTGAAAAGTTTAAAAGCATCATGCCACTTAACATCCAAGATTCAGTCTTGTTATAAACACAAAAAAACAACCCAAGCCAATTAAGATAACAAGCATGTTTGTAGAAACAGAAAGATTAAAAGAGAGAATTTCAAGGAAATGCAATGATGCCATTAAATATCCACCAAGATATTTGACCGTGACCACAACAGCCCTTTTCTTATCCAGGACACAAATGCATTTCATGTGTTGCTGACCGACCTCCCAATACTTACAGATCACTGTGAGATCACATTGTGTACACGTAAAGTGAATTTCTTACAATAAAGATTGTCTATTATAAACTCTACGCAACATTGGATTGACTTGTTAAGTATGCTAATCTGTAAAATGCAGGAAAAGTAGATGGTCAATTTTAATTCAAATCTCAGCATACTCAGCAATCTCAGCATACTGCGCTTCTCAAGCATACTATATTGAACATAGTTTTACTTGATTTTGTAAAATGGAATTAAAACCCCTGCTTCAATGGCCAGTTGAATTTGTTTATCATTAAATATTGCCAGATTATACATTCAGCATGGACTGATATTCAAAAAAAATGTTTTCCTACATAGAATCTTTCTTACTGTATTTGCTCGATTATAAGACTCCCCCCCCCATCTGAATATTAATTTAGGGGAAAAAAACCTGAATATAAGTTGGCCCTATAGGAAAAACGTTTTACTAGTAAATATTAATTCATGTAAACTATTTTTCATATTTAATAAAAGCTATGATTGAGAATTTTTTTTTGTTTATATTTCCTTTTATTTGCCAACCTGCCCCCCCCCCCCCCCCGTTATGCACATCTGCCCTAGGGTGACCACATGTCCCGGATGTCTTGTCCCGGAATGAGGAGTCTGAGTGAATCGGGAGAGACTTCACAGCTCTGTTGATTGCCTAGAAGTTCAGAAGCCTCTCCTGGTAGGCTGAGTGTGACTGTGTTTGTCTATTTGACTGACTGTCTGGTAATGGAGGAGTTATTTCAGGGAAGGTATGTACGATGCACGTAGACAATCTCTGCTGCTGCCCACACTTTTGCCAGCGATCGGTGATAGAAGCCCTGGTGGAAGTGCCGGCAGCAGCTGAGGTTACCAGACAGGAGGATCCAGTTCCCCTGCAGCGCTGCGGGGGATCTGGATCTAAGTCTCATAGTCAGACCTCTATTTGAGGTCTGATTAGAAGACGACCTTGAATATAAGATGAGGGGTATTTTTCAGAAAAAACCTTGTCTTATAATCGAGCAAATACGATATATTGGTTTATAAGTGTTTGATGTTTTATAGACTTGTTGCCATGTATGCTTCTTGGCAGTTTCTCAGACTAACCCCTCGTTATGAGAAAAAGACATTCTAACATTCAAATGCTGTTGTTTAATCATGCACTATCCTCAAAATAAGACAGATGCCAGTCGTGCAGCTTTGTGTGCACTGTATTTGCATGCAACACTTGTACTGTATGATGGGGACCTCATGTGGTATAATATGAGTACTGCACTATTATCGGGAGTGGGAAAGGGGAGTTCATATAAATGCACAATGGCCCCAACACATTCCTATGGGAGATGGCTTGACATGGAAGTTCTGAGATCATTGGGAACTGGGGTTAATGTTGCTCAGTGAATAATGGCTTAAATCTAGTGCTTCCAGTCCCAGTTGTTTGGTATATTCTAAACACTGAGGTTAGTGAATAAACCCTGTAGAGTATAGTGTATTGTAGTGTAAATAGGTGTGAAGTAGCAGTAGTGTATCTTTTTCAAATTGTTATAGATTCCAAATGTCCAAGGTGGTCATACTGGGGTTTTTTGTAACTAAGAGCAGAATAACATGACCTCCAGTTTTTCATCATACGTGATATAGAAGCTTTGGAAATGTCTTTCTCTACCATCTTGTAGTAGAATGGTCTTTTATTTAAAGGGCAGATATAAAATTTCATTATGCCCACTTCTTACTGGTTTCCTTGGATGGAGTTTTCCATATGTACAGCATTAATAGCCTCACTTGGCCATCTGCATCTATCCATGGGATTTCTTTCTGGGTCCCCCCCCCTTCTTACTTTTCAACACATCCAAATCTATTGTATCCCATTTTCACTTATCCCTTTTTACTCCCTATATTAACCCACTGGTGTAATTAAGATGGGGGCTGTCCTAGGCCTGGCCATTAGGAGGCGACAGCCCTCCCATACCTAATGCCATGGAGGCCATCTGACCCATGAAGTAAGAGGTGCATTGAGAAACCTGATTGCCCAATAGTGTGCTTGGCCCCTGGTTTTGTGGCAGAGGAACTGCCGCCCCCAGGGCCAGCCACCCTAGGCTAATTTGGCATATGCCAGAATATACCACTGCTTACATATCCCAACCCTTTGGCAAACACTAATGCCATGCTTAGGAACCCTGAAGGTCTGTCCAAATGCTCCAGGATTAACAGCTGACTGCCAAGGCTCTGGGGTAGCCTTTGATCTTTAGGTGAGGGGAGCGCTGTTTAGCACCAACTACTCCCTGCTCCCTTTACAATGACGGATTAACCGTGACCCAGTGCATAGCTAGCCCTGTGTCTGCAACATAGCCTTGCTACCTTCCAGACTGTACTTCTGGTTGATGGTATAACATATTAATTTAATATAAGGTATACTGTATACTGCATGCTCTCAGGTACTTCCAGCTGTTCAACTTTTTATCAATAAACATTGACTTGTTCTGGTCATTACATATCCTCTCCATGTCTTATCATTGGAGATAAAGGAAGGAATTTTAACACAAAGGTCAATTGGAGCTATTAGGAATGTTACACTTTTATAAAGTCATAAGAATTAAACATTGCTTTCATTGACACCATTTCAACATCCACACGCCCTTGGTAACAAATAGTTAACTGACTTGAGTAATTGTGAAAGCTTGTTTAATAATGTTTTAGTTTCAAAGATTACTAATTAACACGGAAATCTCTTCCCTTCCTACAACCAAATACATTGCTGTGCAAGAGGCAAGGTAAAGTAACTGAACTGCATGCAATCCCGAAAACATTTTATATTCTGTTTCCTCAGTCCAATACTGATTGTTAGTTGTTTTTTATAGAAATCATATAGGATCACTGTGTTCGATATTTTCCAAACCAGTGGTGTGTATTGTATTGTAATGAAAAGTTTATTAACAGACATATCATACATGTGTCCTTGTCTTGTTAACTTCTTCATATCAGTGCGCAACTGTTATTAACTATTGGAGAGGAACTTACATACTCCTTTGAGAAAAGTTGTAAACTTCAACTCTACTTGCCTTATGTATGCAGTTATCTGCATCCAGTGGCTCTATGCAGGCATAGCTGAAAAATAGGAATTGTTTTACAGAGGTCTCCAGGACAGGAACTCTGTTTTAAGAGATTGGTCCAACATTACAAATGCAAGAATTAAATAATCATAAATGATTTCCTGAAACTGTCTTGATTCCTAAAAGGTGTGCTCATTGCCAGCAGTTGGTATTTTAGGGGACTATGACTAAAAGGGTCGCTATAGTTGGTGCTGGATGCAGTGGACTGACGGCTATCAAGAGCTGTCTGGAGGAAGGTCTGGAACCAACCTGCTTTGAGAAGAGCAATGACATCGGTGGACTATGGAGATTTACGGCAAGTATTCATGCGCTCACCTTGTAATATACATATTTGTTGCATCTTTAATTTAGTTGAATCTATCTTGGGAACAGTTACTGTTCTACCATATAATCAGCTTAAGCAGCTTTATCTTCTTGATGCCTTCTATTGTCTTGGCAAAGGAGCAGAATAAATTGATTTAAGTATTTAAGCAAACATACTACTAGTCTAGTGTTCACCGCAGGGTAAATAAATTGTGAAAAGGTCACGAAGGCCGATTGGAAAATGAGCCCTTAACCTAGAGTTGGTTAGAACAAGTGGAGGGGGTGCCTTTGAGCCCCTTTCTTGATGCCCAAGACACCCGTAAAAAGTGGTGTACTAGGCTAGGATGCAACCCAATTTATTTAAACAAATTAAGCAAATTAGTAGATAAAAATGAAAAATAATTGACTACGGAAGTGCATGCCACTAATGGACTAATACTATACATCGTTTTATATACCGTTTCTACCCCACCCTGATACATTTTCTAAATAATTGACACTTGCAGTATGGTAGTTGATCCTTAATCTCAGCTTTAACACTGTCTGTTACTGTCACTGACTGTCTCACACTCCTAACCCCCATCATGAGAAGTATGTACCCTCTCACACACAGTCCCTTTCTACTTCACCTCATCAAAGAGAGCCTAAATGGGTTGTATTGGTGCCAAAATTGCTTGCAACTGTGGCAAAAAGTGGCAAACAAATGAATGAATCTTAAAAAAAAATTCTGCGATTTTGCCATTTGTTTTCCAATTGGTTTGAATCAGGGGACCTCCTCGTTATCTGGGATTCATACAAACGCACAAAATTGGCAAACTTCATTAAAAATAAAGTCTATACGAATCAGAATGCACAAGTACAATGCATATAATGAAATAAAACAATGCCTAAATAATCACACCACATGAACATGTATACCTAGTTTTATATTTAGATTGCATATAATAGAGTGTTTTAGTTAGGGCAAATTAATAGCTCAAGAGGATTTTTAATACATGCTAATTGTGAATTTTTAAACTTTTAAGTGATTAAAGTATGTATTTACCTTATTTACACAGGAGGCTGTCGAAGAAGGGCGAGCCAGTATATACAGCTCTGTGATCACAAACACCTCCAAAGAAATGATGTGTTTCAGTGATTTCCCCATGCCAAAAGACTTTCCCGTATTCTTACATCACTCAAAGGTCTTAGAATATCTCCATCTTTATGCAAAACAGTTCAAGCTCTTGAAATACATTGAGTTCAATGTAAGTAAAAGGCTTTCAGATTTGTCCAATTTATTTAGTTAGTGTTTGGAACATTTTACTAACTTATTTTTGAACTATAAACCTCATTGAGTATAACAATTGGGGGCTGTTGTCCCTGGGCAGCTGGTACATCATAGGTGCCCTATACAGAAATTGTACAAACATCCGCTAACACCACATAAATTCAATGATTTGGAAGAACTTGCCAATTCTGTCAAGTGTATTCATATCATATTTTTATGATAAGTACACTTTAAAGAAGCTCATCACAAACCTATAAAAGTAGTCACGGTCTGTCTCAGATATAATAAAATAAGTGTTAGAGCTTTTTCCTGGCATGTAATAACATTTATTAATTCCCTGTAGACGGAAGTCTGTAGTGTGAGTAAACGTTCAGATTTTTCCACTACGGGACAATGGGATATTGTAACTGAGAAGCACGGAAAGAAGAAATTAACTGTGTTCGATGCTGTAATAATTTGCAATGGCCATTATACGGACACCTTTTTACCGCTTGATTGTTTTCCAGGTTAGTTACTTAAAATGTATTGTATTATGTTTTGTACAATCACTGATTTTTGAGAGCCAATAAGAATGTAAGTTTCCTACTTTGCACAAAATGTCCTGATCCTTCAAGTGACTCCACTTTAGTACAAAATTTGTGTCATCAGGAAAAGCCATCATTCCCCACAGAATTGTCTGAATATGTGGTTGATGACCCATGCCATCTTCACTTTAAAGTGTTGCTACAGAGTGGTCCTCTTTGGGACCTCCTCCATTTTCAGCTCCAACTAATGTATCCCTGCAGTTATACCGTATTTGGGACACCACATTCTCTGTGATTCTGTATTAGAAACATGTATACATTAGTATAAATATATAACATTATGTCTAGTCCTGTGCAACAAATAATGTACATACTGGTTTGACATAAAGATTCAGCATTCATTCTCACTGTCTGGAGCAGTTTACACACTGGTGTGGAATATACCGGTAGATTCTACTCATCCTTGGAACCCACACATCAATGTGGTTAATCATCATTCTGTTCTAAAGTAGAAAATTAAAAAAGCAAAATCATTGTAAAATGGGACATAAAAACTCAAATATTCCGAAGACGAAGAAAGTAGCAACTCTGAAAAAAGTAGCATACTTTTTGCGATTTCCAGGGCTAATGGTGTTTGCCACATATCTGCTTGTATTCAGTGTTTTGTTGACTGTAAAAAGACAATGCCATTAATATTTCATCTTTAAGAATGATATTGAACATTGTCAAGGTTGTTACAATATTGTTCTGGAGACCTCATTTCCAGAAGGATATTTACATATTGGAGAGTGTTCAGAGGAGTGCTACTAAAATCATAAATGCCCCGTACTTGCCCACATCTAGTCTCGCTCCATGGATAGTAAAGCCACACTCTTTCAGGCAGAGCTCCAGGTAGCCTACCTAAGGAAGTTCCCAGGTATGACAATGATTGCTCAGTAAAGACTGCATCTGAGAAGGAGGTAGTCCTTAATAACATATTTCCTTTACCTGCATTGTTGTAGAAGACTGTGTATGAGCCTCAAAGTGCAAGAAGTATCAACTGGTAATAGTATTAATATTTTAACTGTTACTTATATGTCAAAACAATCTGAAATATGCATTCAGAATTAGGTTTTTTTCTTACAGATATTCTGTCCAGGAAAAAATATACAATATAGATAGGACTCGTCGAACTTGGGGTACTTTGACGTAGTGGCGGGCTAAGCAATATGTGGCCATATAGAGTGATGAAATCTCCAATATTTATGCCTTAGATATGTTTTGCATGGTAAAAGCTGAATTATTGTATTGATTCCTTCCAAACTTGGTTCTTGTTTATCGGTAAAATTGCCTTCCATCACTCTGCAAATCAATATTTTCTCATACATGCATACTTTACCTATCTGACAACTGAATTCACATAGACCCTTTGCTGCTAGATCTCTGTAGTATATAAAATGTTGTAAACTAATATACACTTATATACAAATTTCTTACACTCTTCCTCAACAAATTTTCGTTATAGGCATAGAACTTTTCAAAGGCCAATCTATTCACAGCCGGTTTTATAAAACACCAGAGGATTATCGAGGAAAAACAGTCTTGGTATTGGGAACCGGGAACTCAGCTGGAGATATAGCTGTGGAAATCAGCCTCGCAGCTAAACAGGTAAGTGTGAAATAGACAGTTTATTTTCTTAGGAGGACTTGAAGTTTCATAACTATGCACTGAATTGTATCATATCTTACGGTGTTGTGGCATACACTTGGAAATTAGGTTGAAAGTGGGGGCTGGCCAAGCCACTCCACAAATCATTAGACAACTCTCACCTAGGGTGCAGATCGGCCTCACACTGCAACTGAGTTTGATTGTGATGTGAACTGGAATGAAGTTAAGTCTGACATTTACATAGTTAGCTCATATAAATGGAGTCTGTCCTGTACTCACTCGAGATAATGTCTAAAATGGAATTATGATATAAGTTAAGTTGAGTAAACTATAAACTGTGTGAATGATGAATTATGTTAAGGTATAATAGTAATTTGTAATATAAACATAGTGTACAATTTTTTTAAATCACTGCGAAGGTGTTGAATCAGGTGAATAGTCTTCCAGTTGAAGTATTTGGGGTTAAAATAACCAGTGGAGGTAAGCATGAATGGGACTGGCATACAGTTGTCCTGACATAAGGCAAAGCCAAATTATGTTACAGATGATATCATCAGGACACACATGAGGTCACTGGCTCTGGCGCATTATCACAGACTATGACGTCATGACACACACCTGAGTGATAGTTTATACCAATGATCAATGAAATCCGAAGATCTGGCCTTAGACACACAGTGACATAAAACTCCTTTCTGTGGACTTTGAGAGCTTTTGTTTAGGAGACTATCCTCAACAAACCTATATTTCAAAAGTCATATCAATAAGAAAATCGTTTCTAAATTTTAACAAAACAGAGAACATGTGAACATTCAATTCCATATAAAACCTCAAATTACACAATTTATTACACCTGTCCAATTAAAATACCAACATTACATTAAATACCTACCCTCCTAGTAGGAGAGACTGTTAAACAGCTATTTAATGTGTCATCTATAACATTTAAATTTTTGTCTTTTGAGAATGATGTATCAATATAATATTTTAATGTCCTGTTTCTCTTTGTTTTATTGTTTTATTTGTTAATAGAACTAAAATTCAATTGGCATATTTACTAGGTCTTTCTAAGCAGTAGACATGGATCCTGGGTAGTTAGTCGCATATCACATGGCGGCCTCCCTGTAGATATGGCTCTCTCACGACGTTGCAACATATGGATCAAGAATTCGCTCCCTTATGGACTTGCTGCCAGATTGAACGAGAAGTTGATGGGCAGTTGGTTTAATCATGCAAACTATGGCCTAGAACCTAAAAACAGGTACATTCACACAGGTGAAGGTGTACATATTACACCTGTGTATTGAGGAGCACAAACCTCCCTAGGGCCTTACAAACCTTCCTACTTCCATACAACTAGAATAAAAGTATACAACATGAAAATGTGCACTAAAAATGATCAAATAATGTAAGTAAACAGTAAGAGCACTGTGTAAGAAACAAAGTAGAAACTCCAAGCTTGTGTAGCATGAGTGTTTTTACTGTTAGACATTATTTGATCATTTTAGTGCACATCTTCCCTTTTCTATTTTACATTCCAAAACTATATTTTTATGCAATTCGGATCTTGTGTAATTATAATGGGGTTGTTCATTTAATGCTAATCTTGTCAGTCATTTGCCCTAATTATAATTACCTTATAATATTTAGATTTAGTAATTGTTATTGCCTCAATATTATACAAGTATAACACAGTATTACACTTTCCTTTTTTTTAATAAGGTGAGGCTGTACTTTTTTGTTAAATATTGGTTGTTTAAGAGTCATATACCCTATTAATGGGGGTTATTCACTAAAGGAAGAGTTGGTTGGAGGGTTTGCATGAGACTTTTGTTTTAACTCTTTCATTTCAGTATACATTATAAAGGCCCCTCCAATAAACTTCTTCTGCATGAAGAGGTTGACTGACACTGTTAAAGGATCTAAGGATAGAAATGTAACTCATGAAAGACTGTCACTTTTCTGTTTGTGAGTGTCTTAGGTCATCTATTATGTTTGAAATAAATATCATAGCAATATTTTTTCATCCTATAGGTTAAAACACCCAATTGTGAATGACTGGCTGCCCAGCCAAATCCTACAAGGAGCTATAAAAGTAAAACCTAGCATTAAGGCATTTACGGAAACATCTGCTATATTTGAAGATGGGACTGTGGCTGAAAATTTGGATGAGGTTATTTTTGCTACTGGGTACAGCTTGTCTTTCCCCTTTCTCGACAGCAGCATTATTGAGTTAAATGACAACCAAGTCACTATGTATAAATATATCTTCCCCATCCACATTGAGAAGCCAACACTTGCTTTCTTGGGACTTGTTCAACCACTTGGATCAATTATGCCAACAGTAGAGCTTCAAGCACGATGGGCAACCAGAGTCTTTAGAGGTACGAGTGCATAACAAATTTAGTTTGCAGAAATAGTTGAAATATACAGTGTATTCTTTAGGTACAGGGAATAAGAATTGTGGATAAAGAAAATGTATAGGGAAAAAAAGAATTATGATACAGCCTATCTTGAGTCATGTAAAACCGATGGAGGGAATTACTTGCATGGAGCATCGTGCAACCAGTTCATTGTCTGTGATTTTGGATGCACTATTAGTACCGCAGTCTCAGTCCCTCTAAAACTGAAATAATAGCTGCCCCTCAATCCATTTCTAACCAAGCACTCATTTTCATGATTAAAAACATTCTGTTGCCAATAACAAAGCAAAGTGTCTAGAGGTTGTATTTAACTCTTCTCTTCCTTTAATAGTTTATCACTAATCAGTTATCACTGTATAATAGAAATGTTTCTTTTTAGCATAGAATAAGTTGTTTTATCAAGATATAAAAACCAATTACTAGGCTTTAATCATGACACGTATGGAAAACTGCTTAAGTGAACAATGTCGGACAAAGCAATATCTCCCTTTCAGGTGCGGCTAAGCTTCCTCCAATGAAAAAGATGCAAGCCTACGCTATTAAAAAAAAGCAAGAAAAAAACAAATGGTAAAATATGTCATATTAATGCAATCTACATATATATGCACACATGGTTATATGCTTGAAATGTGAACTTTATTATTATTATTAGTTTCTATGAACAATGGAAAATTCACCCTCTAGGCCACTAAAGGAGGTGGGAGATACATTGTTTATGCTGAAGAGATGCATAATACAAATTTTAAAGAACCTGTCTAGCCTCAATATTTTCCTACCTTCTTCTCCAACTGCTTCCGTGTCCGCCCGTCTCCTTTACCGCTCTACTTCTTGTCTTGCTTCTCCTTCTATTATTTTCTTTATCCTTTCGTAGTTTGCTACGCTATCTGCTCTGGTAACCTGGCCTCCAATTGGGACAAAAGATGTGTACAGAGGCTCTGCCCTGTTGCTGAAGTACTACACCTGTCTGGAATAATGCAGATGAATCAGCAAAGAAAGAGAAGCGTTTCTGGACCTCTCTTTCTCCGCAGATCTGTTTGTTATTCTGGACTCTTGGAGTACTTCTGCAGGGTGCCCCCCAGCGGGACAGCCTCTCCCCCGTTCCTCCAATCGGAAGAAGTGCTCCAGGAGGCCAGGTTAACAGAGCAGATGAGGGAGAAGCAGACAAAGAAAGAATAATGAGAACAATGAAAGAAAAGAAGAAGAGACAAGACAAGAAGTGGAGCTGCAGAAAAGGAGACCAGGGAACACGGAAGTAGTTAGAGGAGAAAACATTGAGAGAGAATGAGATTATGAGAGTGTGAAAGAGAATGAGAAAGTGAGAGTGAAAAAACAACAAAAAAAACCCAAAATATTCTGTGTATTTTATTTTTGTTTGTTTAAGGTGCCTCCTCATTCTCAGACATTCGTACAAATCCAAACGCACAAGTTTATTGTTAACCATTATAAAAAATGTCCCAACATTAAAGAAAATATAGTCATGTTTTGGTGTTCTTTCTTTAACCATACAAGTATAACCTCATAGAGGTAAAATGAAACAACAGCAGTATACTTTAAATTAAAGTTGGATCTACTCTTTGTAAGAACTTTACATTAATCAGTAAAGAGGATATTATCACAAATATGCAGCGCATTTTGGTAAACATATTACTGTCCTTGGGAACTTCCTTGGTTGGGCTACTTGTAGCTTTCCTCTTGGGGTGCGGCTTCGTGAAGGGGGCAGGATTAAGTGTGTGTTATGGTGGAGCTAGCTTCACGTAAGATTCTCGACTAGCCTAAGACGCAGGTACTGGCCCAGTAGCAGGGGAAAGGGGGAAGGGAGTAGGCAGAACATCGGTGGGGGGACGTTGTGACCAAGCACCTTCCCCCTGCCTGGAGGAAGAACAGACTGACCCAGGTAAATGGCAAACTTGGAGCGTGTGTATTATTGAATGTATGCTACCATTTTCCTGTTTAGATAAACCTTAAGAGTTCTTATTTTACTACAATATAAATGCAACATGATAGTGTAATAATAGCATAATTGCATAATAATAACATTAAGTAAAGCAACAAAAGCATATAATTTATTTTAGTAACTACCATTGCATTCTATTTTCCCCTTGATTTAGGTTTGGCTTTGGAAGAACCCAAGCTCTTCAGACACATTATATTGATTACATTAATGAAGTTTCCATGGAGATTGGAATCAGCCCCAGTATGATTTTTCTGTTTCTCACGGACCCTAAACTGGCCTGGCAAGTCTTTTTTGGTCCTTGCACCCCTTATCAGTACCGATTAACCGGACCAGGGAAGTGGCATGGTGCAAGGGAAGCCATTATGACACAATGGGAGAGAACAGTAAGCCCAACAAGGACCCACATTGTGCATACGAATCATAGCTCTGACTCTAATTTGGTTGGACTATTGACTGTTAGTGCTATACTAACTGCCATTTACTTTGGTTATTTATGCATATCATGATATTTCAGTGGTATTGAATCTGATTGTAACAGTATTGAGTTCTTTACTCTTCACAAATTACCTACAAAGGCCTTAACTATACATTCTTCATTGGTTGGGTGCATGGGACACTGCAATTTCCTTTTAAATTGAGGCGACTTGATGGGTTCTTATATGCCAAAACATGTTTTTATGTTAACCTCCTATTCCATGGGCATATTGCTTAATCATACATATCAATCAATCAATCACATAAGACTATATGCTAATCCAAACACCTTATGTCTAATATTGCTTTTTATAATTTAATCATTTACATACTTTTCCTCAATAACAAATATTAGATTGTTATAGTGTCCAATTTCTAAAAAGGGTTCTGTTTTTGTTGTTTTAAATTGAAACACTTAATAAAGAAAACGCCCATAAAGGAAACAAGTTCTTCTTTCCTTTGTTTCTTTACCAAATAGTGAAAATCTGTGTGTTATGTGACATACTGTCAGATATTTTATGCCAGAAAGTATGTGTATCATATTTTAGGCATATTATATGTCACACAAAAACAAGGTTGAGTCAGAGCCATCTTGTTTTCTCATAAAGCGCATACATGGTTACAGTTGTGATCAAAAGTTTGCATACCCTGAAAGAATTGGTAATATATTTACCATTTTTAAAGAAAACAGTGAGCAGGCAAAACATATTCCTTTAATTTCTTATGGGATTCATATCCAGGTGCAGGTTATAACAAAATGGCATAATCATAAAACAAATCATGGCAACAAAGAAAAAAATGAAATGTTTCAAAGTCTGCATACCCTTAGTTTTTAATACTGCGTATTGCCCAATTTAGCATCATTGACAGCATGCACTTTTTTGTAATTGTTGTCTATGAGGCCCCAAATTCTTGCAGGTGGTATAGCCGCCCATTTGTCATGGCAAAATGCCTCCAGATCAGGCAAAATCTTTGGTCGTCTTGCATGAACTGCACATTTGAGATCTCACCAGAGTGGCCTGATGATATTAAGCTCAAGAGACTGTGATGGCCACTCCAGAACCTTCACCTTTTTCTGCGGTAATCACAGGAGGGTCGACTTGGCCTTGTGCTTAGGGTCATTGTCATGCTGGAAAGTCCAAGCGTGTCCCATGCGCAGCTTTTGTAAGAAAGAATGCGAATTGTCTGCCACTATTTTCTGATAACATGCTGCATTCATCTTGTCATCAATTTTCACAAGATTCCCTTAGAGCTCACACAACCCCAAAACATCAGTAAGCCACCATCATGCTTCACAGTGGGGATGGTTTTGCTAAATGCCCCTCTGTTGACCCCTCTCCAAACATAGCACTTATGGTTGTGACCATAAAGCTGTATTTTGGTCTCATCACATCCAATTACAGTGAGGCGTGTCAGGGTGTTGTCGGGCAGTACTGACATTTTCAAGGCTTTGGATTTCTTTTTATATACTTTTCCATCTTTATAAAGTTCCACTACCTTATTACGCAGGTCTTTTCTGCTCCCCAAGGCTCAGTATTTAGCCAGCTCAGCACATCCTCTAAGCCATATCAGTAATTGTTTTTAAAATTAGGCAGTTCATTCAATGGACAAACCTATGAAAAAAAGGATGGGAGTTATTATAAAGACGAAGTCCACCAAAAACCTTTAATGGTTAAAACTATCTTTGATAGATGGGTAATACACTTTAATTGCCTCTTTATAAAATTTTTGTTACCAATTTCAATACTGGTCAATAACTCAAAGTACTTATTAGACAAGAGCTCCTCTTGGTGCTGAATAATAGGAAATTTGTATATGTTTATTGGAAAGTTTAAATCCAAAGGAGGCAATCGTAGAAATAAGGCTTGTCTTTAAAAGTTCAAGTAATCACACAGAACTCCACTTATATAATTATTTCCAATTCTTCAACAACAGAGACCAATTGTGCACCAGCAACAAGATATTATTTATTTTTTATATTTTTAAATATATATAATTGTCTTCTTCAACATTTAGAATAAATGTATGCCTTTTTTGAAAAAATATATTCTTCTGATTGTATATAATGGTTTATGAAAACCGTCAAATAAAATGTGAAGGGTATAGTTAATAGAAATTGTATCATCATCTTCAAAGTTATGATTTTCAAAATATGGTTAAGTTTTCATAGTAGAATCATAACATGAAGATGTGTGCTGACCTCAAGAATGATACATGACAGTAAATGGGGCTAAGAAATAACAATGGATGACTAGCTATCAGGTTGATGGGGGGTGTTTGGTACCTGTAAGCAGGGTGGACTGACCCATCTAGGACCTGGGTTGTCTCTCGGGTGTCTCTCTGCACTGTACTCCGATCCCCACAACCTGACAGAGTGTCTAGTTTACAAAATATATAGTTTCATATGATTAATTGAATTGGCTAGCTTCAAAGATGTCCCAAATAGGAGGCTGCAGGGTGGCCAGATGTCAAAATTCCAAATTGGAAAATGTACACCTCCCAAATGTAGCCTTTAGCCTTGAAACAACTGGACAAACCTATGTATAGGTGGTTTCATTGTACTCAGAAGATGTTGCTAAACACACTTTTGGGTATTTGTCAATGACATATACCAGAAGCTGTACATTCATACCTGAAGCACACAAAAAACCCACCACAGATATTGACAAACCCTAGTGGTAAAATCTGTGCATTGAAATAGATAAAATACTAGCATTTGAAATACCCTGGTTTGTCTAGTTTTAAAAAATATATGATATGATGGGGGTAAATTGAATTGGACAGCTTCAAAAATGTCTTTAACCCCTTGAAGACAATTGCCGGTCCTGGCACGACACGCAAAAGCATGTGCTTTATGACAATTGATGTGCCAGGACCGGCACGTCATTAAACGGGTGCAGAAAGCGATCTGTTTTCGCTTTCTGCACCAAAAAAACGTTGCTGAATGCCTCGACCTCGAGGCATTCAGCAACGCCACGATCGGAACGAAGGGGCCATCTCTGGCCCCTCCACGGGGCGTCAACATCCGCCATACTTTGTATGGCGGCGGACGCCCGTTTTAAAAGCGTTTAGGAGGCGATCGACGATCGCCTCCTAAACTTAAATGGTGTCGCTGGAATGCCTCGATCAGGAGGCATCCAGCGACACCAAACACTAACCTTTTGTTGGGCTGTGACCGCTCCGGAGAGCGGTCACAGCCGCAGCTGCCGGCAGTCTTCGCCATCAAGGAAGATGGCCGCCGTCCTGTAACAGGAACCACAAATTTTAAAAGTTCGCTAGATGGTCCAGACCATCTAGAGAACTTTGGCTCCACTTGCAGGTTGAATACAGGTACTGCATTCACCATGCAAGTCAATGGAGCCCAGCTTTCTAATCACAGTGTGATTAGTAAAAATAAATTAAAAAATAAAATAAAATTAATAATAATTAGAAAAAAAATAGTAAAAAACTAGTAAAATGTAAAAATCATTTCCCACTGATGTCACTATCAGGGGAACCTCCAAGTTGAAAAAAAATGTTAATTCTTTTTTTAAAAAAGACAAAAAAAAATAAAATGTATATA
>VKOC01000004.1:25352336-25365429 GCA_009364415.1 Spea multiplicata
GTCATTCCACTCGCCCCGTCGCTTGCCGCGTGCGGTTGGCGCCGCAACAGAGGCCGGGGATGTGGCTTGCGGGTCGTGGAGGCAGTCCATGACCACGTGGTACGCAACCGAAGATGTGGGTGCCCGGTGGAGTCCCCGCCGGGCGAAGACCTCTCACGGTCTTTAAACAGAATGCTGCAGATGTAATTTGCGGCCACAGGGGGTTCATTTAACTGAGGTTGGCCTTGATCTCTTCAATTTCGCCATTAAGGAGGTGATTGTGCCGGCTCACGGCTCTTCGGTGTGATATTGACAGGGAGCATGTCTTTGCCAGTCAGGGATAATACATTAAGGAGGAGGAAACAGGTGTTGTGGATGGCAAGTTGAGTCTCAACCGAATGGACGTGTCCATCGAGCTTTCAGGATGGTTTGTGATCAGCACTTTGAGTGGAAGGTATTTGAAGGTTAGTGAACAAGGGAGGAGGTGGCTATTGGCTGACTAGCAAGGATGATTTTGATTCCTATACTGTATTATGCTACATGTTAGAACATAAGTTATTTGTTAATAATCAGTGTTACTTATAGTGAATTATGGTTGGTAATGGGTTTTATAATTGGATAAAAAAATATTCTAAGCAATTTTATAGAATGCTGTGGCCTATTGTCATCCATACATTGATGCCTATGGTTATTTGGGGCAGAGGTCTACATAGTGGGGTGGTATATTTTGAAGTAGTCTGGCCCCCACAACATTCATACATTTCTGATTTAGCCCTATGCAGAGTAGTAATATGTGCTAGGAAACCAACGCTATTATTTACATTAGGCTATAATATACTATTGTAGCTAAAATGAAGCAACTTATAAACATTGGTGATTTTTAGAACAAGAACTGGAGTTGAACACGTTTAATAAACATAGTTATTATCTAACAAACACTGCAGTTCAATCCCAGTTTATCCCTTTGAGCAAGAATGTGATTCCGGGAGATAACATTGCCTGTTTATGTTAAAACTTGTGTTGTTTGCTTAAGAAAATACAGCAGGAAAAAAAGATACTTATCTTGATACAGATTAAAAGAACATGTAACTAAGTACATAAGAAAATAATTTTATTTAGAGGCATGTGAACTATTTGTGTTTAGTTACTTTTGGATAATTTACAGCTTAAAAACAATAACTAATTTATTAACTGCTCGAAGTTGTTTTGCAGGAAAAGCTGGTACCCTAAGACAATTTCCCTATGTTACTGAGAAGGAAGAATTAGGCAGATCTTAAAACTATTTGCAGAGTACATGTCAATTTGGCAGCTGTAAAGATTGGGTTTGCCTTGCACTACCCATGTACATCTTGACTGGCCTACTGTTACGCTGCCCAGAAACTGGGATGCACTGTGTGTTCTGACACACATATATCAGAATCAGCAATTTGAGCTACAGTAGCTTGTCTGTTGGATTTAACCATATGGGCCAGCCTTCACCTCACCACGTGCATCAATGAGCCTTGGCCACTCATGACCCTGTTGCTGGTTCACCATTTTTCTTTCCTTGGACCACTTTTGATAGGTACTGACTACTGCAGACCGGGACCCCGCCACAAGAGCTGCAGTTTTGGAGATGCTCTGACCCAGTCGTCTCGCCATCACAATTTGGTCACTTCCCAATCCTTTATAAACCTTCAGTGGACACTAAGACCTTGCCCTCTGATTCTTCATTGATCCCCTTAAGACACAAATACAGGTTTACTTAACTTTCAATTATGTGTTTTTTTCATAATCAGCTATCTTCTCCCTTCTCTCCTCTCTTAAATCCTTTTTTCTTTGTCCAGATCTCCATGGACATAACCCGTCAAATTCCACCAAAATAGCAGTGCTGCATTGACATCCTCCTCGATCCTCCAATTTGGTGGTGCTTTGGTGACGTCATCTCCCAGATCCTCCAATCTGTTACCGCAAGCGCCGCCATATTGCCCTCAGCTGATGCTTTCGGTAATGTCCTCTTGAATGAGAGTGAAAAAGTAGTGAAAACCAGTCTTAGACCGTATGTTCAGAGGCGTGAACAAAAAATGGAAAGATAAAGAGTAAACAAAGGGGGATACTACCCTTCTTGAGCCGGTTACACAGCTGCGACCTTGTAACACACCCTCCAAGTGTGGAAATTTCACGAAAACAGTCCGACTTGGTGCGCTCGTGTAAACCGAAAAAATAAATAGAACAATACAAAATAATAGTGTAGATGTAAAAGGAAAATGCTGGTAAAGATATATTGTATGCACTCACAAGTGTATGTGGTGCTTCAAGGCTTTATAGGTCCCTTGGTCCGTTGGTGTATATAAATGGATCAAGAAAACAGAAAATAACATAGGGTGATGAAGCCAAGCAGGCGAAACGCGTAGAGACACAGGATTCTTGCTTTATTCCTAGCTCTTTTTCGGTTTTAAAAAGAACTAGTTTTTATTTAGACATTGCTTTTTTATTACTGTATTTGGACCACGAGGTCGGTTTTATATATTTATTTATTTATTGAGACAATATTTATTTATTTATTATAAGCCAGGTACCTATAGTCCATTGCAGATCTTTAGGGCAGAGCCCTTCAATAAATTCATTTTTAGATCAACCATTGGGTTGGAAGTTTATTTTTAAGTATACTCATCAAGAACAACATACATCCACGGATATACACGGAGGAGCAATCACTGTTTTGACGCTGAACACCCTCAAGACACGAGTAAGTGTATCCACCACCTTGCGGTGTTTCTTTATCTACAATATCACCCTATGTTATTTTCTGTTTTCTTGATCCATTTATATACACCAACGGACCAAGGGACCTATAAAGCCTTGAAGCACCACGTACACTTGTGAGTGCATACAATATATCTTTACCAGCATTTTCCTTTTACATCTACACTATTATTTTGTATTGTTCTATTTATTTTTTCGGTTTACACGAGCGCACCAAGTCGGTAATGTCCTCTTCCCAGATTGGATGATCTACTACACCTCGGCTGGTTGTAAGTGGTGAGATATTGCCACAGACGTTAACCACATCTAAATTGATGAGGCAAAATTTGATGATTGATGGAAATATAATCATGGAAGAACGTGTCGATAACCCTCCTCTTTCTGAAGATATGCAGAAGATTATGCAGATTTAAAAAACAACAGGAATTGATGTCGATATTTGTATGAACAAAGGTGTGACAGAAACAGTCTTATACTGATCATTCAGAGTGAATGCGAAACAGGTTCAGTGATCCATTGCGATGAAGGACCTGCATATGAAAATCTAAGGGTCATTGGTTACAGCCATTTTACGTTGAATTATCAAGAAAATTATGTGGATCCATTAGCAGAAGTAAACACGCAAGCGACTGAATGGTCATGGTTGATTACCAAAATAGCCATTTTAAAGAAAATGAGAGGTGTTCCCATGAGCTTGATCACATTTGCTGGAAAGTGCGAAGAAAGGATGCAGAAGATTTGTTTTCTTAAGGACATACAGCGTGTATTTTGGTTAATGGATTGAAAACATTGATGATAAAATTAAATATAAAAAAATATTGTAGATAAAGTAGAAAAGTTCACGTGGACTGCACACTAAAGTAGTAACCTATTTTTTATAGAGCACTAGCAGACTATGTGATGCTATTACAATAGGAGGTCAGTGAAAATTAACAGTGACATTAAAACTGAAAAATAGAAGCGGGCCTTGCTCTTGTTATCTATTCGGAGGCTGAAAGGGAATGACTCAGAAGAAGAGTGACTGCTTGGGAGAGGATGATTCAATTGGGGTGGCCAAGGATGGATTCACATTCCAAGTGTCCATTGAACAATGCATTGCCTGCATGTTTTATTTTTGTTTAGGCATAGTGGTTTGCAAAGTGTCCCTGGACACTACCAGTGACAACGCTTATGGAAGTCATTGGTTCCTTACGAACACTTTGTCCCCAAGACACTAAAGATATAATACCAAAAAAGAGTGAATGTTAGAAATGAGCTGCATACACTATGATGGTGTCCACAACCGTCACAATAAGTAAAATAAGATAAAAATAGGAGAATAAGACACCCTAGTATCAAACTACTTTGGAGCTGGTGCTAAAAAAAATACATAAGTATTAGCTACTAGGTGTGGAAGTACCTGAATGAAGACTCAATGAATGTACCTTATTCTGACCAGCTCACAACTTTACTAACTTGTTATATGATACAGCGCACATTATCTGCGGTGACTATAGGAGAGAATTTGGGGACAATTAGCAGCACCATAACTAAAGGGGTAGTAGAAGCCTTATTAGACACTCATCTACAAACACCATACAAGCCAGAAGATTTGTTTTTTCCCTCAAAAATCTCATGGGAAAAAATAAGCCTTATGGCTTGTCTGGTGTTTGTAGTTTAATGCTTAGCAATGCTTCTACTACCCCCTTAGTTTTAAGTGGAAGGGTTTGCCATCACCTTTACCCACCATAACTTTTGTTATCAGCATCATATCTGACAGTGAATTTCTTCTCAGTGCAGATGTATGGGACAGGTCCCAGCAAGGTGAATATTTCCTGAGAATATCACATCTGAGACACTCCGACTAAATTATTCCTTAACTGTAAAACATTCTGCAACAGGTCTCCATTTGGATATTAGAGTTCAAGATGATAAAGATGATTGATCATAGAAACTTCAGTAAAGTGTACTTTTTATTAAAATATCATTTTCACAAGGTAGAAGCCTACCTATTGCTGTATTTATACACAGATAATGAAAAAGATCATACTCTAGCGAAGAGCCATGTGAATATATATCCAGAAGTACAATGTTTAATAGGAAATGCTTTAGTGTTAATATAATAAAATTACACATATTTCTAAATGTACCCAACATCCACATATTATTTTTCCTTGCATTTTTAAGAAAATTTACATTAACTTTTCTAAATGGAAAACACTTATTTGCTAATACCATTATAATGGGATTACAGTAAATGCTTCACCTACTCAACGTGTAGATTTGAGGTCAGTGTTGTTTGATAATACATGCTTTTTAAAAAAAATCATTGTTAATTGTGACACTGAGCACTTTGGTTCTTACTATGTGAACCAGAGGTTTATTTTTTTATAAAAAGTTTCAGGACTAAACAATAAAATAGTATTTATTTTCTGGAAATCAAGATATATTTTTGTTTAACATATACCAAAGCAAGTGTAAATTTTTTTTATTGGAAACGCATTTACATTTTGTTTCTCAAAAGTAAAGATAGAATATGTCAATTTGTGTAAAGCAGAAAAAAAATCAAGACAGTCAACTTTTAGAAGTAGGACTTCAATTTTGTATTCATCCACCAAAGAAGACACATTCAGTTCTCATTACTGTATTTACTGATGCACAGTTCAATAAAAGTCCTAAATTTCGTCATCTTTCACTTTGAAATAGGCAAATATGGTTAACCCTTGCAGTGTATTATATAATTTATCCTACTTCCAATCAATAGTAAAAGACAACAGCGGCAAGAAGCACCACTATCCCTATAATGATTAAATTCACTATAGGACTTCCTTTGGGAGAGTCTATAAGTCGAGTTCTCATTGGTTTCAAAGCTCGATTCCATTGAGTCAGGATGGCTTTCCTTGCCTTGTCCCACCTTCCAGGCCCAAAAAGTCGATACTGGTATGGTGTACATGGTCCAAAAAAAATTGCCAGGCCAGCTTTGGATCAGTAAACAAAAGGCTTGCTATGTTTGGTCTTACACCTAATAACTCTGCAAGTTCATCCATATATTCCATATAGTCCACTTGTATGGTGTGGCGTTGGCTGCTCACATAGCTGACAATAAAAGATTGGATACATAGGTTATATAAAAGCATTGATATTTCTTACAAACAAAAACATATGTGCAATGTTCTGGAATGAGTACAGATCTAGACCTACAGGAGATGACAGAGAATGTTTAGGAGATTCCCAAATAGAAGGGAAAGATGAAGAGTGTGACATAATTTTACATATATCTGATCATTAACTGATGAAATTAATAAATACATGCATATGAAAATTCAATTTTAACATTTAGATTTCTATATTACTAGTACTTCTAAGATGTCTAGAGATAGGTCTGGTGATCAATATCCAGGAGGTTTCAGTTTATTATACGAAAATTAGATTTACCGGTTTTCCATTTCTTCCTTCTTTTTCTGGATATCTTCCTTCGTGGCACTAACAGATGGCAGTAACTGATTACCTGCAAGTTCATTATAAAGCTTTGTTTAAATGCCAAGAAATGGTATTTGTTATGAGGGGCTGTTAGGGACATTATTTCAGGTTTTTTTCCCTTGTATATCATATAGTGAAACGCATATATCATATACTGAAACGCATATGTCATATACTGAAACGCATATGTATGTCATATACTGAAACGCATATGTCATATACTGAAACGCATATATCATATAGTGAAACGCATGTATCATATACTGAAACTCATATATCATATACTGAAACGCATATATCATATAGTGAAACGTATATATCACATAGTGAAACGTATATATCATATACTATACTATATATACTATATATATACTGAAACTGGTCATCAGTCACATGATCATGACCCTGGCAGGTTGACTCCGCCTCCTAGAGCTCATTCTGAGCTTGCTGGTAAGCAGTGTAGGCCTCTCCATTGAACTGGGTAAGTTTTTCTTCCCATTGGCTTTGTACATTTGAGCCCCTTTGTTTAATGTAATCATTTTCTGCATTTTGAATTGTGTATTATATACATTTATGTTAGTATCTGTGAAATGGTTTCACTGTGGTTCAATTAGCTTCATTGCTAATTCTTGTTTAAGATGGCATGATGCTATCATGTGAGTTTTTGGATGGGGGTTCTGGGGTGAGATGGGGACTTGCTTGTTTTGATCTTTTTTGGGGCATGTGGGATTAATGTTGGAAGTAGTGATGATTGTTGGGGTTCGTGGGGTTACATGTGGATGTGCTGCCTTGAGATGGTCTGTTGTGGGATTAGTGGTTTTGGGGAGTGGAGGAGGTGTTATTACTTCAGGTTTTTTTTAATTAATTTTGCCATTTCATTATGTTTATCTTTTCATTAAAAAGACAGTGTAATGTAGGTTTTTTTATTTTAAACTGATTGGATTGGTTGGCAAATTCTGTTATTGATGTCATTGCTGGAAATTTGCTGTTATTTAGACCTTCTTGTTGTGTTGTGTTTTTAAAATTTTCTTTTCCTTTTCAGACTCTGTGTAGGACTTGTTTTTGCAGATTTTTGGAATATTTAATACGTTTTTCCAGACACATTGAAGATGATTTCTAAAAGGTATGTGGTGCATTAACCATTCCTTAAATGTACAGAACACAAAACATAGTGACATATAGGGGGTGCATGCACATAGTGAAATACAGTGCTACACTATAAATATAGGGACGCAGGGTGGTGCATAGACAAAAATAAGGACATGGGAGGACATACAAGCATAGGGACACAGGAGGACACAATATAAATATAAAAACACATGGGGGCACAGAAACATAGGGGCCCACAGACAAACAAAATAAAAACATAGGTACACAGAGTCACACATATATATATACAGGGAGACACACAAAGACACTCACAGGGACACATAGAGGCCAATACACACAGGAACACACAGGGTTACATAAAGGGGTACGCTTGAAAAGTGGTTCATTTGCATATCAAAATACAGGTAATGTCATAGACACGAGGAAACCTTTTCCTAATTCATGCATTTGCTTGCATATCTGTTAATACAATGTATAGATTATGCTTCATCATTATTTACTCTCTAATTCAATTCAGATATCCGAACTATGTTCTATACTAGATGAATTGTATAGTTTAACTTATCAATCATTTTATCAATCTTCGCTTGGTAGTGACTGGCAGGCGGGGACGTCCAAGATATGATATAAACGTGGAACATATTTCTGCTTTTTCAACTCTTGGTTTTCATTGGCAAACAATTTCTAAATGTTTTGGTATTAGCCGTTGGACTTTGAGAGCTTAGGGCTGTGCGGAGATCTGTGAGAGCCAGGGACACCTTCATCTAATCAGTATCCATGTCCTAAAGTTCTCTGCCTTCTCCCCACCCACCCTTACAAATGAACAAGGGCGTAAAGGTAACATAACATAATGGGGAGGAATAATCATGTAGATTCAGTGAGAAGGAGAAGATGACTCCCAAGTTGGGTTTGTAACATATATGCATTGCTTATTTAATGCCTAGGCATAGTTACATATACGTATTTAGCGTGAAGAACTATAAATGCGGGTTTAGCAAAAGGGGAACATTCACTAAGTCTCCAAGTAGTAGTAGAAATTGTAGTGTGGACAACAGGTGTATCTGTCTAGAAGGTTAATGAAGATACATAATCTCTTGAATAAACGCATGGCCTACCTTTCATTTTTAGGCTGGGAGCCCTTTTCATAGCATTTTCTTTAGAGATGTAGGCAATTATTATGATTTTTTTTATTTTTTTTTAATACAATTATGCAGTGCTTTCATGAAATGTTTAAAAGATTTACCTCGTGGTGCTTCCATAGGGACTGTGTGACACTGTGCTCCCTTTTCTTATCCTCTTCGGTTGGAATAGCTTTGTTCACAGTTGAAAGAGGAAACGTGCTGGAGACAACAGACGGCATTAGAAGACCAATGTATGAAAATCTGGAGTGTGTGTAAGACACCGTCTAAGCAACTGATTTTGGAACACGCGGACAGCAAAAAGTTTCCCCGATCAGATGGCTTCTGCGGACAAAATTCTGTCAACGGCAGAAAATGTCACAGAATTTATAAGGTCCACACGCTAATGACATTTCTTTATAAACGTCATAAACAATTATAAACTGCCTGCCGTCCTTTACTTAGTGTGTTTCAGTTTAGGAACTCTGGACGTATGCGGAATCCCAATCTGCACTGCTTGGGCACCGTGTCTTTAGTTTTATTATTTACTGCCACAATATTTTACAGAAGGCGTGGAAGGTCCTGCTCACTAGTGCTTATAATCCAGAGAGAAGTGTAAATCTGACAGACAAGGTTCAGTATGTAGGTGACGATAGTTTACCTTTCTGCAGTGGTCATAGATATAAACCTTCTACATCCATACTAACCGCACCAGTCCAAAATGGCAAACTGGGGTACATGGTAAAATTATCTTGCCATCTGGAAATAAACATAAGTTTAGCTCTCAAGTAACGAGTCTACGTAGCCAAATGAGAAGAAAAAAAAAATGAATACTGAATAGTAAGGCAGGAGGAAAAGGAAAAAAAATAAATATATATATATATACATACATATACATGTTTTAACAACATAGCAACTAATAAAATATTCTTGCCGATTGGATAACTCTATAATAGCCACAGTGAAAAATATAAATTTCAGAAAATGTGAATTTGAAGTTAGATTACCCAGACTTGCTTTTATTATAAAGTTTTACTAAGTTTTTTTTTTCATTGTTGAGCAAGTACAAATTGGAGATAGTTGGATGGATTTATTAGTGGTCAAAAACAGAATATTGAAAGTTAAATCCAATTCCTCTGTAATCCTAGTATCGCAGTGTGTCTCATCCACTGAACACACCAGCTCAGCCTATAAATGGACACATATACAATGCTAGAACATCAGAATTCTGTAGTCTGTAAATTAAAACCAAGATCAAATACGTACTGCCATCCTCTGCTTATCGCCCCCACTCAGTACATCCAGTCTTGAACACTGTCCCAGCCGCCTTCACGTTCCAAACCCAGCTGCACATTGTCAAGGTATTCCTTCAATACCTGGGGAGTGAATATAAAACAAAGATGGGTAGTTAAGCCACTTAACTAAATACAGCTAAGTAAGTAATTTGTGTGTTTAAGAAAATTAGAAGAGAAGTTTCAACATACTGGACCGTTCTTCTCACCTTATCAGGAATACCTTTACGTTTCCGGTGTTCTGGAGTGTCTGGGTACATGACTTGGTCCCGTAACGTTCCCAAAGTCATATGGTCTCTATGTAAGATATTGTGCTACAAATAAATTACTGACACCACAACTCAGGATATATTGATTCTACAAATCAAAAGGTGCTGAAATGTGATCACACTACAGGAACAGAGACAGCTGGGCAGAACATAATCAGAAGTACATAAAATATCTTCCTCGTTCAGGTTTGGTCAGGCATCCACCGAATAGAGGCCACAGCTGCAGAATAAAACATATTTAGGTAAATTGCTCAAAGATTATTCTATATAAATAATATGTACATTTTTACTTCTACAATTAGACATTACCTAGGCTACTGTAATTTCATCTACATTAGGGCCGTTGTATTACGTAGCATTTACCTATGTTTTATTTTCAACTAAACGTTGAGGAGGTTAATTCATACAGAAATTCTAAAACATTTTTATTTTAATTATAGATACAACCGGCTGACACCGCATCACCTAATGCAATAGTAGCTCTTTTAATATATTAGTGGGAACAAATGCCATCAGAAAACCACAGCTTCATGTAGCAAGATACAAATCTTGCCGCCTTACACTTCCAACCTTACATAGTTACATTAGCACAAAAACTAAGGATCTTTAAAGTTCAATGTCACTACATGATATATAAACACACACCATATTAGAGGTTGCAGCTTCACCCATACTTGAAGTTTGCACCTAAGTATATTTCGAATCAGAAACAAAATTTCTAGAAATGTTCAATACCCTGAATTTTCCCAGGAATAATCCTTTAAGCATGTAAAGTGTTCCCTCTGTTATAATGTCTGCCAGCAACACTTGTCATGTGACACAAGTTTATAAACTCTCAAACATACTGGAGGCGGCAGTTATTGTCGTAACAGCAACCTTTAACAGTGGGTTCACAAGGTGAGAGAGAAAACTTATTACTACATCTCTCATTCCATAAACCGCTGTGAGATACATAACCAAGCCACGGGGAACTGAACTCTTAGGCAAGGTCAAGTCACCCCTTATTTACAGTACAACAAAATATATCTTTTATACATAGGTTGGTAAATGTTACCTTGTGATGAACAGTAAATTTAATTTACTTTTCGGTTGACTCACCCTGCTAATCTTGTTATTTCCCGTCCTGCGAGGACGATTCGTCCCAATGCCAGAGACATCCTCAGCAGCATTCTTCCACTCTGGTAATAATCCTTCAAGGCAAAGCATTAAACATTAAGGACGTGCTTGGCTGCAGAGTATATCATCATTTATCCCACCATTATGTCACTCACCTCAAGGAGCTCAGCTTGAGTGCTGTTCTGATGACGTGGGGTGGTTAGGGGTGAGGAACGGACGGCTGAAAACCAGGTAACCAACCGCAGTCGCTAGAACTGCAATAATCAAAAAGCACACCACAGACATTAAATGCCAGCATAGAAACTGACCACTTAAAATCAAGAAACCTAAGGTGCAATCTACAGTCTACTTTTTACACAGCTATATGCAGATGAAGCTATCTGAGAGACCCGGGCATACAGAGCGTCTCCCACTGCCACAGCCTACCTATATCCCACAGTAAATAATAATAACGCTAAACTGTCACAATCTTCTATAGCAAACGGAAAAATATTACTAAAGTATGACATGCAAATAATTCTTGCCAGTAGCATTTTCTGATGGTCTCCTGTCTGGTGCGAGTAGCCAAAAACAAACCACCATGTTCACATTGTAATGTTGCATCTCTTTTATTTTTTTATTTCCATTGTAAAAGGCCATTTCTTCACTAGAAATAAATACAAAAGAGAAATGATCAGTATAATTTAATTACACATTACAGATACCAAGCTCCTAGTAAGTACAAGGTTTTTATTAATTGAGTTAACGACCATCGTATTTGGCAGCAACAAGCAATGTGTAAGTGGGACATAATAGTTATATCAATTATTTCAAAATTACTTAATACATTCAGTTCCCATTTTTCCAAAACACCTTTGATGCAAAATTTACAAAAATAAATACAATCTGAAAATACAGGAAGCCAGAAGATCGCATACTTACCTACCTATTGGTGATGAGACGGGAGTTAACATATCTGTATTTCACCTTCATACCGCTGCTCGGCTACTGTCATCTTACCAATAGGACTTCTAAGGTGTGTAAGGAAAAGGTCGGCTACGAGTAGGTAAGCCATCATGCTGGCTGGTCCCTATATAAGGAAGGAAGGAAGGAAGGAAGGAAGGAAGGAAGGAAGGAAGAAAGTTAGTTACTTGAAAGAATAAAAAAATAATCAACATACCATAAAAAAAACACCTCAACGTGTGAGGAAAGGGATTTAGGGGTAATTATTTCTGAGGATTTAAAGGTAGGTAGACAATGCAGTAGAGCAGCAGGTAATGCTAGCAGAATGCTTGGTTGTATAAGGAGAGGTATTAGCAGTAGAAAGTGGGAAGTGCTCATGCCGTTGTATAGATCACTGGTGAGATCTCACTTGGAGTATTGTGTACAGTACTGGAGACCGTATCTCCAGAAGGATATAGATATGTTGGAGAAAGTTCAGAGAAGGGCTACTAAAATGGTTTATGGATTACAAAATAAACCTTACCAGGACAGGTTAAAGGATCTTAACCTATATAGCCTGGAAAAAAGACGGGACAGGGGGGATATGATTTGAAACATTTCAATACTTAAAGGGAATCAACAAAGTAAAGGAAGAAAGTTTATTTAAAAGGATAAATAAAACCGCAACAAGAGGACACAAGCATAAACTAGAGGGGCAAAGGTTTAATGGTAACATCAGAAAATATTACTTTACGGAAAGGGTAGTAGACGCATGGAATAGCCTCCCAGTGGAAGTGGTAGATGTTAATACAGTAAAGTCATTTAAGCAAGCATGGGATAGGCATAATGCCAAGCTAGGTATAGGATAAGGGCAAGTACTAAAGGGGAGTACTCAGAGGTTGGGAAGACTGGATGGGCCTTCTGGTTCTTATCTGACGTCACTTTCTATGTTTCTAAACTCTTAAAAATAATCCATGTGCGTATAATATACTTTTTTGACTTGGATGCGAGTAAAAAAATATATATATCAGCATGTGAAGAATGATTTGTCCTGGCTGATTTTCTACATTATGAAAAATTCAGA
>VKOC01000004.1:25365529-25382125 GCA_009364415.1 Spea multiplicata
TGGACTGCACACTAAAGTAGTAACCTATTTTTTATAGAGCACTAGCAGACTATGTGATGCTATTACAATAGGAGGTCAGTGAAAATTAACAGTGACATTAAAACTGAAAAATAGAAGCGGGCCTTGCTCTTGTTATCTATTCGGAGGCTGAAAGGGAATGACTCAGAAGAAGAGTGACTGCTTGGGAGAGGATGATTCAATTGGGGTGGCCAAGGATGGATTCACATTCCAAGTGTCCATTGCACAATGCATTGCCTGCATGTTTTATCTTTGTTTAGGCATAGTGGTTTACAAAGTGTCCCTGGACACTACCAGTGACAACGCTTATGGAAGTCATTGGTTCCTTACGAACAATTTGTCCCCAAGACACTAAAGATATAATACCAAAAAAGAGTGAATGTTAGAAATTAGCTGCATACACTATGATGGTGTCCACAACCGTCACAATAAGTAAAATAAAATAAAAATAGGAGAATAAGACACCCTAGTATCAAACTACTTTGGAGCTGGTGCTAAAAAAAATACATAAGTATTAGCTACAAGGTGTGGAAGTACCTGAATGAAGACTCAATGAATGTACCTTATTCTGACCAGCTCACAACTTTACTAACTTGTTATATGATACAGCGCACATTATCTGCGGTGACTATAGGAGAGAATTTGGGGACAATTAGCAGCACCATAACTAAAGGGGTAGTAGAAGCCTTATTAGACACTCATCTACAAACACCATACAAGCCAGAAGATTTGTTTTTTCCCTCAAAAATCTCATGGGAAAAAATAAGCCTTATGGCTTGTCTGGTGTTTGTAGTTTAATGCTTAGCAATGCTTCTACTACCCCCTTAGTTTTAAGTGGAAGGGTTTGCCATCACCTTTACCCACCATAACTTTTATTATCAGCATCATATCTGACAGTGAATTTCTTCTCAGTGCAGATGTATGGGACAGGTCCCAGCAAGGTGAATATTTCCTGAGAATATCACATCTGAGACACTCCGACTAAATTATTCCTTAACTGTAAGACATTCTGCAACAGGTCTCCATTTGGATATTAGAGTTTAAGATGATAAAGATGATTGATGATAGAAACTTCAGTAAAGTGCACTTTTTATTAAAATATCATTTTCACAAGGTAGAAGCCTACCTATTGCTGTATTTATACACAGATAATGAAAAAGATCATACTCTAACGAAGAGCCATGTGAATATATATCCAGAAGTACAATGTTTAATAGGAAATGCTTTAGTGTTAATATAATAAATTTACACATTACACATATTTCTAAATATACCCAACATCCACATATTATTTTTCCTTGCATTTTTAAGAAAATTTACATTTCCATTATAATGGGATTACAGTAAATGCTTCTCCTACTCAACGTGTAGATTTGAGGTCAGTGTTGTTTGATAATACATGCTTTTAAAAAAAATCATTGTTAATTGTGACACTGAGCACTTTGGTTCTTACTATGTGAACCAGAGGTTTATTTTTTTATAAAAAGTTTCAGGACTAAACAATAAAATAGTATTTATTTTCTGGAAATCAAGATATATTTTTGTTTAACATATACCAAAGCAAGTGTAATTTTTTTTTATTGGAAACGCATTTACATTTTGTTTATCAAAAGTAAAGATAGAATATGTCAATATGTGTAAAGCAGAAAAAAAAATCAAGACACTCAACTTTTAGAAGTAGGACTTCAATGTTGTATTCATCCACCAAAGAAGACACATTCAGTTCTCATTACTGTATTTACTGATGCACAGTTCAATAAAAGTGCTAAATGTTGTCATCTTTCACTTTGAAATAGGCAAATATGGTTAACCCTTGCAGTGTATTATATAATTTATCCTACTTCCAATCAATAGTAAAAGACAACAGCGGCAAGAAGCACCACTATCCCTATAATGATTAAATTCACTATAGGACTTCCTTTGGGAGAGTCTATACGTCGAGTTCTCATTGGTTTCAAAGCTCGATTCCATTGAGTCAGGATGGCTTTCCTTGCCTTGTCCCACCTTCCAGGCCCAAAAAGTCGATACTGGTATGGTGTACATGGTCCAAAAAAAACTTGCCAGGCCAGCTTTGGATCAGTAAACAAAAGGCTTGCTATGTTTGGTCTTACACCTAATAACTCTGCAAGTTCATCCATATATTCCATATAGTCCACTTGTATGGTGTGGCGTTGGCTGCTCACATAGCTGACAATAAAAGATTGGATACATAGGTTATAAAAAAGCATTGATATTTCTTACAAACAAAAACATATGTGCAATGTTCTGGAATGAGTACAGATCTAGACCTACAGGAGATGACAGAGAATGTTTAGGAGATTCCCAAATAGAAGGGAAAGATGAAGAGTGTGACATAATTTTACATATATCTGATCATTAACTGATGAAATTAATAAATACATGCATATGAAAATTCAATTTTAACATTTAGATTTCTATATTACTAGTACTTCTAAGATGTCTAGAGATAGGTCTGGTGATCAATATCCAGGAGGTTTCAGTTTATTATACGAAAATTAGATTTACCGGTTTTCCATTTCTTCCTTCTTTTTCTGGATATCTTCCTTCGTGGCACTAACAGATGGCAGTAACTGATTACCTGCAAGTTCATTATAAAGCTTTGTTTAAATGCCAAGAAATGGTATTTGTAGCTTTTGTCTTTGTTTTTCAAAAAGTGTAAAACATGTTATCATTAGGCACCAGTAAGCTTACTAAGTTATTGTAATGGATTAGTTTATCCCTTTGTGGTTTTTTAGAAAGAAGATATACAAGGACGACTGATATCTCATGGCCATCTAATAAAAACCGCTTGATCTATAATAAGACACTGCACACACACACACATATATTTACTGTATATGTAAATACAGTGCTGCGGAAAAGTATTTTTGCATATTTGTTAAACTTCCAGCTATCCAACACTAACTGGCCGTATGTGAAAAAGTAATTGCCCCCTTAGTTACTAAATCAGCCAATTAACCAAATATAATTGATAATTGGGTTCAGTTTAAGACACACCAGGTATGACTACCACCAGCCCTGTTTAATCTAAACATCAATTAAATAGAACCTGTCTTGAAAAGTAAAGTAGGCTAAAAGGTTTCAAAAAGAAGCACATGATGCCACCAATGAAAAAATTCAAGAACAGATGAGAAGCAAAATCATTGACATCTATCAGTCTGGAAAGGGTTACAAAGGGTTCCTCTATGAGATCATTGATGATTCATCCAGAAGGTCACAAAAGAACCTGGACTAACATGTACAGGACTTTAGGCCTCACTTTTCTCAGCTCACGACCTTTGACATTCGACATTAAGAAAGTGACTGAGCAAAAATGGTATCCATGGACCAGTTACAAGGTGAAAACCACTACTGATGAGTCCTGGATCTTTGGAAAAATATTATGTGGACTGATGAGTCAAAAGTGGAAACAAAATGAAGGTTGTTGGAGTGACCCAGTCCTGACTTGAATCTTATTGTGATTCAGATATGAGTTTAAAAAGGCACCGTTTAAAAAGGTACAGGTTGGGACTCTCAAATAGTGAAATGTGCGGTGGGAAGCCAGAAGGAGAGAAGAGAAAGAGGGAGAGATAGGAGATAGGGTGAATTAAGAAAAAAAGAGACTGGAGAAAGAGAGCAAAGAAATAGCAGGGGTCGACATAATGGAAAGAAAGGGGAGAGAGTATAAAGAGGGGACAATAAAGGGGGGGGAAGAAGCGAGAAAATAGATATCTAGGTTCAATGACCTAAGTGCAAATGTTTCAGTCTTACCATTGAAAACCCTGGTAGCAAGCCGGCACTGGAGTTCTGAAATAGGCATTATGGCACCAAGTGGCTGTATTAAGCCAATGACAGCTAGGGTTTGTTTTTCAAGCTCTGGAGAGAAAACATATTTATACAAGGAGATCTTGTTCTTTTGGACTCTGAGATGTTCACAGAAAGGAAAATCAAAGCTATAGCCAGTTGCAAAAATTACAGCGTCAATGTTTTTCTCCACACTTCCGTCTTCAAAAATGGCATCTGTTTCAGTGAATTTGACCACGTTAGACTTTATGACCACTGTACCCGCAATAATGCGATTTGGAAGATCATCATTCACCATCGGGTGCTGGCTAAATATTCTGCAAAAATATATGATAACGTATTTACAAATTAATATACAGAGAACATTTGGTGAAATAAAAAATTGAATTACAATGTTTCAGCACATGTCTTGCCATGTAGGTCAGGCCTAGGACAGTGTCCCTCCAAAATACATAACTGAGCTCAGGACAAATGAGACAATGGCCTCAAATTCCACGATACACATGTGGATCATCAAAAAGGGTCGACAGTATGTATGACAGTAAGTGACATTCTAGGCTAAGAGCACTCCAGATCTGTAGCCTGAGTACCAAGTGTTTTCCCCAGCACAACCAAAATAACATGAAACAAAATAATTACAGGGGGCATCTCGGTAGGTATAAGCTTATGAATAATAATAAAGTTCTGCTGTTTTGCTTTTTGCCCTTTTCCGTCTTTGTTTTTTATCAATGCTTGTGTTTTTTAGTGCTTGTTATGATTGTTGCTTAGTAACATATAAAAATGAAAAGAAATGGCATGTTGTTTGCTTGGGAATGCCCCAGGCTTCATTAACAGTAGATGCAGTGTCATGTTGTAGTGTCATATTTAATGCAATGGATTTTTTTATCACGAGTCCTTAAATCAAGTATCCCAAGTAACAGCATTTTACCGAATAACTGCTCCTATTAACAAATGCTTTCTGTCAAATACCATTAGCATTCGAAAATAAGATGGTTATTATGTACCCTTTGATCCACTATATTAGCATCTTAGGGGGTACATATAATATTGGTTATATGGATCACAATCATACCTGTGTTTAGGTTTCAGGCCGTAAGTAGCATGGTCAAATCTCTTATTTAACTGGGATTCGCCAATCCAGTTCAGTAAGGAAGTAGGTAGTAAGTGTTGAAGAGTGTTTAAGAATCGAGTAAGAACAATCATGTCCACAGGATAACCATAGTCTGAGACCCGATTCAAAACCCAGGATCCTCTTCTGGTACTTAAAAAGACCTGGAGAACAGAATCTTTTATTGGATGCACTTAACACTTTCCTCCATTCCTCTACCTTACCAAAGAATGTATGTAGCAAACACTTCAAAGTAAGAAAGTAAGTATTTCAAAATAAGAATTTAGATTTGGTGTATTTTCTTGGGAGCTGTTATTGTCTCTCCCGATTAATTGCCCTTTTACTAGTGTTACACATGGCACACATGCACAATCAGTTCAAAGCTAGCAAGCCTGCTTTATTTATTGAACCTTGCTTTAAAATATTTATTGATGGGTTATGGAGTTTATTTTACATTTAAGGACAGCACCCACTAGAAATGGGCAAGATCGTTTCTCATCATGTACCGAGGATGATAACCTGGGGGGAGTTGGATGCTGGATATTTTTCTACTTTATATGGTTTAATATCCACTTTAGGAAAACATGAATCATTTATCTTGCACAAAAAACACAAAAACTAAACAAGCTAAGGCTCAGCTATGTGATATTTTATACAAATATGTAAACCAAAACCAAAGTTTTGCAACATATATTAATGTGCAGGCTTTCAAATGTTTAACATGACTGATTTGCTTCTGCAGTGATATTGTCGTTGAAGATAAGTTGAAGAAATGATGTATCAAACAAATTCAGTTTCTTAATTCTTTTAGTTTTATATAAGCTTTGTAGAAAATATCTCTGAGGAATGCACACTGTAAATGCTTTGGAACATAACCTTGACTATTTATCAGTCCTTAGTATAAATCCACAATAAGGTCTGTATTTGACCCATGTGTCCATGTTCTTTCCTGTACACATGTCTGGAGATATTAGTAGACCAGGGGCCGGGAGTCCTCCGCTTTCTGGTACCACACTGGATGCTATTTCAAGGACAGTGTCTTAACCTCCATGTGGGGTCATAGCATTTTTAGTCTGGCCTATTAACATAATGGTGGACACTCGGGAAACTATGGTTGGAGAAGGCTGGAGTGGAAGATCCAGTGTGTCAGATGAGCAGACTTCCACGTGCAGCCTGGGAGGCATAAATTACTTTGATGAGAACAACTCATAATTTAATGAATTCCTTCATAGGACATATTTTGGAACTGCACAATCCTGAGCATTTACATTGTGTGAAACCTAGAATACTTCATTACTGTATTTAATGACTACGCCGAACTGCTTTTCCTTGGGATTCACTTTTTTTTATTATTTTATGTTTTGAGTATTTTTTTAGGATTCTCTAAACCACTTTTAGTAGCTGAGACAGATATAGGAACATAGGTATTATAGACACAGTGTATTTATCTTCAAAATATTTTATACTTGGATTATTTATTATTTGTGCTGATAAAGCCACACGTAAACACCGGTGATAGCCTCAACTCCCTTTTTTTGTTTTCTCCAGCTGTAATTAAACACACACAATTATAGCTCTTGTATTTGATTACCACCTCCTTTTTTGGTAAAGAGTAGTTTTGGTCGTAAATTACATATTATATGTTATATAATAAATTTTACCTTGGAGTGCCAAGCCACACATTGTTGTCATTTAAAAAAGCAAACCTGTTCAGCTGTCCTACTGAGCTCCACTGCAATGTCACCGCCAGAGTTGCCAATTCCGACTACGATCACTCTTTTTCCTTTAAATGCTTCCGGAGCTTTGTAATCGCGACTATGTATGTACTGTCCTTTAAACTTCTCAATGCCTATCAGATATTAAGATGGATAAAGATACCGCTGACATCTTACATTTTATTATACTTTTTATAACTGTTCAACCAGTCTCAAGAGGTCATAAAGATTATTAAATATTTGTGTTTTAAAATACACATGACTGTCGTATAAAGGAATATATGATAAATAGATTCAACTACATTGGGTCACATTCTGCACTTGTATTATTTGGGTGAAAAGGTCTGACAACACTTGTAAATACCAGCTCAAGGAGTGACTGTATTTGATAAAGCACATGATTTGATCTGTACTTTATGCTCACACGTGTATTGATAAGGTGATATTTTGTGATTATCTTATCGGTCCGAGTAATGTCATACATGCAGGTATAACAAATATGCACTCATTTTAAAGCTTGACTCCTCATAACCCTGCAAATACCTTAAAATATATACTCTTCTCAGTTGGTGTCTCTTGGGGAGTTGGAAATTTTCCTTTAAATACAAAATCATTCTCTGTCTGATTGCATTGGTGTCTTAAAAATATTTTATTGTGCGAATAATAATTTTAATGTAAATGGTAGGAGTACTCTATAGAGATGGCCAAATGCTTCTCTGGATGGCAGTAATCCTTAGCTTGCCAAAGGGAAGTGCTAGACTGGCAAAGCTTCTGACTGTACCAGTGTCATCTTACAATATAAGAAGCCATGACTAGGCAAACAATTATGTATCCATGGAAGGGCTTGCAAGGAAGGCTAGTAGGACAATTGCCCTGTTGTTGGTCTGATTTTTGCTTTTATAGCAATTATAGAATAACCACCTGGATGTCAAGCGTAAGAAAGGCTTTTGATAAAGTTTCCTTGACTGCATCCCCATGGAATTTCTATGCATTCTCTTTGAGTAAGTGTGTTTTGGATAGGAACAGATAGTACACATAGGGCATGTTCTCTCTCAGATATTTTTATTACTGGGATTTGCCTGAAAGTCTGCATGCTGCCAGCCCACATCTGTCTGTATCATTGAGTGCTGGAAGGCAGCCAACCAACGTGCTACATTGCCAGCTTGCCTAACATTGTAGAAAGCTAGCACTATGCAAATGCTCATATAATACCAAAATTAATTAAATTAATTTCAAGGAAACTAACCTGTGAAAGAATCCAGTGGGAGATGGGCATTTGTGTGGTGTCCACTGCAAACTAGGACAGCATCAAATACAGCCGTTGACTGCTTGCCCTCATTTTCAGTGACAACATCCCACTGGCCAGTTGTAGAAAAGTCTGGACGCTTCTTTATGCTACAAACGATTGTCTAAAATAATTAATAATTTGGTTAATAAAGCTTGAATAATACTTTAGAAATAATGAATATTTTAAAAGTACATGTGGGGAAGTTCATATTCCACCTTGTTCTGGAACCACAGTCCATAACTCAGGGCCTAGTTCCTCCTATTCAATTTTATGCCTGTACATAGAATATATATTGAAAGTATTGACGTCCAAGCATTACATAAGAGTAAAATGGAAAAACCAACACTGCTGACACATTTTATTATAAGAAAAGACTCCAATGCATTATTATTATTAAAGCCACAATGTAACCAATGATCGTTATTTTGCTCAGTATATTTAAATGACATCTTACCTTGAACTGGATGTATTTTGTCAGCTTGAAATGCTCAGCATACATTTTGAAATAATTGAAGATCTTAGAGTTGTGCATATAATTTGGGAAATCATCAGGAATGGGAAAATCACTGTAACACATCATCTCTTTGGACGTGTTAATAATAACAGACTTGTAGATACTTGCTCTGCCTTCTTCAGCATCTTCCTGCAAATTACAATTGGAACAGTTTATAGCATAAATCATCATTGGCCACATAGAAGATTATTTTCAGAGCTTTTGAGAAGATTAGGGAGCTTTGGCCGTGGAGCAATTTTACAGCCATGGTCCATTCTCTGGATTTCCTGCCTTTAGCAACTTGTTTTTCTGCTTTCTGCCTCTTGTGCACACACATACATATAAATTATACATCCACACATTCGGCCCTGGAGAGGGGGTATTTTTTTGTATATATACAGCAGTACAGCAATGTTAATTTGATCACTGAGTAGGCAAGAGTCACACTCTCTGCTTGGAAAATAAATAATAAAAATAAAGTTTATTAAAATAGGCACTGTTCTATAAGCTATATGATTATAACAGATCCATTATGAAAAAATATTTTGAACATTTTTAAAAATTAGGGACTACTAACTTTGAACCTCCATAGACCACCAATATCATCGGATTTCTCAAAGCAGGTAGGTTCCAAACCTTCATCTAGACAAGATTTAATGGCAACCAGACCACTGGCTCCAGCTCCAATCACAGCAACCTTCTTGCCCATTGTGTCCTACAGCATAAAAGAAAACGCAACATTATTTTTGCAAAATTGTAACATGTTACCCACATAATAACTTCCTCTGTACATGATGTAATTAGAAACAAAAACATTATGACGAGAAGCATGACAAAAATCTACTAGAACATTAATCAGTGGCTTCAATGTGTGCCAGAGGTTTACAGTTTATAAAGCTTCTTCACTTACACCCGACAGCAATGAAACGTATCTAGATTCTGTAGTACGTAATGGAGTCCCTGTACCAGCACTGTGTGATTAATTGGAGCGCCTGCACTGACGTATATATTTCACATGGATAACGCCAACTCTAGGTCACTTTTCAATTCCAGACTGCTTTTATATGTACAATGGCTGCACATTTTGCACGATAAGAGTTTCTGTGGGACAAAGTTCAAAGTACTCATAATTAAAAGTTACAAAAGATAAAGAGGTGGAAAGAAGGCCGTAAACAATGTTTCAAGGAACCCTCAAGCACTATAGAACCCTTGCTTTTAGTTAATACTTGATGTATTTGACAATAGAAGTGAACACCTGCATGATTTTTAAGAATTATATATATATATATATATATATATATATATTAAACCTGCCAGTGTATTTGACAATAGAAGTGAACACCTGCATGATTTTAAAATTATATATATATATACCGCCATATATATATATATATATATACAAAATTTTAGAACATCTCAACGGGATATGGAAAGCTGCTGAAAAGCTGGTCCCCGCTCAGGAACTTAGCTCACTCGTGCCATCACAGTAGAAAAATCTCTATCAACATGTCAGATCCTGTTTACAAGAGCAGTCCAGAACTGAAAAGCGAGGCACATTTTCCTTGCATGAGGGAACTGACAACTCTAGATTTCAGCCTTCATTGGCCTCATCAGTGAGGTACAGCTGGTATCCCTCTAGTAACAAGTGATCAAGGAGGTCCATATCCGATGGGTGAACCCCATAACATATCCAGAGGCCAGAGGCCATTAAGTGACTATCAGTTCTTAGAGTTGTTCTCAAACCTTTTTGTGTGTAATTTCACTATGTTGACATGTAGATTTTGTTATTTCATTAATAAAATGCCTTAGGGAAAAATGTAGCTAACTGAAAAATGTTCCTGTTACATTATTACTACTTTATAATGTTGGGGGAAGAATAAATATTCATATGAGTTACGTTTTCAAACTGTTATAGAACGTATACATGTAATTATTAGTTATCTTATCAAATACATACATACACATTCTATATATATATATATATATATATATATATATATATATATATACATACACATATACATAGATTGATATTACAGTATCATATAACATATACAGGGAGTACATGATAAATTAGACTTACAGAAGGTAGCACCTACATTTATATGCAATTCACAATCTGTTATTTGCATTATATATACTGTATATATATATATATATACATTATGTGTCTGTGTTTATGTGCATGCAAGAACAAACACACCTACTTAATATATATATCTAAGTGAAACAAAATAATAAATCACACCAAGATTGGATTAAGTCATCTAGAAAGAAATACACAAATATTTGAGGTTAAACAATTAAATCTAAATTTATAAGTAGTTGCTATTTCTTACGGATCATATTTTGGTGCTTAACCTATATAATGTATATATTCTTTTTATGCAGCTTTGCTCACCTGTCTGTGCTTAACCTGCATCAGCCTTTTAGTCTGAATGTAAGCAAAGATTTCCTGATTTGTTGCTTGCAGGACCTTCTCTGTTTAGATTCTGTGTATTGTCTTTAACTCTTTGGGTGGTAAGCTAACAACCGTAGACCAGTAACTTACTGTACTAGTTATTGATAATATTCCAGCATAAAAGGTGTTAATGAAAGAGGGCTGTCTGAGGGGGCATGTACAAAACCAGCTAACCAATCAGGAGTAGGATTGTTACAGTATACGGAAGAGGACTGTGGAGCATAACTACATTGATTCTATGTAGTGACCTTTATTTATACTTTATTATACTTTGGGCAACAGCTCAGTGATTTAGAGTAGGGAAAAGTAGGCCTAAATGATTTTAGGCAATTGAAAGCCGATTATACTGCATTTTATTCAGCATATGCGGTGCATGTTTACTACGTACATGAGGAGTGTTCACTTCAAAGGAGGGAAAATGTTAGAACAAGATGTTATAATCGAAAACTAGCGGGCCAGAGGTTAAGATGTAATGTAAGAAAGTTTTACTATACTGGGAGAGTGGTAGATAAATGCAACAGACTCCATGCAGCAGAAATGGTAGAGGTTAATACACTCAGGGACGGGCAGAAAGTTATCCTGAATCTCTACATCAGGAGAAATGGGCCGACTCCACAGGCTGAATGATTCTTATCTGCCGCCAAATTCTGCGTGTCTGTATTTCAATGAAATTGAAATAATCCTTAACCCCTTGTGCAGGAGAAACTTTCAAAATTTTGTGGGGCTTGTGATTTCAGCCAGATTACATCAATTTGGATTATATTTAGGGGAGAACTATATAATACTTTTCCTAAGGAAAATTATATATATAGTATATATATACTATATATATATATTAGTATATAGAGAGAGAGAGAGAGAGAGTTAAAGGCAAATTGAGCACTTCATAGATGCCTGGTTATATTTATTGATTTATTCAACCAATACATATGGTTCTACATAGTTAGATTGTGCAGCTGACAGTATACAACATACAGTATATCACAGGTTAGGCAAACATAAAATGGGGGTTATGAAAACCTAAAGAGAAAATACCCCAGATTAAGATGCTTGTATCCCATTTTAGCCAGGGCAAGTTATAAATTCAAAGCAGAGAATATCACACTAGTGATTTGAAGGGCAAAAATATACAAAGTCAGCACAACAAAGGCGGCTGTGCAAAATTGGCACATATTAGAACATAATTATTCACAAGTTGCAGTTTTTTTGCACATTAGCATAAATAAATATGCAGAATACATGATATATCACAAGCTCAAGCATGAAGCAACATGTAAACAGGGTGTACCCATGAGATCTCTGACAGCACATCTAATTCTGCCCATTTCAATGGGCATCGGCACACATAAAAGGGCAACTGGCACACAGAAAATAAAGGGTCCTATGATATGTACAGTATACAAATATCTGGCACTAGGAGGGTTAATGGCGGTTCCTGAGGACTGCGTCGCTTGCGCTTACAGTAATCCAGCCTGCCACTGGTTAACTTTTACTTTTTTTACCTTACTGAGACTACTGATTGGCATTCGACTTATAGATCCTTGCTTTCATTTAGAACACAAGGCATAAATTCAAAATAAAAGTCTTGATGCTATCATGCGATACTGGCACTGGGAGGGTTAATGGTGGTTCCTCAGGAAGGGAGTGCACCCCACAACTTTCTTCATGACCTTCAATGTCGTCATGATAAGTTTTTGGGCCACTTATTTCATGACAGCTTGGAACATCTTGAAGGTTTTAAGGGGTTAAACTGGACAGTGAAACAGTCCATGTTAAACCGCGCCTGTGCCGTGTCTTTGCTTTAGATTTTAACAGTGTATTTATATATGTCTGCAAATTTCTAGAATTCCTTTTTGTCTGTCTAAGAATTTTAACTAAAAATAATAAGTGAAGATTGTAAAATTTTGTACACCATGGAGACTTTTTTGGCAGGGTCTTTTCTTATTTGTCTGTAGTTGAATCAAAACAATGCTTTTTCATCACTGTTACATGTGTCATTAAATCTGGCCCCCAATATGAATTTCCCAACACAATTCAACAGAAAGTTCAGCTAGGGTTTTGGGAGATTTCTCTATTTCATCGCGGCTTTATACAACTCACATACATGATGATAAAATAAAATAATGTATTACCTGCTAAGCTATTGCTGCTGATTGTCGATCGGGTTAATATTGCATGATCGACTCTGTCTAAAGTCTAACTAAAGCAGCAGCCGCTGTTCCATTTACAACATCTCTGTCTGTGGTTTTAACTTATCTCTGTGACCTTTATACAGCTTGACTAAGGGGGCACGAAGCTTAGCACAAATAATGTAGGCGATAAAAAGAAAATGTTAAATCTTTCTTTTACTCTACATGACCATTATTTATTGAAATACACTTTGCCCTTATCTCCAAAATAAGTGGTTAATATGTATATATTTAATTTCCAAACTAAAAAGAAAAATGAGTAGTGGGCAAAAAAAATGATATAAACAATATAAAACAAAATTATGTGAACAAAATACAAAACATATATAGGTGACCCCGCCCCCCACACCAAGTGAGGTAGATATCCTATTAATAATAGCCATTCAATGTAGCAATTCAATGTAGCGAGTCCGATGCAGTGTATGTAATTCAATTATAAAATACAGAAAAAAAAGAAAGTAAAAAGACACATCATAGTGGTAATTCATGCAAGACCATGTATATATATCTGGTAGGGCCAAATTGGACCTTACGTTTTGTGGGCGTTAGTTCAAGCTGGCAAGATTCGGGCAAAGGGATGAGCGGGAGGGGTTAATTCGTCTCCTGGGTGATTTCGCACGATCTCCACCAAATTAGATTTTGTTTACATCCAAAGCTTCGTATCAAGAAAAAAGAGAACAAGGGAAATCTTCATGAATTCCGATCTGTGCTTCAAGAATTCGGGAAGATTTCCCTCGTTTCTCTTTTTTCTAAGGCTCCCAAATGGTTTGAAACAGATGGAACTTATTCTGGGAGCACCAGAAGGAATTACGCCAATTTCTTAACAAAACAGACCAGGTGACCAGGGTGGTTACATTGAAATACATTTAATAAAACTATATTTGAACATTTCATAATTATTAAAAAGGTGCGATGGTTATATAATGGAAAAGTGTCAGACCACAAGCTATCCAATTTGGGCAGTGCCATCATATGTGAGACATTGGCCCCCTGTCCCCCACAATCCCTCCAACATAAGTTGCTCATAGCTGTATACATTTTTGATACATTGTGGGGACCAAATACCACTTAAACATTACTTTTTTTTTTAGTGATTTCAAATTCCAATGAAATGTTCCAGTATCTGTACTTCAAGAATTCAGGAAGATTTCCCTCGTTTCTCGTTTTTTCTGAGATTACGAAGTTTGGATATAAAAAAATCTAACGGTGGAGAGTGAAATCTTCCTAGACGAATAACCCCTCCCGCTCATCCCTTTGGGCGATCTATGGGCTTGAATAAGCCCCACCAAACGTAAGGGTCCAATGTGCCTACCAGATATATATATATACATTTGTCTACATAATTACATTATGATGCCTTTTTCTTTTTTTCTTGTTTTATGATTTGAAGCTACATTGAATTGGTATTATTTATATTATCTACACTCACTTAGGAGGAGAGAACAGCTGCCCTATATATATATTAAATAGGTAGCCTGGTGTGCCATACAGCCCCACCAATGAAGAATACATATGACATTTTTTGTAAGTGTTTTAATATGAATTCCTTAACCTATATGTGAAAAAACAAAGCCACTTACCTTTCAGAGAAGATGCAGTTTATTGGTTCATGTTTTGCAGCATTTTTTGACTGCTTTTAGCCAATTAGTTTCAGGGAAGTGCTTCAATTGAAACCAAGGCTGTGATATACATTTAAGTGCATATGCTGGCTAGAGTGTCCCTTTACAGGTTCAGGACCTTGGACAATCAGGTTATTAATCGAGTTAATTATAGTAGTGGCAAGTTTGACAAACTCATACTGCATCTTTGGAGTTTCACAAAAGCTTGTCTCATTACCATCAACCTTAAGACTCATGAGCCAAACTGCCCTTCTGATTTCTGTGTGCTTCATGTCTGTAATAGTCGTCCATGACTTCAAATGCCCTTTAATACATTGGTTTTAGTATTAAGTTCACATGTGTTTGGTTGAATTGTAAGGCTCAGCTATATGAAAGTGAGCAAAACCTATGTTCCCTCCAAGAATTTGAGTGTTTTGACATGATCCAAGCCGGTAAAAGGATGAGTCCCATTCTAAAGAATTATCCACAAGAAAACATATTGGTTTCTAAACTCACTAAATATTTACTGTTTCTTTTTAGTTCGACTGCTGATTTTAAGAGAAAGCCTGCCAAAAATATCATGCTCCGTGAAAAAACTTTCATGTTCTACTTCTCATTTAGTTTAGCTACACAAGCTCATTGGAACAGATTTGAAAATAATATTGGGATGAGGGCAAAACGATCTATACTATAAGTGTTTGATATACATCAATGAATTATCTGACTTGTACAAGTCTTTGGCCACAATCTACCAATTGACTACCGTGATGTACCTTACAGGTGTCCGGGCTAGCAACTATTATTAACTATTAATTTATTTGGGTTTTGTTCAACACTGAACCTTATTCATACATATATGTCGTGAATGATTAAGTGAGTAATGCGTTCCTGGCAAAAGTATGATCCACTACATTTATTGTGTTTATGATTACCAATAGTGGGGAGGGACTCCCCTTTCATGATTAGCGATAGGAGGGAGGACTGGTGCCGTGTGATCACAGTGCACCTCACAAGCAGGTAAAGGCAGCATGGGACGCTATTGGTTAATATAGGATGAAGCATCTATGTGGCTGACACTGGAAGATACTAGCTATAGTGGATCATGGGAACCATATTATGGGACAATTTTGTTTTGTGATATGACTTTGGATGTTTTTATACCTAGAGGAGAGGGTGCATGACTTTGGTCTGATAAGGAACTATTGTAATTAAATGATGTATGATGTACGGTCCCTCTGGCTCTGCTTTATCTTGGTGTCCCAAAGCTTTCCTGTTCTTAGGTGGGTATGCATAGCATTTTGAGAGATCAATTTTAATGCTTGTCTGGGAACATGGGCAGTTTTGTTTCCTATTGGTATGCAGTATACACGCAATTTATCTTGCGTGCCCATTATGTTTATAGTATATAGACTGGGGAGATTTGATTTTTAATAGCAAGAAAGTTTAATTATATTAAATTGTATTGCTTAACCCTTTTTATTGTTACCCCATTTAATGATGAAGTTTATGGGCATTCTTAGCTTGGTGTTTTTAAAGTTGCTTCTAATACGCCCTGAAGATGCAAACAGAGATGGGAGTTTTGGTTAAGGAGGACCAGGAAAAAGCAGAAACTTTAAATAACTATTTTTCCTCAGTATATATTAAGGAGGAACCTATGGCAATGAATATAGATAGGACTACTGAAAAAAATTTGCAGTCAAACTGTGAGTGGATGGCCCAGGGCAAGGTGCTACAGCAACTAAAGAAAGTTAATGTCAACAAAGCTCCGGGGCCTGACGGTATTCACCCACGAGTACTTAAGGAGCTGTGTCAGGAAATAAGTGAACCTCTGTTTCTAATCTTTCGGGATTCTTTTCTTTTAGGAATTGTACCAGAGGATTGGAGGAAGGCAGATGTGGCTCCTATATTCAAAAAGGGTTCAA
>VKOC01000004.1:25382225-25418194 GCA_009364415.1 Spea multiplicata
CCACATTCACTCCACACTCATTCTTGTTTAGTGTCATGCCTCTCCAAAGTTTCTCCTACCTTCTCTGCCGACCACTTTGCGCATCTTCATCCTCTTCTCAGTATCTCCAATCTGGATATTCCTCTCTCTGCTGACAAAATCTGTCGGAACTTCTGCCAGATAATGACGCTTGCAATGACATCCTCTCCCCTAATTGGAGAGTACACCACTGCAAGTGTCGCCATATTGCCCTAAGTTGGCGTTTTTGGTGACTTGCTTACCCCCGATCGGAGGATTGTTGAGAGGATGTCCCTGCAAGCGATGTCATTTTGGCAGAAGCCCCTGCTGTGTTATGTCTGCAGAGATGCGAACGTAAAAAGGATAGCAGATACATGATAAAAGATGAAGATGCGTAAGCAGTCGGCAGAGAAGGTAGAGAAACCTTTAGAGAGACTGAACAAGAATGAGCGCGAGTGCTGGGCAACAAAAACCAAAGATGATCACAAGTTATTTTTTAATATAATATATATATATATAATACTGTAACACGTATCTCCTGCTTATCGAGACGCTTGCAGTCTCTGGTTTCCGCAGGTTACGGCCACTGATTCCACTTAAATATGTGGCTTGTTGTTCTTGCAGCATGAAGGATGTTGGTGACCTACCAATCCAGTGTGAAATTTCACCTTTGATTTCCTATGCTGGAGAGGTAAATATATAGCTTCCATGTTTTTCTTACATTGTCGAAGGTAATTTTGAGAGGACAGTTGCGTATATTAGTTGCCATATTAAAGTACTCGTGCTAGTTACGGATTAAACATGACCCATCTGTTATATATATGTTTTTTTGAGTTCCCTTCAGGCACTAGATGCCCTAAGCTTCTGCTTTCTTCATTCCCTATCCAAAATCAGGGCTTGGAACCATACGTGCAGAATAAAGAATTCCAAACACCACTAACAATTGATGAAAATGGAGCACATCAGCTGTTGAAGAATGGCAGCGGTCTATAGAAGTTATGAACATGAAGAACTTCATATTTAATAATAGGGGTTGGTGGCTTTGAGGTACTTGAATTGTATAAATTGCATGGGTCTTCCTGGACAATCTCTACCAAGACTGTAATTGTATCTATTTTTAAATGCCAAAAGATGAAGGAAATAATGTATGCATATTTATGAATATCCTATTTCCATTGTAAGGTAAGGAAACTTTTTTAACATTGTGTATATAGCAAACTCCTCCACATTTAAATATTTTATTGGTACTGTGCATTTTTCTTAACTTTTTTGTAATAAATTGTCTGACTCGTTGTTTTGGAAGAGAAATACTTCAATTTTTTAGCTTGAAAATGTTTCTAATTTCTCCCGCAAAGTCTGTGCAAAATAAATAGGCTGTCTCTCTAAGCCAGAGAACTTGAACGTCCCCAGAGATGTAATTGATATTTGTAACTGCTTAATTGGGAGGGCCTTCTAGGTGAACGTACGGGTACCATAAGAAACTTTTGAGGCTTGACATGGCATTGGGTGGTGTGTTTAGCCTCTACAAGCCAAGGTTTGATTTGTTCCATAGGCCAAGCCACTTACACATGCCCGTGTCAAGTGTTTGGCAGAAAGAACCTTGTGAAATGTTGGATACTATATGCACTCTTTATCCCTTGCATTACATCATGTTCCATTATAAATCCCAGTGTAATATAGAGATATAATATATATATATAATCTCTCTATATTAATATCATCAAATTATAGTCTGTAATCCCCTATTCTTCCTTGACCCTTTAAAATTCCTATCTTTGCCCCCCCCCCCAAGCAGTCAACACCATCACAAAAGTAACAAAGATCCTGCCCACTAGACTTAAAGTTAAAGGCAACTTCTTTCTTTATCCTCCTGGAACGTCTTCGGCCTTTACACTTTCTGCTACTTCTCGTTCCACCATATTGATCTCCGATGCCTGGTCTTTTTGCCACATGCCTCTTTAAACTTGACTAATTCTCTCCTTTTAATGATCTCATCTGAATTCGTTCTCCTCCCTACTAAATGCCCTCTTCTGTTTCACTGCTCCAACACATTCTGAGTTGCTCTTCCAGACTAACTGCATTCTATTACTGCCTCTCCATACTCTCAAAAATGAAAGGTAAACTCCCTTGCTGCAGCCCTCTATATTCTGGATTCAGGTCTTGGAGTTTTTGTTTCTTTACTCTTATGAGAAAATTAAATATTTTCAATTTTTGGTTTAAAATATGAAGATGTTGCCACCTTCACCAGTTTTTAAAGATTGAGAAAAATCTAAATTCCAGACATTCAAATTTATGTACAGCCAACTTCATTGCTTACAAATTCCATATGTAAAAATCAAACTTAATTTTATTCATATTTTCTAATTGTTTAACTCTGCAAATAATTCAAGCTTGAGTTGTCACCGTGATTAAATAACGGCAACATTTCAGAACTCTAGGAAGTGAGTGAAAACTAGATCGCAAAATTTTGACCAGGCAAATGAAGTTAAATAAGTGCATAATAAAAACTGGACTAATCTGTCATTCACTTGACTAGTGTTATTGGCTATGTTTTGCCACTGGGTGGCTCTACCAACATGTCAAAGATACCAGGTATAGGTTTCCAAAAATGATACTTAAGCATGTTAAGTCTTTAAGATGCATTTATTAAAATTAATAATTCAAAGATATTTAGTGTCCCTGTGTATTTATATACAGGCTGGAAACCAAATATTCAACTATAGTCTTCTTCATGTGCCTACCAGCTCTAATGAAAGTGTTTTTCCTACCCATAAAATCAGCTGTATTTAGTTGGCGGTATTCCAAACTTTTTTTTTTTAGATATGTTACTTTGTCCCATTAGAGATGTTGCGAGGGTGACACCCTGACATCACTATACTTTTAGAGATAATACACACTGAGAACGAAGTCATAGCCCACTAGACCTCACATATGCTTCTGGAAATCTTCAACTATTGCAAAGATGCAACAGAGCTGGGTTAACAGAATGCACAAGTAACTTAAATGAGTCTATATATATATATATATATTGGGTTTTTTTAAACTCCCTTTAAAAAAAAAAAAGTATTGTCATCATTTGATGTCAGTACCATATTAGTTGATCTAGGTAACCAGCTATGGATCTTTGTGGGTTTTTTCATCTGCAATGAATGGGAGAGCCTATGACTTGCTTCTATAACTAGCATGGGACAGCCCTGTCACTGCAATTAGGTTGCAGACGTTTTGGCAGTGTGTGGTTACAGATACGTTCTCGTTATACAGGTATCGCCCGCTTTTCGAAAGTTCACCTCACACCACTTACGTTGGCACCTGTTTTCAGTAACCAAAAGAAATCCAAAGAGAATTTTCACTTTTTGCGGAAAAAGTTGAACTTTGACAGTAGTGTTCATTGCTTTTTTTTTTTTTTTTTTTTTGTTTTTTTTTTTTCTGACATTTCAGCTTAGGACAGGTTTCATAGGAACGCTCTGCTTTTGGGTTGTGCAGTAAGACAGTATGTTGAATTCTAAATTGGAATGCAAGTTAACGGAGCCTATAAAACTAGTAAGTGCAAGCTGTGCTGACAAGGGCCCTCTTGGGTGTCTTGGATCCATTTCTTTACACTGTAAGCTCAATAGAGCAAATTTGTGTCTTTTTCAGATTGTAAACTAAACCGCGAAGCTAATTGCAAGCTCGGCACAAAGGAACTTGCTTTCTGTGTGTTTTAGCCTTTTCACTTAGTTTGTTAAGCCTACAATCCATTTTGTCTGTAAATTCTGTGTACAAGAACCTAACACCAAAACCCTTGATGTGTGGGCTGTGATCTTAGTTCCGAATATTGTTTTTGTATATGTATGTTCGTGTTACGTTATACTCTCAGCAGAGCATAATAGGGTGGGCAAGTGTAAGCTGTTTGGCCTTAGACTCGGGTATGCTTTCTTTTAAACTATTCTCTACGGGTAGATATTTCATATTAGCAAAGCTTAACAGGGCACATAAGCAGGGATGCTATGAGCAGGGACTTAAATTCTTAATATAACTGTCTACTGAAATATACAGTAAAAACATCAAGCCGTTGCTTTGGTTTCCTCTGGATAAATTAGTTACAGAATTACAGAATTGAATATGCAAACCGTGTCAGCATTTATATTATTCCGCTGATACCTATAACAAAAGATTAAAACTAGCTTCTAATATTTGTTTTGTACCATGAAATAATTCAAGTAACACACACTATCTATACATTAATAATTTGGGATAATGGGAGGCATACAGTATATGTTGTCTGGTTTTAGAGTACATCATGACATGGAAGATTTCAGTATAGTCTAACATGTATGAACACATAATATATATATATATATATATATATATATATTATATATATATATATATGATAAACATCACAGAGAGGTATTGGGATGCAGACTCCCCAAAGCCCTGTGCCCCACTTTCCTCCCCATGCCCTCTTTTCTAGGAGGGCAGAATGTTTGCTGGTATGAGAATCAGTGTCCTACAGCCCTAAAAGCTCCAGAAACTTGTGTAGAAACAGCAGAAATGGCTTTATAAATTACAGTTAAAAAGTAGCAGTGTCTCATCTGGTGGGATATGAATGTTCTGCCCGCATCACTGTGTGATTTTTAGTTCCCGATTTAGCAGTGTGTATTTGTCATGTACATGAGTCAGTAGAGGATGGGAGGACCTTTGTGTCACGTATTTCAGCTCTGTTTGTTTAACGTGGGTGGGGACAGCCAGGTCACAGAGCTGTCCTCTTGTTGTGTATGTCTGCTTGGAAAAGAATGTAAATCGTTGATGACATTGGGGGTGACAACCTATTTGCTGTGAATTTGAAAGTGATCCAAAAATAACAATACTTTATTTTCCAAGTATGTATTTATTGTACAGTTCAATGTATGAAAGATTATAAAGTACACATTGCTACAAAATTTAAATAGAGCGCATATTTGCTCTAAATATCTATACAGCAGAATCAGTAGATAAACACATTACACTGAAGGAATATATTGTACACTTCTATATTGTATACATTTTGCTTCAATGCTGGTCACAGTTTTCTCAAACACACTTCTGTTCACTTGGCCCTGCCAGGCTGCTCTGTGCAGCCCTCACCTACCTACCTGTCAAGAGACAGAACAACACCGCAGAAAAAAAGACTGATTAGGCTGTAAATACCAGCAAAAGAACAATCACAATAGAGAGAAATGATTGCGTTACCCTGTACGTATTCCATAACCGGTGTCACCCAGCGCTAAAATATGGAGATCAGAGATAACCAGTCTATTAAGCAATGGAAGACGAGGTGGCTGATCACCTAATAGGGTAAGTGGCCCGAGATTTGCATGAGATGGCCTTCTACCAGCCACCGTGGACCCAGGTTTCCCAGCGGACCAGTCCAGGGGCTAGCCAAGCAGTGGTCTTAGCTGGCTTACATTGAACTCTACAGGGTGTATTGTTGGGATAGGGAAACTTGGGTTTAATACGTTGGACAGGTTTGGGCACAAATCAAAATGGGGAGTTCTGTTTGGTGACATCACAGTATCTGGATAACTTGACACGATCCATTAAATTATTTTTAAAATATTTCCATACAAACTAAGGTTATAAGTTTTTGCACTTTGAAGAATAAACAATGTCTATGTAAGGCAAAACGATGACAACAATTACAGGCCCCTTGGTAAACCATAGTAAAGCCATTGTTTGCCATATTTAGTTGGAGGGCTTTCATTTTAATTTGCCAAAGCATTCAATTATATAAGTCGACGCCACACAATTCTAATCAATCTAACCCACTTACCCTAAAATGCCAAACAAGCTTAAATTCATCAAAATCAGCTGTGCTCAAAGAAATAACTATACAACTTTGTCTACATTTACACTCATCTGAGATTTTAATGAACTGACAATGCTCAATGCGTGCCAGCCGTAATGAAATGTTACTGAGTGGCGTACTAAAAATGCAAAAGCGCCGATGATTCCGCAGAATGCTGAATGGTATAAACGGAGTAAAGTGCCGTGTATCAGAAAGGAAAGGCAACTTGCTCATTAAACGGTAGACATGCGGAACGGCAGAGAACAGTTCATCTTGGGGGAAAAAAAGATAAAATTGGCCTATGCAATTTTTGTAATATCCCTCTACTAAATCATCTCTGTCAAAAAATTCTCATACAAACTTGTAATAGGCTTCGTCACTGGTATGGAGAATTGGCCACCGAAGAAATTTGGGCTTAAGGATATATTTGGAAGAATCCAACATAAACTGTATTAATGAAACAATGTAAGGCAATATTTTATCTACTCGAGCATACTGGAAAATGAATAACAAAAACAGCCATATTTCCCCTTCCCTGTTTTTCTGTGTCCTTTGTGGAAACAATAAGTAACATCCGAGACCTCAGATTCAGGCAGCACAACAGGGCAGTGTTTAAGGAAAGTCAGATAAACTGAGTAATGAGCTTTTGATCATATAATATTAACCTCTGGTATATTGGTCACTAAACCTATAGAAACTATGTTAATCTCTCCAACACATTCAGGACACTTTAGAAACAGAAAAGCATTTAGCGTACAGTTACCCCAATTCCAGTAATTCCCAAATCTCAATACATTACATCAGAGAACTGTATACATACGCAAAAAATCTCTTAAATTCTATGTTTGCCTACTATAGACAGCTTCCCTTAGGAATGTAGGGACTTCTAAAAAGTGCATGCAGTGGCTACTGAATACTCAGTATATTTTCTTCAAGCATATGATTGGCTTTTTATCAAGGCTTTAGTGCATTTGGTGTGTATGGCATGTATTCCATAAACACCAAGGGATTCTTAAACTAGTAGACCATTCATTCTAACAATTCCCAATACCCAACCTGAAAAAAGGCTATTACTGCACCAAAAAGTAGTCAATTGTTTCCTCATTGTACTGCCATCCATAGCTTAGAGCAATGAACATACCTGACCATCCAACAGCAGACTGGGGTTCACTTGTGTCCCGGTGGCTTCCAGCCTTCTGGCAGTCCAACTAGAGAAACATGCTCAAGGCCCACAAAACCGAAAGGATAGCATTAACATCACTGCCACATTCTGTCCCGACATTGTGGGCAACCAAGTATTATTCTTCATCATTCCTCATAAAAGCACAAAGTGTTACAGATACATCTAATCCAATATCAGAAAAAAAACATACTCAAACATGTAAGAAAGTGAAAAAATATAAAAGTCTAAAAACTGATTTACACCCCTGTTAAAAACATTTCAAATTCATTTAAAGATACACATTACATTAAAGGAGCAATATATTAAGTGTTAATCCACTGTCAAAATTTCCATTCTTTAAAATTCTAATTTGCATAAAATGTGTTAATATATGATACACACTCATGACGATGACACCTGTGTGACGTGTATTTTCTTTCCCCGTTTGTGTAACAAAGAAAATACTGCTGAATTTACTGTGATTTATGTTAGTTATAAATTAACGTTACATATTTCATTTCTAAAATGTACTTTGATAATATGCACTAATATGCACACAGTAAAAATGGCATGCAGCTACACAAGTACAAAAAATACCCTAAAATCTTGAAATGTTTAACAAAATCCCAGAAGTGAAAAAAAAATCTAAGAATCTTTCATTAACATGGAATACATCACTTAACATACAGTTTACATGGAAGCCTCCTGAAGGCACATTACAGGTGAACTCAGTGAAATAATTTAAATTCTTAACATTTAACTAGTGAGAAAAGTATGGAAACCCCTGGTGGTATATCTGCTTTCAACAAAGATCATTTTACCCATCTTTAAGACCCATGGTTCCAATTATCAAACGACTCTCAGTATGGCACCATTATAAAAATCTACTCAAAGGACAGCAAGTCGGGATGGGGACCTTCTTTGTCTAGGCTTGAGTTTGTTGGCCATGAACCACATGCTGAATCATTTGTCTCTTCTCTTCTTAGCTCATCTTGGCTAAAGCTGATTTTCATGTCTGTCTTATATGGGTAGTTTGCAGCTGGAACTCGGAGGTCTGTTTCCAGCATTTCTTTGTGAATTAGGTCAGGTACAGTGAAGGTTGCCTCAGAAAGAACCCCATTATGCTCCTCAGCATGCTCCTTAACATCAGTTTCTGCTTTTCCGTTGGGTAAAGGATCAGGCTGGTGTTTTGATTCCGGGGATCTGTCCTCTTCAACTACAGATTTGTTGGGGGTTTCACTTGTTATGCTATAGCTGGATAAAGGGAAACTCAGATGCTTCTCCGAGTTGGTTATTACCGGATTCGGTGAGATCATCATATCCTGTGTCGTCTTTAAAGCCCGTGGGGTGCGTTTCTTCACAACAGGTGGAGGAGGTTCAAGGCGAGGAAAACTCTCCAAAAACTTTGACCTACAAAATTTACCAGATAAGTGTCAGTTCCTCCAGAAGCTTAGAATGTTATATTGTCTTTTGTACCAAGAAAAAATAATATTTGTTAATTCACCAGCTTAATTACGCTTTACAACTGAAAAATAACTTGTCACTTTTTTGTTTTAGCATTCTATAGCAAGTTTGATGAGACTACTGCTCATCTTTTTTTCTGAAACACGTTTGTTTCCTACCATATCTAGTAGTTATTCAAGGTTCACATAAACAATGCAAAGTTTTTAATTATTAAGGAAAATTAAGGAAACATTATTCATGAACACCACATTTTAGGGATCACTGTCTCATTTAGAAAAAAAAACGATGTCTGTGGAACACTCACATTTCTCCTTCACCAAGATTCCGACACAAAGACATCTCACTGCTGGTGAGCGCCGTAACCACAGTCTTGTTTACTTCTGTGACACCAATGTCTCCTCGATCAGTCTCTCTTCTTCGTAAGAAATCATTCACCTTGGCACCGACTGCTTTGCCTAGGTTTTTAAGGTGCTGGGTGCTGCCAACCAAAATACCGACTCCTGCAGGATCGGAGTTACTTTGTGTCTTTGTCAACTGGCTAAGGGATCGGCTGGGCTGTAGCTTTGGTGTGTGAGCTGCATTTGAGTTCTGGAATATGCTTTGGTCAACTGTCAAATAAACGTATGATATCATGAGCTACATATTTTATTCACAAAAAAGCAACACTAAACTATACATACTACTGCAGATACATAATAATTACAATATAAAATTCATAGTAGCCACAGCTAAGCACGTCCATGTTATAAGGCAAGTTGATTTTGCCCACCACATTTCATTACACTAATTACTTTCAGAAATATGCACATCTCTTAATAGGTTTTAATTGTTTTTTTGTAATTAGAAGTACGGAACAAATTAGACTGCAACAATAATGACTACAGATACAGATATGTATGACAGGGATCATTGATTACCTAAACTTACCATAGTAGGTATTTAATGATGACTAGGGGGGTTATGAGAGATACTGTGGGCTGAAATCATTCTTCTGATGTATAGCAGAAGCAGGAAATCACTATTATATTAAAAATCTTATGCCATTAATCATATCCTCTACTGCTTAAATGTCACTCCTACTCATCTTAGCTTGTTACAAAAATGGCTTAAGATATAGGGTTAACAATCAAGATAACTAAATATATGAGACAATATGAGACAAGGTTAATGCTTTGTTAACACCCATTTTCAAAACTGGTTAGGACCAAGAATGATAATTACAATGGGCATCACATCCAAGACAAAAACTATCTTCCTTAACCTACAGAAACAACTCCAATACCAGTGGTGCACGGACACAACGAATAAAACACACAAAGACTTCAACTGAAAACAGAAAAACAAAATAATGATCAGATAACGTAAGTGAATTGAAATCAATGAAGACACCTTGTTTTAAAAACACAGTCTACAGGGCTGTGGATGACAAAAAAATACACAGGAATTCTGAACCACCAGGGGGAGAGAGTCAAGTCTTACCTTACAGAGAATACTCGGGCAGCACATTACAAGAAAAGGAAACACACGTCATTTCGAAACCCATATAAGCAATCAGTGTTTTCACAATTTCCCAACTATTAACAATACCGTTAACTAATTTTGGTGAAAAAAGTAAGTGATAACCAATAACCAGGAAGAGATCACATGCTTAGTGATCACATGATCACTAAGTGGTCAATAAGCATTTACATGGAATATGTGAGGTTTTTAAATATTTCTATTTTTGGAAAAAAGAACTTTGCATTAAACACTGTCTGCGTGTAATATTACCAATTTTGAGATAATATTACAGTTACATTTCTTATTTAAAGAACGATCTCTTTTAACTCTGCATATTCCATCCCTGGAATCTTTGTAACAGTTTAAACCTGGTGCAGTATATTATAAAACTTGAACCATTGAAAACATGAGTTTGATAATTAAAAGGCAAAGTCTGATATATTGAGTTATTCTGGTGCAACATATTCACTTAAAAATGTGAATATCCGAGCCAAATTATAGTCAAAAGCCTTAAAATAGCAATACCTATACCCAAGACAGAGCCCACAGGCGAACACTATATTCTACTCAAATATATGAAACAGGATACAAGTTAGGTGTTAGGGACATGTGGCAGAAGAGAATCTTTGCTTAAGAAAGATAATATTAATTTTTTTACCGGAGGATATACCTCCTTGTGGATGAAACCACAAAGGACCATCTTTATTTAGATATAGTCCATGTGCCGCGTGTGCAGACAGACACCGTCAGACCTGCTCTGGTACAGATAAAGCTGGAATCCAAAATGTTATTCCAAATGCATTCCCAGGCATGGGTGTTTTTGTTGTTTTAGTTTGAAACACCTTAGACACACCTGAGTAATACCTAAATCCTGGACTGGTAGGTGTGGCTTGAGGGGAGGGTTGAGGAGCACTGGTCTAAAGGAAGCTTGGTTAGGTTGGCAGTTTCTACTGCATGTTCAACTCTCCTATAATCTCACAGATCTGGTAAATGTACCCCACAGAGTGAAACTCCACTCGACAGGCAACTTGAATGTTCAATAGTTAAGCTGCTGTTTAATATATGTTTATTCATTTAGTGAATTAGTCACATGTAACAGTCTTAAAATATGGCTCATAAGTGGCCACAAGTGGAGTTTAATCAAATAATCTTTTCAACACGCATACACCTTTACGTGTCTTTGCATTCACTTATGCTCCTTTCCCTACAGGCGGTTATTGTATCCACAATGAGAAGCAGAAACTGGCACCACGGCCTATGTGCCATTTCCCAGGAGCTGGTTATTATATTCACAATCAGAAACAAATCCCTGCACAGCAGCCTATGCACCATCCCTGATACAATCCTTACGGTTACCAAGTGACTTCCAGAAATGGCCAAACAAGATCAGCTCTCAAGAGCAAGAAAATACATGGGCAGAATATGACAGCTGCTCCTCCAGCCCACCAGGAGCCCTTGGATACCCTACGCTAATACCTATACACATGGATGGATAATAGTTAATACAAAATAAAGTGTTAATACACTAAAAATGCCATGTTGACTATAACTTCATGAAGCTAAAATGTTTTACATTTTAAAAGACAAATAAAAGCTCTTTGTAGAAAGCTAATAACTTAACACATTGCTTAGGTGCCCGAAGCAATCCTCAATATTACCATAACTATTAAGTTAATGCACGTGCAGCCCCCAAATTACAATAAAGTCATATGTGTGGTGTCAGAAGGTATTACAGCGAGAAAAGTAAGGGTTATTTATCAAACTTTTGTGTTAAAATAGGAATTGAAAACAAGGATAACCAAAAAAAGAACAAGACAACTAAAAAGGAGAATACTACAGAATATTAACAGACAGGAAAAGACATGTTAGAAATATAAAGTTTATTGTTAATTAACAAAGAAGAGGTAAGTGCACTTTTACAGACATAAAAGCAGATCTAAGAAGTCACTAGCACAACAGCTTTATAAATGAACCAATACAGCTTACCCCAGAAGGGCACCGCAAATACAGAGCCTGACCGAGTCCAATAACTTTTGCAATTATGTTTTTGCTGTAAAACTAGCACTGTCCATGCACCGTGGATGCAATGGAGGCTTGACGGGTTTTGGGAAGTACAACCACCCAGTGCAACTCTTCTAACCAAACTAGGGCTACTGGCATGTATGAAAACCATACAGCATGAACCCAGTAACTAGCAACCCCTATGCCCTCTTAGGACCTATAGACCATAATAGCTGGAGCGTCAGAGACTGTATGTCCCTTTAAAAACCCAATATGTTTACCAATGTTGACTTTGACTTTACCCAGCTGAGCCTATGGAACATGATTACAGAGGGACGCCAAGCTGACTGCTAATGGCTTAACTGCTAATTCTGTTGAACGAGTACAAATCATTTACAAATATCACTTTAATAACACATATAAAAGGTTAGGGAGGCCTGAGTGTTTTATTAGCCTTTCATATACACAGTATTTTACCCCTATGCAGCTAAGCTCTCCTGCTGGTTGATCAAGACAAAAACCAAAATAAAAACTAGTGAAAATGTAATAATCATTTTAACCCACTTTGGGCATCGATTCCATAACTTGCAATATCAATTTTTCATTTTTTCCTCTTGAACCTTTCTTTTGCATTTTATGGCAGAATTGATAATTAACTACCCAATGCAACACGGTCCAACCCAAGTAATGTAAGGACTGAGAAGACCAAGGACGGATTGAAGTGTTAGTCTAGATGGTTCTTATCTACCATAAAATACTATGTTCAAGGTTTCTAAGCTCTGGCTACTCTACCCTGGGAAGTTCCCAAGTATAGCACAGAAATTGTTTATATGGGCATAGATTTACATTATAGGTATATAGATATTGAGGCCTGTCTTATTGTTACACATGTCCAGCAACAAACACACTGTGTGGAATAAGTACAAGTACAACAACAAACCAGGAGTCAGGGAAGGGCTGGCACCTTCTGGCCTGGGGTTGGGTGCTTAAAGCCAAGTGCCCCCATTGGCCTCTTGTTGACCACCCCCACCCCACCAGTAACTCACACATACACTAGCAAAACATACTCACACTCACAGTAACTGGCTTTAAGCACCCAACCCCAGGCTACACACTCATGCTAACACACCCTCATAGATACACATTTATGCTCTCACACATTCCCTCTTACGCTGAAACACTCAGAGTGATGCTAACATACATTTCCTCACACACACGTTACGTGGGCCAAATGTCTTCACAAATAGCAAAGGTCTGGGGTAGAGGGTAATTACCCACCTGCCCCCTTGGCCAGCCTGCCCCTGCCTGGAGTTCAACATTCCTGCTCTGGATTTAAGTTGCTCTAACAGACCCTTTTGTAGTAACCAAAATGTGCATTTGTGCTTTGAGAATGATCACAATTGATGAAAAGAAATTATGTTTTAAAATAAATCTCCTGTAGCAGTATGTGAAAGTTGTCTTTCCTGCAAGTAGATATTATTTGAGTTCCTTGCTGCCCAGGCATTCTATTAACTGTCAGATATGAGATATATTTACAAGGAATTTGTTTTTATTCTTCGTATTTTTTTTTTTCAGTACAAAAATGTACCTACAAAAATATAATTTTATAGTGTATCAATTTTTAACAAAAGGTCATATTAATGCAATTATTTGTGGTAATTTTAATGAAATCCATACAAGATGGATTGTGAGTCTCACTTTTTATACTTAGATATAGTGTTGCTTATTTAACATACGGTATATTTATTCTCTTTAATTGCTTGCATTACAGATTACCCCCCAAAAAACATTTTTTCTTAAGACCTCAAAAATCTACAGGCCATAAATTGATATTACGCAAGATTTAACTACAACCATCAGTTCTTACACAGAACTCTGATACCGTAGAGTAAATATACATATTGGACTGATATTGAACACACAATATATACTGATAACTGCACATTTTCAACTATTACCACCATATAACACAGGCATAAAATACAAATGAAAAGAGATGAGGTAAAATTACATTAATCTGTCCTGATGTTGGACACAGAGTATAACTATACTGGAGCGTCCAGACAACAGGCTCAGCATGTAAATACAGTTTGAATACATCTGAATGTTTTGATACCAGGCACCATACGTATATCCCTATGATGTCACATAATCAGGTCTAAAAATAGATATACCCATGTTTCATGATATCACGGATGTGCATTTTATAAATACAGCCAAATCCCCAAGTATATTACATATATGAAATACATGAGTAAAAAAAAAGAAAGAGAGACAGCTCTATAATCTTAGTTTCACACCCAACCCTTACAACATATACATCCACTTCACATTTACACTGCTATCTCATCCTCCAGACTGTCCCCTAGCATGTCCCTATGTAGGACATGTGCCAGTCTACCATCGTGATCTTGTGCCCAAGAATCCCTTTCCTCACTGTCATCTGTGTTCGATTCGTATTCAGAGGCTATGCCAGACTCTCGGAACCTGTAGAGCTCCAAGCTGCCCAGTAGTTCACCCGTTCCCTGCCCTTCGCCTGGCACAAACCGGTAACACTGCACCTTCACCAGACAGTCTGTCCTACCTAAAGGGCTGCCCAGTTGAAAAGAGGGATCCGAATCAGTGAGTTGAGGCAGATCTTCAGGCTTTGGAGTGGAGGGGTCACACAAAACCGGGAGGACATTGGGACGGAATGTAATCTCCAGGAGACTGTCTTGAGATCCCACTAAAATTACACGGGAAATAAAATCAGCAATAAATCTATAATATGTTCATTACAACTTCACTGCATTTCCCTGACACACAATAATCATTAATGAGTCAGGTAGCTTAAGTCCTTCACTAATCTGACACTGAACCAGTCGATGAATGCACACTAGCCTTGCCCTGCCTTAGCTATATTACCTACATCACACCCGCACTAAATTCATATGACAAAACACACAAGACTGATCACATGTAAATACCAAATAACCAGTGCTATTCCAATAAATTCACTGGATTCTGGAAAACACCACTTACTAGGATTTTTTCCAGACAACTTGACCTCCAATTCCTGAACTTGTCTGACCAGCAGAGATATGTGCTGCAGTAGGTCTTTGTTCTGCAGAAGGAGTTGGTGGACTCTTGCCTGAGATTCCAACCTGGCAGCAGCTTCAGCCGACAGCTGGTCTTTCAGTAAATGGACCTGTGGAGAAGTATTCATTTAGCAGGCATAAGTAACAGTTTTGGTGGCAGGTTGTAAGAGTAACAGAAGAACTGAGTTATGTAGGGATATATAATGGCTGTGTTAGAGTGGAATGACCTGGGCAGCTGTTGTAAATGTATTTTTATAATTGTTTGTCTTAAAGGAAGGATCTATAAATACATATCCATAGATATATTGAGAGACAATGAAAAGGGAATGGGAGAATTTACAGATTACCGGAGATAATCAACATCCAAATCTTCAACCCCACTTTTCACAAATGGAGTATTTCTGGTATAGGTTTCTAAAAGGTGTCATCTGTTATGTTAGCTTTAACAATGGGTAGTGGTCATAACTTTCACACAGATTTCTTACCTGTGCCACGGCCACTTGAGTTTGCTGCTGTTGCTGCTGCAGTTGCTGTTGAAGAAGCTGGATCTGGTGGTGCAGAGAAAGCGGCGCACCGGGAGGTAGCTGACTGCTGGCCGGGAGAAGCAGCTTAGGAGAGGCCGAAATCACTTGGTCCTTCTGCATGGCCAAAAACACAAACTTTAAGTGGCTTTACATACATACCCATGCATTATACAATGCAAGAGCAGAGCGTGTATTTGCATATTAAAATGATTGGAAATCAATGTGCACAATCCATTCACCTTATTTTCATTTGTGTGATCGGTTTCTATACGAACAGCATCCAGATCAGTCACTCCGCGGCTAAATGCTGGACCATCCCCACCTGTGAGAGGACTGTCCAGCGCATCAATATCTGTCTCATCTGCAGGATGATCCACACTGGCAACCGTATGTGTCACTGGGGTAGGGACAGAAACAATTTAGGAGAAATGTCAGAGCCCAAGACAGACACAAGTGAAAAAAAGTGGTAGGGCACAGAGGTATGATAGCAGAGACAATACACATCTATACAAATAAAGTTGTTAGAAGTGATAGGGAAAACACAAAAAGTGACATAAGGAGACATCAAAAGAGAATAACATGGAACCAAGGAATGGTGTGTACCTATACACTGTAACTGCAAAGCAAACAGGTATGAAGGTACAGGACTGCTACTCCACCAATACTTTCAATATGCAAAGGGCTAAATGTATTTTAAAACAGTCTACAATTCCACCATTAAAACTATAAACTCTCTTCATAAATATCGTATGATCATCAATCTACATGAAAGATGGAAGGAGATGAGATGAAGCGATGACTAGTTAAGAAAGCAGAATCCAGGAAAAAGTTGGGCAGGAACACTTTTCCCAGTATTAGTAAACCATTCTCTATAGACTTGCACTGCCAGGTAGCTGCAGGTACAGCAGCCTCATGGATTGTCTGGCATTCTCTACTGCCCTCTTTCAAAGGTGGAGTAAGGGGCTGCGCATGTGCTGTTGTTTCATTTACGTATTTGACTACACAGCAAGAACACAGTGCTTGTTGTGCTGTGTGCTGTGGGGGTCCATGTGAAGGCCGCCTTAGTCTATGGGGTCCCACTCCTGCAGCAGATACCGAAGCTGGCTACTTTCTGGAGTATAATCAGTAACGGCAGAGGGAGCTTTTCACTTGCTGATCCTTTTAGACGACAAAAAGCAAATGGAAGCTGCATGGCTTTCTGCTTGTAATGAAAAGGCACAGATCAGTGTTGCTGCTTCAGGATCCCGTAGCCCGGATTTATATGTATTATATGCATGCATGGGGCTATGACTGTTAAGTGTCTGAATATTGGTGTGTGTGTGTGTACACTTGTACAATTTGCTTTCGCAATGTGGCCCCTTAGCTTTGTCTGTGGTCCCGTACAATGTATGATGTACCTGACACCAACTTTAGAAGAATGCGTCTTAAAAGTATTTTTCCAAAATGGAAAAACCCACCTAAATTATGTAGTGAGATAAAAAGGGAGCGACGTCAACGCTTGGGGGTCTAAATTGACTCTTTCACGCAGCATTCCCTGAGCTGGAGAGAGCTGGCGGTAAGTACATCACATGTCAGCAGATCTGTTCGTCATGCACTACAAATATCTGGGTGGAGAGGGGAAGAGGTAGATGCATATTGGGGTATTCTACAGAAACTCCCATTAATTTGCCAGGGAGACACCATGAACACTTAAAGGGTAGACAACTATCAAAAGCATTAAAGTGTATACACTGAAATAGGGCCCATAGAACAGTACTGCCCCAGGGCCCCATTTGATCTTGATTTGCCCCTGCGTTTTGAATTGTGATGGAGGAAACGCAATGATATAGCACTCATCCTTTGATAACACGTACCTGGTACTGCGGAATCATCAGTACTCTTCTCACTATCCACGTCTTCTTGTCCGTCCCCGCCTTGCTCGGTGTGCTGCAGACTCAACTTGTGACAAACCTCAAACGCTTGCCCCACCGTCCGGACAACTCGCATGGCCTGGCTCTGTGCAATACGACATAACGTACAATTATCATAAAACAAACCAGATGCCATGCTAAGGAACAGTGTCATCCCATCATTTGTCTTATACTTCTGTTAAATTATGAATATCCTTTTTATTCTGCTTTTGTTGATGTCAGTTAAACACTGTTGTCAATTTTATATTTTATATAAAATAAAACAATTCTGTTGAAAAGAAATTATATAGGTTATACGACCAAAAATACATGGACACCTGACTATCACACCATATATGAGCTTGTTGGAAATCCCGTTCTAAAACTACGGGTGGTAATATGGAGTTACATATGTTATCTGGTGCACAGAATTTTTAAATCTGACTTTGAGCAACTGATCCATTTTAACCAATGAGTCTTGAAAAATCGAAGGATCCTCATGACTGTTTAAGCTATAGCAACTTGCGCAGCTTTGTACATAGAACGGGTTTTAGCGCATTGTTTGTCATGCATTGTCCTGCTGTCTTCATAGTAAGACTGGGAGAGGGTAATAAAAACTACAGGCAGGGAAGACATAACACAAGTGACTTTTTATTGCCTGAAGTAGCAATAAAGGCAGATGAATGTGACCATGTTCAAGTCAAACAATGAGAAAACACAAACTCAGCTTATATTGAATCTTATTTCTGTCCAGACAGGAGATTCTCCATGGCAACTGTTCTATAATAAAGCCTTGGAGCAGTCTATTCTCTTCTTGTTGGTATAGGATTTTTTTGGGTTTATTCACCAAATACTAAGATATTGGCGAGATGAAAGAAATTATTATTTAAGGCCACCCTAGGAGGGAAAGAGGCCAGACCACACCAACAATGAAGGCTCCTTATTGCACGAGAAGGACCCCACCAAATCCCCATAAACGTTTAAACAAATTCAATAGATGCTCAACAATAGGATAAATTAGTGCAATTTAGGAGTGGTGACTGATGTTTGAAAAGTATACTGAGTTTAGAGCAGTGTTTCTGTGCATGTATTTGTTCCCTTAATATTATCCTTAGCTAGTGTTTTCCAAATACCGGTATAAAATTACGGAATTGAAACATATTGGCTTTTTCTAAAAACCGAAGGTATTCACCGATACTGAAGATTGAATTTATCCAAAGCCTGTGATTATTAAAAGACTACATTTCATTTGAGAAGCCTTTACATTAAATCACCTGATTAAAAATTATTTAGCATATGTAGAGCTGTATGGGATCCATCAAACTTGGGCCTTCTCGTGGCAGGTAACCTGGTGGTTCCCTAGATACCCCACATTCTATCATGTCCCACAGAAACAGATTAGGCTTTCCTAAAATTACACAATTTATGACAACTTGGGTGTCACACACTCATAGGATCGCAGATACCCATTGTCTCGTGGGGGCAAGTAAAGCCAATTGGTTCCCTTTCGCCCTTATTTAAACAACGACCCCACCAACGTCCCTTGCACGAAGCCCCTTTTCAGCTTCTACTTCGGGTTCAGAGTGTGCTGGTACAAGTCATACCAGCCATGCTTAAAGAAACAGGACCCCTGTATGAAGGGAATAACATTAAGCATACCTCTGACGTAAAGCACAATAACTTGGTAGATTTTATTTTTTGAAAGTTGATGCATATCTGAGGGGCTACAATGCAGTGAGATTATTTAGGAGACTGGGAAATGCTGTTTAAAGGGAATGCTACGATATGACACACATGCATTACCTTCTTCTTTGACTTGAAGACATTGCAGCGGAAGATGTTACTGGTTCCATCTCTGGCAATATAGCTGAAGATCTTGAGATCCTGGGAGTCATGCGATACATAGAATATTCTTTGGGCAAATACAACTTAGTTAGAGATTAGAAATAATGTAAAGAAGATACTCAAAAGGAAAAAAAATGATAAAATTAGAGCTAAAGTGAGGTTACATGTGTATTAAATGTATATATAAATTATGATTTAATTGATAATACATTACACATAAGAAAAAGCAACCTTTCTCTCCGCATGTCCTGATTAGATCTCTTACTGAATTGCAATGCCACCTGGCCACTGGCCATTGCTGGAACAGTCTATTAGTTATGGGAAGAAGCTGCTGGATTCAAGGCCAGTTTAACATGCTAAGTGCCCCTAGGCACTTACCTGTGCACTTTGCTGTACCCCAAAAAAGTAAAAATTAGAAAGGAGGGTATTTGGAGCAGAAACAGCCAGTTGCTGTGCTTGATGAGGATGTTTTTTTATGTTAAATACAATCATGACCTTCCTCAAGATCTGGTTCAGATCACCATAAGCCCAGTCTATATTATTCCTGTAAACATACATTTTATTAGCACGTCAAGAAAAATGAGAGACAACTTGCTTGTTCTCCATGTCAAAAAAAACCCCCTTTTTATTACATTAAACAATGTATTATATAATGTATTACTAAATAATATTTGGTAAATCAATAAAACTAACCTGTAAATAGGATCTTGCATAACTAGCATCTTGTTCTGATCCCAAGCCCACTCCTTCTTCTGCAAAAAAAACAAAGCTGAAAGTTAATTTTAGGAATTTAAGTCATCAGTCTTATTAGTCTTATTTTAACACAAAAGCCTTTAAATGCTGCAGCGGTTGGGTAAATCCCATATAGCTTAGTTTGAAAAAGCTTTGCAATTAAACTGGATGTTAGCAGACCCGGTGTGGCCAGCAAGGGTTTTAGTACAGAACACAATCTGCCAGCAAAGTGATAGGTTGAGCCACCATCGCAAAGTACTTGCAGAGTGACCATCAACAGAGTTACGCCATCATGCTAGATTTACCATCATTTAAAAGAAAGGGAGCATTAGCTTACAAAACCAGGCAAAATAAAGGTAAATTATCATAGCGACTAGTGCTCCTTTAAAGTCTGTTTTTCTAACCTTTTTCTTCTTTTTTAGGATCACCTTTACCCCATCCACAGACACCAGGATATTCACTTTTTTCTTTTTGATGTTCTTGGCTTTGAATTCATACTGTGGGGAAAAACAAGAGCTTTAGCGGGAGAAACTAAATGAGAGAGACTAAAAGGACGAAAGACTTTCAGGCAAGTATATGAAACAAAGAAAGACATGAAGACCTAAATTTAAATTAATCAGCGTTACTGGATTCCTAACGAGTTCTGAAATGTGTGTGTCAAATATCTTAATCGTTACTACTGAACCAAATTTGCGTAGCTGAAATCGCAAACAAGAACCAAGCAAGCATTAACAACCCATGAAAACGCTAAACCTATTTCATGTCCACAGTTCGACCCGAAGCCTCCCTTCGTGCCTTGGCTCCCAAGCACGTGCCCACACCACAACCTAAGAGGTTGAAATTACTCCTGCACCCTCCCTGTCCCCTCCATGCCGAGGTCAGTCACCACCTCCAAGCATCACAAGAACCATGCCATCAGCCAGTGCATTGCCATCCCAAAGCTTCTTCACTCTCATCCCTGCGTGTCTAAGCCCCACAGCAATACAAACCAAAAGGTAACAGCACCCTACAAAGAACCAGAAAATTATTTGTCATCAACCTTCGCAGTTAAAGAGAATATCCCAGGTAAGTGCAGTAAAATATTAATCTTGGACAAGTGATTACATTTACTCTAGGATCTATTCACTAAATAGGGTTTAAAGGAGAGTTGTGCTTCGGTTCCTTGATCTCACTATTTAATATGGAAAGCCAATTCTGGTGAGTTTCTGCTGCAGGGGAACATGGCTTGCTCTGTATAGTGCATAGAAATCAGTGATTTCTTTAGTCTCCTTACACATTGAATGATGCATTATACAATACCAAGTATGCTTTCCTTGCTGGTGAAAACTGTCAGTGTTGACCCTTCAAAATAAATAGCGTGATGAGGAAGCTCAAACAACAACTCACAACTGCACGCTCCTTCAAATTGCTCATTTAGTAAATAGACCCCTTTGTATTACCAAAACCTCTCAGCATGCGCATCCAAACTACTATCCAATATCTGCATTAAATAAGATTTCTGTAGAGCACAGTCTGCAGCATGCGGCCATTAACACACCGAGTCACCACTGACCTGTTACTTTAATCCATAGCGTTCACATCCCACCAGTGAGAGCGCAAAAGAAAGAGTGAATCAGAAGCTAATAAAGACTTCTTATTTACAATGGGCAGCTTCCATCTCTCAAACATCCACTATGCAAGGACAAAGGGGAGAGTATATTTGGGTGTAAAGTGTATAAAATAGAAACTATTGGTGTTACCAAGTGATTGATCCAGAAGCCATTACAATAAAATTCATTGCCAACAAAAAAAAAAGATAATATATTGGTTGCAAAAGACAAAGCTTCACAGGTAAATATAATGTGTTGGTTTAAAATATATATACAGTGAGCGGAGGATATTCATCTGCTCTTGGGTTGAGTTGTAACTAAGAGATTTATTTTCCAACAACATATGGAGAACTGCACGACTACCTCCTGTTTCTTGAGTCCCAATAGATGGTAAAATGCAGAATATAAGGGTTGGAGCTAATGAATAAGTGCTATGTTTAGCTCAAAACGCGTTAAGAAGTTAGTTCGTCTAGATTCCTTGGCACTTTATTTCATAAATATACATTCAGAGTGCGGGACCTGTGTTTGTCTTGAAGATCGTAGATGCTAATCAATATAGTTAGGAAGTTAACAGACTCAGAGTAAGCGAGGGTTCTCCCCTGGTGCACATTATTATTATTGTTTATTGTTTTATTTAGCATTATCATATTCCGTAGCGCTGTACATCTCCAGCATGCAGCAGTCAGGATAGAAGAGGAGCTGACAATGTCTGCTATAGCAAGGAGGAACTTCACAGACAGCCATGTGAAAACCTTACCTGGTTTACGTACCACATTTTTCAAATATTCAATGGTCGCACTAACCAGCCCTGCCTACCCTCGTGATGGGCTGCACAGATCCATCGATATCAACATGGATGGGTGAACTGAGGGGCATTGGAAGGAGTCCAATTGTGAAAAAAAAATACCATAGCTGAAGCAAACATTCCCAGGGTGCAAGCAGCAGCAGAACAGAAAAGATCAGAAAAGTCTGAAAGCAGCCATATAATAACACAATGATTTATTTAAGAAGGAGGACAAAATGTCGTTAATCATTCTAACGCTATAAAAAAAGATTTACAACATTGTTTGATTTTCTAGTTTTTGGCGCCACGTAGTTTTAAAATAAACATCCGACGGTTAAATCACAGTTCTTGGTAAATTGTCAATGTGCCTTTTGAATCTCCGAGCATTGCTATAATTAGTGGCTATGGATTTGGCACAAAGTTGAAGAAGCTTAGATACATGATGAAGGGCTATAAGTTCTGTAAACTCTTTCTTCGGAGTGTGTGGTAGCCACAGATTTCTAGTTTGGTATGGAGGGTACTTGATATTGAACCCACTGGTGTGACCTCAAATAAAAGAGTACTCCATGTGAAACAATAAGTGGTAAGAGTACGCTGGCCCACACAGGGAGTTGTATGAAACAGCTCAACTTTTTTCAGACTTAACTATATATGAATGAGTATAATTCAGATAAAATTACCAGTTAGAATTTAATACATCACACGCAAACTGAATGTACAATGCACTACACATTCTTCATAAAACACACAAGATTTGTGGTTTCAGTTCCTTTATGAAGGTTCAACCCCAGTGGGCTTCTGTTTCAGAAAGAGCTTGGTGGGTCTCGTATAATGCAAAGTTATATGTTAAAGTTAGATTTCTTTCTCCACATCCACTGAATTATGCATCATACAGAGCCAGATTACAAAAAAAAGTCAGAAACACATCCGCATCTACCTTACGTAGAAGAAAAAAATAAATATGCCCTCTTAATATATATATACCGTATATTTATTATATATATTATATATATTTATTATATTTTCTAAGCAACATTTGGCTACTTATGAAAAAACATTTGTTGAAAAAATTTAATGTGTGCATTTAGTCAAAAGTAAAATAAAGCATTTAAAAAAAAATATTTTGATATATTATGACAAACAATATATAAATAAAAGTTGCTAACTAATTGGCCAGCTTTCCAAAATGCTCACGTGATTTTATTCAAAAGGTTGTATTTCATAGTGCAAATTTGTATCAGTTGATTATTTGAATAACTTTAACTAAAGTTTTCTATTTTCATTCTTGCTGTGCGTGTGTGGTCATGAATGATGCTGGTGAGATAGTCTTGTAGTTGTACTTTCAGTGGAAAGCTTTACAGATATTGCTTACACCAAGCACTAATAAGTAGCATACAGAACCAGAATGTAAATCTTTACAATATAAGTTACTTGGATACTTAATATTCTGCTACATGAGAGCAAGATGGCTCTTCCCCCAAAGAGTACCGTATTTGAAAGAATAAGAATGTATAGAAAAATGCAAGATTGATATCAAATTTACAGAAAGAAATCCCTTAAGGAATACATTTGGTGTACAATTGTTAAAGAATGTTGAAGAAAATTAAAACATGCCAATCACACAGTACCCCACTCCATAGATATGTATATTTTAAAAATAACGTTATGTTGTCCGCCAACCCAAACATTAATAAAAAATAGTGTACTACGTAAGGGAGTTTTGCTAAACATAAATTAGGTTTTAGCAGTGGAATATATCATGTGGGGGGCATACAATATTTCCCACAATTTTCAAATTTGTTATACCGTATTTTATTCTGTAAATAGATATAATTTGTGTGGTTATACTAAAATAAAAAAGAAAGAAAATTGGGCCTGAAGGAAGATCCAGAAAAAAACCCCAAAAATACTGCTTGTGTGAAACAGCTTGGGTCCTCAAGGGGTTAAAAAGTGTTTCAACAAGTTATAACTAACTAACGCAAAAACAATGATACGTTTTGAGTAAATTGTGTATCAACATACAAAGCTGGATTGTTACAGAATGAAAGAGAACTTTTCCAGATTGCCAAATAAATGCATCAGAGTAGTCCGAGTATGTTCCTAGTGACACCGGCACACTTCTATACTTGCTGGTAATCCGATTGTATTCCAACACATCTAGCCAATAGGATGTTGACAGAAAAAAAACGTGTGATTGTTATCAAGGAAATCACCAGAGTTTCCAGCACTTCCTTGGTAACGGTTGCGATGGATAATTAGTCGTCTCATTTCAATAAATGAGAATGAGGAAAACACCATCGAGGTGACTCATACACTGCTTCATTCACACATGGACATAAAAGGATAACCTGGAAACACGTTGTGTAAAGCAATTAGTGTTAAGAACCACTAGAAAAACCCTTACGTCAAAAAAAAAACAACTGAAAAAATTAAAGGACAAATAGAAGTTGAGTAAAGGTAACCTTTTGCTACCCAGAAATATACCTTAAATCATTTATCTCATCTGAAGATCTTGTTTTTCTTTCACACCATATATCATTTCTATTATCTGTATGCCTGTTCCAAACACATTTTTTAATAAAGGGATTACTATAAAGAACTCAAATCCCAGTTGGTTACAAACCAAAGCAACAATAATGAATACACACTAAAATGTAATCCAATGCATAATACAAGTTCTACACTGAAACCAGCTCTGAAACCTAAACCAAGTACTACACTGACCTAGATCCACCATAACAGACCAGCCAATGCCATGTGAACCAGGATCTACCACAGCATAGTAGCCACTGGTAGGAGAACCTGGGGTCCACCACAGCAGACCAGCCAAAGTCATGCGAACACAAGTCAACCACAGCTGATAAGTCAATAGCGTATGAAGCTTGCCCTCTGTAAACCTGGATTAAGTCCAAAAGTCATATCAGTAACCAGTAACCTTTGGCGCAGCATTTTCCTAGCACACAGGTGAGTAAAGAAACACAAATTGCAGATATTGTGTTCAACACTGCATGTAAAGTATACCATGAAGGACTCCTTCTAGCTGATCATCTTATCTCGGTGTAGTTTCTCCCCATGCACATTTTATGGTCTAGGAAGAGCACTGAACATATTTGCACAGTAATTACCAATAATAACACTGTTTCTGTGGGCAGATGGAGGCCCCAGAGCAAGACAGCTTTGATTAGATCTAAATACCTGGGGACGCTATGAAATGAATACATTTCTCAGTGAGTCAGCTGTAAAAAAATGCTTTATTATTATGATGTCTTTTTGATAAAATGGAAGGTACATTTCTTACAATGTGGGATCTAGCTCAAGGGTCTTTAACACAGTCAGTGTGTAACTTATGTAACTTGATATAAAGATGCCATTAGTCACATTACGCAAAATAAATCTTCACTAGAGCATTACAGCTATGATGTTAAAAACAGCATAAAAAATGCAAGATGCATTTACACACTAGTCAAGGTGTAACATTACACAGTGAGAGACCTATAAAAGGCATGTAACCTAAATGGGGCGCTCTTCCCCAATAGGGGCTCAAACATGTGAAAAACAAATAAATAATAATAATAATAATAATAATAATATTAATAATAATAATTAGTATTGTATTATCGTATCTCAATATAAAAAGTAGGGGATTTTTTTCTATGCACTCACAATAGTCCAGAAAGACCCAGGCTCCTCAGAATCAATCCTTTTTCTAAAAAAACAATAATTAAAGAATATAGCACAGGATCGCATTTCAGAAGTGCAAAATCTCAAAAGAGCAGCAAATATGTAAAAGTTCGTCCTCAAATAGTGATGGACTGTAATAGTCAAGTCTTGTTTCAAGCGGCTTCTTCGGGTGGTAAGTTGCCAAAAATATAGAAAAAGAGTTAAAAGTTTTCTGCCAATCATCTTTTGAGTGTGAGTCACCTGGAACCTCTCCGGTTTTCGTTCCAGCGCATCAATCAGAACAAACCCATTAAATTTGATATACCGTACACACACACACACACATATATATATATATATATATCCTATATATACACATACATACACACAAACATAGAGAGAGAGAGATACACTTGCAATGCTCTGGACACAAAACAAGCAATATTCATTACTACTCCTGGAGCATTGTATGTGTGGCAGCACAGTTCAGAATGCACACTTAATGTGAGCACACACTTAAAGAAGCTAGCACAGCGGGATCCAGGCTAGCCCTTTTAATCAAATATAACCGCAAGTGCCTGGAGTTGGCAAGAACTGGGCAAACATTCAAAATAAATACAATTTAAAAGAATTCATACATTTTATTTACAAAGACTATAAGAAGAGAAAGCTTTACAGCTGCATTCATGGTCATAGAATTAGTCCTGATGGAAGTGTAGGCAGAAAGTGACATAAGCAAAGACAAGAATATATTAACTAGTTGTGTTTATGACTCAAAGGTAATTGAAGTGACTCAGAGCATCGCCACTTCTTATACATTCTCCCTTTGTAATCCATAGGGGTGCTACTTGTGAAGACTGTTGCTTGGAGAGCCTATACAAGAGGAAGCTGTTAAAATGGCACATGATGCATGTGCACCAAATGATTAAAAGGTTAAAAAAAAAAAAAAAAAAAGGGAACACTAAACGGTAGGAAAAAAGAAAAAAAAAAAGAAAATAACAGCTTTTCATTTGGACAATGCATGTGAAGCTTGGGTTGCATGAGAGGGCACAGCACCGGTTGCCATAGAAACCACTGAGATCATATACATGGAAATAGCGGCTCTATACACAGCCCCCAGTTGCTTTCAGTACATCACAGTTTGGAGGACTTCATTCTCCTCCATAAGGGCCGCTTGCTCCTTTTTCTACTACAGCACCATTCTGTGTCTACTGCCATAGCAATTGCTGTTGACGGCTGCCTGCTCGTTAACATACGTTTAATAATTCCACTTCAAAGTGGCAGGCGCTAAACTATACTTTCAACTAAACTACGAGGGAATGGGAGCGGCTGGAGACAGAAATAGCCTATCTTCCTGTAGATTAAATGCTCACGGAAGAAGGAAATTCCTCTCCTGTTTTAGTTTTGTTAAGGACATGATCTGTTATTTGCCGTGGATGTCGCTATTAAATAAACAATAAATAATGCATTCACCAAGCCACAAGTCTTACATCCAGACAGCCCTCAAAGACTATACAGAGTTAGATGTCAAGGAAAGGTATAGAGGTGCGGAGTAAGGGGTTTATCCACCTCTGCTCAAGTGGAGATATACATGAAATTGTTCTGCTTAAACCACTTGAGAACTACGTGACCTTCACAAGCAACCCAAAATGCTCATTCATCCCAAGATTTTGTTAATTGAATCAATCAGTACCATTTTTCTTTTCTTCTGGCAAGTGGCCCTCAACAGACCTTGTAATCCAACACTTTTCCTTACAAGCAAGTAAATCAACTGAAGGAGTCGGATCCAGCCTTAATCCAATTCCTACAATGACTACACTCCCCTTCTGATGAACCCGGCAAAGTGAATTCCATGGCTCATACTCCCACACTAACACATTCTTAAAATTCCTTCTCTATACTGAAGCCTGGTACAAATCTATGACCCCCTCACCTCGGTTTATAAGCTCTCCTCCTTGTCCTCATTCTCCCTCACTTTTTTCCCCTGTAAATTTGTTTTCTCCCATATCTGGCTTCCTGAACAAATATGAATTGGCGACTAAGGCCTTTGACAACCAACTAGAACCCTTTGACATCCTTTTGTGCACGAGTTCCACCACACAGAGTAGAGCTTTCAACAGAATGCCATGCTGGTCAGGGAAACTAAGACTTCCACGAATGTTAATGAATGAATGAAGGTTAAAGACAATAAAGTCTTCTTATGTTACAGTCCCCTATGTTCACATTGCCAATATATGAATGCAGGGGTTACCGTCTTCATAATCCCCAAGCACACAGAGGAAAATCGTATGTGATGAGACGGTGTTCTCGTTTTCTTCTTCTTTTGATCTCCTATATGGTTGTACAATGTACGTTAACAGTACATCGCTCAGCTCCAGAAATAAATGTAACATCTGGAGGATTTGCTTGGAATTAACATTCAGGAATTTATATTATTGTAACAATGCGAGTGCTTGGAGATGGAGCCGGTGATGCCTCACTCGCATCCCTGTCAAAGGATTAACTTGAAGCTTATCTGTTCACGTGACCGTAATCACATACAAGTAAATCCTTCAGATTTTGCTACACCTCAGAATAAAAAAGGGCTGAGTAAATCCCAGTGCTGCTAAAATTTGACTGACTCCTAAGTGTTTGTTCAGGAGGTCATTTGATATATCTCTTCCTGGATGCTGTTGCGGGGAAAAAAATAAAGCCTGGCTTCCAAAGCAATTTATTCAGCTATAAGTTTGACCATGTAATTAAATTTAAGGCTACAATGTTAGATTGTAGAAAGTGGGTGAAGGGAGATAGTAGCATATAGTATCCTATTATATGCCTATGGATACAGCATGGAAAGGGGCAGTAGCCCAATGCAATAGCTAGGAACTTAATGCAATGATTGGTTACTCCATGGGTCCCCCAATATGTGGTCAGTGGGTTTACTGTGTAAACAAGGAACCAGTTGTGTTGCAGCTGTTAAACGGTGGCTCTATGAGTGAGTGAGACCGTGAATGAATTGCTCTATGAGTGAGTGAGACAGTGAATATATAAGTGATAAGGGGCAGAGGTGGCACAGGCAGGCTGTTAAGGGGTGGAGATGGCACAGGCAGGCTGTTTAGGGGCACAGAAAAGCTGCTTGGGGCAAAGATAGCACAAGTCATGGAGCACAGTACGCAACTGGATATATCTACTACTTCCCGTGCAACTGCTCTGTTCGGTCTTTGTTGTTGCCCTTGTGTGGGGTATACCAAGAAATAACCTTCATTCGGTTAGTATTTTTACTCTCAGTTAATGTTAAGATCGGTTCCCCTCTTACCACTGCCAGTCAAAGCCTTGTTTAAAAAAAGCTCTTTAACTGCAGAACATTACTTTCAAAGGGAATACTTTGCGGCGCGGATCTCCTCACCCTGCACAGACCACACACTCACCTCAAGATATCAGCTCCAGTGCAGACGTTTTGGTTTTCCTTTATTATTAATCACACTTTATTTATGCTCTTGCTACGATAAACACGTTTTTATCCATTCATACTTTTTTCTTTAATATCAAAGTGCATTAAAATGTAATTGAAACATTTTGCAGCTTGCTGATTTTCTTTAACTTGCTCTCCTCTGAAAAAAACCCATCCCTTTGTTATGCCCTGCATTGAAGCAGCAGCAACTCATGCATGCTCGCAGTATCAATAGCATACATCTTATTAGCTGTTGCTGCTGGATAGAATGGGAGTTCTAGGGAGCATGTGCAAGCAGCATACTATGGTACACTTCCTGCTTCCAGTAAAGGCAGCTGGGGGAGGAGTTAAATGGGACACAAATCTCCTTTTCTAATTCCAATAAATAAAGATAGCCTACTCCAATCTGAAAGCAGTTTAATGCACTGGAGCCCATGCAGAGCGGACTCCAATTTGCACTTAACATTTAAATAGGGCCGGAGTGCTCCTCTAGCCATATTGGACTATGAATATTCCCTTGGCATGAAAATGAGGAAGATGGGAAAAGTACCACCTTTTTAGTAAAGTAAAACCTCCTTACTTGACATCTAAGCCACTGACCCTCTAATCTTAGATTATGACTTCTTGTTCTAACAATTAAGGTTGATTATTATATATTTACTTGTTCCACAAAAAACTCAGTGAGATCTCATGAGATGCGTGTGATTAGCTATGAATTCTACACAAAACCTAAGACGAAAGAAAATACCTTATTTACCTGCGTCTATTAGATCACATTCCAAATGCCCCTGAATATCTTACTGTGCAACATTCTCTAAAAATAAATTCCGTGGTTTAATGTATATCTATGATTGTCAAGGGTGTTTTATTAATATTTTTAAAGTATAAACCAAACTGCAAGAATGCAAGGTCCCTTGAAATAAATGTGCTAAAGACTTAAACCATTGCCATTAAAACAACCCCAGAAGCATGTAATACTCAACTGAAGTATCAATAAAATTGTGGAACCTCTGCTCCATTCACTGAGGAATCTTTTCTCATCTTGACGCATCACTTTAGTATATATTTTACATATTTTCTTAGAGACCCAGTTAATTAGTTTGACGTATTACCCAGCAAACTGTCGATACTCCCACTAATGATGTTGTTATGTCAAACAAATTCCTGAATCTTGTTTATACAGTCCTGTAAGTAACCTTCCACTATAGGGGTCAGGGCTTACAGGTCTATAGTTTCTGTTGCCCATACCCTAAATATACAGCAAATGACTTCCATATTTTCACACTAACCAATGTCAGACACTGTATCCAGGGCTAGCCCTCAAATAGTGCCCATGTAAAAAGCCTCACAAACATTCTAAGTCTTTCATATATTTAGAAGGCCAATACAAGCAAATATCTTTGGTGCCTGGCTCCCCACGTTCAGGAGGCTTCTCTTGCACCATGGTCAGTCGTCAACCAAACCAGTGCAGAAACCTGACTGACCTCTACACCCTAGAGCCGTTATCTGGGTGACTGCTGGCACCTCGCTGGTCCATCCATCCATCACAAGCAGCAGCCAGAATCTGAGACTGGCCCTGAACGGGGCAACCCCCTTGCATAACACAAGTCATCCGTCCACAGAATGAGCATGCAAGCTTCATTTGCCCCACAACACTTATCACCCCTTTTGTACAATCACACAAATGTACAACACAACCGTCCATCTCTTCAGCCATTATTTACACAAAACACTCTCGTTCCACAAACAACTCCGTACAATCTCAAGAGGCGCATGTGATTAGCTACCAGTTCTACATAAACCCAAGACAAAAGAAAATACTTTATAACATCCTCCATGTTAAATAAAGTTAAAAAAAAAAAAAACAATTTAATATGGAGGATGTTCAATAAAGTTAAAAAAAAACAAACGATGCTTTAATTTAAGTCCCGGGCAGGCGCCCCTGTTGCCATGGCGCCCTATACAGGTCGCACACACCTAAGGCCGGCCCTGTATACATATCCAGCTTATTGTTTGACTTACTCTTATTCTCCTCATGGCTGCAACAATCTCCACTCTGCTGTTGGGCCGCGGGACGTCCAAACTCCCGATGTACTGCAAGAGACACGCAGGATGTCATTGTATTGATATAAATTGGTACATTGCATATAACGGAGTGCCAGGTTCCCATATATTGTCAAAAACACACATACAACACGAGGTCTCATTTGCTTCACAGAAGGAGTAAAATGTTTACACTGAACTTGGCTGCCATACCAGAAATACAAGAAATGTCAGAAGCTTAGAAAACGTGGTCAGCAGGGGAACCGTAAAGGGAGCGAGAGCAGCGTACAACACAAAATGCAGAGTTACAAAAATCGCAGTCAAGCGAGGTCACCTCCTATACTGCCATATTTATTATACGAGGACGGTTTTACCATCTGCTTCTAAGTACATCCTGAGAGTTTATACAATAGAGTTACGTATTTCTACACACAGAACCCTGGAAACTGTACCGCTTACATACAAGAACACGTTTCCTTAAACACAAGGACAATACTTTAGGGGTTTTACATAAGGGTATGAAGTATTAAACTTTTGATACACCATTGTTTTCAATGGTTGCCCACTAAAAAGGTATCAGCTTCATTATATTACATTTATTTATATAGTGCCAGCAGATTCCATAGTGCTGTACGATCAGAGGCGGTAGGATAAATGAAAATCACAAACAATAACAAACTGGTACAAAAGGAGAAGGTGGCCCTGATCTTGGGAGCTTACAATCTAATCGGTTTAGTGAGGAGTAAAGACTTTATTTTCACTTGGGGCAATACAGCAATATGCATTTTTCTGCATTAGGGTATATGAGAGTCCATGCAGCCAATCGCTCTATGTCTTCTATGAGGAACAAATGTCTTTTGTGATCTGGCTTTAAACCACAATAATGCTTGTTGACTTACAATGGTCTCTGTTTGGAAACAAGTGTGGTACTGTTAACCAATGGGACAAATGTCTTGCGATGTGCCAAATGTGATTTTTAGTTTTGTTTTTCCAATGCCATAAGAAGGTCAATGGGAGTAACATGTAAGAAACCCAACAAAGACCCCATGCTAGCTGGGTAACATCATGAACAATGGTTATTAGTTATGGCCTTCAAGCCATTTTGGCAACTATTACAGAATTAAAGTGACAATGCTGAAAACCCTTTAAAGGTCAGTGGCACCCCATATTTTTCACTGTCCTGCAGTAAAACAAGGAGAATTTCTCGGCAGCTAACCCTTAGAGACTTTGGAGGCTGTGCCTTCCAGCTATGGAAGGTACAGAGACGCTCTGGGAATATATGATAAAAAAATTTTAAACTAGTTTATGGGCTCATCATTGAAATTATGTGGCCAAAAATCTATTTCTTTCTCCCCCAGAGCTCTCTGTTTTCTCTCTTTCTTCATTCATTCACTCACTCCCTCTCCCTTCCCACCTCACTTTCTTCCTCAACTCAATTATAATCTCTTTACCTACATTACCGGTATTTTTTACTTATTTATTTTCCTCACCCTTCCTCTCCCTAACATTCGGAACCTGCGCCAGATTTCCTTGGATGTCATCCAGCAGTGTTACATTTTTATTGGGGCCTTTAGGTGACCAGTCCCTACAAAACAGGGGCAAAAATACAGCTGCCTCAGAACTTCCTAAACGATATTTAGTAAGTAAAAATGTAATAGATAAAATAAATGTTCATTAAATCAACGTGACAACACAATGATTTAAGAGGGTGAATTTGATTTCACACAGTGATAAGGCCACATATATATATATACACACATAGCAAAGATTATATATATATTATATATAAAATATCTGTTTCTTTTATCTATTTTCTGTGCTTTGAAATACTCAGCATTGGTAGGGTATATACAGGCTGTATAATATATTAGGGAAAGATTTGTTCAGGTGGTAGTTTGTCTTTATACACAGAAAGCCTTAAAGAATTTACTGGGAACTACCACAGCAGGGAAATAAAAATGACCTTAGTTAAGCGATATAGTGAGAACAGTAAAAAAAAAAAATGGTGGCATAAGAGAGATTATGTGTAACATGAGACAGACCAAAAACCAGGCCGTGGAGATACAGAGAAATGTTACTGACAGAGAAGCAACACAAAGGATTGGGGGGGGTGGCTGGGGATCAAGGTGATCTAAACATTAATTTCCCAAGAACATCCTCAGCAATCTAGTGCGTAATGCAACATTTTTAACTAATTACCTTCCAAAAGGTAAACAAAGCAGAGATGCATAACATTGTTATACAACTGAAGTAATTGATTCTATGTGACACCGGTAAGCGTGTGCATAATATATATATATATATATATATATATATATATAATATGCACACACACAATCTATGTTTATCAGGTATAGATCATAGTATTTCTGATGCGGGGCATGGGAGTTTCAGGTGCACAGTTTGCTTTAAAACTCAGCCTTTATAAACTTAACCTGTTTTGAAGAAAGTGAAAGTGTTTATAAGGCTGTCACATATAGAACTATCATAAAAGACGACACCGGCTAATTAATTTATTTATGCTGTAATCAAGATTCTTTCCTTTTTACATTTACTGTAAACACTAGGCTATTTAGGCTTTCATAGAAAGCAATGAACTAAACTGACATAGTCTATTACTCATTAAGCGGCACTCGCTCTTATTAAAAATCGCTTAAAACTGCTTTGGCCAGCATTCTACAGACTGGGATTTCTTAAAGTGCACCTGTCATCAATAAAGTGAGGGTGCAGTTCTTGACAGTTTTTCTAGACAAACCGTGAGTGCATGTAGAGTTTACTTAATAAACATACAGAGGTTGTTTACTTAACCATAACGTTTAGGGAAATGTAGGCGACAAAAAACAATTTGCTGATTTCCCAACGCGTGGCTAAAGGCTACAGGTCTCCTGTGAGAAAAGTTATGGTTTACATGGGATGATGTCATGATTTTTATCTATACATGGTCCAGCACAGTCATTCTATTACAAAAGAACTTCATGACTAATATACATCCCTGGGAACTTACCTAGGTAGGCTACCCGGAACTCCCCCATTTCTGGGTGTGTGGGAGGGGGCGTGGTTAGCTGGACATATGGGTGTGTCTAGCTATTTGGGGTGGTACTAGCCTTAAGAGGGAGTCGCCAAATGCCACGCCTCTGCCCTGAGAAAAGGAAAAGTGACTTGGAGACCCAGGGAAGTAGCAGTTCATTTGGAGATTAAATATATGTTACATTGCTCTGTTTTTGTACAATGCACCATTGTGGTTAAGGCAACATAGGTTTCTACAGAGAATGCGCCACATTAGACATGTTCTTTATATATGTGCCCTGTAGTGTGAAAAGAAAGAATTCCAACTTTCCTCTAAAATCAGTACTTAAAACGTTTACAATCAGAAACAGACCTTTGCCTAACTTGCACATATTTTTCTACAACAGGGTTTGTTCACTGTTAACCAGGAATTCATTATCTGAGCTCATTTTTATATGACAGATATCGTGTTCTACGAGGAACAGAGCTTGCATTTATACTTGCCAGAGGACATCCTAAGAGAAACCTGGCCAGCCCCGGATAAAACAGGTCGTATTACCTACAGCAACAAAAAGGTGCAGGTGGAGAAACCAGAGGACCTTACTCACATGGCACCCAAACCCAGCAAAATATAAAAAGTGACCACGCAATGCACAGAAGGGTCACAGCACAGTGCTCGCTAAAGTACAAAGACCCAACCTTGGTCACAAGCTCGTTATTTAATCAGATGAAGGAACCTATCATTCATTTATGAAACAGACCATGAACGACTTATAAGCCGGTCTCCTGCTGCCATTGCAATGTGATGGAAAAGGCACATTCTCCAGCCCGCAATATGCTTATTAAAATATTCGGCCCCCAGGCCTCTTCTCTGTATTAAGCATATAAAGCTGTGCTAGTGGAATTCCAATGCATGATTAAGCTGAAGGCATGGAAAAAAAAATGCCTACATATTTTCAATTCACAGATCCTGGTACACAAAATCCCCACTGTAGCAAACCTTATATTTAAACCAAAGAAACAGATCCCTTATTTTTCCCCCCACAAAGGAGACGACAGGTGAACGTGAATTGAGATTTTCGAGATTACTTTAAGAACACTGTTGGTCATCTATACATTGAATGGGCAGTAATGCCTGGTTTAAAGGGGACAAAATAGGTTTGCTGTTGGTTGCAGGAATAAACCGAGCAGTTATCTGGGCATCTATGATTATGTACAGGTAAGCCAAAATGTATACGGGAAAGGGAGAGGCTTAAACACGTGTGTGTGTGTGTGTATTATATATATATACACACATACATATACACACACACCATACAAAGCCTAATTCTGCTGCTGCAGTTGATATAATGAACTTATTATCATAGTAACCATTGGAACAGCTCGACCCACAGGGACATTCAATTGAGATGAGTTGTCAAACTTTGCTTAATAATTGCTCTTTATATCGTACTCCAGAT
>VKOC01000004.1:25418294-25429376 GCA_009364415.1 Spea multiplicata
TTTTTCTTATGTGTAATGTATTATCAATTAAATCATAATTTATATATACATTTAATACACATGTAACCTCACTTTAGCTCTAATTTTATCATTTTTTTTCCTTTTGAGTATCTTCTTTACATTATTTCTAATCTCTAACTAAGTTGTATTTGCCCAAAGAATATTCTATGTATCGCATGACTCCCAGGATCTCAAGATCTTCAGCTATATTGCCAGAGATGGAACCAGTAACATCTTCCGCTGCAATGTCTTCAAGTCAAAGAAGAAGGTAATGCATGTGTGTCATATCGTAGCATTCCCTTTAAACAGCATTTCCCAGTCTCCTAAATAATCTCACTGCATTGTAGCCCCTCAGATATGCATCAACTTTCAAAAAATAAAATCTACCAAGTTATTGTGCTTTACGTCAGAGGTATGCTTAATGTTATTCCCTTCATACAGGGGTCCTGTTTCTTTAAGCATGGCTGGTATGACTTGTACCAGCACACTCTGAACCCGAAGTAGAAGCTGAAAAGGGGCTTCGTGCAAGGGACGTTGGTGGGGTCGTTGTTTAAATAAGGGCGAAAGGGAACCAATTGGCTTTACTTGCCCCCACGAGACAATGGGTATCTGCGATCCTATGAGTGTGTGACACCCAAGTTGTCATAAATTGTGTAATTTTAGGAAAGCCTAATCTGTTTCTGTGGGACATGATAGAATGTGGGGTATCTAGGGAACCACCAGGTTACCTGCCACGAGAAGGCCCAAGTTTGATGGATCCCATACAGCTCTACATATGCTAAATAATTTTTAATCGGGTGATTTAATGTAAAGGCTTCTCAAATGAAATGTAGTCTTTTAATAATCACAGGCTTTAGATAAATTCAATCTTCAGTATCGGTGAATACCTTCGGTTTCTAGAAAAAGCCAATATGTTTCATTTCCGTAATTTATATTTGGAAAACACTAGCTAAGGATAATATTAGGGGAATAAATACATGCACAGAAACACTGCTCTAAACTCAGTATACTTTTCAAACATCAGTCACCACTCCTAAATTGCACTAATTTATCCTATTGTTGAGCATCTTTTGAATTTGTTTAAACGTTTATGGGGATTTGGTGGAGTCCTTCTCGTGGAATAAGGAGCCTTCGTTGTTGGTGTGGTCTGGCCTCTTTCCCGCCTAGGGTGGCCTTAAATAATACTTACCGGTAATTTCTTTCATCTCGCCAATATCTTAGTGTTTGGTGAATAAACCCAAAAAACCCTATACCAACAAGAAGAGAATAGACTGCTCCAAGGCTTTATTATAGAACAGTTGCCATGGAGAATCTCTTGTCTGGACAGAAATAAGATTCAATATAAGCTGAGTTTGTGTTTTCTCATTGTTTGACTTGAACATGGTCACATTCATCTGCCTTTATTGCTACTTCAGGCAATAAAAAGTCACTTGTGTTATGTCTTCCCTGCCTGTAGTTTTTATTACCCTCTCCCAGTCTTACTATGAAGACAGCAGGACAATGCATGACAAACAATGCGCTAAAACCCGTTCTATGTACAAAGCTGCGCAAGTTGCTATAGCTTAAACAGTCATGAGGATCCTTCGATTTTTCAAGACTCATTGGTTAAAATGGATCAGTTGCTCAAAGTCAGATTTAAAAATTCTGTGCACCAGATAACATATGTAACTCCATATTACCACCCGTAGTTTTAGAACGGGATTTCCAACAAGCTCATATATGGTGTGATAGTCAGGTGTCCATGTATTTTTGGTCGTATAACCTATATAATTTCTTTTCAACAGAATTGTTTTATTTTATATAAAATATAAAATTGACAACAGTGTTTAACTGACATCAACAAAAGCAGAATAAAAAGGATATTCATAATTTAACAGAAGTATAAGACAAATGATGGGATGACACTGTTCCTTAGCATGGCATCTGGTTTGTTTTATGATAATTGTACGTTATGTCGTATTGCACAGAGCCAGGCCATGCGAGTTGTCCGGACGGTGGGGCAAGCGTTTGAGGTTTGTCACAAGTTGAGTCTGCAGCACACCGAGCAAGGCGGGGACGGACAAGAAGACGTGGATAGTGAGAAGAGTACTGATGATTCCGCAGTACCAGGTACGTGTTATCAAAGGATGAGTGCTATATCATTGCGTTTCCTCCATCACAATTCAAAACGCAGGGGCAAATCAAGATCAAATGGGGCCCTGGGGCAATACTGTTCTATGGGCCCTATTTCAATGTATGCTTTTGATAGTTGTCTACCCTTTAAGTGTTCATGGTGTCTCCCTGGCAAATGAATGGGAGCTTCTGTAGAATACCCCAATATGCATCTACACCTTCCCCTCTCCACCCAGATATTTGTAGTGCATGACATGTGTTTAGCCGAACATATCTGCTGACATGTGATATACTTACCGCCAGCTCTCTCCAGGTCAGGGAATGCTGCGTGAAAGAGTCAATTTAGACCCCCAAGCGTTGACGTCGCTCCCTTTTTATCTCACTACATAATTTAGGTGGGTTTTTCAATTGTGGAAAAATACTTTTAAGATGCATTCTTCTAAAGTTGGTGTCAGGTACATCATACATTGTACGGGACCACAGACAAAGCTAAGGGGCCACTGTGCGAAAGCAAGTTGTACAAGTATACACATACACACACCAATATTCAGACACTTAACAGTCATAGCCACATGCATTAATATAATACATATAAATCCGGGCTACTGGATCCTGAAGCAGCAACATTGATCTGTACCTTTTCATTACAAGCAGAAAGCCATGCAGCTTCCATTTGCTTTTTGTCATCTAAAAGGATCAGCAAGTGAAAATCTCTCTCTGCTGTTACTGATTATACTCCAGAAAGTAGCCAGCTTCTGTATCTGCTGCAGGAGAGGGACCCCATAGACTAAGGCGGCCTTCACATGGACCCTCACAGCACACAGCACAACAAGCACTGTGTTCTTGCTGTGTAGTCAAATACGTAAATGAAACAGAACATGTGCAGCAGATGGAGGGCCCTTACCAACATGGGCCCTGGGGCAAATGCCCCTTAACCCACCTTTGAAAGAGGGCAGTAGAGAATGCCAGACAATCCATGAGGCTGCTGTACCTGCAGCTACCTGGCAGTGCAAGTCTATAGAGAATGGTTTGTACTCTATAAGCTTTACTAATACTGGGAAAAGTGTTCCTGCCCAACTTTTTCCTGGAGTCTGCTCTCTTAACTAGTCATCACTTCATCTCATCTCATTTCATCTTTCATGTAGATTGATGATGATACGATATTTATGAAGAGAGTTTATAGTTTTAATGGTGGAATTGTAGACTGTTTTAAAATACATTTAGCCCTTTGCATATTGAAAGTCTTTTATAAGTATTGGTGGAGTAGGTATCCTATACCTTCATATAGGTACACACCATTCCTTGGTTCCATATTATTGTCTTTTGATGTCTTCTTATGTCACTTTTTGTGTTTTCTCGATATCACTTTTAACAACTTTATTTGTATAGATGTGTATTGTCTCTGCTATCATACCTCTGTGCCCTACCACTTTTTTTTCACTTGTGTCTGTCTTGTGGCTCTGACATTTCTCCTAAATTGTTTCTGTCCCTACCCCAGTGACACATACGGTTGCAAGTGTGGATCATCCTGCAGATGAGACAGATATTGATGCGCTGGACAGTCCTCTCACAGGTGGGGAAGGTCCAGCATTTAGCCGCGGAGTGACTGATCTGGATGCTGTTCGTATAGAAACAGATCACACAAATGAAAATAAGGTGAATGGATTGTGCACATTGATTTACAATCATTTTAATATGCAAATACATACTCTGCTCTTGCATTGTATAATGCATGGGAATGCATGTAAAGCCACTTAAAGTTTGTGTTTTCGGCCATGCAGAAGGACCAAGTGATTTCGGCCTCTCCTAAGCTGCTTCTCCCGGCCAGCAGTCAGCTACCTCCCGGTGCGCCACTTTCTCTGCACCACCAGATCCAGCTTCTTCAACAGCAACTGCAGCAGCAACAGCAGCAAACTCAAGTGGCCGTGGCACAGGTAAGAAATCTGTGCGAAAGTTATGACCACTACCCATCGTTAAAGCTAACAAAACAGATGACGCCTTTTAGAAACCTCTACCAAAAATACTCCATTTGTGAAAAGTGGGGATGAAGATTTGAATGCTGATTATCTCAGGTAATCTGTAAATTCTCCCATTCCCTTTTCATTGTCTCTCAATAGTGTCCATCTATGGATATGTATGTATAGATCCTTTCTTTAAGACAAACAAGTATAAAAATACATTTACAACAGCTGCCCAGGTCATTCCACTCTAACACAGCCATTATATATGCCTACATAACTCAGTTCTTCTCTTACTCTTACAACCTGCCACCAAAACTGTTACCAATGCTTGCTACATGAATACTTCTCCACAGGTCCATTTACTGAAAGACCAGCTGTCGGCTGAAGCTGCTGCCAGGTTGGAATCTCAGGCAAGAGTCCATCAACTCCTTCTGCAGAACAAAGACCTACTGCAGCACATATCTCTGCTGGTCAGACAAGTTCAGGAATTGGAGGTCAAGTTGTCTGGAAAAAATCCTAGTAAGTGGTGTTTTCCAGAATCCAGTGAATTTATTGGAATAGCACTGGTTATTTGGTATTTACATGTGATCACAGTCTTGTGTGTTTTGTCATATGAATTTAGTGCGGGTGTGATGTAGGTAATATTGCTAAGGCAGAGCAAGGCTAGTGTGCATTCAGCGACTGGTTCAGTGTCAGATTAGTGAAGGACTTAAGCTACCTAACTCATCAATGATTGTGTGTCGGGGAAATGCAGTGAAATTGTAATGAACATATTATAGATTTATTGCTGATTTTATTTCCCGTGTAATTTTAGTGGGATCTCAAGACAGTCTCCTGGAGATTACATTCCGTCCCAATGTCCTCCCGGTTTTGTGTGACCCCTCCACTCCAAAGCCTGAAGATCTGCCTCAACTCACTGATTCGGATCCCTCTTTTCAACTGGGCAGCCCTTTAGGTAGGACAGACTGTCTGGTGAAGGTGCAGTGTTACCGGTTTGTGCCAGGCGAAGGGCAGGGAACGGGTGAACTACTGGGCAGCTTGGAGCTCTACAGGTTCCGAGAGTCTGGCATAGCCTCTGAATACGAATCGAACACAGATGACAGTGAGGAAAGGGATTCTTGGGCACAAGATCACGATGGTAGACTGGCACATGTCCTACATAGGGACATGCTAGGGGACAGTCTGGAGGATGAGATAGCAGTGTAAATGTAAAGTGGATGTATATGTTGTAAGGGTTGGGTGTGAAACTAAGATTATAGAGCTCTTTTTTTTTTTACTCATGTATTTCATATATGTAATATACTTGGGGATTTGTTTTATTTTTTTTAAATGCACATCTGTGATATCATGAAACATAGGTATATCTATTTTTAGACCTGATTATGTGACATCATAGGGATATACATATGGTGCCTGGTATCAAAACATTTACATGCTGAGCCTGGTGTCTGGACACTCCAGTATAATTATACTCTGTGTCCAATATCAGGACAGATTAATGTAAGTTTACCTCATCTCTTTTCATTTGTATTTTATGCCTGTGTTATATGGTGGTAATAGTTAAAAATGTGCAGTTATCAGTATATATTGTGTGTTCAATATCAGACCAATGTGTATATTTACTCTACGGTATCAGAGTTCTGTGTAAGAACTGATGGTTGTAGTTAAATCTTGCGTAATATCAATTTATGGCAATAGAGGGTGCCTGTAGATTTTTGAGGTCTTAAGTAAAAATGTTTTTTTGGGGGGTAATCTGTAATGCAAGCAATTAACAGAATAAATATACCGTATGTTAAATAAGCAACACTATATCTAAGTATAAAAAGTGAGACTCACAATCCATCTTGTATGCGATTTCATTAAATTACCACAAAATAAATTGCATTAATACGACCTTGTTGTTAAATAATATTGATACACTAAATAAAATTATATTTTTCCGTAAGGTAACATTTTGTACTGAAAAAAATATGAATACAAGAGAAGGGTGAAAACAAATTCCTTGTAAATAATATCTCATATCTGACAGCTGATAGAATGCCTGGGCAGCAGGGAACGACATGCAATAATAATATCTACTTGCAGGAAGCACAACTTTCACGTACTGCTACAGGAGATTTATTTTAAAACATAATTTCTTTTTATCAATTGTGATCATTCTGAAAGCACAAATGCACATTTTGGTTACTACAAAGGGTCTGTTAGAGCAACTTAAATCCAGAGCAGGAATGTTGAACTCCAGGCAGGGGCAGGCTGGCCAAGGGGGCAGGTGGGTAATTACCCTCTACCCCAGACCTTTCCTATTTGTGAAGACATTTGGCCCACGTAACGTGTGTGTGAGGAAATGTATGTTAGCATCACTCTGAGTGTTTCAGCGTAAGAGGGAATGTGTGAGAGCATAAATGTGTATCTATGAGGGTGTGTTAGCCGGGGATTGAGTGCTTAAAGCCAGTTACTGTGAGTGTGAGTATGTTTTGCTAGTGTACGTGTGAGTTACTGGTGGGGTGGGGGTGGTCAACAAGAGGCCAATGGGGGCACTTGGCTTTAACACCCAACCCCAGGCCAGAAGGTGCCAGCCCTTCCCTGACTCCAGGTTTGTTACATGTATAGTATTCACAGCATGCAGAATGGCTGGGATATTAGAACAAACTTGTACTTATTCCACACGGTATGTTTTTTGCAGGACATGTGTAACAATAAGACAGGCCTCAATATCTATATACCTATAATGTAAATCTATACCCTTATATACAATTTCTGTGCTATACTTGGGAACTTCCCCGGGTAGAGTAGCAGAGCTTAGAAACCTTGAACATAGTATTTTATGGTAGATAAGAACCATCTAGACTAACACTTCAATCCGTCCTTGGTCTTGTCAGTCCTTGCATTGGGTAGTTAATTATCAGTTCTGCCATAGAATGCAAAAGAAAGGTTCAAGAGGAAAAAATGAAAAATTGATATTGCAAGTTATGGAATCGATGCCCAAAGTGGGTTAAAATGATTATTACATTTTCACTAGTTTTTATTTTGGTTTTTGTCTTGATCAACCAGCAGGAGAGCTTAGCTGCATAGGGGTAAAATACTGTGTATATGAAAGGCTAATAAAACACTCAGGCCTCCCTAACCTTTTATATGTGTTATTAAAGTGATATTTGTAAATGATTTGTACTCGTTCAACAGAATTAGCAGTTAAGCCATTAGCAGTCAGCTTGGCGTCCCTCTGTAATCATGTTCCATAGGCTCAGCTGGGTAAAGTCAAAGTCAACATTGGTAAACATATTGGGTTTTTAAAGGGACATACAGTCTCTGACGCTCCAGCTATTATGGTCTATAGGTCCTAAGAGGGCATAGGGGTTGCTAGTTACTGGGTTCATGCTGTATGGTTTTCATACATGCCAGTAGCCCTAGTTTGGTTAGAAGAGTTGCACTGGGTGGTTGTACTTCCCAAAACCCGTCAAGCCTCCATTGCATCCACGGTGCATGGACAGTGCTAGTTTTACAGCAAAAACATAATTGCAAAAGTTATTGGACTCGGTCAGGCTCTGTATTTGCGGTGCCCTTCTGGGGTAAGCTGTATTGGTTCATTTATAAAGCTGTTGTGCTAGTGACTTCTTAGATCTGCTTTTATGTCTGTAAAAGTGCACTTACCTCTTCTTTGTTAATTAACAATAAACTTTATATTTCTAACATGTCTTTTCCTGTCTGTTAATATTCTGTAGTATTCTCCTTTTTAGTTGTCTTGTTCTTTTTTTGGTTATCCTTGTTTTCAATTCCTATTTTAACACAAAAGTTTGATAAATAACCCTTACTTTTCTCGCTGTAATACCTTCTGACACCACACATATGACTTTATTGTAATTTGGGGGCTGCACGTGCATTAACTTAATAGTTATGGCAATATTGAGGATTGATTCGGGCACCTAAGCAATGTGTTAAGTTATTAGCTTTCTACAAAGAGCTTTTATTTGTCTTTTAAAATGTAAAATATTTTAGCTTCATGAAGTTATAGTCAACATGGCATTTTTAGTGTATTAACACTTTATTTTGTATTAACTATTATCCATCCATGTGTATAGGTATTAGCGTAGGGTATCCAAGGGCTCCTGGTGGGCTGGAGGAGCAGCTGTCATATTCTGCCCATGTATTTTCTTGCTCTTGAGAGCTGATCTTGTTTGGCCATTTCTGGAAGTCACTTGGTAACCGTAAGGATTGTATCAGGGATGGTGCATAGGCTGCTGTGCAGGGATTTGTTTCTGATTGTGAATATAATAACCAGCTCCTGGGGAATGGCACATAGGCCGTGGTATCAGTTTCTGCTTCTCATTGTGGATACAATAATCGCCTGTAGGGAAAGGAGCATAAGTGAATGCAAAGACACGTAAAGGTGTATGCGTGTTGAAAAGATTATTTTCATTAAACTTCACTTGTGGCCACTTATGAGCCATATTTTAAGACTGTAGTGGGTGACTAATTCACTTAATGAATAAACATATATTAAACAGCATCTTAACTATTGAACATTCAAGTTGCCTGTCGAGTGGAGTTTCACTCTGTGGGGTACATTTACCAGATCTGTGAGATTATAGGAGAGTTGAACATGCAGTAGAAACTGCCAACCTAACCAAGCTTCCTTTAGACCAGTGCTCCTCAACCCTCCCCTCAAGCCACACCTACCAGTCCAGGATTTAGGTATTACTCAGGTGTGTCTAAGGTGTTTCAAACTAAAACAACAAAAACACCCATGCCTGGGAATGCATTTGGAATAACATTTTGGATTCCAGCTTTATCTGTACCAGAGCAGGTCTGACGGTGTCTGTCTGCACACGCGGCACATGGACTATATCTAAATAAAGATGGTCCTTTGTGGTTTCATCCACGAGGAGGCATATCCTCCGGTAAAAAATGACTATTATCAGAAATGGCACTATTGTAAAAATCTAAACCTCTATTCCACTATTTTTACCATTCTTATCCTCATCCTGTCTTCATAAATTTCTTCTTTAAACCTAAATTTACTATTTTATCAGTTTCTGTACCCTTTAACTCTCTTCATTGCTGCCTCCTACCTTCCTGAATAATGTTATCTTTCTTAAGCAAAGATTCTCTTCTGCCAAGTGTACCTCACACCTAACTTGTATCCTGTTTCATATATTTGAGTAGAATATAGTGTTCGCCTGTGGGCTCTGTCTTGGGTATAGGTATTGCTATTTTAAGGCTTTTGACTATAATTTGGCTCGGATATTCACATTTTTAAGTGAATATGTTGCACCAGAATAACTCAATATATCAGACTTTGCCTTTTAATTATCAAACTCATGTTTTCAATGGTTCAAGTTTTATAATATACTGCACCAGGTTTAAACTGTTACAAAGATTCCAGGGATGGAATATGCAGAGTTAAAAGAGATCGTTCTTTAAATAAGAAATGTAACTGTAATATTATCTCAAAATTGGTAATATTACACGCAGACAGTGTTTAATGCAAAGTTCTTTTTTCCAAAAATAGAAATATTTAAAAACCTCACATATTCCATGTAAATGCTTATTGACCACTTAGTGATCATGTGATCACTAAGCATGTGATCTCTTCCTGGTTATTGGTTATCACTTACTTTTTTCACCAAAATTAGTTAACGGTATTGTTAATAGTTGGGAAATTGTGAAAACACTGATTGCTTATATGGGTTTCGAAATGACGTGTGTTTCCTTTTCTTGTAATGTGCTGCCCGAGTATTCTCTGTAAGGTAAGACTTGACTCTCTCCCCCTGGTGGTTCAGAATTCCTGTGTATTTTTTTGTCATCCACAGCCCTGTAGACTGTGTTTCTAAAACAAGGTGTCTTCATTGATTTCAATTCACTTACGTTATCTGATCATTATTTTGTTTTTCTGTTTTCAGTTGAAGTCTTTGTGTGTTTTATTCGTTGTGTCCGTGCCCCACTGGTATTGGAGTTGTTTCTGTAGGTTAAGGAAGATAGTTTTTGTCTTGGATGTGATGCCCATTGTAATTATCATTCTTGGTCCTAACCAGTTTTGAAAATGGGTGTTAACAAAGCATTAACCTTGTCTCATATTGTCTCATATATTTAGTTATCTTGATTGTTAACCCTATATCTTAAGCCATTTTTGTAACAAGCTAAGATGAGTAGGAGTGACATTTAAGCAGTAGAGGATATGATTAATGGCATAAGATTTTTAATATAATAGTGATTTCCTGCTTCTGCTATACATCAGAAGAATGATTTCAGCCCACAGTATCTCTCATAACCCCCCTAGTCATCATTAAATACCTACTATGGTAAGTTTAGGTAATCAATGATCCCTGTCATACATATCTGTATCTGTAGTCATTATTGTTGCAGTCTAATTTGTTCCGTACTTCTAATTACAAAAAAACAATTAAAACCTATTAAGAGATGTGCATATTTCTGAAAGTAATTAGTGTAATGAAATGTGGTGGGCAAAATCAACTTGCCTTATAACATGGACGTGCTTAGCTGTGGCTACTATGAATTTTATATTGTAATTATTATGTATCTGCAGTAGTATGTATAGTTTAGTGTTGCTTTTTTGTGAATAAAATATGTAGCTCATGATATCATACGTTTATTTGACAGTTGACCAAAGCATATTCCAGAACTCAAATGCAGCTCACACACCAAAGCTACAGCCCAGCCGATCCCTTAGCCAGTTGACAAAGACACAAAGTAACTCCGATCCTGCAGGAGTCGGTATTTTGGTTGGCAGCACCCAGCACCTTAAAAACCTAGGCAAAGCAGTCGGTGCCAAGGTGAATGATTTCTTACGAAGAAGAGAGACTGATCGAGGAGACATTGGTGTCACAGAAGTAAACAAGACTGTGGTTACGGCGCTCACCAGCAGTGAGATGTCTTTGTGTCGGAATCTTGGTGAAGGAGAAATGTGAGTGTTCCACAGACATCGTTTTTTTTTCTAAATGAGACAGTGATCCCTAAAATGTGGTGTTCATGAATAATGTTTCCTTAATTTTCC
>VKOC01000004.1:25429476-25442977 GCA_009364415.1 Spea multiplicata
AAACCCTTGGGACTCTATACAAAATGAAAACATTACAGGCAAAATTAAAACATGCATGTTGTTGATGACTAACAGTTCGACTTTCTAAAAGATTAAATATGAACACAAGCGATGGTTAAAGAATATGTTAGTACGATTCATAATCAGGGGAGCTTTAATGTCTATGTATTATATACCATGTAATACTTTAGTAGAAAGCTATAATTGTTGAATTTCTCTTTTATGGCTGTTTCACGTGAGAAAGAGTGCATTTAACAATATGCTTCTACTGGAACATCTCCTGACTTGGACACCCTTGGAATAAAACCATCAGAAATTCTGTATGGTAATTAAAAAAGAACACTGTGGTAGACCTGAATCTATCTGTATTTACAACCTGAAAGATTGGTTATTTTCAATTGTAATTGAAGAGGACTAGAAAGGTAACTACCATAAAGGATTGATATTGCCATGAAGCTGTTACCAGGTGTTGTTCTGAATGGACAATATGCCCGCAAGAAATGCTTGAATCAAGAAATTCTTCTTACATGAACTATACTAGTAGCATGAATTCTTAACTTCCTTCTACTGCCATTGTTTTAAAAGTGTCCCTGATAAAGTGAAAGGTAAAAGTTTACAAAGTTTGATGCAACTTTCTGTAACCCACAATGTTTTAATGCGTGCCTTAAGAAAAGATTTTGCCACCATGGCTAGACTAATTGGAAGATTTGGGTGATATATCCTGGACTCAAGTACAATGTCTCCCCCACTAGGAAAGGAGGGACAATAGTCAGAACTATAGGATTCATGTCTTTGCACACATTTGAGGACTTAGTATTTAGTCGGTATTTTGTTCAAGAACTGGAGCACTGGACTAAAAAAGCTGTGGTTAGTTTAGAACATGCCCCATCCTTGCTGGCGCAAATAAGCAAATCTTCCAGTGGCAAATAAGCAAATCTTCCTCAGCAATATATATACTTTATACAGCTATCACTGAGCCATGGTACCTCCAACGACAAGAAATACCTAGTCATGTAGTTCCAGTGTCCTGGAAAAAATGGGCCTTTTGACAAACCTGCCAACCACTGGTATCCCCTAGGCCACCAGTAGGCCTAAAGATTCAATTCTTATAGAGAACTCCAGCATACTTTCTTATATGTAATTTGATAAAAATATTAAAGGTCACACATGTTAAAACCTAAAACATGGGTAAATAACACAAATGAAGTATACAGCTGCTTGTACCTTTAACTGCTGAAAAAACTCCCCCACTCAGTGCCAGACTCTTAGTATGTATATTTTAATATATGCATTACTACATTATAATATAAAGTAATAGCTACAGGGCAAAATGTTTCATTTATAATGTATAAAATGTAATAAAGTGTGTCACCCTACTCACTCTTGCCTAAGGAGACATAAAACTAATAATGCATGTTTATATAATACTGCTATCACCAATACTCCCTATATTGATCATCATCATTTTATCTTTTTTTATAATTTTATAATAATTTGATTTAACAGAATATCACATAAATCTATTCATTATATGAATACAATCATATATATATTAAGTTGAATAATATCTCTTGGGATAATCAACTGAGTTCTACAATTATAATCAGGAAATCATGCCAGGGGTCAGCTACATAAATTCCACATAATACCTTTTATGAAAAGTATATGCAGTCTGCATAGAAATCACATTTCTCTCAGTACTGTGGCTTCATAATCTACAGGGTTTCTTCCAGCTAACCCGACTTCATCAGGTTTGCTTCCGCCACCTCTGAGGTCTACATGCGTATCCTTGTGTCCTGAGGACAGGGTGTACTTTTCCCTATAAAGTCTGCTATGGGGGTTCATTTTTTGACCACAGGGGCCAGCCTTCACCGCCCACATGCATCAATGAGCCTTGGCTGCCCCTAACCCTGTTGGCGGTTCCCAGCTTTTCCTTGCTTGGACCACTTTTTGTTGACACTGACCACTGCAGACCAGAAACACCCCGCAAGAGCTGCAGTTTTGGAGATGCTCTGGCCTTTGTCAAAGTCGCTCAGATCCTTACGTTAACCTATTTTTTCTGCTTCTAACACATCAACTTTGAGGACGAAATGTTCAATAGCTGCCCTGTCAGTGGTCATACTATTATGGCTGATAAGTTGTGTATATATATATATATATATATATATATATATTTATACAGGGCATACATACAGTATTCTTCTATCTGTATGCTACTTGAGAGAATATGTAAAATATGAGCATTGTTTTAAGGGACAAACAGAATTTACCATTTCACTAGTGAAGAATATTGGTTGCTGTGGAAAGCTTAAACAGATTACGGGGGCCTTGGGAGATTCCAGGCTTACAGCTTGTCTAGAATATTACACACAAAGGTGGAAAAATTCCTTGAAGTTATTTTTAGCATTGATTATATTGAACTTCATGTCTTCATGTCCAGCAATGAATCCTGTCTCAGGGGCCCACGACTGAAAAAGCCTAATCCCTATTCTTAATGTATTACCGCACATATTAAAACCTAATGTGTATCCCAGATCCCTAAATCGTGTATAACAACTCTTGTCATGCTTACCATTACATATAGGATACCAGATATTTTCTTTCACCATTTATCGTAACTGATTAGTTCATGACCTCCACCAACATGTTTTGAGTACTCCCTGTATAATTTCTTTACCTAAAAATGGATTTTAGTGAAGCAATCATTATATTATTATTATTTAGTATATTCAGTGAAAATTTGAGTGGTCAGTCAAACTAAGGATTAACCCAATTGGCCAAACCCCACCAAAGTTGCATGACCTCACATGCTAACACTCACAAATCAGCAAATAATGTTTTTAATTATATAGAAACTGTTTGTTTAAATTATGTGAGTTGCAGGTGAGTTCATCTTGTATGTCTTCAAATGGAATTCACAATTTTAATTAAAGCAATAAAGCATATTATATAAATATTTATCAAAGTGGGATGTTAACAAATTATCCCTGGGGAAGACCCTCATTCTGTTCCTAGTGGTTCACAGGGTTAGTAAGCCCTTTAGGAGGGAACTGTGCCCTTGCTGCCTCCAATCTCTTTCCATTTCATGTGCTGTGGGATGCTGGGGATCAAACAATAAATACATATTAAATGTAAAATATCCCTACCTACCCCATCTCTAAGTACTCCAAAATCCCTATCCACACACACCCCCTAGGCACCAGAGGGGTACAACATGAAAAAAGTTTTTTTTGTTACTGTTGATGCCATTCAGTAAGGTCCTTGAGTACATACCTCTGGCCCACAAAAAGATTGAAAGAGGCCATTCAAGCAAAGAAATATTAAAAAGTTTCAAATACAATATTAAGAAGTTACACATTGTAAAAAATTAATCCATGCAACAACAACCCTGACAATAGAAGCTTGCCAACCTCCCCATGTCACCATCAGGAGGCCCTGGGGAAGTCTTCCTTACCTTTTTCTGGCACACCTCTGACTCATCCAGTAACCAACTATTGTTTCTGTATGTCATCTTGTTATACTTGTATACTGTATACTAATTGTTGTCCTGTATACCCTACAGTGCTGTGTAATCTGATGGTGCTATATAAAATAATAAATAAAAAAAATACTAATCAGGGACATTATATAACGGGACTACTCCCAGCTACCCTTGCTGTAGCCTCTGCGTTGTTTGTTCATGATGTTTGCATACTGCTATTCACTGTCTTCTGGCAGACTCAATTTATGCTGTATTCTCTTCTCTCTCTGCTGTTCTCCATGGTACTTGCCGTCTGTCAGCCCCCATCTACCCAGGCCTTACCTGTAGATGGCATCCCAAAAGTGGTGAAAGGAAGCAACACGTAAGAACAAGCCCCTGTCCCTGCACAGAGAATCTCGTCTGATCCAGTACCAGCACCTGCCTGGGTAAAGGCTGCTGAAACTTACATTGGTTAAACATAAATTATAGAATGCTAAACTCAGGGTTAACAAATGTTTAATGTCTCTCGTTCTTGATGCTATCAGGAATTACCAAAAAGTTTCATCAAGGCATAGAAAAGGGAGCCATGGATAACCACATTTTGCCATGTGACTTATGTGCAGTTTAATGTATATAATCAAAATAAAATATGGTATTTAGAAATGCAACATGACCTTAAAATGCCTTGTTTTTTTTTTTTTGGTCTTGCCCCATGCTATGCTGCCTAGTGTCACTGGAAATGTTATATGGTATAATCTGCCCATCCTAAAAGACTCAGGTTGATAAAACACAGGCTCCAAAGATAAGAGAACTGGGTGGATTTCATATTCTCTAGGGTCCATTGTCAGGAGTTGTCAATTAAAGATTATAGAAGTCTCTGGGTAATAGCATTATACAGATCAACAGTATCCGTGCACACCGACTGTGTAACTTTTCTTCAGATGTTTTCTGTTGTAGCCAAGTTTTCTGGAAATAAAACAAGGACATTATTTAGATATTTTATAAATATACCCATGATACCCTCATGAGATGTAATTAATAAAGAGGAAAAAGATAATGGAATCATAACGAGCTCTTTATAAATAACATGTAATCTAATGTCAGGCCTCATAACAATACATAATCTAAGTTGCACTTTAAGATCCTTTTGTGATACAGCATGTTGCATTGGTTGCACACTTTGGACTAGAGAGTTGCATTATTTATTAGTTATTCCTTATTAAAAGGGTATTAATTACATTCGAGAAAATATAGTAGTAGTCACACAATGACATAAATGGATGTTTAAACATCAGATTATTTAACCACACATGGCATACATTGAGCACATTTTACAGAAGGTATATTGATGATTTGTTATTCCTTTTGGATGGTCCACTTAGCTTCAAGATTTACTGGAGATTTCTAATAGCAATGGTTAAAACCTCAGATTAACAGATGATGTAAAGAATCAATATTGTTCCTTGAGTTACAACTGTCCCCGAGTACCTTATTTGTTACCACAGCCCTACACAGGAAAAGAGGTATCGTGACAATACCATTATTCATGCAGAGTCCTGCCATCCTAGTCACACTATCACAGGTATTCCTGTAGGTCAATTTCTCCAGCGTAATTCTACTGAGTTGTCAGATTTTGTCAGACTACTAGAAAGAAGTTATTCTCTAGCCATTCTTCGCATGGCCTTTTTGAAAGCCTTTTGTTCTGATAGGACAGTTTGATGTCCTCTTCAAGTCGATCAGTTCAGAGTAACAAAATGGAAACGCTTATTTTTATAACATCTTATAGTAGACAATTTACCCATATCAAAAATGTTGTTAACAAACAGCTTCATATACCTTTCAATGGCAAGTATTTCCAATCTATTTTGCCTCACTGCTGCAAGTTTGTTGCCAAGAGAGCAGTTACATTAGTCAATGTGGTTCCCCTCAAGATTATACCATTCACACGAGAGAACACTTATGTGGCTAAATCATGTTGGTACATTTAAATGTGGTGGTCAGCCCTGTAAGTGTTGCCAGCCTATTTGCCTTAGTGATTCTTTTACTTGTTTGGTCTTTCAAAGAAGCTACAAGTGATTACATAAACTACTATCTTCTCACATGCATGAAACAATAGGTGGGCAAGACCTCACATCAATTTAAGGGCATGGATCAGAGAACATGTATCTACCCTTCCGGGTGAAGACACCAGGAACTCATCCATTAGCACACATGTTTTGGAAAACAGAGACTTAAGCCAATGCAGAGTGCAGGGTATTGATAAGGTGGCTTTCCATTAAAAGGGGAGGAAACTATTCTAAGGTATTACCCAACATTAATTATACTGTATAGTGATTAATAATGCTATTTTTTCTTCTCTCTCCTTCTTCCAATCTCTCAACTAGATTTTGTTTATATGTTTTCATTTATTTACATGTATGTATACTTTTACTTTCATATCTTTTATTCTTTGATCTGTGCTAGCAGCATACCCATTTGTTCATACTGTGTTATGGTTTATTGGTTCCTGTAGTGCAGGGGTCGGAACCGCGGGGTCTGGTCCGCGGGGCAAGAGGTGCAGAAACCGTGGTCGCGTGGGCACAACTGATCATTTCTGCAGGGACCCGGTGCTTACCTGTGCCTTGTTCTGCTAAGTGGGTGCTATAACCCAGCAGTCAGGTAACATGATCCAGACGCGTTCCTGCTTCCCCTGGGCAGTAAATAGAAGTTGTTCACACAGAGTGCGAGCAACACAGAGGGAAGCAGTTGGCCCATGCGGAAGTCTGCGAGCAGCACAGAGAGATCTGCAGTTCAGGTAAAGGGGTGGAGAAGGGTGTATGAATAAGTAAATAAATGAGTATATGAATGAAGGAATATTTGTGAATGAGTGTATGTGAATGAGTATCTATGGATGAGGGAATAAATGCGTTTCTGTGAATGAGTGAATCAATATAGATAAATATGTGTGTGAGTGTGTAAGTGGGGGAAGGATTGCACAGGGGGGCTGTTTGAGGCAAGGATGGCACAGGGAGGTTGTTTGAGGCAAGATGCCACAGGGACGCTCTTTGAGGCAAAGATGCCACAGGGGAGGTCTTTGAGGCAAAAGACGCCACAGGGGATAACTTTGAGGCAAAAGATGCCACAGGGAGGCTCTCTGAGGCAAAGATGCCACAGGGAGGCACTTTGAGGGAAAGTATGCTGCATGGAGGCTCTTTGAGGCAAATATTTTCCTCCAATGCTTCGAGTCTGGGTGCTAGGCAGGTCCTGTGGATGCTATCTGTGTGCCAGGGCTGACATGATATTAAAGGGGGCTGGCTGGGTGGCACAAATACTCAATGTGTGGATGTACACAAGTGTGGGGCCAATGAGGCATTAAATCACAAGGGGGCTGGTTGTTGGCATCACATAAATCAATACTAAAGGGAAGGCTGTCTGGTGGGATAAAAATAAAATGTGGGGCTAATTTAATTAAATTGATAATATTGTATGGCCTACGAATAATGTTATAAATATCCAAATGGCCCTTGGCAAAAAAAAAGGGTACCTATTGCTGTAGTGATATAACAAAATAAGCTTACTAGGTTCTTGCAACAATACATCATCTAAACTCTGAGCTCCTTTTGTGATATAGCATGCTGTATTTGCTGCATACTTTGGACTGGTGATTTGTAATATTTATTGTTATTCCTTACTGTAAGAATATTAGTTACACTTGAGAAAATATAGTAAAAATGAACATGCACACAATGACATAAATGCATTTTTGAACATCAGATGATTTGACCACAAAGACGTAAGCAGTGTAATGATGGACCTGCTTGTTGGGAATGAAATCAGTGCTTAGTCCAGCATGCAAGCACAAAGGTCAATCAATTCCATCCTCTGAAGATGTCAGGGAGGGATGTAGCAGCCTCGCAAAAATGTGTAAACGTGCAGAATAAAATGATTACCAGAGATAAGAGCAATGTGTGGCTTTCATATTCCCTGAAGTTCATGGTCAGGATTTGTCTTCTGGAGATTATAAGAGTCTCTCAAGGTAATAACATAATATGGATTAGTGATATACACACGGACACTGTGCGACTTTACCCTTCAATTTATCGATGTTCCTGAAAATAAACCAGGATGTAAATCCTCAATTAGAACATTTTTTATAAAAACAAATGTTTTAGGGGATGAGGGGGGGGGTTGCCATAATGAGAGGGCATGCGGAGGGAGCTTCCAAAGCTCACCTTCATATTAGAGACGCTAAAGTAATATTATACATATATATTAATACATTGTTAATTTTGCTAATGTTGAAAATAGGATAGTTTGACTCTATCATCTTTATTATTAAAGATGTAATCAGACATCCTTACTTTATGTTACAGCTTCCAAATCACACTACTCTATAGTATATTTTATTATTTGTCTAATCTACCTGTTTACTTCAGATTGAATTAAAAAAATAGATGGTTCGGCTAACAATGAAAATTTCAAATGAATCAAACTTTTCATGCTTGTTTGTGGCCAAACTGCCCCAATTAGCCAAGAATTCTCCAAAACATGCCATACACAGATTCCCATTTTTTTTAATGGTAAGTGGGGATCATCACGGCATCATCACATCACAGTATCATCACGCCACTGGTAGAACAGGCTGAATTAATGAACAGAGCCAATACTACCATCCAGTGGCTATATGTGGGAATAAACTTCACATGTCTTCAAGTATGCTGAAATATACGCATCTCTGAAATAAAAGCAAATCGAAACTTGACAAAGGCTGGTGGTAAAATGTGTGCATGCGAAGAGTTAAAATACCAGCATTTGAAATACCTTGGGGGGTGTAGTTTTAAAAAATATATGGTTTTATTGGGCACACTGAAATGACCTGGCTCAAAGATGTACCAAATAAGGCATGGGCAGTGGATACTCAGGAGATGTTACTGAACACATATTGGGATGTTGTGTGACAGTGACGTATACCAGGACCTGCTAATTCATAACTGAAGTAAAATGCAAAAAAATGACTACCACAAAGTCTAAGACTGGTGGTAGAGTTAGTGCATGGAAAGAGTTAAAATACTAGCATCTGAAATACCCTGTGGTGTCTAGTCTTCAAAAATATATAGTTTGATGGGGTAAATTGTATTGGCCGGCTTCAAAAATACCCAGATAGGGGAAGAATTACCAGGTTTGGAAAAAATGGTTTTGAAATAGCAAAACGCTACTTGTACTTATTGCCCGATAACGTGCAGAAAAAAAGCCAAAAAAAACATAAAAACATTGGGTATTTCTAAACTCAGGACAAACAGTAGAATCTATTTAGCAGTTTTTTCATTAGCTTATACAGATGAGAAAGTCCCCTTTCTCTCAATTTTTCACCATATTTTATACTTTTTTTTATAGTAAATGATATGATACAATCAAAAGAAAGCCCTTCTTGTCCTGAAAAGGACCCAATATATAACTTGTGTGGGTTCAGTAAACAGGAAAGATGAAAATTACAGCTAAACACAAGCAGCGCAGAAATGTTAAAACAGCCATTGTCACTAAGGGTACAAAAAAATAAATTCAGCCTTTGATGGAAAATATGCCATAAAAACCTTGTCCAGATTATCAGAATGATATAAATGGAATATTGCTGACCAACCTAATATATAAACGCAGTTAACAACATTCTATACTACTTCAAGTTAATATTTACCACCATTACGTTAGTGAAATAATTACGGCTAATGTTATTGAATTAAATGGCAGGTTACATTAAAGGCCGTATAATAAATACTCTTTGGATACGTGTGGACGGAAAGCACTTGTGGAAACTATAGGTGTAATGCTTTTAATTCTTTGCTATCCTTCCATATAATTCTCCACAGCCACACATCTCGTACAGAACTACAAAACACACCCGCTCTGTTCCACACAATTGCACGCACGAAACTCTCTCATGACACGCAATCCGCAAAGCGCCCAAAAAGCGCGCTCTAGCGCCATCTTGGTTATGGGAAGATGTCGCGTCTTATGTCAAAACGAGGCGTGAAACGCTCGGGAGGCGCGTCCTCTTCTACCCAATGCAAAGGGCAGGGGGCGCGGCTGAAATTTCAAATATACCCGGTAAAAGAACGGCTGCGGCGGAGGCAACGGAACTTGAGCGTTTTAAAGAACAAATACAGTGTAAGTGTCATGTAATATAAGTCAGCGCAGCGGAACTCAACGGGTACTCATCTGATAATAGTTGAGGGTCTATAAAGCAAGTATGTATAGATACGCAACGTAGCGGTTACGCATATAACGTATCCCAGGGTGGTTAGTGTGAGGTAAATGTGTAAGTAACTTGTGACAGAGGCATGTTTAACTTCATCTTGTTAAGCCTAACCTCTCTGGCACTGTTATTATTTTAACCTGGTTTGGACAGTATATGTGCCTTTAGCACTAAAGTCTCTTTTTAGTTTTCTTAAACTCTTTTAGCCTTTTTATGCCAAAAAATCCATTATTATTGTGACTAGTTTATAAATATATATTTTTTAAAGATTATTTATTAAAATCGCAGAGGTTATGTCATTTGTTCGTCTTTTAATATTTCCGTCCAGGATGGATAAGCTGACCTTTCCCTCTATTCCGGCCACGGATCTGGTAAACTTTTTACGCCAGTACGTTCTGACCGGAACCGAATCCAAAAACTTCACCAAAGCTGATATTTTTCCCAATCCAAAGGTGAGTAAAAATATGTCTTAAATGTTGTACCCTATGTTTACCCTATGTTTTTTTACAGGTATAATGGAAATACAGAAAGATTAACTAATGTTAGTGAAAATATGTTTGCGGTGGATGTGACAAGTTATTTGCAGTCAGTCCGTTTATACTTGTAATTGCCCCTTTTAGCATTAAGTATAATGTATATTTGGCCTGAGGACAGCTTGTTGACCTAATCGCTCTCGCTTTACAGCCTGAAGTGATGCAAAGGCTCTACATGAGAGTCCTGCAGCAAGTGTTTAATTATGGAGTGGAGCGCTTCTATATGGTAAGTACCATTACCTTCTGTCTGTGTGTGATTGAGATGCTTTTCTGTATGGAAGTGTGATGCAGAACTCTTTTTCCTATGTGGGATTATCTCATTATTTGTTATTTATAGCACATATATCACTATTTCCATCTGGCACCAATTACTCACCCCAGTTAAATATTGGTAGATGATGTGGGTACCCAGTCCCTTTCCAATGGCGCCGAGGCTCTGTAATAGATAGCAATGGGTACCGTGCCTCTGACACGGAACAGAACTGATTGTCTATGGCCATGAAATGGGAGAAGTGTATTTTTGGTTTAAAAGATTAAGCCGTTTTGAGTGTATTATATAAATACAGCAACTGTTCACCTTGCAGGTGCCTATGAATCTTGACATCCAGTATCCAGATATCGTTGAAGGCTTTGCTCCTGTGGCACATATTCTAAAACACATGTATGTACATCAGGGAATATATTTGATATATGACAACTTATGCGCTTGGTATTCACAAAACACTTTTTGTGTCCGTTTTAAATATATATAAAGTGGATATAGAGGCAAAAGGTGATCATTGTTGACCTTATTTGCATGCGCCTACCCAGAATCCCTTGTGGTTGTGGCAGCACCATGAGATTTCTGAGGGAAAAACCAATCCCTTCTTCTACTACTCCCTGTTTTAAATCTGGAATTGTACGTCTATGTATTTCTTTAAACAGGGCACGCTTCATGCCAATGTGTCGAGTGTATGATTTCCACCCGTCAGATGTCTTAAATCCAAGTAAGTGATATAGTTAAATTGTAAGATTTCGGGTTCATAGTTATGCTTTTGTGTAAAACCCCATATGTTTTCCCCTTTTAGAAGGAAAGCGGACACTGCACCTGCTGAGCGGGATTGTAAACTTCATGCACTTCAGGGAAACTCGGAAGAGTGTTTACTCTGAATATTGCTTGAGCTATGTAAGGACAATTAACCTACTCTAAGTTCCTAACTAGTAGTAATAAACATGGTCTTCCATTTACAATGTAATACACTGCCCTGAGACTTTTTTTCTTTACATTTTACGTTCAATTTTATATATCTATTTCTGTTTAAATTAACCAAACTACTCTTTAATGCTGAGATTATTATTTTGTTCAATCAGAGAGCTGCTTTGGAGAACATGCATCACTTGCAAAAAGCAAATCAAGAAGCTGAAGCCAAGATAGAGAAACTTATGTAAGTCTACAGTACGCCGATCCATTTATTTGAAACCCACTAAGGTGCAGGAGATGACACAAGGGCTTTGTGAATAGCGATGTGCATCTCTTTCCTGTTCTTAATGGGTATCGTATAACTGTGCAACTCTTAGCTTCACGGTCCCCATGCCTACTTTGCCGCTTTATTACATAGTTTCATTTTTCCAGGACAGTTCCACCAGAACAGCAGGCAGAGTTTAAAGCATTGTCTTCCGATATTCATGATCTACAGCAGACCATAAGCCAGGAATATCGTGCAAAAGATGTGAGTGAGACTTTGTGCTTTTTTTTTTACATTTTTTTTCACATTTTGCACTGAATAACGCTTATTTGGGCATGGTATCTTTCCATTGTTTGGCAACCAGACAGAAATTAAATAAGCTTTTCTGAAATCAGTCCTCCGTTCTTTAAAACAAAAGTCCATGTAAAATGTTTTAAAATGTCAGAAGCCTGCAGTAACGTTTCTCCAGTGAGCCGCGATGAATAGAAACCATGTGCCCTGTCTCGCCTGTGTATTTGTTTTCTAAGAGCTTCCCTCTCTAGATTATGTTTGGAAACAACTTGACTTTTTCTTTTTTTCCTACCTAGATGTCTTTTCAAGACAAAATAGCACATCAAAAAACAGATTTTACCGAAAAGAATAAGAAGCTGGTAAGTTCCATCAGAGCTCGCATTTATTAATGAAGGTGATGGCATTACTTATTTGGACTTTGCGGCACTCCAGGTGGATATTACTTTGGCTTCACAAGTGAACGTGCTATGTTTATCCTCTATTTTCTGATATACACGTATATGCTTTTATTTACTCTTTACCAACAACACTTTGTTTTCACTCAGAGTCAACATAAGCTAGCTATTGCCACTATGAAAGAGGAACAAGAACGCATGAAATCCCAAATTGTGGAATCTCCGGAGCAGCGCAAAAGTAAGACAGAGAGGATGAAGGAAACTGTACACAAACTGAAACAATCCAGGGTGAGTTGAAAATATGATGGATATCGTGCAGTATTTAAACGGGATCTGCTACCTTGCAGTGGGATTCAGAATTGAACTGTTAGACGTAAGCAGTAAAACTGTCCTTTAATAGGACGCATCCCAAGGGCACCTGTCGGTTCTACACGACAGAACCTGATCTATATAACAGTGTGTCTCTTTAAGAAGTGTAAATCTATACTGGAATGTGTAGAAGTATGACATTTAAAGTGAGAGTCCCAAGGGAAAAAATAATTTCTCTGAATATTAAACATTGTACAGCACAACGCTGAATAAACGTGTGTTTTGTTCTAGAGCTAATTACTGTAGTATGTGGATGGGGGGTTCTGATCAATTCAGCCATATATCTGCAAAAGGGAAAACATTCATTTAAAGGGGATACTAAGATTTCTTTTTGGTGCATATAAAGGCTCAATTATCTATTGAAGTTTCCAATAGGGTTGTAGTAGGGGCTCTGTAGTAGAGTGGAATAATATAGCATTGCTGTAATTTATATTCCAAGCAAATGTACATCTGTCATTATTGCAGTTCATGAAAATGTGCCATATTTCAAGAGTAAACAAGGACAGTATAGAAAACATTTCAGTGACACTACTACAAAATATTGTTTCCATTTCACACGTGTGGGTTTAAATCATCCTATTTTCTTTACCCCACAGCAAGAAGCGAGTGAGAAATGTGATTACTACAGGGAACGAGTCACCGTTGCTAGTCTGTGGCAGTCTGATGTACAAGGCTACATAAAGAAACTTCAGAGTGTTGAGGCAAACTTGGAGATGCACAGGAAAATCCAGGAGGAGGTAATACATTTACACACGGTACTGTGTATGATAGGAATTCTA
>VKOC01000004.1:25447796-25465617 GCA_009364415.1 Spea multiplicata
TTTGTATTTACTTATACAAATATTTCATATACAATACATGACCTTATGGGTGATTTGGTATTCAAACATCCTTGCCGCCGTGTAGTAGTGTCTACACACAACCAAGTCATATTCTTCTTTGCAAAAATTCAGGAAGAAAGTAATAAATAGTGCCCATTAAAAAAATAAAATACAAGGAATGTGAGATAGCCGAGGCCAAGCCTGGAATAATGGATCATTTTTCTGTACGAGACTATCCGTGATACTCCCAGAGTCCATCGCCTTTGCAGTAGGCAGAAACTGATTGTGAGTGTCCTTGGAGTTAATCATCAGTGTAAACTCAAAATTACCTTTTTGCCTCCTGTAACAATAATTGAGTGACTAACTGTAGTCTGGTTTCGAGTGACAGACTGAGGGGGGGAAACTTTCCATATTCAAATAAGAGGAGAACTAGCAACACATCAAGCCAGAAGTATGATAAGTAATATTTTACAGATCACTTTGGTCAATTAATATAAGAACCGGTGTTATATGTAAAAACGGTGACTGGCAGATAAACGGTGCTACTAAATATATATTTTATGCTCCGATCGGAATTAGAAGCTAATATTTTTGAGTTGTATCGTACCCTTTTTGTTTTTGTCCCGGACACTTTGTTGCGAGCCTAGCTATATTGAACACCTATGTTATCCAATGCAGCTACAGTTTCAAGTTGATGAGGAAGCTCTATAGTATTTTTCCCTTTATATTCCTTTAGTGGGTTTACTATTAGGTAGACCTAGAATGTAGTTCTGATGATTACAACCTGTTAACTTGGGTAGGTATGATTTTGAGCTGATTTGTCTTTTGTTTTAATTTATAAAATATAGGCAAGCTTAAATAACAGAAACTAGTTAGACAATGAGAGATAAAAGCCGTCGGTCATAGGTGACCTAATCCAGTAGATTGTACAACGTAATAGAGGTCTTTCTGTCATTTGTACTGATTTGTACTTTTAATAAGTATTGGAATCCCTGACATTGTTTCCAGTGTTGTTCATAATAAAAAAATATTATTAGTACTATGTTACCACCCCTGCTTTACATAGCAGTATACAGTACCCTTTGATGTGTCACCAGTCAGTATGTGGTCATCTATGGAAGTGTTTACAGATTTAACGTAACACTGGCTGATTCAAAATCACTGACAATATTTTGGTAGAGGTGAAAGCAATATTCCAGTAGAGTCTTCTCTGGTTCTTATAACCCTTATCAGTGGTAGACAGTACAATGTGTGAAATGGTATACGAGCAAGAAGCTCTTAGATTTGTAGAGTAGTTATCTTCTTGACCATAAGTATTTTAGCTTTTTTTAGTTTGTATATATATATATATAATATATATATATATATATATATATATATATATATATATATATATTTCTCTGTTACTAAAGGGGACCTGTGCAGAATACTCTGTTGAGGGTGTTGGTTTACATTAAAACATTTATGACAAAGTGACTTCTGGGTTTATCAGTCTCCGATAAATTAATCACCTGGCCATGTTTTTTATTTTATTTTTTACCAATTTGGGCACCCATGATATTAGGTCTGATATTTCATCTGTACTGATGCAAATTCAGCGAACAAATCTTTCACCCTAACAAATTACAAAACCGTCTGTGGTTGAGAATAAATATACTATCATACTAAACATAGCCGCATCTAACCTTCCTTGACTCACAGATCTCCCTTTCCATGGCTTTATTGGATCCTTGTCTATCTCAGTTTGCCTTGTAACCCCATAAACTAATATTACTGACTCTTCTGTTACCCCCCCCCTTTCTCCTACTTCTGCGTATATCATCTTCTTTAACTGTGCATGCCAGGCCTCCTGTCTCCAAGGTTGGAGCTTCCTACTTTCTTTGATACAGGTGCCTCACTCTTTCCTTTCCAGGTTCTTCCAGTTCTTTTAACATGTCAAACTCTGGAGATTTGTTCATGAGCGTTCAGTCTCTCAATGGGGATTCTTACCAAGGTGCCCAGGTTGGAGCCAACGTACAGTCACAGGTAGGGACCATCAGATGTCACATGGCCATGGGTGGAGAAAAGCGTTGGCAGCATTTGGTGGTGTGAAAGAAGTAGCACACACAGAATCCTGTGTAGGTTTACCAAGAGAAGACTGCACTAGCATAGCACTGTTTGAGGTAATAGAGTTGGAGACTTCAGTGTTTTAGGGGTTTCCCTAACAACTATATCTGAATCCACCTGGCTGACTGCTTTATGAAACAAACCTGTGCTCACCAGAGACACACCAAGGATTTCTTTCACTATGGTACTGACAGTGATGGTTGTCCAGTAATCCGTTCAGGTTAGAGGTGTACGATAGCAGAACCCTGTTATTGGTAAACCTTATTGAGTTCTGGAACCACTGTCAGTGTAAGGATCCACATTTCTAGCATTCTGTCCAAACTAGTGCATTCCTGTGAATGTATAGGTATCAAATATGGAGGCAGAGCAAGGTCTGTTGAATCGGCTATGGGGGGCTTATGGTACAGCAATCCCTAAAGATTGCATCCCGCATTACTACTATACATTGTCTACCATATTCTGAACCATACAATTCTGATATGCAGCCTCGAATGCATGTTGTAGTTTACCCCAATACAGATGTGTATCCTGCATAGGGTGCAGTAATATTTCTTTATTTTCGTTGTGTGTTGACAAGTTATAGATAGAGAAGTCCTGGTATAGATGAGTGCCAGCGGCTGTATTAGGTGGATGGCAGTGTGCCTAGGTATATTGTTTGGAAGATAAGATACAAAAAGACAGACACCCGCAATCATAGTGGATAGCAGTTCTTGGCAAGTATGCATTGACATGAGTGCTGACTATTTACTGGGGAAGTTGTAATATTTATTTCTAAACAGTCAGAGGAAGTAAGCATTTAGCCCAAAAGAATCAGTGCAGATACGTTACACATGGAGAGGTCCGTACATACCAGCAGAACAAGAAAGCCTGTAAATGAGTATGGACTAGCCAGAAAAGTGGACATTGGCAGGAGGGTCCTAGAGTGAACAAACCCACAGGGCTTTGCATCTCTATTGGCTACCGAAGCAAAGCGTAGTTTATATTTAGAGATGAGGATACAAAATTAAGAGCCTAATCTGTATCCAATTAAGTGTAACTGGCATATTTTTCATGCTATTTAAAACCTCTTATTACTGATCCAAATATAATTTGGGGGGTTGTCTGAATGTTGTTAATGTACATTTATAAAAAAGCATTTAATTTATATAAAATATATGTTATTCAAACTAAAAATATATATAGTATAACTAATGTAGCTATTTGGGAAAACCCAAGATCAAATACATGATAACATAATATGTAAATTACAGCGTTGCGTGTCTTTTCCCAGATTTTCACATGTTGGTCCATAGTATAAACGGAAGGTAATGACTAGTTCTAGCTGAAGATCTTGCAGACCATTTCAAGCCATTGTGGGTATTTTTTCTAAACCCTACCTCAGGATGGGTATTAATCACCCTGGATTAAATAATATCATAAATTCATAACTTGAGTTTATTAAAAAATCTGTGGAAGTTAACTCCCTACTTTATTATTAGTGCTATTTACTCATATTAACCCCCAAATTCTGCAATGAAGTGCAAATGCACCTTTATTAGCAAATTTTCTTCCTCTCCATAGAGTCAGGTTGTTGATGAATGAATAAATGATTTGTGCAATGAATGGTTAAACTCATCTCCACATTGTATTATCAAATGTTTTCATTTCCCTGACATTGCTTTTCAGTGTTTCAGTATCGGTGCCCCATTCTCCCTGTTTTTTGATAACCCCTCCGTGTTCTGCCCCCTTACTGTGGGGAATGTCTCATTCGTGTACTTTTTATTCTATCCTTACTAGGCCTCCACCAAGTCTCAGTCTTTCTGTAGCTTGCAGGTCCGATTCCTTAGAACTAAAATTATGTCTTTGTGTTTCCCTTTTTCCTCTGTTTTCCTTATTCCATTTTTTCCTTTTGCCTGTCTCTCTCTCTTTGTCCGCCATTGCCCTCTCTAATTCTCTAATTTCTTCTCAAGTGTCACTGTCTCTTTTTCTGTTTTTTGCTCTGTCCGCTTTCTCTGTCAGCACTTTTTTTTGTGAGTTGTGACTTCAGTTCCCCTTTAACCACACTGGACTTTTCCCGTAACCTTGATGCTTCCTGTCTTTCAGGTGGATACCCTTCGCCATGTTATCAGTCAGACAGGCGGATACAGTGAGACTCTGACAGCGAATCAGATGTACAGTCCGCAGGGCATCAGTGTAAGCAAAGAATCCTCTTGTTTCTTCTCCCCCCAATTATTTCAAGTCCACAGGGCCCTTACTGCCACATTGCACACTCTCCTCTCCCTTTCACGGTCACCTATTTCTCAGTGCCGGTGACGCCAGCGGCCAGCGCTTTGTCCACAAATAATGTTCAGCGCGGGCAGCTGGAGCCAAGGCCTGTCACACACAATCAACTTCCTTGTGGCACCTGCGGCCACTTACAGTCAGCCGAGGCAAACAGCCAAACAGGTGACACATAGCCTGGCCACAGCAGAACGAGCGTGGAATCGGCCTGTTTCAATCCTGTTATTTCTGGACAAGCATATCGGCAAATTTAAACTTTAACTGCAATGTCTTCATATAGCCAAAATCCTCATGCTTAAACTTGGGCATAAATTTCCCCCTAAATAATAAATCTCCATACCTTAGGTGTGTATTGTTTTAGGAAGACTCACAATTGTTTATTTTTATATATATATATATATAATAAAAAGCCTGCTTGTGGAATCATTTGGCGTGAATTTTTAAAGGTGCGATGCCTGCTACACCTTTAAATATACTCGCGTACAGAGACACACAGATGCGTTTTGTGTGTTTGTTTGGAGGGGGATCGAGATGAACACATATTCCTGGCAGTGCTCGCGGCTGGGAATGACATGTAAATTCATAGCGACAAGCCGTGTCGTATGAAGTGAAATCAATAAGACAGACACAGGAAGAGCGGCTGCAGATTTGGGACAGCAATCCAAATACATTTCTCAGATCAGCCATCCGCCATCCAAAGGCCGTGACAGTGTAGGGAGGAGGGGAGATCGGACATAAGCAAAGTGAAAACATACACAAAGCTGTGGAGGGGAACGAGAGAGCCGTTGGGGTACATAGATATGAATTTCTATACAATGCATTCGCTGAAACGCAGCTTGCACAATCATGTAGCAAACCTTTCTAAATACTTTTGTTTAATGTTTTCTCTCTCTCTATATATATATATTCTTAATGTTAATACATTAATTTAAGTATATATTTGTATATGTTACATTGTTTGCTTCCTATGAAGAATATTTATTATAGAGGTGTATTTTACATTGTGAAAGCAATTTATTTTAAAGGAACCACGTATTGTCCATATTGTGCCACCAACAAACAATGCATATTAAAGTACTTGGCAAGTACTTTAATTTGCATTCTACAGTTTCCACAAAAAAAATAAAAAAGCTCCAGAGCTGCAGCACACCTGTCCTTGTCAGAAAATCCCCCTGGAGCCAGCGCTGGTGGCGAGTACGTTTTATAGGTGCGATGGTAAGCAGGAAATTCATTTAGTCAAATGTATGTCCCGCAAGCCAAGGAGCAGGAAGATGGGGGCATGACGATTCCATCTAAAAGGTAGAAGCTTGAAACATAAAGCCTATATTATAAAAGTAGTTCACAAGGGGGTTAGTGGCTGCGCTCTCATGGATGTATATGAAATATATAAAAAAAAAGAAAAACACAATAGTGCAATATGTCTCAAGGCTTGTATTTGTTTGAGATGAAGGCCACAAAGGGCTACTCACATTTGGTGGGGGCTTCTTCAGTTAGCCCCAAAGTATACGCTTGGGCGATATAATCCTCGCCTTAAAGATTTCTTTGGCAGCTTTCTTTAGCCTCAGCCTTTGAAGCAGTCTGTAGTGTCCACAGCTCAGCGCTTAAGTGGTAAAATCTCCACGCAAGGTGTTGTGTCTTATAAATTAAAAGGGGTCCAGGAGCAAGATAAAATAGTTTTTAAAAAAACTTTTTTTTATTTTAAACTTTTGGTAATAAAAACCAATAAAAAACCAACAAAGGGTTAATATAAAATAATATACAAACGCGTTTCGCCTAGCACAGGCTTCCTCAGAGTGTATAGAAAAGCTCCTGATACATTGAATGTTTTTATACTATATTATAAAAGCCCTAGACCTCATGTGACTGTTTGAATGATGCTAAAAAATTCTATAGAAATTCCATTACCTTATGGTTTGAACTTTTTATAAGATTTTGGGATCTAGTGCTTTGGGAAAGATGCCTTTCCTTTATAAGATATGTCGCTACTCTTTGGACATTAATTATAAATCACAGGTGCAAAATAACTTACTATGAAAATAAAAGACTATTTTCTATACTGCACCCCCCTGCTCACACTATGCGTTTGCAATTACCCCACGTAACATTGTGAGTCATTTCTGCTATTAAACTGAAGCAGAACAGAAGAAGAAAGATCTGGTGACATGGCAATTACAGCTGTGAAACAAATGGGAAGCATGAGGAGGGGACAAGACCAGGCCATTGTCATTACACAGAATGACCTCCATAAAATGATAGGCTGAGAAATGAGATGCTGCCAGGTTCAACTCAGAGGTGGATCCAAAACTCCAGACAGTGTCCTTGAATCCGTATTCTGTAGCATAAAATCCAGGGTCACATATTTTATGCAGCTTGGACATGACTGGTATGGGGAACCCGTGAAACAGTGGAGGACCAAGGACAAAGCATGGCACATATGCCGTATGCTCATTTGTAAATCATCTAGGCACCTGTATAAGATATTGTCTAAAAATGTTCTGCTGAACCCAACATATTATACAAGTGGATACACTTTTATTGGTGTTCATTGCTGGCTTCTTCTAAATGCAACTTTGATCTCAGAATGTGTTTTATTGCTATTATTTTGTCCAATTGTCTCATTTCTGGAGAATGCTCCAGACTTTTACCTGTTACCATAACTAGATATAGTTTATGTTATCTGCATATATCCATGCAGCCAAGAAGCAGTCAATTTAGTTACATGGAGAATATATTGAGCATAAGCTCAGAGTATATATGGTGTCAATAGATCTGGCAAGCTGTGCATTTCTATCCCGGATGTTTTATTACATTTTCCATGTTACGTAAATACTAGTTATATCCTTTTTGCTGTGCATTAATTGAACATGATGTCCCTCAACATTGTTCCCTGTGTTTTTACAGGCTAATGGGGGGTGGCAGGATGCAGCTACCCCTTCGTCTGTGACTTCCCCTACGGAAGGACCCGGCAGTGTCCACTCCGATACCTCCAACTGAGCAGCTCCTGAATCTCCACTCTTGAAAGCCAGATTCCATCCCTTTCCCTCTTACTCCAAATGGCCCGTGTGGAAATGCAGCAAACAGAACGACCTCTTGTGACATTAGCTCTTAAGGCCTCCCCAGTACTTCATCTAGGATCATCACACCTCTCCGTACCATTTTCCACTCTGTGTTATCAAACGTATTCTGATTTGTTCACACCCTGCATTTAACAAGAAGAGAGAAAATTTGTGAGGGGCAGGTTGCTGTGGATAGGTTACCGAATCAAGAAGTGGTGATTTAAAAGTGGCTGCCATTTGCACGGGAGCAGCCATCTTTAAATAAGCTGCGAATTGAAACACACAAAAAATAAAAGAAAACATAGACTGTAAGTTCAATCCCTCAAATGATATTTTTTTACTTGAGTTGGCCTCCTGTTGCTCCCCCAACCAGTAGCTGAGGTGAAAATTGGGGAAAGATCCAGCTCTCCAGTCTTTTAACTACTCCTCCTGTCGCAGACTGCACTCTTTGAATATGTCCAGATATTCCATTGCATTTGGAGATGTAGCTCTGAACTCTGCCCCTTCCTGTGCCCTATGAACCCTCTTGGTTATTTGACCTTTCTCCCTTTGGTATTTCCCACCTACACTTCTCACAGCATCTTGACAATCCCTTGCTGTTGGCAACTAGAAAAGCTGGGCTCTCTTGAAGAAACACTACATTTGATTCCATAGTTGAGTTGTGCTATATGCAAGTGGAGGGATGGTTATGCTATTATATGTATGGCTGTATTTCTCCTGGGAGTTCCAACTTCAGATGTCATGTTTGTACATTGCTCTACTAGATTTCATCACATGCCCTATCTAGCACTTTGCTTTCTGAGGATCCACACTGTTTGATTTGGTGCTTTGTCAACTGGATCATCGTTAATTCAGACCCTAGCCTCAAGACATCACTCTATCCAAAGGCATTGGTTTCTTCAACAGCATTGTTCCACCACAGTTATCTGGGCTTATTTCAAACATCTTTCACTCAAGTGAAATATAAAACATTGATCTTACAGCAGAACCTCTGAAACATTGTACCCTCCATTAGACAAGATCGCAATTAAAACTTCTGATGTTGCTGACCCTTCCTCTGCACCAGTTGTCAAATATTTCTTTTCCCCAGATGTAGGTTTCTTTAACCTGTATCCAAGATATCACCTGTACATCACCTACTCCAACAACACTCCGTCCTTCAGAGATTGCTCTGGAAACTGCTTTTCCCTCCACCATATCATCACTCATTACAGAGCTAAATTGCACATTTTGTGTAGTAGGACATTACTCCGTCCTTTCATCTCGTACATGGACGCCATTTCTTGCCCTGATAAATCTTCCTGACTGGCAGTTATCCAAAGGCACGCACATGATGTGTCACAAATCCACGTTTGATACCAAAAAATCGCATGTACTCGCACAGATGGAAGACGGACACAGAGGGAAGTGCTCAGCTTTATTAACATTCACTGCGGTTTCACATAACTTGTGTATCGTCGATTGTTATATTTGAGATAAACATTTGATGCTGGATGTTCTTGTATATTCTAAAGAAAAAAAACAATGGGAAAAAAAAAAGAAAAAAACAAAGAAAAAATGTCAAACAGCCAAAAAGTTGTTCTGGGTTTAATAACGTTTATTATTAAAACAAAAAAACAAAAAAAACTTTTTTTTAAAGTCCTGTTGCAGAGATCACACCCATTTAGCATGGAAATAGGTTGCTGATGTCTATTTTATGTCTTTCATATTTCTTGCTTAGTTTTAACACAAAAAAAAACAAAACTACCTACATGTGATTTTATTTTATTCTTTTTGACACCGCGCGTTTGTGAGTTAACGCAATGCTAGAGAAATGTAGTTGGGCACCTTTTTAGTTTTCTTTTTAATTTTTATTTTCTAAGGGGTGGGAGACGGCGGGCACAGGGTTTGGGGCATATTTGGGATGCTTTTAGGGGAACAGGTGGGACATTTTTCCAGATATAAACCCCTTTACAGCCAGAGGAGTCTGTGATATATATTCTGTATTTTGCCCCTCTGGTAGCAAGGGGGGTGGTAAAGCAGATTCAAAGATTCTGCTAACAAAACACATTTTGTAAACTAAAATAAAAATGTTTGAAAAAATGTTGGGAAAAAGTTGGAATAGTCAAACATAGGTACATCATAAAATGTACGTTTAATAACTTTTCTGAGAACAGAAATAAATTCTCTTTTTTTCCTGTTTTGTTCTCTTATTTTTCCGGATTGTACCATATTAATGTATATTATGTTTTATGCATTCAAAGATGTTAACATACATGCATTCGCAGAAAGACAGAACTTGCATGGGACTGGCTGTATTGTTGCAAGGGATGTGGCAATTGGATAGATAAGAAAGAAGAATGAAACAAGAAGCAATATTGGCTGATCTAGTGAGGAGTTTGAGGAAATCACAACACAACCAAATAAATAATGTGGATTTGGGTAGGATTCCCTAAAATGAACAGGCAAAGGTGGCTTAAGGTTTTTGGGAGGACTAATATACGTTTGGTGCACTTTCCTGTTATACAAGTGATAGAAAAGTTATATATATATAACACAGACAAAGGAACATTTGATCTTTTTTATAAAGATACATTATGGTGTTATAAAGGTAATGAGAAGTCTGTGCCTCATCCCTCCATCCTTTGAAACACCAATGCTTGTAGACCCAAAGTACTTAATCAAGCAGTTCTCTCTGTAAGAGCCACCTCTGTGGGCAAGATACATGGGTAGTAATTTTACTGAAGAAGTTCACAACTAGTAAAATATTTAACAAAGATGTCTCTCCACACCACGTGTTGCAAAGAAATCCACATCTTATAGAATAGTCCACACTTGTTAGAGAGATCTTCACATCTAGTGGGATAGTCCACAGACTGATTCCGTCACAGTACTTTGAACAAATACATTCCAGTGGAATATTTCACAGCTCTATCCAAAACACATTTTACAGATTAAATTCACATCTACAGGAATACACCACAGTCCAATATCTCGCCACAAGGCAGAGGGAACTCAACAGCTGTCTTAAACATCTGTGGGTTTTTTTTCCATGGTTTGCACTTCACAGGTTTCCCCTGAGCTTCTTGTCATTCACAGAATTCTAGTTATATGTGACATATCTAAAATCTATTTTATTCATTTCTCTGCAATGATATCTTTACTAAGCACTTTTAATTATTAAGGTTTCACAAGATTCTACACTGTGGTGTATTAAAATAGTTCCAGATTTCCCACCCCCTTATTGTATTTTGTTGCATTTTTTATCTTGCTGAAAGGAAGTCACACAGCCAAATAGAAAAATGAGTATAATATAAATTAAACGAAAAACTGGCACCCATATTGAACACACAGGACTGTCCCCAAACAGCATGCTTGTGCCATCTTTGCCCCCAAACAGCCTCACTGTTCTATCTTTGCCCCCACGTACACATCCATTTAATCACACGCACATGCTCAATCATCCCCTCCACTCACGGATACTCATTCACAAATATTCATTCATTGATTTACACATACACATTCATACATTATGGGTCTTATGTAGTATTTATAAAAAATATCAAACTTTCTATGCTAAAACTACAAGCTATAAAGAGGGACTAAACAGCTGCTAATTAGGTAGTGCCACCCAGTTGTCTGATTTTATATATCAATAGTATTCGAATTGAAACTGATACATACATTTTGGAGATGAAGAAGTGAGACGCTATTATACTCTGGTATACTTATGGCAATTAAGATTTGCCATAGCATTATCTGGGCACCCTGTGTTTTTCCTTGTCCCCCAGCAATAGTTTTTCAATCCTTGTTGCAGCAGTTTATACTCGGTGTTCTGAACATTCTTTTTCAAAAGTATAAATGCACATCTACTACAATATTAGTCTATTTTAAGAGAATTATAGTTTTGCTCCATTAATTATGGCACCATACTGGTCTAAATCAGGCTCATATTTCATCTGTTTCTTTGTACATTATATGATTAGGGGATCTCTGCAGTGAAACTGGTACATAGGATCTAATGCCACTTTTTCCTTAATCATTTTAAACCAATTATAGGTTCTTTGCCTGGTATAATTATGATATGAGTGCTGAAGGATGTTAAAGGAACATAATGAAGCTGATTTCCTCAGGTTTCTTAATCACCTGAAGCCAAGATACAATGGTTTATTAAGATTCTGGTGTTTCTCTGCCAACAAATGGTAATAGACAATTTATTGTTAACATAGGAAGGGAAAACTGGACAGATGTAATTAACATGGTGTTACAATGGTTTTAGTAGCATACCAGAAAGATGTACACTCACTGGCCACTTTATAAGTTACACCTGTCTAATTGCTTGTTAGCACAAATAGTTAATCAGCCAATCACATGGCAGCAACTCAATGCTTTTAGGCATGTGGACGTGCTCAAGACAACTTGCTAGAGTTCAAACCGAGCATCAGAATGGGGAAACGGGGATTTAAGTGACTTTAAACGTGGCATGGTTGTTATTGCCAGGCGAGCTGGTCTGAGTATTTCAGAAACTGCTGCTCTACTGGGATTTTCACGCACAACCATCTCTAGAGTTTACAGAGAATGGTCCAAAAAAGAGAAAATATCTAGTGAGCAGCATTTGCGTGGATGAAAATGCCTTGTTGATGTCAGAGGTCTGAGTAGAATGGGCAGAGATGACAGAAAGACAACAGTAACTCAAATAACCACTCATTACAACCGAGGTATGCAGAATACCATCTCTCAAACACTTCGATCCTTGAAGCAAATGGGCTACAGCAGCAGAAGACCTCACCAGGTGCAACTCATGTTAGCTAAGAACAGGAAACTGAGGCTACAATTCGCATAGGCTCACCAGAAATGGACAATGGAAGACTGGAAGAACATTGCCTGGTCTGATGAGTCTCAATTCCAGCTGAGACATTCAGATGGCAGGGTCAGACTTTAATGTAAACAACATGAAAGCATGGATCCATCCTACCTTGTGTCAACAGTTTAACTAAAAATTTGCATCATGAATGTGCAGCCAATCATGTCCATATGGACCAAAATCTCTGAGGAACGTTTCTAGGACCTTGTAGAAAGCATGCCACGAAGAATGAAGGCGTTCTAAATGCAAAAGGGGGTCCAACCCGGTACTAGCAAGGTGTACCTAATAAAGTGGCCAGTGAGTGTATATTCCGTTTCCCTTCTCTAGATTTACTCACAAAACTATTATACATTTTGTCTAAAACACAGGCACCAATATAAAGATGTTGAAGTATCGTATACAGTTGTGGTACATCCTCGTTTGGATGAAAGATTATTTCCAGTATGGTCATCAATTTTTTAAGAACTTATTAAAACCGGATGTGTTAGCCCTGCATAAAACACATCTAACCCTGAAAATGGTAGGCAGTTGACAGAAGATTTTGTGGAGGGTTTCAGTTCTATCTCACTTTCACTTGGCTTTATGAAGGGGCACCTACGTGGGTGGCAATTTGTAAAGTGTTCGTCCATATCCCCCACAGTGTGATCGCAAATTTTTGGGGTGCTTTATTATGAGGCCATTAGGTTGAACCTAACCTCTCTCTAGCCTTCCCTTTTACTATATGTGCTGTAAAGGCTGATGATTACCCAAATGAGTCTTACCCATAATATATATTTGTATAGTGGAGCAATTTAGGGATCATTATTGTTTTAATTGTTGTTCTGATAATATTATTGTTCTAATATATAATGCAATATATACTTATATATAAATGTATATAAAATATATAACTATAACTACTCGTTTTAGATTATGTACCTTGTAATATCAATTTATATATTCAAGTGATTATATCTCATGTCCCCTCTCTCAGTCATCCAGGTTATACATATTGAGATCTCTTAGTTTTTCTGGTATTTTGTTTTTATCTCTCCAGAATAGCCATACTCCACATGTGGTCTGAACTTCTGTAACGTGGCAGAACTATCTCCCTCTTTCTGCTGCATTATAAACTACACATTTATTCTCTTCACACTACTTTAGAGTTAGTATTTTAAATCAGCCATAAAAAAGGTCAATCTCTACACAAGGTATGCATTTCGAAGTACCCATCTACCATGAGTACGATCACATTTTTGCATCAATAATACCCTAAAAACTTAATGTTATAACCTGAAGCCTGAAATCATGAGTGAGGTGTGCTAAGTTTTAACCTTGTAAATGGCAGATAAATATTCAGCTAATGGTAGCGTGTTCAGCACCGCTCTGTCACTCAAACATCACACACTATTTTTGGTAGCACTATACTGCATAGGCTTTCAGAGAGATTGCTTAGAGTCTGATTGCTCTAGTCTGTTTTATGTTGAAAATGAATACTGCTATGTGTTAGTCAGCTATGGCATAGGTATCATTTGCCTTATGGGAGGGGTAGACAATGCCAAAGAGGTGATAAAAGTCTCATTATGATATAAACCTATCTTGTTACTATGAAGTCTATTCATTTAACTGTGTAAATGGTAAGTCAGGTTAACAACAGAGTCTCTGTTATCAAAAGAAGAACAGGATTAGCATTATACACTGTGTGCACAATTATTAGGCAAGTGAGTATTTTAGGCATATCATCAATTTTATGTATAGTTTCCAACTCTGTATAAACTTGAATGCTTATCTGATTTAAGCATATCAGGTGATGTGTATTTGTGTAATGGGGGGGTGTGGCCACTGGGGGAAGACTGGCAGCCTAATGCCTGGGGGGCAAGTTTAGTCAAGTGGCACACTGTGCCAAAGAATGAGCCCACCATCTATGTCAATCTTTCCCTGATTTTCTAACGCATATTGATGTAATGTGATGGCATTGTGAGTACATCAGTACACTAAAAAAAGTCATATATACGGGACACCTGACGCTACCATTTGCTGCCACTAATCCTTTTTAATAAAATATGCAGATTGAAAGAGTAAACATAAAACCTTTACTTTTCCTCTCACTGATTTTTGGGCCAAGAAAGTTTTGTCCTCTGAAGTGACTACAAATTCAGGAGGGTGTTTTATATCTGGATAAGTAAAAATTAAATAGTTCAATTTATTCCTACAGTAAGTAAAGTAACAGGAAACAGATGACCAAACACACACACACCAGGACAGGCTCTGCTGCACCAACACCCAAACAAACATACCAAGACAGGCTCTGCCACACCGAACCCAAACACGCACACACCAGGACAAGCTCTTCCACACCGACAACCAAATACACACACACCAGGACAGGCTCTGCCACACCGACGCCCAAACACACACCAGGACAGGCTCTGCCACACTGGCACTCACATCCGGACGGGTTTAGCTACAACATTTTAAAAAAAAATCGCCCCCAGCCAGCTCTATGTGTATTTATGCCCCCTGCCTGCCACTTTAGTATTGATTTATATAATGGCCCCAGCTTCCGCCCTTGCGTATTGATGCCGTCAGCACAAATAAAATGCTGCCCTGCAGTATGGGGGATGTATGTCTGACTAGTTGGTTCCTTCCAAGAGTCTATACATCCCCCATACTGCAGGGCAGCATTTTACCTGGACTGGTCAGCAATATGTAAAAGTTATATGTGTCCTGGAAAACATGGCCAATGTGGTCACCCTAATGTACCCGATGTGGACACCCTTGTGTATTGCCCCCAGCTAGCCCCACATTGTATATTTATCCCACCACCCAGACCCCCTTTAGTTTTGATTTATGTCATGCCCCCCTTTAGTATCATGTCAGCCTCCACAGGATCCACAGGTCTGTCCAACACCCAGGTTGGAAGCATAGGATTTGCCACCTTTGCCCCCAAACAACCTGCCTGTGGCATGTTTTGGCCCTACTTACACATCTATGCTTACACATACACACATTCATTCATTTACTCATTCAAAAACATTCATTCACTCGTTCATATATTCATTCACAGATAATCATTCTCTCCCTCAATCACACATACCTCCCCACCCCCTTACCTGAACTGTAGAGCTCTCGGGGCCACTCATAGACTTCCGCAGGGGCCGCTGCTTCCCTGTGTGTTGCTCACACTCTGTGCAAACAACTTATCTTATCCCATTATTCTCCAGTGCTGTCATATTCCAGAACTGCAATCTACCTGGAGTGTCATGGCCACGATATGGAAGGCTGAAACCCGACCACCACTGAACAAGACACATAAATTGAAACATCAAGACTGGGCCAAGAAGTATCTGAAGACCGATTCTTAAAAGGTTTTATGGACTGATGAGATGAGAGTGACTCTTGACGGTCCAGATCGATGGGCTCATGCTGGATCAATAACAAGCAGAGAGTTCCACTTGGACTCGGCGCCAGCAAGGTGGAGGAGGGGTACTGGTATGGGCTGGAATTATCAAAGGTGAGCTAGTTGGAGCTTTTCAGGTTGAAGAGGGACTCAAACTCAACTCCTAAACCTACTGCCAGTTTTTAGAAGACACTTTCTTCAAGCAGTGGTACAGGGAAAAAGTCTGCATCTTTCAAGAAGAACACGATTTTTATTCAGGAAAATGCTCCATCGAATGCATCAAAGTACTCCACTGCATGGCTAACCAGTAAAGACCTTAAAGATAAAAAATAATGACATGGCCCCCTTCCTCACCTGACCTAAACTCTATTGAGAATGTGTGGGCCCTTCTCAAACAGCAGATTTACACTGAAGGAAAACAGTGCACTTCTCTGAACAGTGTCTGGGAGGCTGTGGTTGCTGCTGCTGAAAGAGTTGATCGTCAACAGATCAAGAAACTGACAGACTCCATGAATGAAAGGCTTTATTGGCCACTGATTTTTTTTTTTAAATGTCACAAATGTTTATTTGTAAATTTTGAGTTGTTTGTTTAGTATTCTCGCTTTAATAGATGAAAATAAACACACAAGATGGGAAAATTATCATTTTTCAATTAGTTGCATAATAAATCCTCACTTTTACTTTCTTAAATGTTCAGATTTAAGGTTTCTCAACATTTTGGATTGACTGAGAGCACCGTTGTTCAATAATAAAATGAAACCTCAAAAATAAAACTTGCATAATAATTGTGCACACAGAAGAAAGGAATGACCATTAATCTACACAATCACATACAGAATGACATAGCTGCTAATATGGCAAAAAATCAAACAAAGCCCCTTTTTTATTCCTACTCCCTGTTCAGTCTACCAGGCTTCCCACATCCAGTGATGTATTCTGGCCTGATACAGGAAACAGGGGGTAGGTCACCCTCTTGGGCATCGACAATTTGTGCGTGGCTGCTAAATGGACCATTAGGTAGAGTAGGCTCCCCAGCCAGTTTATGGTAGGGAGGACTGTGCTGAGTGGGCACAACATCTGTAACATTCAATTAAAGACACTGTAATCCTATGAAATGTCCCAGTGCTTATCAGTAATGATGAACACCGCAGACAGGGTGGCTGTGGATACTGCCCTGGGTCAGGCCTAGGGCAGCTCCCAAGGTTTTATTTTATTCACCTGAATTCATCACTTTATTGTGTTTATACTGTATGTCTTAGTGTGGCCTCCCTGCATCTTTGTCTAGAAGTAGCATGGCAAACAAACATCGCTCCGTGGAAATATGATGAAGCAACCACTACACACACAAAGTCATAGACCGCCATTGACATAGACAAAAGTTCTCTGATCTCCCTACCTGCTTATCACAGCCCAGTTTTCCTGATCTTGATATATGTGATTAGCAGCAGGGGTCTCTGTCCAGTTAAAGGATCCCTCTAGAAGTCTCAGCTCTGATATAGCAGTAAGGAAATGTCTGAACCTCTTTTTGTGCATTTAAAGCCCTTTAGTGTAACAGTGCTTCATACAAGCACCGTCACATTGTCTCCGTAAGCTCTGAGCTGGCAATTCTGACTCCTGCTGAGAAAGGAGAGACCATGCTGTCAACAGCCAGCCTGATTTCCCATGCATCAGTGGGAGATCTTCCTGCTGATGTTAAATTGGATACTGATGTGAAAGAATGCACCATTCTATTTTAGTATAATTTTATTGCTCTATTTTAGTGCTCTTTTACAGCCACTTGTTTTCAAGAAGTAACCTTTAGAAGTACATTCTAAGGTTAGGATGGGGTTAGGTTTGCTCCAGCTTCACATCATTGCCTTTCTTGAGATTCACAAGGCTCTTCAGCACAGTTTTACCTCCATCATCAAATACTCCCATACACAGACTTTTTGCTGTTACTGAACCTGCCACTCATCTTTTTCATTTTCATCTTTTCACTGTTACAATTAAAATATGTTCCCAGGCTGCCCCAAATATCCACTTAATCCTCATTTAGACCTTCAAAATGCCATTTAATATTTACTAAAGAATCTAACCCAAGTAGCATCTTTCGAATTAGCATTGGGAATTTTATTTAATCCCATCGTCACCTATGGACATCATATCCCGGCACTCAGAAGGGAAGCCACACACATGAAG
>VKOC01000004.1:25472196-25484721 GCA_009364415.1 Spea multiplicata
TGGCAATGGGATTAAAACACATTTTAACACAACACCCCTTTAATAAATGATTTACTCACCCCACTAGTGAAAGCAAAAAACCTCCCTAATAAGAAACTGTAAACGACTTACAAACATCAAACGGAAATGCTACTCATAGCCAACCAGGGCAAAGTTTTACTCTGTTGCTATGGAAACCCTTTAGCAACTAATGTGACAATTGTAAAAACATGCAGTATAGCTGTATAAAAAAAAAGATTCACCAACTTGTAGTGCAAAATCAACAACCAAAAAAGAAAAGAAACTAAATTAATCTTGAGTACAAATATCGGATAACAGCATGCTACAAGAAATATATAATTTTATAACATATCAGTTCTACTAGGGATTTAGAGATGGTGAGGTCTCTGTTGACCTTTCAGGTCGTCAGGGATTTATTCCCCCCTAACACTAATGTTATGCATATCCTTGCTTTAAATATGCTGCTGTTCCCTTTTGGCAGCCTATATTTTTTATATGATTCCAAAGAGATGCCAGTTATGGTAAATTGCTATTTGTAGGGCTTGCTTTGGCCAATATTTTGTAAACACTGAAGACAGTTTTCACATCCTTATAATAAAAATTCTTCTCTGCTGTTTTCCACACTTTCTACTCCTCAGGATCTTTCAACACTTTTAATAATCTGTGGATGCAGCGTGTTACTTTAGGCACAAAATCAATTAAAAAAAAACTATTTCTGAGTGACGGTTGTTATGTGCTCTATGTTTATTATCCAAAATCTAAAAAGTACAGCAAGTTTATAGGACTTGATGATGTCACAGATCAACAAGCATGGTCCTCTTTAAGGTAAAGAGAGAATGCTTCATATAATGAAAAATGAATACAAAAAAACAAAAACGATCTGCCCTTCTCGCCTTAATAAAGTTGGCAACAAATATATAAACATAATATAAATGAGAGGTTTTGGTTATATGAATTGGCCAAAGCATAATTAAGCTCACCTGCCACGTCAAGGCACACTCTCAATAGGGTGAGAACCTACTCTCACCTCCTACATAGTGGGCACACAAAGCAGTTTATATTGCTACCAAAACCTTATTAATGTGTTGGGGAAGGTGGAATTAGACCTCCTCCCATTTAACCCCTGGACAGCAAGCTGCAACCTTGACATGGCGGGTGAGCTTAATTATGCTTTGGCCAATTCATAAAACCAAAACCTCTCATTTATATTATGTTTATATATATGTTGACACCTTTATTAGGGTGAGAAGCACAGACAGTTTTTGTTTTTTGTATACATTGTACAGCCAAAACACTGTATTTGCAGCACGCTCACACTGTTTGGTAGGCCTCATATTATATATTTGTATTATTTGAGCCTGAGACTAGTTTAGCGCACCGACATTTTTTCCTTTTCCTGATATTAAAATGAGCATACCTAGAAACTCTTTGGAGTCTCCGGGCAAAGCCCTGCTTCCCTGGGTCTCCAGGCCAGTTTCTTCTTTCTCTGGGCAGGGAGTGCTGTTTGGCCATGCCTACACCCTTTCCCACTTCCCACCCATCAAAGGCACTCTTCTGTATGCTGGATAGAAATGCATACAGCTATTACGAATCAAGATCAGATTTTTATCAGGGACGTATGTAGAATCTGCACATTTTGATCGGTCCATAGTTAGACAAGACATTTGTATAACCTACAAGCTTACCAAGGTAGGCTCCCCAGAGCTCTGCCTCTTCTGGAGGAGTCACTTCTTGTGGGAGCAAGACTAGTCACATTTAGGGAGGGGGGTAGTCACACATAGGGGCAAGGCTAGCCCCAGACAGCCTTGAGTGGATGGGAACTTGGGAACATAGGCAGGGAGTGGTATAGTCACTGGTCCTTCCCCTGCCCAGAGAAAGGAAAATCCCAGATTCCCAGGGTTATCGAGTATGGATCTGTCTTCTCTCTAAATTATCCAACCTTAGGGCCGATCTTAGCACCTTAATGGAAGGGTGCCAATGCGGAAACTCACCGCTAGTGATATATTGTCCAGTGGTATGCATTGTTGTGCGTAATGGATGGGGTTTCTATGCAGAGTAAAATATATCTAACTATTTGGAGGTATGTATGTTATTCATACATGAATGTATTCATTCACTATATTAAGCTCTATCACATTTGCTGGAAGGATCGTCCACTTATCTACTACCCTCTAAGTGAAGCAAAACCTCCTCACACTACATCGACCCTTTAGTTTAAGACTATGATCTCTTCTGCTAACATTTCTCTTCTTTGAAATGTATTCCCCTATTGCAAGTTGAATATCTTTATGTATTTAAATGTTTCTGTTACATCTCTTTAATCTCTAAACAACCCAACTACAAGCCATCTGAAACCATTAAGGCAAAGACAAATTAAGATAACTAAAGTGAAATAAAGACTATTGCCCCAAAGACTATAAGTACAACTACCAATGTCAAAGCTAAAAATGCTCTGAGCCTTATTATGAGATTCATAAATCACAAATTAGTCTGAAAGCAAACACACAGACTGCGATTCAGAATCTAAACAGGATACAATGCCAATATGTTTGAACTGGGGGAGACTTTAAATACTTACCTGGTGCGGGGATATGATCTTGGTGTCTGATTGGCTTAACACACAAGCGGCAGTCGGCAGCGATATTGGTAGGAGGTAAACTACTAGCTTTGGTGGAAAGTAGTGGGCCAAAAGTATAGAGTGACCCTGGATCACGTCCCAGCAGCTCCACACAATCTGTCACTGCTATAATTTGTAAATCTGTCGATAATGGTGTTGCCACAGTGAGTTGGCGGAGAGTGGCTAACCTGCAGATGCCAACTCACCATATGCGGATTTACTAATGTAGTATGTGTTTTTTATTGGTGTAGGCAGGATAGAAAGTATATTGTGTATTCTTTGATGTATAGAGCATTTTCCTGTTTAATTTTACTCCAATATTTAAACAATATTAAAGTGTATTGAAATCTAGCTATTGAATCGAATTGACCAGTGATCCAGATCACACTGTGTAGCATAAAACTGTAAAGCATCAGGTCTCAGGTGTAGTTTGTGTATGAATAAAAAATATGAATTAATTATTAACTTGTAATACAGAATGTAATTGGATAACATGAGGGGGTTCTCAGAGATTCATACAGGACATTTCTGGGGCTGTCAGTGAAACCACAACAATGTTCCCCTAGCCTTCTAAATTGTGAGAGCCTAGGGTAGGTGCCAGTATTTAGCTACATACTGTATATGCATTCTTATTATTACATGTACATATACATGTACATATATAAATACACAAATACTCTATTATACATCCTATCCATGCTGTAGGGTGCTTATGCTCCATTCCAGGACTCTACACACCCATGGATAAGACTGTCAAGGCTGATGGCCACACTTGAGGAGTATGTCCTAGAATCTTATGTATCTAATTATATTCAAATTATTTGACATTCTTTACTGCCCTTAAATTTTTACTATGACCCAGTTTTGTGTAAAGCAAATATTACACAGCCATTATTATGTCACGTATTGGTCTGTAGCCTCTTGTTCTGGTCAATCTTTCTGCATAATGTCTGTTTTTGGTTTACATTAAAACCCATTGACAAGGCGTTGACAAGAACAATAATTTAGGAATTATGTATTATAATTTAATTTATAAATAGTTTTTTTTCTATACACAATACTTAATGTTTTTTAGGGTCGTAATGATTGACCCCCTACAAGAAAAGAAGGAGAGAGGAAAGAGAATTAGAGGGATATGGATCCCAATAGGTACGACAAACTGGGTACTATAATCAGCCCTGGGTCTTTAAGGCCAATGGCCTATAAGTGACATGTGTTCTGCTGCCTGCTAGGTACACATGGCTAGACACTAACATTTTGGGCCACTCTCAAAATCATTTCTATGTGTTTTATCTATAGTTCACAATTCTATCTCAACAAGGACGTTAAACAGCACTTACACGATGCTTGTATCCTGTTTGTGCTCTTTTTATAGGTCCTCTGTTCTATATAGCCTCCTTTTGATGGCTTTATGTTGTTTTTAAAGTGTCACAATCTGCTAATTGGACATATGGGTTTCACCCAAACTAGATGATGACAGCCATACCCTGGGCACCAGTCCACCTGGTGCTTGCTCGATGGCCAGTCCAGGCCTGGAATGCCAAACAAGGGCAACTAGGATTTATGAATACAGCTAAGATGTAGCAGAAGCCATTAATCAAATGCTAAACTTAGTTGCTAATTAGTGTTTTTGATTCACTGCTTTTCTTTAGCTAGCTTTAGAGAATGTAATTGTATTCTCTGTTTATATAACCACACAACCCTTTTATTTGGAATGAGACACAAAGCGGCCAAGAAGCCACATGTAAAGAAGAGGGAGAAAGTAAATTAACTTTAACTTCAGTCTGTGTTTTTCAAGGCTGATATGTAAATTTCAACCTATTTTTAAGGGCTGTTAAGTTTCTCATCCTATCTTCAACCCAGTGAAATTTATCAAGGAAGGAGGGTTATTTTTATAGCACCCAGCAATTGCCGATTGCCATGGTAACATGAATTGTTCTGTGTAAACTACCTCCCTCCGTTCTCATAAACACAGGGGGGGAGACATTGGAATATGTAAGTGAAACAATTATTAGAGGGAAGTTAGCAAGCTCAGAGAAGTCATGTGCGTATCACCTTCATGAAGAAGACAATACTAGCCCACTACAACCTTTTATGCCAGATCAATCAGTCTAGGGGCATGCAGGGGTCTATTCTCATAGTGTGTACTGTTTCTACATTCATTTCTAAATAGACAATATCAACTTCTTAAGGGAAGTCTTCTCTTGAACTTGACCTGCTATGTCATGTATAAGGGAAAGAAAATGCTCGGCGTGTTTCATTAGGTGGTCCAACACCTTGCATAATCTTGGGATAACAGACTAATACAGTGCAAGAACATTTTAAAATTAATTGGACTAACTCTCTCCATTGTAATCAGGATCCTTGACAGTGCATTACAGCAACTGTCAAATTTGGTCAGATGTACTTGCTTATCAGGAGCTGAAAACATTTAGTTCCTAGATCATTTTCAAAAAGTTATAAAGAATATAACTTTTCCTGATCATGACTGCCTGCGTATGAAGTTTCAGGTGGTAGACCCTTGTCCAGGGTGTCATTCTCCTGCACCTTGCCCTAAGCTTCGGGTGGAAAATGCTAGATTTGTACCTTAAATTGTAAATTGGTACTATTAATTTGTAATGAGACTTCATTCAAGTACTATAGCCATTCCGACTCGGACTGGCCTTCTGGTACGCTGTGCAAGTACACAGTGGGCCACTACTTGACAGCACCACATACTCACCCAATCTGGTGCTCCACTGTTTGGCCACAGGTTGGCTATGTCAGGCCGCACCTAATAACCAAAACACTTAGTTGATGCCAAATGTATTTTTTTTCCAAGTATTTATAGATGCTGTTCTAATTAAATGAAACAAAGAACAGACCTGGTCCAGGGCAACATGCCTGAGATTAGGAATGCTAGGTTCCTTTCCTCCCTGTTTTTGTTAATAAGTTGGTAGTAACCATTTTCAAAATGGTGGCATGAAGTTATTTCAAATTTTTGGTACAGCCTAAAATAAAGAAACTATTTTCAAATGCAGAGAGCTTTAGCATGGACTCGCACATTGACGACATGTGTATGCATGAAGCATTCATTATTTAAAAAAATGTTAACATAACACACCAATATTTATATACTAAATTAATATGAAAAAAAGCTAACATCAGCTTATTCTACAAGAAGCCTACAGAAGTTAAAATTCAACACTGTAGTGGGTAATGAGCAGAATGCCTATAAATAGGTGGGTTGGTATTGAGGATCTCCTGTGTCTTATATATGATTTTAAGTCGTTACACGCACCGGAGTGGATGCCACTGGTTGATACTACGTGACAAACACCATTTACATAGAAATGGACTTAAATGACTGGTTTATTATACATTGGGTGAAACCCAGCTAAATATATGGGCTTCATTGTTTATTTATTTCCATTTATACACAAAAGTAAGTTGATGGGGAGGATTACTAACAAACAAACAAGCTAAGGGGCAATGAGAGGGTAGAAAGTGTTCACGAAAATAGAAAAAAAATGAGAAGATGAGAAAGTGGTTATAAGTAGAGAGAATAGGGAGAAAAGGGCTAGCTAGACCCCTGTTGTTGATACGTTATTTATGGCGAGTCACTTTTTAAAGAAAAAATGGGCCTTTATCATAATTCCTACTTTTCACCCTGGATGTTAGTGGCAATATCTGAAAAGAGTGCCTTCAAGGGTCATTTGGCACCAGGTAGATGTCCCTTTTACCTTGTCGAAAGACAGCCTGGTATGTTTTAAAGGAAATAAGAAAGTTTTCAAACAAAGAAATGAAATCAGAGCTATTAACTTTCCTACATAATTTGATTTATATTATAAATGTATTCTTAAGACGGTTTGGTGTGTGAATTCCTTTGTAAAATAGAGGTTTTCACAAAGGAGCACAAGGTACCGGTATTGATTTAAGATGGTGTCCAAGCGTAGGAAACCAGGGACCTCTGTCTTATTATGATTGGAACCATAATTTATAATATAATAGGAGGTTTGTGAAGCCATTTGCCTTTTTTCAAGTTAATGGGCTTTTGTTGAACAGAGAGAGAATAAAAAAGATAACTCTTCCAGGCAGTTTTAAGAAGTTTAAAAGGATTTCTAATCATAGGCTTCCTTAGAATTATTACGGCTGGTTAATTAGCTGGGGATGTGTTATTGTTTGAGTGTGAGAGGTGGGACCAGGAGATGAGCTTCTTTGAGGTACATGGCAGGCATTTCACAATGGAATTATCTCAGGAATGATGAGGGTGAATGAGCTACAGATAAATGGATATTAATGTGCGGCAAAGGTTGATTTATATATATAATGGAAATCTAAACCATATTAGGATTCTCAGATGTATAACACTGACATTTGAGATATGCAATTTATCACTGGGCACTGTCTTCTGAATTTGTAACTTTGTGCAGCACCATCCAGAACTTGTAGGAAAACTTGGTATTCAACAACCAAGTGTCCCATAAATTCAGATGCAAGTTGTATATGGCACCTTTTCAAATTAATGAGCACCAGGTATAGTGATTATTGTGGGTTCTTTTTTTTTTTTTTTTTTAGAAATAATACCTTTTCATTGGGGAAACAATTGCGCATACGTTAAGCAATGTATCAGCATATGTCTTCCAACAACTCATATGGACAAACATCTAATCAAGTAAAGTAGAACAAGTATGTTATTTAGGCAAGTAAGCACATTTTAAAGCCTCACTTCTGTGAGGGTTAATGCCAAGGAATACAGTGGTTCACACCTTCATAATGCATGTTCTTTGTTCTTAGTAAAGTTGATATTAATGCCCCTGTTAGGTTTATAACGAACCTCTATGCTAAGGCCCATGCCTCCCAATTGTACTGCTTTGCGCGGGACAGTCCAGATTTTGCCGCTCCATTCCAACTATCCTGCCGAGCACTTTTTGGGCAAGAAGTAGAGCTCGGTGGGACAGCGGGTCTGCAATCTCACTGTACCCATTTAATTCTCAGGTGTCTGAGACACCGGAGAATGCATACTCTATATGTGTAGCACAAAGTTTGCGTCAGGAGTGGAAAGGTATGTAAGCCAGAAACACAGATTGTCACAAATGGAGCCTAATCACTACCTATATTTTTAGAGAGAGGGTGTCCTTTCTCCCCTCTACTATTTAACTTAGCTGTAGATCTGTTCTCAAACCCCTACATAATCATCCCTTTTTTCAACTATAATTTTTACCACCTTAATACAACCACAAGGGTTAAAAAAAACCTTTACAAAATGAAAACCTGATCACACCAGAAGTACGTTGAAATGATAATGAGTTTAGTTGATAGTCCTATGTTTGTGCTTACCACAGAATCATTACCATGACTATTCACTGTTGAGCTTTTTTCCTGTTTACCAGTCATAGTCTACAAGAGAGATCCTGGATGAGCCTACTTCAACTGAGTCACACTGACAATGAAGAGCCCTTCCTTTACTTTCCGTACATTGCAGGGATTGTGTCATATTTACTAAAGTGCAGTAGTCATCTTCAGAGCTTCTTTACTGTTTTTACAAACCACGTTGCTTTGTAGTCCTGTTATCAAGATGTGTTCACAGTAGGCTCTTGCATGCTTACATTCAAGGTTCCTTGCATTGTTGTGACCGTCCCATTGTTCTTTGTTTCTTTTTTGAATGCAATCCTTTAATAAGAACAATTTCACATAAAAAGCCTATCGCTTTCAAAAACGTATCCTTTGAGATGATTTTACTTACCTAGCAAACATAGTAATAATGTTTAGTTATTAGCTTAACGAAGTGCAGTCTCTGTCAGTGTGCTTTATGCATTTAATTATGTTCCTCAATCACAAAAGATTGAATGCCCATTAGAGGGTCCCTTTATAAATTATGAAATTTTGAATGACACAAAAGAGATTGAAAAACCATTCATGTTTCTTTATTCTTGGGTTTACATCCTAGCATGGAATAAACTGTTCAAGTATCTATAAATATAACACTGAAGGTTCCTTCATTAAAAAAGAACTGTAAGGGTTGAACTTTTCCTGGTATCATCCAGTAGTTTTCCAAATGTAGCCATGAAGCCATGAAATGGAATGTTTGTCATCCTGCTGTTTTCTTTCATAAACCATGGTAATACAGAATCATTTTTGAGACATCTGCAAGAGCCATGTATACATGGCTACAGGAACCTCAAATAAACATAAATTACATACTATTAACAATCACCATGTACAAGCGTACCTGAGGACATCCCACAGTAGGCTACTAGGAGCTGCTCTCTCTTTTGAGAACTGTCCTTGCAAAAGAGTGGAGCTAGCTATGTATGGGGCAGAGTTATATGTATGTAAGGGTGGGGTTTTCTCCAGACAGTTTAGTATCCCTGACACCCCCACTAAAGAAGAATGCATTTTAAAGTACTCCATGAGCTGCCTTGTTGCTGCAGCTGTTCCCCAAGGTGCAACATGTCTTGCCACTGATTGGTTGCTTGAAGCTCCCAATCAGTGTCAGAAAAGCGTTTGCCTTGCATGTGCCAGGGGGTCCGAACAGATCTCCACCTGCAGCTGTTACCCAAGCTAAAGTTGCAGCTTAATGGAGGTTAGTATATAACGTGCAAGGAGATGTGTTGGCCAAAATAGCTAGGAGGTAGAGGAAGGGACAAATACATATGGGGAAATTCTGAAGAAATTAAGTTGAATATATGTAAACACCGTAAAGGAATCACGCAGCTATCATATGCAGTAAAGTGAATATGATGGCTGGAGTGTCCCTTTGATTGGACAGGGAATAGGAGGAGAAGTAGGTTGTGCCAAATACTGCCCAGAGAAAGAATACAATGATCCACCAGTTCCCAGGTATGTAAATATGGAGCATGATTACCCATTTACCCCTCTTACACCTTCTCTTAAACAGACTAGATCATTTATACAGGCAACTCATATATTAACTGCAACAGAACACATGGTATGTATGTTTTTCTCATCTTACTAACAATTCCATTTTCTTAAAATGTCACTATAAAAGTGCCTTACAAACTACTCCAGTTGCCAGTGGCATACTTATGAATACTTGAAATGGTCAGAGGCACACTTGTTCCTTTTTCAGGGATTGAGTCTCAGTGAGGCTGTACTCAGATTTGTTTTGTGACTTCTTTAACTAATAATAGCTATTCATATAATTGGATGAGGCATTTAGAAGAAGACAGATTTCTTTTGTTTTCAAAATTGTATTTATAAATAAATCTTTTTAGACGTAAATATGCACAAGTGTCACTTTTAAGAATGTAGATGCACTCGTACCCAGCAAACACTCTGAGCTCAAGGAAAAGAGGGATTTGGACACAAAATAGACATTGTCCCTCCAAAAAGGGCACGTCCAGGAAGTATGTAGCCATTAATCTAAACGTATTGGACATAACTAGTTTTAGTTCACTGACCTTGTATTTGGAGAAGAGCTTCCTTTAATGAGTATCCTAGAGAGTTATTAGGTCCATCTTTCTGGGCATGGAAAGGGAACCCCTTTGATGAGGTCTGGGCAACTTTATCCATATTGTTTTGTAAGTAGAATCGTGAATAGTGTTATTATTATTATTATGTTTGCAATGACCAACATTTTGGTTCTCACGCTTCATTTTGCATGTTATGCCCTAAAGTCAGAAGATAAAATTTTATCAAGCTAGATAAATAATTATCTATTCCATTCAGCGCCAGCATCACTACGCTCAATGATCTGAAGATCAGCAAAGCGTTAGTGTTAGTATTATATTCACTCAGAAATGGTGGCAAATCCATCAAACTGTCTGCGGGATCCTATCATTGTCACTGAGATCATCAATCTAAGCTTTCAATCATTAAAGTGTTTAATGTATCTTCATGTTCAACATTTAACCACATTTTATTGCAGATCTATGTGAGGCCACAGAAAATTAGTGACATAACATAATATGTGTACTCAAGAAATACTCAGAACTATTTTTGAACCAAAGCTTTTTATTTTTGTATATGTTAACAAGCAAAGTATTAAATGTGCCTTCTAAACTAAACATCCAATATAATACCAAGGCATTCCAAAACACGACTGTAGCTTTAAATGAGAAATGTGAAATACAATATAAAAGGTTTTCAGAAGATATTTTGTGATCTATTTGGGCTTTTGATACGTTCCACACAAAAGGTTCGTGTACAAACTGCCAGAAATGTATGTTCTTGGATTAGAAATTGGCTAAAGGAATGCAAAGAGTTTTGTAAATGGAAAATTCTCAAACTGGATCAATGTATTAAGTGGAGTACATCAGGGGTCTGTCCTGGGTCTTCTTCTTTTTAAAGTGTTTATTAATGATCTCCCATGTTGCATTAAGAGCCATGTCTCAGTGTTTGATGACACACACTTAGGAGACGGTTAGACAGCACCTTAATTGCAGGAACAGGGTTCCACCCAACACCATCAAATGTAGTAAAGAATCACGAGGTGCTCAGCAATGTGAGTAAATCAGTGCAGTTTTACTTCAACACTAGTGGCGGCGTTTCAACCGTTTTTCTCGCGCCCATCACTTCGGATCCCTGGCTCCTGCAGATTATAAAGTCAGGATATGCCCCAGTGTTTGCCTCCTCAGAGTTTTCTTCTCTCATGACTTTCTACAAATCACACCAAATGAGAGGCATTGCTCCACCTGATTCAGGATCCTATATTAAAGAAGGTCCTAGTACAAGTTCCTCTGGACAAAAAGTACAGTGGCACTTATTCCCGAGACTTTGTAGTCCTGAAGGCCTCAGGAGGTTTTCGACTAATTATAGACTTGCGATTGGTCAATCTTTTCTTTGTTGATCCAAGATTCAAGCTGGAGTCTTTAAAGTCCACCCTGGAGATTTTTTCCCCTGGGGACTTGCCACCCTGGATTGACAAGACACCCACCACCAAAACCCCCTCAGGGAGTGTCATCAGCAGACTTCCTTCAGGAGGGATTATCAAAAAGTCTCTCCGCCTCTATCCTGAAGGTTAAGGACACAGCTTGGAGCATATTTAAGGAGCATAGTCTTGCTGGCCATCCCTTGGTCCGGTGTTTTCTTCTAGCAACTTCCAGCATTCGGCCACGGAGGTGACTGAGTTTTCATGCCTGGGTTCTCGATAATGTTTTGTCCCAGATGATGTTGGCTCCAATTGAACCTCTCCAAGACGTCTCCCTCTGTTTCCTCACCTGGAACAGTATTCATTGTTACCGTTACTTCCACTTGTAGAGTAGGTGAACGCTAGGCTCTATCCATGTCCAAGCAATTTCTGAAGTTATATTTCTAAAGAGGGTTCACAACCCTCCATAATCTTTTGTATATCTCTCCTTATTTGCTACTGGGGATAGCAAGGGAAACCGTGAATTCCTTAACTGTGAATTTATTTTCTTGCTTATTATTATCACGTAGCACATATATTTTTGTTCCCACCAAATAAAGTTTTTTTTCCTTGCAACTGTTGAGCTGGTGTATTTAAAGTGTTGTTTCTGTCCTGCCTAGGAGGCGCTATATCTACCTATGTGCTTCTGGTTGATAAGCAAGGCTGATCATTCCATTCGCCAAGCAATTGCTACCTTTATTACCATTGGGGTTTTCTCTTTCTGGTAGTGTTATAGATCCTCAACCAGACATAGCCACAAACACTACTAATGTACATGGGCTCTGTGGATGATGTCTGCTGTTTGGCTTTGTGCTGGTGTGCCCGTAGCATAACAAAGACCTGTTTATCAACAGGCAGCCAGGGATGCAGCCATCTTCTTTTAGAAGTCCTGTGATTGCAGAGTACTTCACATGTGCAAGGCTTATCCGCTTATCAACTAAAAGCAAAATGGCTGCCATGAGCATAAGTTCTGTAATTAACAACACAATTCATGGTCAAGTTGACATCATTTTAATTACAAGATCCACAAGGCATTATTTTTATACATCCAGAAAGA
>VKOC01000004.1:25490594-25540596 GCA_009364415.1 Spea multiplicata
ATACCGTAAATCACTTCTTTTGCTTCCTATTTTACTTGAGAATTGGTTTTCTTGGTAATTACCCGATATGGTGGGTATGGGTGAGCGTGAGCCAGCAGAAAAAGCTGAATGAAAGAGCCATAGTCCAAACTAAATCATGAAGTATCGCATTAGCAGAACTAAGGCCCAGAGAAATCCATTAAGAACCATTTTACTCAATCGGAGGTTGTGCTCCTCGTCTATTCCAGTTGAGGCTTCGATACGGCTTTTGGTCCTTCTATATTCTACTAAAGACTCCATTTCCTTGGGGTGATATCCCTTTTACGTAATAATGGATTTATTTACAATTGTAAGATAGACAGTGAACCCGTTGAAGATAGTGTCGAGGAAAAACAAAAGTTACCCATGGGAAGATGAGTTGGACAGCTTTTTTGTAATGTATTTTGTTATTACAGCTGTGATCAGACAATATTGTTTACTTCAAGAATATGTTATGTATGTATATGATTTATATAATATATTAATACATACATATAATATATATATATAATATATATATATAAAAATATATATATATAGGTAATACATAATTATAGTGTATTGATTGCTACTCAAAACATATAAAACAATAATAAGTTGGATTTAAGGAAGGGATTTTTTTTATTTGTATTTATTTCGACGTGTTACCTGAACCGTTGATCACAGCTGGAATGCCATTGTCATCCTATCAAACAATGTTTCTATTTCACCCGAGTCCTGATACCTACCACTGATACTTTCTCGTAGCAGAAGCAGGTTTCTCTCGATAAGCTTGCCCAGTTGCCGGGACAATTCAGGAACAGATGACATGGCTGCGGGTGGCGCTGTCCCTTCCTTGAGATGAAGAGTGGATTTCTTTAACTCGATGTGACAAGCAGTCCCAACCCGGGCTCCCACAGAGAAATTTTAATTACTGTACAAGCAACGGATCAGAATAAAGACAAAAGGCGGAATACAAGGAGGCTTAATTATTCCCAAATTCAGTTTATGTTTAATTTGAATGCTCTGAAATAAGAAACCAAATTGTTTTGTGATGAACACCGATGGGTGATAATGGTAAATTAGCCTGACACTTGTATCCTCAGCAAGTTTACTCAGAGAACTGATCCTTTTAACCAATTTATTATTAACTATTATTAAAGTTAGCTAAAACTTAGCAATCACTGAAGAGCTGCACAATCATAATAATGGTAATTATCCAAACGGCAACATCAACATTTTTGTGTTTATGGATTATTTATATGAGAAGGGGAGCCCAGTTGGACACAAAATGAAGGAAGCAACATTTTTTGATAAGATGATAGAAGTTCCTGTATGTGCAAAATATTTTATATTTAAGTTGTATATATACCTACAAAATTGTCACCACATATTTTCCATCACATCTTTTATAATACATATTTCAGCATATTCTAAAAATCTTATCTTAGCAACAAGGTACAGTTTTGCTTAATGTACAGTAGACCTTTGCCTACAATACCCCATCCAGTTGTGACCCCTAAGATGTCCCCCTGATGGTCATAGAAGCTATCTTAGGACCATCAGCAGCTTTCAGGAGCCATTTAGGGGTTCTGGTCTCTGAATAAACACAGGATAGGGCATATTTTCTTGATTTTTCCAATGGAACATACACCAAGCTGCGTTCCTGGCCAGTTGTCCTCTTATGACAATTCCCAGATAACATAGTGGACTCTCCACTAAATGCCTGTTGCCTTTCTTAGAAGCTGGAGCTTGATATACTTTGCAATACACAATATCTTTGCGAAAAAAGGAGAGGGTGAATCATCTGCCAGTATTATCGGCAGCTTTTAAAAGCTTGTGGCATTATATATGCTTACTTGATCATTCACATACCCTCCTCTTTCTTGCATACATGTTATGGCTCATTCTTTGTTTTTACAAATAAGCCAATTGATAAAATTTGATTCTATCAATTTGGCGACCAATAGAGTCGGTCACATGGCCTATAACTCCTGCGGAACTTGGCCTGGGGAGATCACTGGTCTCCCTGCTCCAAGAGTTAAAGGTCTGTACGAGCGACCAATAGATTAGCTTGTATGGACCTTTAACCCTGCCCGCGACCAATAAAGTTGTTCTTATGGCCCTTTAACGCCTAATGGCGAGTTTGCGGATTTCCGCTCCCGTTAACCCCTTCGATGCTGCATAGATAAGGTAGGCTAGATGGGGAAGGGACCAGGGAGATTAGTAAACAAAGACGAACACGGAGATTCTTCGTGTTGTATGTCTTCGTCTTCGTATACGTTTTGCCGCCGCCATGTTCATATGTTAGGTATTCGAGCTGACCAACGAAAACGCACCTTCGTGATCGTTTTCATGTTCACCCGAATACGAATGCACAAGTCTATTTATTATTGGTTTTATTATTATAATTATAGTGCAATGTTAGGTCCCTGACATTGCCAATGAAGAAAAAAAAAGGAGTGCAGACTGTCTGGTAATAAATGAAATATAGAAAGAATAACTTCCTTTTTTCCGTTTTGGTGGAATACAGGCTGCGCCCATAGAAAAAATTGCAATGACCTACCTGTATACATGTTAACCTCAGAAACTAGACTTATATGAATTAAAAAGTAGCCTACTTGAGAAAGCTATGCAGTGATTTTCATTAGAGGGTGAATAAAATAAATGCGATTAGAATGCCATGACTTCAAAAATCGCCCTTTTGAAAAAATCTCTTTTGTGGGTGCGTGGCCATATTTTGTGCCAGCCATAAACATACATGGCTGTACATTCTTAGGTTTAGCACTGGCTCATTGCGTTCTTAACACAACCCGCCATTCCAACAGCACATGGGGCTTTAGAAAAGCTTGGTAGGATGGTTTTTTTTTTTTTCTTGTGGTCCATATCCTCATCTGTTTGCTCTGGAAAACGGTGGGGAGCTAATTAGAACTGAGGTGTAAAAGCATCCGATTCTCTTCTATTTCTTGCCCAGGAAAGTGCTACTGAGCCAACTCAGCACAGGACTGCTGCTCAGGTTATTTCCAAGCTAATAATTAAGGTTATTAATGCCCCGCTGTTTGATGGCCTCCATAGAGCTTAGGCCAGTTTGGCTGTACTTTCCCAGGAAACTCTATAGCCGCCAGTCCTACTTGTGGATGAAACCTTAGGTCTGGGGGATTCAAAATTAACTTCTTAAATTCATCGTAGAAACACAAAATGTGCTGTTTTCTATACATTTCTTACCTTACCACAATAAGTGCTGCTGTCACATCAATATAAAATATGAAAACTTAAATCACATAAATGAGAACTGAGGAATACATAATGCGAACAGACGGTTCCTTTGTGCTTCTTTCCTCCCTGATGTCCCTCTTTTCTAGTAGATCAGCTTGTTGGGTAAGACTGTATCACAGTGTCTAATAATAATAATAATAAACTCTAATAATGAGTACAAGAACATCGGACATTCTGTTTGGCAGTTAAGTAGTATTAAGAAAAATGGCTTAGCGTTTACCGTATGGCTTAGCGTTTACCGTAAAACAAGTGAACCTCTTTGGCTCATTTCTAATGTTGGGAAGAACACAAATTGACACTCTCAATGGTAATCACCCAGATAGACCGAAAATGTGTTAAAGGAAAGAAAAGACATTGGTTTGGTTATTTTGATCACAGCATTTTGTAGTAATGGTGGGGCAACCTTAATAATAATTGGTATGCGATGATCCATTGCTATGCTCATGAGTTCTCTGGCAATACCAGAATTTCTCCAGAACATTCATGCCTCTAAGAAATATCATCCCATGTTGACACACATTTCAAACTTGCACCATACATGTTGGTCTAATGGACAGGGGAGAAGAGATCTCTGTCTTGGAGGGTACAGATGTCTTCTGAATATGTTTTTACTTTTGGTAACAATGGTGTCTAAGAATACCCATAATCATATATCGCAGCACCCTTACCCAATACAGGAATTGCATTTCACAGACACAGTGGAGAAGATATGTAGGATAGAGATCGGCGTTGAATTAAAACTAAAATTAACTTCAGAAAAAGAATGGCACTTATTTATTTCACTGCTTGCGTCAAACCCTGCCAGTTTCTAATGTGTGATCTGTAAAGCTGATTCTTAAGGAGTGTGAAATTCTCAAAAACTAGGGTAATTTTTCCCATTTGCTTCCAAAATAGAAAAAGTTTAAATGGGCAAAAAATATCCCAGAGATCTAGAACGTATAATACTAATTCTCTGAGTCATTACATCTTTTTCTAAACAATCCAAAGTATGCATAGGACATTAACTGTGGTGCCCACGGAATCATAAAGCAGGCAGAATAGTATTGCTGTTTACACACCTTCAAGTGTCGTGCCTGGCAGTCTCTAAACAGCTGGCACGGATGTCAGATACGATTACTATTAGGGGGTAAGAAATGACACCCGCTTGGAGTTCCCTGCTGCTGCTGCAGGAGGACAGATGTGGGGAGCAGCACATGCTCACACATTCATCCCTTCCTCTAATTAATCACCTCTCCTGCAAAGTGATACGGCAAAGTCCCTGGCTATAGAAGAACATCACTAGAGCCATATCCCTGTGCACGGGATCTTCTGCAGCAACACACGTTTTCTCCATATGTTATCATCAGTTATCTTTGGAAGGACTTCTTTATTGTACCTCACCAGGAAATACAGTCATCTAATGACTAGGATCTCTTAGGCCATACATACATATTAACTATTACGCACTTGGGGTTAAAGGGAAAACTATGGGAAGCGATGTTGCAAGCCAGTTATATTTTCAAGTAAAATGTTGGTACTGTCCTAATCGTGGGCCGCAGAGTGTCTGATTCTGCAATGCAGATTAAACAGCATTTTTATTCTCTACATAAAAAATGATATCAATATTTGTTTTTTTTACCCCCAAGAGATTTTTAAATGTAAGGGGAGTGAGAAGAAGGTAGGGATTTCCATACATCTAAAAATAATGTGGTTTATGGAATGAATATTTGTGGCACATTGTTGTAAATCTGTATATATTGTAAGTGTCAAGGCTGGTTTTCTAAAAACAAAAGGTACCTCATTTCTGGCCACCTCATAGAACTGTAAGGAATTAGATCCCCCACTTACTTACTGATGCCCCATGCACACAAAGCTCTGGCAAATGCTAACAAACTTATACCAACTTCTAGATTGGAAGCTGGGAAAGGCACTAATGTCCTTCACGGGTTTTCCATAAGAGAATCCAGATTGGCAACCCTGTTGAACATCAGCCCTGGACACTTACGCCAGGTATTTTGAAGACAATTGGGATATGTGTAAGATTGGTACATATATATGTGTAGCATCGTGGTTGCAGTTTTACTTTTGTCCACATGGTGTCAGCATTGCCATTACAAGTTGATTAATTCTTACAGTAACTATCTCTTACTGTATTTTATTAACACCCTTTCCTGTATATTTACTGTCAGATGCAAATATGAACATTACCAGTTATTGTGCTAATGAATAGTGGTTTCTGTAAATTGTTTATTTTGAGGAACAGACTTCAAATAAACAATGACTAGTTACCGCAACTTTAGCTTTTCCATCCACAAAATGTTAAAAATGTCAGAGATATATGAATATGAGATTTCTCATATATTTCAGAAAATGCTTAAAAGGCAATATATATAGTTGAATTATGAAAATGGACATGGTGAGCTAAAACATTGAGAGTGTCCCTTACGGCTGCTATCCCTCAAGACCTTTTGGTAGATGACCAAATATTGCTTTTTGAACAATCTAGTTGATCATGTTGAGTCCTTAAGAATCATGTTGAGAACCTACATATCATCAATGCCTACATTTTATATACTTACCTTTATTACTGTTACTGACGTATATGTTGGAATATTGATGGATTAGCGGTCTTCCCCTCCTTGCTTCCTGAAACAGTAAAATACATTGCCTGGAGTGAATGTAATGGAGCTCCTAAAGCGGTCACTACATCCCCATAGTCCTTTATAGCTGGGAGCATATCTACTGTGGGTTTGTGCTTGTGGAGAGAAGGATATGAGGGCTGTCCTTGATATGTAGTACCAACATATTCCATAGTACTGTACAAAAAAAAGAAGAAGACAGAAGGTGTGGAGACTCCTTCACTAAAGGCAAGAGAAGCCTGATACACAATGTGTGAAATGGCTACGGGCCAATGATGTGGTGGGCTTCCCTCAAACTGTATTTTTAGAATTGGTGCTTAAATATCTTAACGCTAGGAGACCGTCGGATGGGGGGTGTAGAACATTTCATTTCATGGGTGCTTGGTCATTGTAGAAAGCAGCAGAATATATTGTTTCTGTATACACACACTAAAGATAATATAAAACCATGACATTTTTTTAATGTGTTTCATATGTGGTATCCCTACTGCTTCTCTGGTTTTGCTTATGTTTCTTTTTTTAAATATATATATAACGTTATATATAATATATAACATAGTGCACACATTGTCAGAAAAAAATCCCTTGAAAATGAACTTAAACTTTCAAACACAAATCTATTCAGATATCCCCCCGCAGCGCTGCTTCGGCACTTAACCTTTATTGGACTAATGTTATAGTCTTCTCAAAAAATGACTCAGCCAAGGAACACGATGATTTTTTTCCGACATTGGCAGAAATTTCTGTGGGAACTCACGAGCGGTGTGTGAACACACATTCGTTTTGGAAATGAGGACTTCTCCTTGTCAGGAATGATACTAGCCAGTAGGCACTAGGCAGACATTTTACCGTGGAAAAAGTGGAAAAGTTTAAAATGGCTTCTTCTGCCCTCCCTGTGTGTCCTACTGAGAAACAAATTAGGACCAAACTTGGTTGGAAACTTTAAGAACTGCAAGAAATTGAGCAACAGCCATATGATGCCGGAATGCTTTGATGGATTGCGTATCTGGTTGGGTTTGAGAGGCCCTACTAGATGTCAAGATCAGGACTGGACTGAGGATGAACTTTACTTGGGCCCTTGTACTTTATTAGACAATAAATGACGTTTATGTGGTAGCCGGTTGGATATATATGCAGGTGTCGTTGTACACTAAGGGAGCAGATCTGGCTCGCGAGCAGTAATACAGTGAGCAGCACACCCTGGCATTGATTAACCAGCCATATTAACATTTTTACCCATGCCTCAGTGTACACAAAAACAGCCATCTTTAGGTCACACAGTCACGTAAATTGTCTTGGCACACACCCCTAGCCTACCTCTAGCCACACCCCTAGTCAGCCTCCAGTCACACCCCAAGTCCGCCTCCAGTCACACCCCTAAAACACAAGTGTCCATCTTTGTGTACATCTATGTTTACGGAGTACAATAAACACTATGTATTCGAATCTTACCCTATATCTATACTATGGGAGAGGGCATACTCACTCCTTGCCCTCAAGATCCTCATGATTATTACTATTTTATTATTATTATTGATTGGTTGAGGTCGGGCTTTGTAAAGGTAGGCAGGGAAAAGGTTCATATTTTGAATCTCTAAATCTTTAACTATATTCCTCTATAAAACAATTACACATTAAAAAATACAAATCGTAAGCTATAGGCTTGTAAGAAATATATTTCATTATACTAAAACAATTGAAGACGGCGTTTACCCTTTATGTCCCACACGCAGCAAAACAAATCTCAAACTAAAAATATCTTAACGCTGCTAGACTATTCCTGCTGTCAATAATCTTTGGCCTGTTAGAACCATTCTGTAATCAAAAAGATTAAGAACATCTCGATCCAATTAGATTACACATAATCCTACACTGGACTAGCCAAAAATTGTGTTTGCTGTTACTATCATTTATTTAGTCATGATGATGATTTATTTATTTCCATTAATAATGTATTTATCATTATTATTTATTTAGAAGGCCCAAAAAATGTTCTTGAGTCTGGTACGGTGGGAAGGCAATAAACAGGGAAATTATTATCTTTTATTTATAGGACGGCAACCTGTTAAAATGCACAGTAAAATCTGGAAACAAAATTTAAATAAAGAGAATGTCATAAATGACAAATATTAATAGAGGCAGGGACAAAATGTAATGTGTAGAGTGATTACAGAGTGTGTTTCCAGAGATGCTTCGATATGACGTCTATGATACAATGAAAATTTCATGTATTTACATAATCTCATATCCCAGTGTACAACGCTACAGAATATGATGGCGCTATATTATACAATAAATAATAATGAAATAATATTTTAGTTATCCCTAATAAATAAATCCATAATAAAGTCCAATTGTTATATTATTTGTTATGTCATGTTTACCCATTGCGCCGTGCTGTGTAATATGATGGCGCTATATAAAAATATTATTATTAATAATAATAAATAATAATGCTAATAATAATACATAAGAGAAGCAGTGGGTGCAATTCTCTAAAAATATGCTTTTTTGTATCTGTCACAGTCAGGATGTAATATAAGGCACGGAAAATAATTCCTCCCAATCTATTTAGGGATATTTGACTTTAAAAGAGCTTGTGCTCTGATGTCTTCCATACATCTTTTTGTGGACAGCACAGGCTTAAATCCCTGTAATGTATTGCGCCTATTTGCATAAGTCATCATAGCGAAAGAAAGGAGAAAACATTCAGTGTGTCATTTGAAACCATTTCCCTGCGTGTTCAAAAGGAATATCAATGACTTTCAATGTATAGGAGGCTGTGATCCAGCCAGAGTGAATCTGCTTTAAAGCATGTCAGGTTTCATCCTAATGACTCAGATCTTGAAAGCTCTCGCCTTCATCTCTCTTCTCCTTTTGTCTCTGCGCGGCGATTGTCAGAAGTTCAGACCTTGCCTCGGCTCCCGTGCCCCTAGAGGTTTTGCTTCTGCGTTGAACTCATTAAGAAGGTTGCATCCAGCCCATGCAATTCCGTGCCTCGGTGACAGGAACAGGGACGACGGGAAGAGGGGAGCGGGGATTGTGGGACCGGAGGGGGAAAACGCCCAAGAGGCAAATGACATTGATCCCATACTGTAGTGTATGGTGAAGAACCAATGCATCGAATTCTTGAGGGATTAGAGGGGGCGCTAGGCTTTTGGAGGCCCCAAGCAAAAATATTTATTGGTCCTCTTTTTTTAATAGACAAAATGGAAATAATTATTGTAAATGGTAATAATGTAATATTTATAGCCATACATTTATTTTAAAAATATATTACAAAAGTATAGTCCCATGAGGAATCTGTGTCACTTTCACGTAGGTGTCTAAGACATTCTTCCTCTAAGAGGCTCGTTAGACCAACGAGGGCTCTTGATAGCCGCTTAAAATGCTTTTGTCGTCTGGAAGAGGACACACACGTGTGTTACGGTGCCTTTAATCTGTAAATTGAACACATTGCAAAGTGTCATTTATTTTATCCTGGTCATATTCGTAATTGAACTTCCTTTCTACCTTCCACACACAAATTAAAAGCCTGATTTAGGTGCTTGGTATGTTGTTGTTTTTTATTTACATTCTGTATCTATCATGGCATTTCAACTATTCCACATCAAAATGTAAAGTTTGCAGAAATTTCCAATGATATTGTCTTCATACCCCACTAAATAAAAAGAAATGAAAGCCATTGATAGCGGCCGGAAACTGTCTATGGTTCTGAACTGGACATTTCTTTGCCAAATCCGCACTTTTATTTTTCTTAGATATCAGTATTTAACTAGACTAAATCAGGCAGCTTTATAAATACATAATTGCATGCTAAAAATATATACTAATATTAATAATATAATAATAATATTCTAATAAAAATAATATATTAATATTATAATAATAATAATATTCTAATAAAAATGTGCAGAACCAAAAATAAAAATCAAGAAATAACAAACCTGGTGATAAAAGATTCTGAGCTAAGAAACACCATATTGCTGACACAAGGGGGTGACATTTGCTGAAGGAAAAGAATTGAGACTCTGGTTTACCATTAATAAGGAGTTATGTTGTAGCATTGAAGAGACTGGTTACAAACTGCTTCTGATAAATTTCATCTTACATTCTCCCGTCCCCTGTTGTAGAGAAAAAAAGAAAACTAGTTACAATTCCATTTAGGCACTTAAATGCCTATTTCTTTTTAAAATGAAAATAGTTGTTTTATATGGTGTTTCCCTTTCAAAGTACCCTGTCTCTTTTACTTCTCGAAGAAGCTTTGTATAGAAGCATGCTTCCAGATTCCCCTTGGCTTTAAAAAAAGTAAACGGATCGAGAGGTTGCTGCATACGTGACTTCAATTTAACCTTGAATATGGAGAAAATGTATTTCATATATCGTGGATAACATTTTTACACATGTAATGGCCACAGTGTATTTTGGCCGAAACTTGTAATGTTTATGCAAAACATAATGTTGAGAGCAGAACAACTAAGATGTCATTGTCTGATGGTTGCTCTGCTTGATATGTACTAAACATTGAGAATTTGATTGAGAGTCCTGGTTTCTTATCAAACATGGTCACTGGAAGACCTGAGTAACCTAATGACGTTCTCCCTCATACATTCATGGACATGAAATTAAGCAGCCCCTTCCACAGATGTGCATGGACCATATGCTTGGCATATTAAGATCTGGATCTTCTGCCTGGCCACCTTATAGCAGTTATTCTTAACTCACTCTATAAATCCTTTGAGTTTCTTCCACACCTTCCTCCAACCCATGTGTCTCTTCTGCAATAATTATTTTACTAATTATTTAGAAAGCCACCTTTCCTTAGAATTTTGTCTCTTTCTGCAAGCTAGTCTTTTCTATTGTCCTCTTATCATTTGGGGACATTGATTAGAAGTAAGCTATGGCAGTACACTTAAAATTTTCCATCAATAGGCATCCATTATATGCATTCATGACAGGGGCTGGCATGGTGGCCAAGGGGGCAATGGTGGGCCACTACCTAAAGTGACTTAAAGTGTTGTAATTTCACATGTGTCCACCAGGGTTACATAGGGCGTTAAGGCAAAATTAAAATGGTTACCTGGATGCTTTCTCCGCTCCTTTTATTATTATTATTTTTTTTATTTATTTATTTTATTTTAGTTTGTTTATATAGCACATCAAATTCCGAACGCTGCTACAATGGGTGGACAGACAACAACAAATAGTATGTAACATAACAATTTGACTTACAGAGACAACAGGCGAGGAGGGCCCTGCTCAAGTGACTTTACAATCTAGATGATTAGCTTTTAGTATATGCTCTTTCTGTAAATGCATTTTGGACAGTACTCGATAGAACACATTAAGCCTGATATGTCTTGGGCTGTCTAATACAGTTCTGCATAACTGGACTTTACCCTCCGAGCTGAATGCTGCCAGCCCTGTCCTGATTTATGACACGTTCCAGTCTTTGGAAACTGTAAAATATATGTTGTGTGAGGCCGCAGATGTTTTTTTGCTACCTTTTTAATGGTACCTATGGAATTTCAGGCTGATTGAGGACCACACTGAAACCACTGAGCCAGAAGTTGAACTTACTTGTGGTAATAGATACTCTCTTCCACGCACTTCCTGCTAGTTATAAAAGGGTTAATGTAAATTTATCGTCTCAATGTTTACAAGGATGTAATTGCAGATTAAAGAAATTACAACCATCACTAGAGAGGAATAGCAACATTTACCCTCTGGGGGGCATCAAGTGGCATCCCTTGCTATCCATGCCCTGAACATCACCAATAATGGTGACTTGGTTCTGTCTTCTGATGCCTTCAGATGTTTGCACCTATAACTCAGCATTACTCTTTAATACATATCTCTATCTCCTTATTAAAAGTCTGTTTTTATAATGATCTCCACCTTTTCTACAGTACATCTTATTGCCTTCTCTGAAAGAAACTGGGAGACTCAAAGTGCCATAACCTCCAACATCCCGATGTTATTTCCCTTCTTATTCTTACGGCACATATCTGTATACATATGTATATATTATGTGTAGATCTATTTTTTCCTCTTATTGTGGTATCACACTACAAATCTCTCCTCAATAATCTAGAATCTGTCATTGACAAATTTGAATTTGTCGCACAGACAATTCTTACACCAAGGTCATTCTTACCCACATGTTATGGACCAAGGTACTCTACAATCATTATCAGGACATCCTTATCACATGGTGATCTCTGTGACCAAGAACAGAAGCATTAATCTTGAATGGTCACAACTGTCAGATCAAGAGCAGTTGAAATCCAAGGACCAAATACAGGATATGTATCCTTGCTGCAAGGTTTTCACCTTAAGTGTCATATTCTTATAGGTTATAGGATAGGTTTTATATTAGGAATATAGCTTCATGAGCAGTAAAGTTTTTAACAGAGAGACGTACTTCCTTATTCCCAAAGGATTTACCCATTGCCTGTTCTACCCATTGCCGGATGAACCAAGGGGCACCTGCAGGTTTGTATATTACCTGATTGATCCAGTGCAGAGTAGGCTCCTCTCTCCCTGGGCCATCTGCACCCAGACAGGGAGAGTAGGAGGGCTCTGATTGGCTGGTCAGCCTTTTTCTTCCCTTACTTTCACCAGTCACAGGCTGCGCAGTGGCGTGTACCCTGCTGGAGACAGGACTACAGCCCCTGACAATATGGAAGTGCCTTGATGTGCAGTGGCTGATCGTGACCCTAGTTCAGTTTAGAGGAGGTCAACTCTTTTTCCACCAATAATGTACCTCACATTAAAATGTTGCCAATAGTCTTGATATGAATGGGGCAGTCTTTTTGCTGAGATGTGTTGCTTGGTGCTAAACGTTTGCTTCTCTCATAGCCTAGACCACAGAGTTTCTTTGCTTTTCCTAATGGTTACAACTTTTGTTATGGTAGCTATATCGCTGTTATCTGCCTTTAGCATCTGCTAACCTTTCAAATGTTACTCGGACAGTTTGACCCGAACTTTGGACCTTTTTTACGCGACTCTTACTTATCTCTGACCAATGCGCTCCCAGATTGCTGCTAACCACATAGTTCTTAAATATGAGTGCTTGTACCTGGTTTAATGGCAAACTACTTGGCCTACGATACTGTACTGGTGGATGTTTGGGCGAATATAGTACAAAGTTAGCGGTGAGAGTATGGTTAAGCTTGAATTGCGAGGGCTATTAAATTAGGTTTCTTATTTAGTGCTCAATACTTATTGGCGACTTTACTTATGCTTAAAAATAAATCATTAGAAATGTATCTATGTAGTAAAGCCTATTAAATAATATGACTTCATCTGTAGAATTAAAGGGGAGTTTTACCATAAAATTTAGCAGGTATGTTTAGATTTATATAACCGCCATTGCTTGCTGCCACCGATTTTTCAGCTGTGTGCTGCTTCAGTCTTCTGTATTGCTCTTAAAGAGATTTGAAGATCATTTTCATGGACAATTCATTACATTGTTGGCTTCATAGTGATCGTGGGACTATGCGTAGCGTTTAGTCAGTCAAGCAAAAGTGATCTGCTAAACCCGTGCAGAGAAAACATTATCACATCAAAACTTTAACTCCTAAATCATAAAAATAATAGACAAAATTTCATAAAAATATTGTAATAATAATATATTTTTTTCAATATATTTATATTTTAATAAACAGGAACCCAACTAGTGTCAACTAAAAAATAATTTTGCAGTCAATATTTCTTACAAAAACATTAAGAATAGTTTCCTCTGTTTACCTTCATATTGGCAACTATCTGCATACATGCATTAATTTATTTCAATAGTACTTTAATATAGGATATATTCCAGTATCCCTGAAAGTGTTACAATAGAATCTGCTACCCTTTGAAATCAATGGTAAAAGCGATTTTAATACAAAATTACTGTTTTTGCAATTTACGATTGCAAGTTACAACACTGAAAATTGCTTTTTTTTAAAAAAAACAGTAATAATGAGCCGTTTGCTTTCTATTTTTAATTTGATATTAGTTTACGTTGATTCTAAGCATGCACTCGCTGTTGTTGGCACACTTTAATGCGCTCCTTGCTGTACGCATCACCAGCTTTTGATGTGCTCATAGATTATTTGCTGTATGTGCAATTTATCCCGGCATACATTGTTGCATACTACCTGTTTATACATAATAAGCGCAATACAATACGGCATCTGCTCTATCAGCAAACACTCTGCCTACAATAACCTCATTAATAAGCAGGCTTTATTGTCTGGGTCCTGCTGACCCTCCCCATCAGTCCGCTGGGAAACCCGCTCCTCTTACGCGCCGATCCGGCCAATATCTGACTGCAAATATTATTTGAATATGGATGCTCTGCACCGCTCTATCCGGCTGTTCCCTGGATGTGGGTTTATTGTTTTCTTTGAAATTACCCTGCCTGATTTACTAGGATAAAACTCAGCTATGCTGGCTCTCCTGTGATTAATAATTTGAAGACATTTACATTTCAATACATTTTTACCACTGGTTTCCTCTAATTTTTCCCCTACGGAGATGTGGAATATCCCTACTGGGGCAGGAAAGACAACGCACACAGAGATGAGAAAGTGCATCCTCTGAAATATATTCACAGTTCCCTTTGTAACTCTCAGGTTATCAGCATCAACAGCTTCTACTGTGGAAGCATCTCATCTGCATTCGTCTTTGTAGTGCGATTTCTATAAAGCTTTGTGGGTGAGAGCAGCGCCATATCGCACGATATTATTATATTATTATTATTAGCTCTGTGATAGATACAGGACCAAAAGCGACAATATCCAAGAAGGTGGCGTCTGCGCGTCGTATTTTTTAATACTTTTGGGACGCTTTAAATCCTAGAATTTGTTACGGAATCAGATCCAAATTATTATATCGCTTGCAGAATTCGAGTATGACCATATAATTAGGATCCTTCGCTTGATATTTATGCAGAGTTGAGGCTCGATCCCAAAGGATTTAGTTGGTCTATTTTCTGATGGAGCAGTCATTAACCCCAGCTGGAAAATTACCAAAGAAATCCATAAATCTGATTTTAGACCCATTTATTTGATCTTCGATATAATCATAATTCCCATGGAGAAGTCAGTTTTTATTAGTGATCTGTGATTTTATACTTATTAATAACAGTTTATTTATAAAGTGCCAGTATATCATGTAGCAATCCGTCATTGTCACTTTGATACCAAATTACCAGAATTCAGTGCATAAATTCATACTCATTTTCGGTCGTCACATGGTGCGCTGCTATGTACACAATTATTTACGTCTTGCAGAAGAAATACAGATAACATTTAAGAAATATAAGTAGAATTTCAGGATCCTTTTATTTTTATTAATATTTATATATATATATATTATATATATTTTATTTTTTGTATTTGTTTTATGTAGTATTATTAAATTTAACACCACTTTGAAAGGATTTTTACATTATAAATATACCTTAGAAATTTCCAAATTAGCTGATCCTGAAATGCGTTATATATTAACCCTTTAACATAGACTGTAAGCTTGTTTGAGCAGGGCCCTCCTCACCTGTTGTCTCTGTTAGTCAATTTGTTATGTTACATACTACTTGTTATGTCCTGTCTACTCATTGTACATCGCTCCGGATGGCGCTATATAAAACAATAAATAATAATAATAACAGTCCATCAACAGATTCTATTGTAATGGCTTGCTAATCGTGGTTAATAGCTGGTTATAATAATGGTCCATTAATTGCCAGTAGATAAAGATAGGTCACCTGTACTCAAGCAGTGATTTTAGCTGTAATCTATATAAGTCAGTCTAATATGAGGGAAGCAGGGAGAACCTGAAACTAGCGTAAAAGACTCAGTGGCAAACCCTGAGACTTCCCAGGTATGAAAATGCTAATAAGGTACACTTAAATGAACAGAGATAGAAGGTGCATTAGAAACCCATCTTGTCTCTATGTCAGTAAGAGCAGCCATCGTAAGTACTTGTCAAAAGGTTTGCATGACTATTCCTACCTAGCAAATTGTTCTTCCTTCTATAGAGATGTTCTTCCTTCTAAAAGATGAGCACGTGGCATGTCTCTGTTTCAGTTGACTAATGACATATATTCCATTGTAAATCGGATGAATATGTATTTGTCATTTATTTTTTATTTTTCCCTTTGTTATTCGTGGTAGTTGTATTGGTGCTCGTTGTAACACTATACCTAGTTCAATCAGTGTGTATATGTATTATGACCAGAATTATGTTTGATGGAACACCTAACATCACCGAACCTGTGTAACAGAACAGAAGCTTTTCATAATTACTCTGCTATTAGAAAGATGGATGGTTTGCTGTAGGACTGCAGGGCCACTACTGTGTTAACTCACATATTCCACTATCCTTTCCTTTGTACCTTGGTTCCAGGTCTGATTCCTGTATTCTAATAGACCCTCCTTGTGTCTGAATTACTGTGTAGAATGTAAGCTCATCTGTGGTCCATCTTGCAAGGTACTTTGAAAGTTGAATCACATGAGGGTCCTGAATCCATAGGTACAAGTGTAGTTTTGCTTTGTGCTTACCGATTCAAACATAAATCCAAAAATGATTAATCTGTAATATCACAAGACCATCGGACGTAGTAATCAGTGCCATGGGAAAATGTCACACAAATAAAATGTTTTCCTTGTATAAAAATGAATGAATATATGTAATAATCCAGACTGTGAAAATGCAAATCCTTTCTCTTGTGCATAAAAAAAATATGTGCATCTAATGTTACGCATATAAAACCATATTCTATTCTGTATACAGTCACAGAAAAGAACCACTAGGACCACTCTATGCAGTTTGTTTGTTTTTATTCCATCCTTAGCATCACATAGGTTTTCACATTAATCACCAATCAGAACTTGCTCTTTATATATATATATATATATATATATATATAATACATTACAATGTTTCTTCCACAGAACGCATTATGTTATTGGCGAGAATGGACAATCATATAAATGTCCCTTTCTCCTCAAGCAATAAAATAAAGCAGATGTTGAGTGACCTCTGGGAAGTGTTGAAGTGGGAAGTGTGCTAAGCACAATAGAATAAAAAATAGGTATTGAAATATTTGATCTATTATTAAAATATGTCCATATTATTATAACAAATTATATTGAGCTGCAGGCTCATTTGGAAAATATTATTGCATCGCCAGACATGAATTTATGGTTTATGATTAATATCAAGTAGTTTTACAAATTAAATCTATTACAGCCCAGGTAAAAAAAAAATCCACCCCATCTCCCATCTGACATTTTTTCTTATAGTGCACCCCATCCTATCTCCATGATAGCGCTTCACCTACCCCCTTCATTTTACTTGCTTCTGAAAGGCAAAGATTTCTACTTACAACCACGCACTGAAGGGTTAATACCGCTAGTTAACCACAAACAAAATCTCCAAACGTTCTTTTCATATTTCATTATTAGTGTAAATGTGGTATGCCATGTTGTCTGAATTAATGTTTTTAACAATAAATTAAATATGAGAGTTTTATGCCAAGCTCGATCTGCCTTTTGGCAGTGACAGGCTTTGTGCTGCGTGAGATTCAAGCGGTCTGTTCGTTGCCCCACAAAACCTGCAGACATCAGCTCCGAAGGACAGTGTTTACTGATGGTTTATTCTTCAATACACCGAATATCCCTCTGCTCTTTATAATTGTGTTCATTCACCTAATAAGTCTGGGAAATGTGATAGTATGGAATTACTGTCACGTAATTAAACATCCACATTGTAGAAAAACTCTACCTTGGCTAGCGTGTGAAAACACATTTACACCTAATGAAACTGGGAAAGAAAGGCCTCTGAATAAATGACACATGGGAAGCCACAAAGTGACAGAGAATGAAAAACCCTAACCACAGAGTGTCCTTTGAGATGAAATTCAGATGTTTACAGAGTGTTTCTTTCTTCCATGGATGTCACAACACGGGCAAAGATACACCAAGCCCTGTAAAAACATGGCAAAAATGCTGATAGAGCCAGTGTGCGAAACGTGGATGCTCTAAGTGCCGAAGATAGCACTGGGCGTGATGATATATGAGAAGCATGGCTCCAAGGAGAGGTTCAAAGGAGATCAACTCAAGGAATGTATCCAATGTAACCAATAGGACTGGTTGGTTAAAGGCTGTGTTGGACACATTGGACACAAGTGCTTTATAATGAAGGAATTGAAATGGAGAAGCTAGTTCATCTAGGACACCAGGAGGGGGTTTATTGATGGATGTTCAGGGAAGCAAGGTCACAGAAGACCTTGGAAATTAAGAGGCTGCAGGGATATTGCTGTGGTCAAGGATGGGTATCCTCAAACACCGTTGCCATTATGGGTTATAACTTATTTGATGTCCAGGAGCGTGTCTGGTGGAACAAGTCCCCTCTTGAAAAGTGATATCTGAAATAACAGTACCTGTAGTGATCTGCTGTTTTGCTTCTGTAACCAGTCACCTCAGTAACCTCACTGCTGCAAGCGAACACGTTTGGAGTCAGTGGTGTCAACTCCCACAGGAGCTGAATTGCAGTACTTTTTGACAACTACCCACTTAATGGCTACTATGTTAAAAAATACCCTAGCAATGTTTACCCTGAGGTCCATTTGGCTTGGAAGCCTTACAGCAAAATCATATCACCAACTCACCATCATATATCCAACCCACCAGCCTTCACTAAAAGTATCTGCAATTAGGATGCACAGAGAGAAACTCATAATGGGTGCATCAGAACTAATGTTTCTAGTAAAAGACTTGGAACGGAGTTGCAAGTTTAAAATTATGTGACTGGCTGGCCAGTTTTCTAGCAATAATATATTCTATATGCATGCCAACATTGCTAATCTACAAAAAAATTATCTAAACCGTTCTTAAAGATTGTGAGCTTCCTAAAAGAGGAAGAACCTGGGGACCCAGGTATGGACAATAGAGATTAGGGATTGACTGTGCCTCCAAAGACTTGGTAGGTAGGCACCATTAATCCAATACATCTCAGCAACCCTTTAACAATTTTATTATCTACAGTTCATGAAATAGTCTAGTGCTTTTCTTGTGTAGATCACTATGATTGCTACCTCCAGCAACTGCACTGTGCATATGGCATATAATAACCTGCAATGTACACACTGCAGCGGCATAGTAGGGCAAACAATAGATATATGGGCACTACGTGCTGTACCACTGATGATGCCTTCCTAAATACACCTTATGTCCCATATGTGTATATGGGACATATAAGGTGTATTTAGGAAGGTATCATCAATGGTACAACAGGTAGTGCCCATATTTCGACTTACTTCAAAATAGTGATCCTCGACTGTTACTTCTGCACTCCTGTCCTTTATAGAAACTGAATCATTATTCTTGCAAAACTGGTTGAAAATCTATATATATACATTTACTTACAAATATATTTTACTGTTCTTATCTGAAGCAAGTCACATAATCCACAATGACAGAGCTAGTCTTTTTTCTTACATATTAGTAAATCTGATGCCCCCCGCAGCATTTCAATACATTATAGAATGACTTTCCATAAAATAACACTCCCTGAGGACAAATTCACAACTCGCAATCTGATCTTTAATTACAAGATATGATTCTCTTTATACGGACAGTGTACAATAAAATAAGGAGCATAATAATCCAGCACCGATCTACGCAAAAGCAATTAAAATGTCTCACCTTGTAGAAGCGTCTGGCACGTTTCACTGGCCATAAACGCAGCTTGTAAATTTAATGATATTTCCACCAAAAAGAAACATGAGGGTTTTGCCAATCAGCCTACGTTTAAGAGCATTGTTTGGAAGAGGGTGAAACCAGATTATCTGGCTGTGTTGTGTAAAATAAATATATTATGCTGAAAGCATAAATATACTGTACGTCTGAAGGGTAACTGCAACCCATTGCTTTGCAAAGCCCCTCTGGCATAGAATTGTAATTTAAAGCTCACCTGTCATGTAAATATGACAAAAGTGCACATCTCAGATAATACATCTTAATCTATACATTGTACCAGTGTGGAAAAGGATAAAGGATACAGTAAGTGTATTTGTTTGCTTATGTGTGTATGCTATTGACATGCAGTCATTGGTGCAAATGATTAATAACATGTGCCTTAACCCCACCTTGGAACATTTAAAAATGCCACGGTGGAGAGACTCTTATTTTGGGCATTGTTTGGGTGTAACCGATTGGTGGGGCTTTATGGTGGCTTTATAGTGGTTCCCTTACTTACATCTCCTCACTCATTTCTAAATACACTACTAACCGCTGATCCAATGATCTCCGCATGTCCTCTCCTTTGGTTTCTAGTTCTCATGCACACTTACAAGATTTCTCAAGGTCTGCCCCATCCTCTGGCATGTCCTCCTCCTGACCCACTTTTTTAAGGACACCTACAAACCTACACCTTAACACCCTTCCTCCCACGTTCCATTAGCTCACCTTTCCTAGTCCCTCTCCTGCAATACATATACTAGTGTGGCTGCTCCATCCCTAACAACAGCACTTTCCCTTTTACCTTTTGTGAAATACACTATAACTCCCTCTAGATTTGAGCAGGGCCCTCCTCACCTGTTGTTTGTGTATGTCATTGTGTTATGTTATTATTACTAATTGGTATGTCATGTCTACAATTTGTACAGTGCTGTGAAATCTGAAAGAATAATAATTTCTTGCAAACACATTCACTGCTGTTCAGTGCATACTTTATTGTTGTGGATTCTAACTGGAGACAAGCAAATAAACATCCTCTCCCTCATTTCTCCTTTTGCGGAAGAGCACCGAGAGGCCTCATTCATGGACCAACAATGAAGAGATAGGTAGAAGAGAATGAAGACAGAAGAAAGAAGACTGAAGAACAAGAAGATGCAAGATCAGAAGAGGAGCTGAGGGAAAGAACAACGAGACAGAAGCAGTCGGCCGAAAAGGTTGTGAGGCTTTGGAATTTCGTTATAAGTCGTAGGTTCCAAGAACTTACAGGCAACGTTAACTGAGGACAAGCTGTATATTATTAATGAGCCAAAAGTCAAGTATATACAGTATTAATAATAATACTGAAAAGTAAATGACCAAAAAAAGAATCTATATTGACAGATAACTAAATTTTGCAGAGTTGTAAATATGGACCGGAAACTACCTGATTGTTACCTTTGTCCTCATGATACCTGAAGCTCAATATATTAAAAAAAGCTCATTCTGTCTCTTCCCACATCTGGTAATACACTTATACTCAATTATTTACCATGATAAATGTATCACCACGTTACCTCAAATCCCTGCTAAATGTCATTAAAAATGGATAAAACAATAATGTGCATGACGAGACACATAATTCAGCAACTTTACTTTCCCTTTAGCTCTCTATGCTTTTACCTTGGGGTCATGTCCCCTTTACTAGACATCCAAACTTGGAGGCAACAGCCTGCCTTTTGTAAATTTATCATGTTAAGTGAGACTCAAAGTGAAATCTGTTATTAACTTAACCTACGCAATGGCTGGGTAAAGTGAGCTAATATCAAATAACATCAAACTAAGGCCACAGCCCTCATAGTCCATCAAGTTATACCCTTCCACGCATCTTTCAATCCAAAAAAGGATTACATAGTGCCATCATATTCTGCTGCTCTGTACCATGGGTATGCAACAAATTGTTCATCACCTAACAATGTATGCTTGTAGAGGAAAACATGTTCTAACACTGGAATGTATGTATAATCCGCACTTCCATTCCTGGCTGTGCATGGTCTATGTGGACAGTCTTCTAGTCTTCTAGAGGGCACAAGTAGGCTGTTGTTGGCTTCATGTTCTGCCTGGGTTACAACAGAGGGTAGCAAATTTCCATGTGGTTACTTCATCCAAGTTGATAGACTACTAGTGCCATGGCTTGTTGTTTATCCTGATTTCTAAAAGCCAGCATCTTATAAATAGCTGAAAATATATTATAATCGGGCAAGACTTAGAATTGGCCACGCAACAAAGAATTCATCTTCTAATCACAATGACATCAACTGAGCCGCTTGACCACATTAAACTACATACATTTACTGCTAGTGTCTTAGAAGTGCAAGCACCACTTATTTATTATATGTATATAAAGCGCTTTTACAGCGATGGTGAAATATTGGGTATTCAATCTAATTCTAATTACAAGGAGTGGGTTGCCGGTTTGGAGCATTGGTATTAGCCAAAGCCTCTTACAGATCTTATATTCTTCAATTAAACCATAGAATGACCAACAACGTGCAATACTTTGTCATCATCCCTCTGCTCAAAATCGAATGTCGTTCAGTATGTATCGCTGAGATGGCTTCTAAAATTAAATTGTAGATTTTATTTTTTTTTAAGAATGGTTTTGTGTCGCAATAATGATACTATACACATAAACTATCATTACAATATAGAAGATGGAATTGGCAAGGCCGCTAGCTTGCGATGTCTATGGATAGGAAGAAGATTGATACTATGTGATACGTTGTCTTGACGAGACAATGAAAAATAACCTACACGGCAGCTGTGTTAGTATCAGACTTGGTAATGTGCTGCTGGCTACGGCTTCCATTTAATCCACTTCTCCTTTTTTTTTTTTCCTTCCCCCGCTCGGAGACGATAAACGCTTGTTGCTTTTCTCAGGGGCTGTCCGTCAGTCCCCAGCCTTGCAATATTCCTCCCCGGCTTTCCGACGTGGCTTTCCATTTATTTTAAAAATACCATTTCACAGGCTACTGCCTTTAACTAGCTATTATACAGTGCTCGGCTCGAGTCAAGGAGATTGAAAAGTGACAGAAACAACACGTTTTTATGAGAATACAGAATATTGAAAATGAGGCCTGTCCCCCCCCCCTTCTCTCTCTTTTTCTCTCTCTACAGATTGCAGTTTTCACGACAGCTTGTATCTAGCGCCCGCTCTGCCGAGTGCATTTGTAGTAACATTGAGCATGTCACTTACAGCATTGTGCGGAAATTGGAAAGCGGTGTCAGCCTGCCTGAGAAGTCTTTAGTTTGGGCACTTCAGGTTAATTTAAAAGCTGCTGCAATGCAGTTTGGGGGGGGGGGATCAAAAACCGGTTTATTTCCTTTAACCCTTTAACTGCCACCGCTGACACCTTCCCTGGACGGCATACACAAGAAGATATACCACTTTGCAATTAAGATCGAACATAATATAAAGACCTAGCATGCATTTGATTTGTTCATTACTCCCTTAATTCAAGAACGATCCTAAGTAAAATTTAGAACCGGAAATATTTTGTTCTGTGCAGATGCATAAAAAACATGTTTTGTCACTTAAATAGTAAATTTTTAATTTTTTTTTTTAAAAAAAATACATTTTATTGTATGTATTTATGTTTTTGTGTATGTGTAATATTATAATATTATGTTCATGCTGAAATGTATGTAAAGTACGCTATAATGCAAAGTTCTAACAATTTGTTTTCTAGAACTGATAATTATATTTCTGTGTGAAGATGCTGATGCTGCCGCGATAGCATTAGGCTTCTCACAGAAACAATTTGAAACCCCCCCTTCACACGAAGACCGCTGTATTCATCATACTTTTTATACCTGCCACCTCGTATGGCTTCTTTGATTTTTAAATAATCAATCAAAAGGGGCACTTGTAGATGTACAATAAATCTAGACTTAATGAGCATATATCAATCAGCTTTCCCAAAACATGGGAAAATAATTTCATGCAAGTAAGTTTCTAATCATAGGAGCCTATGAGTTTTCCCATGTTGAGTAGACACAACTCAAAGTTTACTCATTCGTGGCAGGTTTAGGGCCTAATTAATAATTTAGGGTTTGGCCCACCCATGTCACAGAGATCAGCAACACTAGTGTAAAATAAATAAGCTATAGGTAATTTAGTTAATAACTACAACTATTATTATTATAATTATAATAACAATATGCTGATTCCACTGGTGAAAATGTTTTTTGTATGCGTGGCCTTGTTCTGTTGTTTGAAACCCCCTCATTCAGAAATTGGCAAGTTAAAGGCAACATTTTCAACAAGTTATATAAAACAACTGGCTTCATTTGGAAATAGTAGCGCGCCTTTAAAATGCCATAGCTGTATGTGAAAAAGGGGTATTTTGGTGGTATTATTTTGTGTAAACTGACTGAGTGACACTAAACACTATATTTATAAATGGATGTGAGAAAACATACTAATTCCCATGTTTTTCCGTGGAGCATAGTGATCAAAATGTCTAGAAAAATCTAATACTTGAGACTTTAGAATAACCTTGAAATTAAAGAACTTTTATTAGAGGGTGTTTTTCATAGCTTCCCAAATCCAAACCTGAAGTTTGTCAAAATGTATTTATTTTTGCTCCTTCCGCCATGAAATATATTAACATTTAGTAACTTCTTAAGAAATACCGTTATGCCTTGCAACATTTAAAGCGGCTACAGCGGTACACTTTTGTGACGTATCAGTAGTAATTTATATATCTGGATAAGGCAACTACAAGAAGAACATATTTTATTTACTAGATTTCATTTAGAATGTTATATATAGTAGCCGTTTATATAGAATTTCTGTGAATATTTCTGCTATATAACACTCATACTCTCTAAACATGTTGACCTCCTAGTAAACAGCCAACCAGAGTTTTCTAAGCAAATCCCAGAGACATATTCTATGCATCTTTATGAAAAATAAACCTAGTAGTCAACATTCTGTGAAGGTCCGTCATGAGAAAATGTAGACATGTGGATGTGGCGTACTTTTGTGTCATGCTCTTTTCCTTAATTGCTAGTGGTTTATATGTTTTTTTTACTAATGTAATATGTAAGGATGATGGTTAATAATATTGTCTGGTGATTTTTTTAAATTAAATCAATTAAAGTATATCTATTTTATGGAATTTAGCACAAAAGACCACGTTACTTGTGAAATTCTGCTGTTTAGGGGATGCTTATTGGGCCACATTGCAAACCCCAGATAGAAGTAACAAATAGAGGTCAGTTACCTGAAAACAGAAACATCTGGACCCCCAGTAGTCCAGTTAGGAAAAAAGCCCAGGACCAATAACTTATTCCTGGCCTTCAGTATTTAATAACCCCCCCCCCCATAGCGGGGGTGACAGGGATTCCTAAAGTAACAAGGACTTCAAACTCTGTTTATACGGACTGGATCCATTTTGGCTCAGTTAATGAATTTTCATGCAATTCTTATTGGAAAATGTGCTGTACAGTGTTGGATGGTCAATATATTGTCTCCTAAATTAATTTTGGACGGCTATGACATTGAGCCAGCTGGCTGGCCCTCCAGCCTGGCTACATCTTGCCAGCCCTTCCCTGGCTTGGACAGGTTATCTTGGGAACACTGCTGAAATACTGAGAGATTAAAGCGGTCTGTGCAATAATCAGTGAGTTTAAAGTCATAGGCAACCTGTACCTTAAATGAAAGTATTAGTGGATGAGGGCTTATGTGGGTTAAATCGTCCCTTCAAGTAGCATTGATGAGGCATGGGTTTGCTGAAATAGTTTTCATAGAACCACAATAACAAAAACCTGACTTCATCATCTCCTTAATCTAAACATTTTAAAGAGACATTAGTCTTTATTTAAATAAAAAGAGGTACTCATTTATACAGAGGGCGACACATTACATGTTCTGGTCTGCAGCACTTGAAATGTATATGTGTCCTGGATATAATATCCGATATGGCAGCCCAATTGAACTCTGTAACACTGGATCTCCTAACGCCAGACTCAATGATATGAAAACTGATGCCAGCAACATGAAATGTACACGTAACGTAACACGTAACAGACAAAACCCGTACAAAGATCCAATCTATTAAAATAAAACATCAGCTGGAAATCCGTACTGGACAAACACCTATATGTGTAAGCAGCCCTGCACACCGTGCTGTGCCACCATTCATCCCGTCGCAGTGTAACCAAATGGATGCATATAAACAGGGAGGAGCGCTCTGATAAGTGGGTCAGATAAACATTATTTATGGAGTGCCCCGCTGAAATATTCAGAGCGCTCGGAACAATAAAATACATAAAACATTAACAAGGGCTCATAAAAAAACACAATCAAGCAGCAGAGGGAAGCTGCCAAGATACCATTAATATACAAGCTTGTTAAAATAATTAAGCCTTAAAGAGACAGGGTTGCAATCTCGTATCTGTGGATCCATTTATGTGACAATGTCTTTTGCTTTGTTATTTTTTTTTTTTCTCCCAGTAAAAAGGGAAGTGATTATAATCGTTTTAAATGCAATTAAAATGAAAACTGTACAGGGTCTCATTAAGATTGAGTTTTTGTTATTCAGTAGACGTCAATGTGAGCAATTGCATTCGCATCTCGCTTTTACAACCTGTGACTTGAATTGCAATTAATTCCAGACAGGGTTTGATGCCCCGCTGTATCACGGGTAATTACGAGTTCAAAACATTTAGGACTAGAGTTACAAGAGCTTTCTACAATGTATATTATATTAAGAAAATACTCATCTTAATTTAAATTGGTTATGTCTACGGCAGAGAAATAGTAGTATCATTATTATTATTATTATTATTACTATTATTATTTTTATTATTATTTTTTTATTATTATTATTATTATTATATTTAACCTTAGTATTCCTTTACAGAGCTCAGGCATGTTCTCTGGTGCACTGCAATGTGTAGTAAAATATTATAGAGAAAACAAAGCATGTAACTGAAAGAGAAATTTTGTCTACTGACGAAAACCAGGAGGTAGATCACCGTCTTGGGCAATTAGGGCCTTGGTGTGCCATTGCTGAATGGTATGGTTAACCTCCCCAACCAGACCATTTACCCCGGGCTGGCATAGCCTCCATACACTGCTTTAAAATGCGTTTTGTGCTATTAAGTCACAGAGCCGATGGCTATGACATCATATACTGGCGCCCCATGGCAGCATGGCAGCTGTAGGGTGGGGTGGCTGGGGCACTGCGTTGGGTAAATACGTCATTTGTGAGAGTGGATAAAAGCCAACCCAGTGACCCAGAGATCGAGCACCATGACCCAGAGAAGCAGCTCTTCACCTGGGAGCACTGGTGTTTTTGTACAATGCAATTAACCTTACTAACCACTCTCTAGTTTAACAGCAGATAAAAACCACCCCAATCTGCCCAGAATTTCTGATGTAAAGAACCTCTTGTCTTAGATTCAAGATATCATTTTGCCTATTCCATACACGTTAAATTCTCTTTTTCTCTTATTCTCTAATAATTCTTTTTTTTTTTGGGATTTGATGTGGATTGATGAAATTATGCATTTGCTTCAGTTCATCAATCAAGTGACTGTATCAAACCATTTGGACAGTTTAGGAAAATACCTCTGAAACCCTGAAATTTTTAGATTGACAAACTAAATTATAAACTAAACAGCCGGATGCTTGCTCATATGTAGTGCCCAGCTATCACAACAAATGATCCAAAGAGCCTCTGTCCACTTCAATAAAAGAAAAGGACGGAAAACTAACAGAAAAATAAATATTTTTAACAATTCCGGGTACGCACATACCACACATGCAATTTCTGTTGCAAACACGCAAATCATAAGTGCAAGCGTGCACTCATTAATGTTTCAGAATACATGCAATAAGGCATTTAAGGGTATTTATAAAAAAATGGAAAAAAGCCTTTTTTTTTATTCTTTTAAACAAAAAGCCAGACCTACATTTCAAATTACAGAATTCTTAGTGATTCTTTTCTTTTTATCCTTACTTTGAAATCGTAGAAGCTTTGTGTTAACTACATGTAATTTTTTTTAAAATGTCTTTTTTTCTATTGCAAAATGTACTCAACCTTGCAGAAATATCAGGATGTGATATTAATATTGCTTAGTGTAGCCTTCATGTAAAAAGATTATCTGAGAAGTGGCGTACAGAGTAATCATTGAAAGCCTGGAAGTTTTCTTCTTCTCTGTGATGATTCGTAGACAATATTTAAAGTGACTTTTCAATTAATCAGAGCTCTCCGAGCCGGTTTTTTTATTCGTTTGCAAGGAATGGGGAAAGTCCTGCCAATGCACGGGATTTTATCTTATTCCGTCAAAAAGAACATAGAAATCAATTTTTACCAGTCTGAGTTACGACTGGGAATCCATTCCTTTTAGGTCAGCCAGAGAATTAATCTATTGAGCAGCTCCACAAATCTGCTGACATTTCAGCATTTTAAGAACACTAATTTTTCCTCCCATTTCTTTGCCTGAACTTCTAAGTCCCAGCCAAGAGAAAACATTTACAGTGGCTTAATCTCTTCTCCAAGGCCTTTGTTACAAGTGTGATTTTTTTTTCTACTTCTCCGGATTGCTTTTTTAATGCGCTGAACACTATTGCGTTCTTGTGCTGAAAAAAAGAGCCCAGTATTATTGATCCTCATCTTCTTTAACACTGCTTAACCTTATCATAAATAATCCTTTCGATACACCCTCCAACACGCTCATTCAGTATTAGGTCAAATTCTCTATCTTATCTATTCTACAGAGCTGTTATAAAATTTATGTTTTTGGCACATGTTAAAAGTATTTCCTGTACGTTTTATCATAAAGAAAGAACAAGAATTATAATAACGATGCAGCTCCCACAGGGTGTTTGAACGCTCAAGGGTTGACCCTGAGGCTCTTGGAATCAGAGCCAATTACTGGACCTCTGGGGAAGAATCTGATCTCCAGGTGGGGAAGAGTGATGCCTTGAACATCCCACCGCTCGCCCCCCAGGGTCTGCCAACTGTCACCCCATTTCATGGCTTTTATGAGATGGCCACACCACTCATTACTGATGATTCCTCCCCAACTCAACCGTCTCTCTCCCACCTCAAAAGAAGAGGGAGATCATGGGGGACCAATATTTGAATGTTCCCAGGAATGCTTATATCAAACAATATTATATGGCATTTATTTGAACATGAAAACTTCCCTTTTTATGAGTTAGAAATATGAAGAAAAAAATATATTAAGTAAATATGTCGGAGATAGATATCACATTGGTCATTTAAAACATGAATGCTATTATAAGTATTTGTTGGTTTTTAAATCACATCATTGTATTTCACAGCGCTGCAACATGGGCAACGTAGTACCTTGCATAATGAACTGGACTTAGATAAGAAGTTGACGAGGGCCAACCCACACTATATGTGAATTTTAATTGCCGGATACTCTTGGGCAACTGCTATGTATCAAAACTTAGAATGCACAAGAGTGGCATAATTAAAGAATATTCCACAGGTCATGAAATGAAGCAGTTTGGAAAGCAAATCTGTGACTGACATGTAAGGACCATGTTTTATTTACAGCGTAAGGGGAGTCTCCATCTGGACTGTCCAGTCTTTTAGCTGCTCAGTGTGCATATTGGTGTCATAATGTAGCAAATTAGTCTGTGTGTGTGAATGGGTGATGCACATTCATGGATAAAAGTTGTTTGGATGTATTTGTGTACCTCATAAAAACATGCAATAAATAAAATAGAGATTACACTTTTCTAAACCTCTTTCGTCTTCTCCTAAGAGCCTACTTTATCTGAGTTTACACCCACAAACCCACAAACAGAGGTTTTCCAACCATCATTATGAAAGTCAGCCAAGGGTGCAGTTCTACCTATTTTTCAGATACCATTCTTAGATAAATCAAGGGTCTATAATATTAGATAAAATTTCAAGTGCCATAGAAATAGATTTGGTTATAAAATGGGAAGTACACATGGGAAGTGTATATAGAGCATTAACAGTCCTGTCAACCACAAGCTGCCAGATTGCTACAATAACAGCGCTTTCATGTTATATTGGTGACTCTAGTTATCTTATTGTGGATTACAATACAAAGGGTTACTGAAGTGAAACAATTGTGAAGCGACGCCAGAAGTATCAGATAACACATTTACTACATACTGGTATCATACATTAAGTGCTATAACTCTAGAGTATAATTACGTTTCTCATAAAGAAACAGAATAGGTAAAAACTACAATATTTGTTTCATTTAGTAGTTTAATGAAACTATTGTTTCATTACATGCATAGTTATAAAGTTTGGTTTTATATTACTACTCATGCAGTGGTAATGTTTTGTATTTTTGCAATGCTCTCATGATTTCACATGCCTCTGAATTTTCCGAGATTATATCCATTTGCTCTAGAACAGCCACATGAGGGAGCTAATCTATGAGAGCGACGCTCGACGACCAATTTCAAACAACCTCCATCACAGCTCCATCTACGAGCCCTCTTCTTTGTTTATTGGGAGGCAGGTTTATGTACGTGGAGGTTCCTGTGGGCAAACGCAAGACAACATGGACATCATGGAAAAAATAAATCACTATATAACTGTTTAAAATGTACTATTTTGGCCTTGTGTAATGTTGCATCTACGGACTATGTTTTTTGTCTGGAATGTATAATTAGATGTTGTACTAAATCGGTGTACAGTATTGACAGATGAATTAAATTATTACTGTCTGCACACACATGCATATACTTGGTTACGGTGTTGATGTATCTGCTCTTGGCTGTGTCACAATAATCCCTGTATATGATATGGATGTTCCATCTTGGAATACACTCAATCAAGCCTGAGATCTTCATTTGGGATCTGTGTCTTGCCATCGCTGGTTGCCCCACTAGTACATCAGAGAATATAGCCGCTGAAGAAAACAAAACAGTATTGAACAACGCACATATATGACACACGCATGGCAAGCATTTCATGGTATGATGACCCACGTTTCGTCATTAACACAGAAGGAAAAGAGGGTCCTGCTCGTGCAAGCTTACAATCTATAGTATGATAGAGAAGAATTGAGCAATAGAGATTGAATAGAATCATAGCTAGAATATCAAGAGGGTTTGAAATGGTCTCTTGAATTGAAACATTAAAATGATATTTATTTAATTTTTAAATACTGGATGCTACACAATTATTTAACAGGCAGTAACAGAATATCCTTCTTATGCTAGGGCTCTGGTATTCAACCCTGTGACTAAAGACATTTTCAAAATATATTATTACATATTGTGATCTCTTTAAGCAAATTTTGAAAGTTATGAGCATACTTAAAAACTCTCTGGGTAAAGCTCTGCCTCCCCAGGTCTCTTGGTCAGTTTCCTTTTCTTCTGGGTGGAGGGAATTTGGCCATATCCACTCCCAGCCAAAATGTCCAGGTAGCCTATGCTAGGAAGTTCCCATTTATACTAATGACATGGTGATCATAGTTAACAATTGGTTACTACATGACATAACAAAGTCTTGCATAGTCACACACTTGATCCATATGTCTTTGGAGTAGCTGGAAACCTGATATGGTCCCCACAGGAGAAAATGAAAATAATATCACATTTGTAGAAGTGATAAGCCCTTAGGACCTAATCAGCTAAAGTTTACATACAGCTGCCAACAACTGGCTCATTTACAGGCAGTTTAAAACGCAACATTTTAGGTGCCGTCATCAAATCAATAAGAGAATGACAGTAATTTAGATATACATTTGCTGCTGCCCCTTCTTGGCTTTAACAGGATAATGCTTGTTTCCTAGAAGCAGCCAGGCTAGTCTGCCATTTCTCCTTCACCCCAGTGACACCCAACTACTAAAGTAACGCATCTGTCTGCCTATTTTCCAGTTACTGGATGATGACATAATTGGCGCCTGATTGCAGAGAGAAAGGGTTAACAAACATTAGTTATGACTGACTGTATATATATATGCCAGACACCTCATTAAGATATAGTTAGATGCCCCCACACCACTAAATTAATTAAATCACTTACTCCTTTAATAATTCTTTATAATAATTGGAATTTTAAATGGATGTCTGTAATTATTGTAATAGAATGTGACTTTATAAAAGTGAGGGATTCACATACAGCAGCATTAAGCCAATTCAGGTTAGCATTTGTGGCATTTTATTTTATGTTTGGTTTTATTTGTGGCATTTTATCATACCAGAAAACTTTACAAATTAGTCGACCATAAAATCTTCAAGCATTGACCCATCACTAATACAGCGCAAATATTCTATTGTAGTCACTTGCTAATGCTGGTAATCAAATATATTGTGCCTTTAATCACCTCTGTTGAAGCATGGATTTCAGATATGATATAACCAATAAGAAAAAAGCCCTAATTGGGGTGATAATTTATTTAAAAAAAAAAACAATTAGAAGTAATATTCAATTGCCCATTTACCATTGTTGTAAAAACAGATATGTCTCTCAACAGATATGTCTCCCTCCTAACAGTACAATTATGGTCACAGGGTTCACAACTGCAACCGGGCCCTTTGCTCTAGGGGGCTCGGACAATCACTGCGACCATTTGTCTGTCCCTTTGAAGTGACAAAATGCAGATAATACCGGCAGCTAGCAGCACAGAGAGTGTAGAGATCATCTAATTCTCTGTATCTGACTGATCCAGAGTGCAGAAAGTGACATCACATCCACTTCCAGTACGCTAGATCAGTCTGCACACAGCACAGAGGAAAAGAGGCACATTGCTCCTGCAGGTAAGAGTGGGGATGAAGATGGCAAAGGCAGGCTGTTTGGGGTCAAAGATGACACTGACAAGCTTTTTAGGGGCACTGACAAGCTGGTTGGGGAAATATGACACAGACAGGCTGGTTGGGGTCAGTGACATGCTGTTTGAGTACACATATGGCACAAACAAGTTGTTTGGGGGCACATATGGCAAATATAAGCTGTTTGGGGGCACTGACAAGCTGTTTGTGGTCAAAGATGGCACAGACAAGTTGTTTGGGGGCAAAGATTACATAAACACGCTGTTTGTGGGCAAAGATGGCATAGGCAAGCTGTTTGGTGACAAACATGGTACTGATAAGCTGTCTGAGGACAAAGAAGGCACAGACAAGCTGTGTTGGGACAAAGATGGCTCTCTAATCCCTGTAATATTTTATAAACCATATTCTAGTTTTAAGACCAGGGCTGCATAGCTATTGTTAATAGAAAACCCATGGAATCAGACTATAACCTGATGAACAATTCCTAAAGCCAAAAAAGGACATTTTTTTCTTTGATAAACTGCTGGTAACATTATTATATTCATATGAAAATTTCAAAGACTGACTATTAACTTTTCCCCATAGGCTAATGAAACTCAGCAATTCTTTCCTTATCCTCAGTACATAATGGTCTACATATTCCTTTTAAACACAAAAAAATATCACACAAATAATAGCTGTTTTAATGAATGTTCTCTGACAAAAAGCCAGTATCTCCTGGAGCTGTTCATGCTGTGTAGGTTTATTCTGGCACCACACGGCTTGAAGGTAGGATGGTACACGGGATAATAGAAATAATTTAGCATTTTAAAATAATAATTTTACATTTTTAGACCACCTGTCACCATACTGGAGATCTGTTTCATGGTTATTTAAAATTAATCAAAAGAAATTAAAATACAGAAACCTGCTTGAGTGAGAAATAGGTAAAGACAAAGAGGAATAAAAAAAAAGCAAAATGGTATATTTCTAACAAGGGGAAAACTGGGTTGGGCAGAATATTTAGGAAATCTGAGAAATAATAAAGTTGGAGTAAGTGTCCCTCGTCAACACATCTGGTTCTACAAACATTGAGGGTCAACATGTCTATGTTTTCCACATAAATCAGAACCTCTGGAGGTTGTCCCCTCCATGTGTTCAGCCTACAGAAACATGTTTTGTCACAACTCGGCATCACCTCTACCAGCTAGACCTTGGACTAAATGAGATCATACTCTACCGATGGTAAGATTGGACAGGGTGGTGGTTCTCAGCATACCTCTCAAGTGAGCGACTTTAGGAGGGACAGTCTCTTTTCATCCCTAAATCCCTGTGTCTCTATTTCCTCACTGATCTCCCTTTTTTCGACTAAAAAGGTTTGGAGTGCATGGGTGTATCACAATGTTCTATTATTGTCCTAAAAGTTACAATCGTGTGTACAGAAAAAGCAGAAAATGGGCTTATAAGTAAAACTTTGGAACTAAAATCTAGAGGTCACAAAGTCACATCAAACATCTCTCAAACAAATCTTCAAGTCATTTAGAATTGAGTTTGAGATAGCAATATCAAATTATACCATGGAACTTGATTGTGGATATTCTGATTCAGTATTTAAAAAAATAATACCTAACATTTAATGTATTGTAAACAAAATATATGTGTTTCACGTCTTTGGCTTTGTACAAATTAAGCCTGCATCTGTTATTACAAATACAAATTACTTATATATTTATATATATCTCTATAGACAAACAGTTTATATTTTATTCAGGATACCTTCATTTCCCTTTGTTTGGTGTCTATGTAGAAATAAAGGGTTAAGACTGACTCAATAACACTCATTAATGGAGTACATCCAGGTGGAAAAGCTTTTGAAAAAATAACATAGCAAAAAAGGAAAAACAAGCTATTTCTGATCAAGATGCTTCATACGGTTCCTGTGACCCTCATCTCATCCATCAATACCCAGCCTGACCCTGACTTTTCACCTCTTACGGGCAGACTTTCTGGTATCACCGAGGACACAGAAAAGCTTTGGCTCACATGAAGTCTGCCAACTTGCGTTATTGCTTTGGCTTCATTTCTTATTCTCTTTTCAACAATTCGCTTCCTGAAAGCTTTCCTCCCATTAAACACATCATACTAAATACTTGGATGCTTTGGCTGTTTAATAATTTATTTAAAACGTATTCTGTTCTTCCTGAAGGTGGACAATAGACTTTTCAACTGATTGTAATACGTAAAGGTGTTTACAGTTCATCTTGTGCAATGATGTCCATTGACTAAAGAGTCTCACTTTTTGAGGTCTTTCTGAATTTTTCCTCTTTGTGTGCCTAGAAGTGCTTGTTGAGAAGTTTTGCCCCAAAAAACGCTTGTGTTTTATAGTGAACATGACTAATTGTAAGTCACATCCCGTTTCAGTTGCCTAGATATGTTTCCACTCAGCCAGTGCTGGATCCCTAGTAAATTAAGGCACAATTGCCCTATTTTTTTACATTGTTAGGTTTCCTCTTTCTATTAGCCAACGTGATATTTAATGCTGCCATTATTTATAAAAGTGGAATAAGAGTTTTCCCTTACAAGAAGTAAGAAGGGAAGGGCCTTGGTCAACCTCTTTTACATTCTAGAAGATTTTGAATAGATTAGATGACTTTCAAGAAGCCGCTTTATATTACTGTTGCATATCGTCAAGCCGGTTTTGGAGGAAATCCCAATATGGATGGCTTTTCATATTTCATATATAAGTATTGCTTATTGCTTGACACACCAGCAAGGTTTATTGAATTCTTTTCATTCATGTTTTTTGTAATTAAGAAAATGTCAACTAAGACTCTGGATGTCTTTTTTCACTATACACCCGATGCAGCCAAGCCAAGCCTCAGCGAAACATGTGTCAGGTTGGGGTTTTTCCTTCTCGACCGATTTCACTTTTTGATCCTTTGGTTGTAGGGCCATCAACAAACAGACAGGGCTGTGATTAGAGTATCCCTCAACCATAGGGGATATTATCAGTCGATGGTTTTATGTAGTGTGGGGAAATTGAGCAACAACCCATTTTCTGATCGTGTTAGTGACAAATGGAGCAAATTAAACTTACCACCGCTTCTTTCTAGTTATTTATTTTAACTTTTTGGCTAAAATTGTATTTTAGTGCTTACTTCTTTCTCAAGACACTGGATGACATCTTTAAAATTGTAGACCATAGCAACGTCAAAGTTCAAATCTTATTTCAATTTTGTCAGAGGGGTAAACTTCATGGTATTAAAGTTATCAGTAAACATATCAAGATGGTATTACTGAAGCTTTGAAGGTAGCAGTCAGAACTTGGCACAGTGGCTGTGCCTGAAGTTTGCTGTCTCTTTTTAGAATTAAAACCCCTTTTTAATTGCATTGCTTGGCTTCTAAAAGAATCTAACTGCTTCCAACTGGCATTTTACAATTGGCAAACATGGCAAATTGCTGGATCGGGCATTTTGAGCACATTTCTAAATTACAGTGATTATCAGTTATTTTAGATGTGGGCATAGTATTGACAGGTCTGGAGGCTATTGTGAGTATCTTACGTGGGTTGTGGGGAGTATACACTAAAAACGGGTTTGTACATCTGTGTGTTATTTGTATGAAATCAGCAGTGTGAGTCAGGCCACTCTCAGTCCTATGTGCTATATTAAGAAACATGAATCAGGGCATATAAACATGTGGCCCTTAATGTTTTTTATTCTGTGAACAGAGAGTGAATGGGTTGCAAAATGTGAATTAGAAATCATAATATTGAAAGGGTATAATATTTATTATTGTTATTATTATTTAAATATGGGTGTATGGGGCCGCCATCAGGGGGGTACAAGCATTACAGTTGTAAGGGGCTTGCCTGTCCTGGGGAGCCTGCTCAGGGAGACAAAGAACATGTTTTCTAAAAGAAGAAAAAGCTTGGTCAGAGCTCCATTGAGTTTGTGATGCCATATACTGGACAACCAATTAGAGAGGACTGGAGAGGAGCCCTCACTATGCCATATTTGCCCCCAAACAGCTTGCCTGTGCCATCTTTGTCCCCAAACAGCTAGTCAGTGCCACCAAAAAGTTTCTCTGTGCCATCTTTGTCCCTATACAGCTTATCAGTGTCCCAAACAACATGTCTATGCCATCTTTTCTCCACATACAATTTGTCAGTGCCCCCAAATAGCTCATCTATGCCATCATTTTTCCAAACAGCTTGAGGGTGCCCCCAAACAGCTTGCCAGTGCCATCTCTGTCTCCAAACAGCTTGTCTGTTACCACTAGACAACTGGTCAGTTCCCCCAAACAGCCTGCTTGTGCCATCTTTGCCACCAGAAATTATGAGAAGAAGATAAAATATTGGTTATCCGGGGAGGGGAGGTTGGTGGACCAGACCATTTATTCGGCAAGGAGCCCTAAAATTTCTGATACCAGCCCTGTAGGTAAGTAAACCCAAAGGGACAGATATATCTCAACTCCTTACTCCCTAACTCCCATGTGTTGCTGTAGTATATAACTCTAATCATGCCACAGCACGAAGGAGGGCACAAGTACCTCCGATCCAGTTAATAAGGGTGCCAGTAGCCATGTGCAATTATCTAATGTATTTTTTACATTGGTAAATTATTCAACTTTTCTGAAATACATACATGAAGACTGGGGAGAGAGGGGTTTAATTATTTCTACATCAATAAACATTAAAAAATAGTATTCTAATTAGTAGTAGTAATAATACATTACCATTTCCACTTTTCTTCTTAAGACGGCTTCATCTTTGCTGTAAAAATGGCTAAAACCTGAAATAACCTGGTCTGTTCTAAAGCTTCTGCCTGGCCTGCCATCAGATACAAAAGCTGCAATGACATTCCCACTCTGAAATATATCTAAAAAAAACAAGATTGCATAGCAACATGCAGCACATAACAAATAAGATAGCTGTGCTTTTAACATCAGTAAAATAATACTGCTGTAATTACAGTGAATTGAGATAAACATCTCTGGAATTATCGTTATTGCTCCCTCTCTCTGTAATTAACATAACTGCTGTTAAACATACAGTAGAAGTTCTCTGTCCTTCTAATCATTGCAAGGGAAAAGTTCCACAGATAATGGTAATGCTTTTCAAACCAGATGACAGGGCAAATACTAAAAAAAACGTTTCGTACAACATCACTGTGGTGAAAGAAACAACAGCCGTATGTTTATATGCAGATTAGGGCTAGCGCATCAATGACATGCATCAGTAATGTTATGCAGAATATAGAATTGCCATCCAGTCGTCGGCCTCATTAACGTCATTAAGCGGCCACGGGCTTGCAGTGGTCCGAAGTGCTTGGTAGTTTGCTTACTAGCAATGTCCAAACAAAAAAGGGCCATGTGCCCACTTCAACTTAATCTGACATGCGTCCAGACTCGGACCTTAGCCTGGGGGCTCCAAGCAACCCTGGGGCTATAAGCTATTTCAGCCAAAAGACCAAGCTTTCCCTCTCTCACATGATCTTAGGCAAAAGGCTGAGAAGCATTTTCCATAAAGCATTTCATTGAAAATGAGGAAACTGACATGATGATGTAAAAGCAGCTTTGGAGCCTTCTGTAGACACCTTCTGCTGACCTTGCATGCCACTTAAGATTTGAATTTTAAAAAAGTATGTTTTTTTTGTTGTCATTTTTTTTACTATAACTGAAGCAAAAAGAGGATGATTTTATTGTTTTGTCATCTTTAGAGCACATTCTTACGTTGCAGATACATAAAAACACTCAGAATAAATATATCATATTGAACGTAATAATAAAAAATGTGGTCAACTGGGAAAAGTTTCCACTTTGAAACAGTTTACAAAAATCTGATCTGCTTTTGTCATCTTACACACATTTATAAACTGAAAAGTACATATGAAAAAGTTTCTTTCCTTCAAAGAATATTTAAGTCTCCCACTGTTTGTGTTTCCTGCAATACACATTATTGATCATTAAAGACCGCATCCCTAGGAAACAGACTCCTATTCAGGTCAATGGAGGATGCAATGTATCTTCTCAACTACCGTACTTGGTGCCACTGCTTCACAGTGTTGTATAACAATTCAAATCCACTGTCTTCAGTTTTAGATTGGATTTTATTTTGAATCCATGTGGTTTTTTATTTTAGCTTTGGATTGGCCCCTCTCTTTCGGCTCAAGATGATACTGAGACTTAGAGTCAAAAAGTGACAAAAGTGGAAAATCATTTTTCTGCAAGGGTGGCACGCTTTGAGTGCCAAGGGCACCTAAAGGATTCATTGGATGGACTTTATGCCCCCACCTGCTGGATTTAGAGGTGGGAGTAGGTAGGCAGGGGCTTATATATTTATTGGCCTCTCACTCATGTGTCTGACTCTGCTTTAGGCAACCAGGCTCCTCTTCTCTTACAGAATCATGCTTCCTGCTACTAATATTACATGTTCTTCCAGGGTGGGAATCTATCTGCCGTTATTTATGTAGGTGCAGACCTGTATTTATTATCTCAATGATCATCAATGTGATGTGTGATATGTTATTCCATTATGAATCACAACAGAAGCCTATTTAAGAGTGCTGTTAACAGCCGTTCTTGTGTAATAGATAAACAACACAAGAGGAAAAGGGTTTTTTTTCAATCTGATTCTTGATATCTGCCTATTTTTCTTAACTGGCTCTCCTTTTAAGTCTAAAAGTTTAAGCTGGCATTGTTAATACTCTGTAGGTTTTGTATATATTTTTTGACATTATAGCACTTTTGGCCAGTGTTATTCAGGTGTTTGGGATTCCAAGGCCCTACATCATTTAAAAGGTATCAATGGAGGCTAAGGACCATGTGTGGGGGACATACAAAGCTCAGTTATTATTATCAATACAAAACCAGTAGCAGTAAGTCCATATAGGAAAGTGGCCTTCTAGGTTTGGAGAACAACAAAGCATCATGATCCAGAGGTTTTTAATTTATTCTATTCATGGGATCTGTAAGCACACTGGGGTATTTAAGTCATAGCTGTTATTCATAGCCTGAAAACAAGAGCTCAACCTCTCACCTGCCTGGAGCAGGCAGCCTCGGAAATCTGATGCAAAATTTTCATCTACATTCTGCCCATGCAAACTCATTTTCTATAATCATCTTTTTGCATGCACAACTGCTGCTTGTTGTGTTCGGGCTTCTAGGAATGGAGATTACCGTCCTCCTTAGGGGTTTGACAATCATATCCCATAGCAAGAGGCATAGATCCTTTCCAGCCAGTGTCATTTACTGGTTTAACAAACATTATGTGGTACAGACACATCTTATTCTATCAGCTGCTGGGCGTACAGGGATTTCATATATTACTTGTCCTGTCCGTATAGACACTGAGATGTGCCGGATTGTCAGGGTGGGGACTGGAGACAGCTCCATTTATTGTGACTGAGCATATTGAAAAACAATTACATATGACAGGGCAGGAATCAATCAGCCCTGGACAGACAGGCAAAAAGAGATCACTAGGAAATGTGAAGTTAAAGTTCTTGATCTGGAGATAGTCTTAAAAAGTGCACTTTTAACACACTACATAGATTCTCAGTGATATGGTGGTCAGTTTATTTCTTGAATTTGTTGAAGAGTCTTTAACTATCGAGAGATGATGAGAGTGACCCATTGCGCTCCAAACCCTATAAACTCAGAAGTCCTTTATAAAAATGTAACCAGAGCATGAACATTTATGGTTACAAAATCCTCACCGGAGGTCCTGTGAGGAGACAGTGTATCCAAAGCCTCCTAAAGCATTCCAGTTCTGCTTATTTTACTTGGCTTTAGGAACAGGCCCACATAGCAATAATCATGCAACCCATTTTCCATGTGTTTTCTTTGCACATGTGGCATGACTTCCAGTTAGGTAATGTTGCCCAAAACCCTTTAGAGTTTGGTATCATCTGGCTATTAGACACCACAATAACTAGTAAAAGATGATATATGCAATTAAATATACATGTGCAAATGCTTGTGAACTGCCCTTATGCTAGTCCTGCCTCCCTTGCCCCAATCTCTCCAGCCTCCTATAGGGAACAGAAGGAAAAGAGCTCTGTGGATCATCAATGGGCTGTCCCCAAGTATACTGATGAAGATCTTGTATCAAGAAGCACCCAAAAGCATGGGTTGGCTCTAAATCTTTATCTCCTTTTATCAGGAACTCATCTTTAACTCAGGTAATAAAAAATAATAATTGCATACACTAAGGGCATTAATATTATGAGCACAAGTTTTTTTGCAATAATTATAAATTACAGAGATATTATTGTTAAGGAATTTTTCATTTTGTGTCTTTCATTAACCATGTAAAGGGCTCATTAGACCACTGGTGGCCCTAAGCGGCTGCTTAATCTGTTTATATGGTAGCACCATGTCTGCTCAAGAACTAAAATACCTTGTACCTAGGGGCTTCCTCACTGGGAGAACTCATGAAACCTCATATAAGAAATTTGCTAATTTACCAGTTTACCTAAAAGGAAATTAGATATTAAGATTACAGGAATAACAATAAAACAAAAATACCATCTGCTTATTTTTCCATATTATGAAAGACAAAACCTTTGATATAAATGTATAACAGTGTTTTTATTTTCTTTATTTTACTCGCATGGGCTAAAAGGATTCTAGTTATTTAATAGCCGTCTTGGGATAGTGTAAATATTAAGTACATTAAACTGTCAGAATAGCGTTTAATGTCACTGGAATGCATTTAACATGATGGACTTTCTAGTAACAAGGCTTCCCTCTTCAAATCTTTGTCAAAACTAAAGATTGTGGATCAATCTTTTTGTATCCTCATATAGAATTACCTCCCTACACAGCTAGTTATGGCACCAAATATAAAATAGCATACATGGATGTGAAGGTAGGGGGAAAAAACAGCAGGACGTTCCTTGGAAAGGTATATTTGTCATTTGATGTCAAAAACCATGTGTTTCCAAACAGGAGCTCTGCTTTACTAAAGTAAGAATAAATGTTTTAAAGCAAAAATTCTGTAATCTTTCAAAATTGTGCAACATTCCCATTTTCTCAGGGAGTGCGTAATTAAATCATGTAGTCATGTGACAGAAATGAAGGGCATTGATAGGCTGAAATTCTTTGTTGCTATAGATACAGAAATGGACATAAAACACTATTCTATTATGTGATTAAACTTTTGAATGGAATTACAGATCTGTTAAATTGCCTTCACTTGACACTCTACAGAACTCAATATTTTGTCTGCCTTTTAGACAATACATTTCCAACCAGGGGTAGGCAGCAACATTATTTGGGAAGGAAATTTGACTAAATGCTCCGTAAGCAACAATAACTTGCCACGGACACCTAGCCCGTCTCTGTTTCCAACTAAGTCTTAAGCTATTGAAAGGAACTAAATGTATAACCTTATTAGTTCAAATTGGATTTTTGGGTAAGTGTATGGGTAAGAATAATTTGTTGGACTTGAGATAAAAATGGGATATTATGACAATTCATGCTATAAAAAACATCAAACATGAAAAATTACCTATGAAACAGCACTGAAAACATTAACACGAAACACAATTTTCCATTAATGTAATTAGATAATGATGTAATGATGCAATTTCTCACCTGTGCATTTATTTGACCTCACTTTTAACATTTAGACCCTCTTCTGTTCTGCCCTTTTCACTGCTACTTTATATTGGGGGTCCACTGACCAATATAAACACCAATACAGTCACTTAAGTCTAGTACCTATTCTAATATCACAAATGAATGTACTGGCTAATCACAGGTAAATAATACATTATTTAATACTATTAGTAAAATAGTCTAAAAAGTGTAAAATATGTAAATGGTTTAACCACAATAGGGTTAATGAGATATTCACATTGCAGCTGCAGGGAGTCCCAGTTTGGTGAAGATAGTCCCAGTGTTTTGTTAACTGAGCAAATTACTAGAATTGATAGAGCTACTGGCAATTTAATGTTCATCTGGTGGAATTTTTATAGCTTAACTCAGCTAAAGAGCAGCGCTGTGGGTGCAGGCAATATTACCAGGTCTATACAGATGATAGCATGCCCCACAGATTAGAAAGTTATCAGTACTGGGTGGAGAGGGCACTAAAGACTGTTGTGTGGAGCCAAAGACATTGATCTTCTGGGATCCTAAGGGCACCAGAATCAGTAGAGCTGATTTTCTGAGTATGTGTCCTAATAGAACCTCCAAACTGCTGACAGTTTTGACATCATATGAACAGCCATGTTTAGTGATTGAAATTCGCTGACACCGAGAATTTAAAATTAATGCAAAAATCATCATACTGTCAACTAGAGCAAGACAGAGATAATCACAATACAAAGCATTAAAACAAAAGAAAATTAATACAGAATAACAAAACTAAGTGACAATTGTCACAATACAGAATGACAAAACAAGGTAGACAAGATCAGAATGCAGAATGGTATAACAAAGTATGTATGATCACTATACAGAACGATAAAAAGTGGTCATTTCCATGTAGTTTGATTCTTGCTGTGACAAAGTGCATTCCCCAAGCTGGCACCAAAAACTATCTAGCAACCCAAATGATATTTAATCCCCTGGTCCAGTGAAACTGAGTGACGGTTCCTTGATCCTTCTGACCATCCCCTTCTTTGACAACGAGTTGTATGTAAATGGTTTTCTTACTTAGGGTGACTAGATATCCCATAATTGAGAGTTCTGTTGCCTGATATTTTCTGTCCATAGAATTGATCCTGCTATCTAAATCCCTTGAAGCCCTCTTAAGCCTAAAAAAGAATCATATTTTCAAAATGCCCTGTTATTTATTTCCAAGATTTTCCTGGTAGACTGTCATTTTAAAATATACATCATTTTTATTGAACATTACCCTAAAATGCGCAAAGCCAGATCACATTCACTTATCGATATTCTAATCTGATATTCTGAATGCACAAAATTGTCCCTAGGTTTACTTAAAAAAAACCAGGTCACCTTACCCACATCTCTTTGACCAGGTAGGGGGTCGCTGTACTTCTAAGCTTTATTTTTAGTCCTGGAATTGCCGACAGATGCCCCAAAATGGCCCATGTGGTGCTGATTGTTAAGCAGGTTGCACAATAATTGCTAAATATACATATTGGACATTATACATCCCAACACTTGAAACATATTGATAGTTATTTATGCAACTGCACATAGCGCTTAAAATAGAATTTATCTTATTTTCATAATTTAATTCAAAGACATTTTCTGCTCCCTGTATACACACTTTTGAGCCTTTTTTGTGGGGAAAAAAAGTGATATAATCATATCCACCAAACATTCTGAGCCCCAAACAAGAGGGAGGAAAGGGGGGCAGAGGGAATTGGGTCTTAAGAAGGAGACTTGGAAGGTATGAATAATAATGATCAATTTTGATCATCCTTGTTTTATGATTCCTGACATAAGTCTTCTGTTTCCACTTATGTGTCATTTTTGCTGAGTGTGTAAGTTTGTTTGTTTTTTTACTTATTTCTCGTAAGCAGTAAGAATTTGCTGCCACTTGATTACATGTACATTATTTTTTTTGTGTAAAGAGACAATTATAGAAAAGCGCTGGTACTGAATATTTATGAGTATTCCTTTTTGGTGTATTGTGTGCATTGACTGCACCAGAGACATATCCAAGACAATCATTAGAGTCCACCGTGAATGCAATCACATAACGTATCCATCTCCTCACTGAATTATTTGTTGAAGAAAAAGGAAGCAAATGAGACATTCTGAAATGGGGGGGTGAATGCTTTTGGCCTCCAAGCGAAAAATGCAAATACTCCATAAGGAATCTAAAAATCAGTCTGTGAATACAAATCAGGGCACGACGCAAGAAGGAACACCCAGGACTCCCAATCTAGCACAGTGTAAAATATCTGTGCTCTATTATAGTGTAATCATCAGAAATGTAGTGAATTGATACATGGCTTTATTAATCTTAATAATTCATGCAACAGTGTTTATTGTATTCTAGCCATCAAAGTCCAGGATGTGTATATTTATACAGGTCTCCATAGCAGGCCAAACACAGACACATATACAATGCTGTGTGTTCAAGCGGTGGCCAGGGAAGATGGATTTTAGACAGAATCATCATTACATGTTGTAGAAAGTGCTGGCTCGCAGTCAGAAGTCAGGGTAAGCTGAGGACAAGTAATATTCAGGTTCAGGTCTTAAGTTAAAGACTACTTCTAAGCAAACACGAGCAACCGAGTAATCCTGAAACCTTCTTAGGTAACTTTCCATGCCTTAATGTCTGCATATACTGTGTGCATATATAATGTCTTAATGCATCCAATGGAATCTATATAACTGTTGAAGACCTCCTTATAATTTATGTCCTACAGCGTCTTCTCTCACAGATAGACACCCCACTTGTTATCTAGATGTGTTGTATTTAACTGTCTTGGTAGTCAAAGGAGGGTGCCTATGTCCGGTTGGAAGCCACATGCAATTTATCAGACGCTAGCCTTCAAAAGCTGGGGCCGATCTAATCCCCAGTCCAGATCTGGGTCAGGGTCTATTCTGTCTTCACCATTGTGCATTTCAACATCACCATACAGCTTAGGACCTGGCTGTGGGAGCACCATCATCATACATCAAAAGGTTTAAGCTGAAGCATTTCAGTATTTGTTATTGGGTTGATAATACATTATATACTGTGCTTTGTTCAAGCTCTGTAAATATAAGTATTATGGAAAAAAAACAACTCATTCAGCAATTTGTTAAGACTGCATCCTCTTCACATACACAGCTGACGGGAGAATTTCATGAGATAGAAAAAAAAATATTTAAGCAATTCCAATATGGTTGTTACCATTGGCAACATTTTCACATAGTTAAAGGTTAACTGTCGCCATCACAACGTTTAACATTAATACATTTATTGAAACTATCTACAGCTTGTGCTTTTTGTCTGTCAATCAGAGTAATTGTTTTGGAGATACTCAGTTCACATCATGGAAGCTGAGATTGGCATGAGTCCGCAGCAGGCCCAGCATCGTGTAATACAGGTCGCCAACAATCAGCAACTTAACAATGGGGCATAATGTTAACGGGGAGGAAACATCTTTTAGATCTAGAGAAAAGGATGTTAAGACACCTTTGTCTAGTGTATACACACTTAGAGTGTTTTTAAGGTGCTAGAGTCAAGGTCAAGTTGTTATTGTGTGGGGCTCACATGGCATGGTATCTATTGATTATTTCTTTCATGAAGCTTTTTTTTGGTAAGATAGAGCTCGTTTTAGCACTGGGGTGGCATCAATAAGCCCATCCATTCAAAGAGGTTTATGCATTACCTTCATCATATTTCAGGAGAAGTTTTGATTTATATAGCTTTAAATACATGAAATACTTTTGCCATATATTTTTACTTCTGTTTCTGTTTTATATCTGCGTGAAGAAGCATTGCACTCTACTTATTTATTTCAGGCATTGTTCACAATAATTTAGACAAATAAATGTTCTATCGTGTTCAACACACATTAAACTTGTGATTCACATGCAAGATATTTTACAACAGGGGAATTCAAATACCGTATGTGCAAAGCTGATGAAAGCCTACTCTGAATTTCAAACAAGGGCAAAACATAGTCTTGGATTTTTCAGCAGACGTGAAGGGTCAGATTACATGGGCCAAACGGTTCCTATTCACCAATTGATTATATGTTTCCATGTCATTTTGGACTGGTTGGTCACAAGAAGTAGTTTGTCTCTGTACGCGCAAGGAAGACTCTTTTCACTGCCCTGACACTCTGGATAATTAGACCTTGTCAAAATCAGGAGGCAGATCCACAGTTTGCCTGGTCACCCTTGCGAGTGATAATGGAGCATCCTTGACAAGGTAGAATACATGATGGAGCAGCTGCAATCAGCTCTCCGCAGCTTGAACATTAGACCCGGTGACTGCAGCATAAGCAGCGCAAAGGAAGTGGAGAAGGATGATTCCAAAGGTTGTCGGAATCTCCCAGTAAGACCTGGAAATCAAGTATTGTGAGAAGTGGTTATCCATATCTCTTTTGTCTTAGATGTTATGGTTAATATATAGCCCAACAGTAGACATCTCATTTGAACTGACATATGTGAGGAGAACTCACTCTTCCTAAATACCAATTGAAGCTCAGCAGTACAAGTGGCGGTACTTTGTATACATTAAATCTTTGTTGATCTCAGGCAGTAAATGGCTTATGACAGCGAATGGGTTAGTGGTATCTCTGAGAGCAGCCACTCTAGCTTTGTTGAGAGTGCTTTTATTTCCCTACACTCTCTGTCCTTGACTTGCCATCAGTCAAAGGCACACATCACATAGAAACAATTTGGCTCAAAGGCAAAGGGTTGAAAACTCACTGTGTTCCTAATCTATATCTTACTATATGTTATGTTTATTTGTGCATGTATTTCACCGTTGAGATTAACTATTGCGTAATAAACATGTCGTTTTACAAAGTTTAGTAAATCAATTTTAGATGGAAAAGTGTCTTGATGGGTAAAATAACTTATGCTAAATTGTTTTTTTTTTGTTGTATCACTACATATGGATATATTCACTAATCTTCAATGGAGGCTCCAACAAGATTTTTAAATGTGCGTCTGTAAGAATTTGTGCCCATTCAGCCAAAAGAGCATTCCAATTCATCCCAAAGATGTTAATTTCTCATCCCAGCTCCATGCAAAGTTGAAGAGTTTAGGCTATCCCTGCCCAAAAACATCACCGGACCTGCCCACAAACATCAAAAGTCACAGCCAGAGCCTGGAAGTTCCCAGGTATGCTTAGAATTTTTTTTAAATGCAAATTATATCTGACAAGATTGGTGTCCAGAGAGGGAGGCAAGAGTTGGCAACCCCCCAAGAGTTCAAAGAGCCCCAGTGGAGCAGCAGGGGTGGGAAAGCCAGTAGAGTGTTAAGAGTAGGTTACCTAGACAAAGAGAGCAGAGAAAAAGGCACTTGGTGGTCAGGGAAGTACAGCAAAAAAGCTTTCATTTCATTCTGCACACACACACCCTGTCAGAGTAGCAGAGTAGTTTGTTCTGCTGTCTTCCTCTCCCTCTAGCTGGTCTCCTCCCCTTCATTCTAGAAGCTGCTCCTTCACAGACACAGAGTCCCTGCGTGGCCAGAGACACAGTTTGCATGCTGCAGACACAAGGTAGTTTATTTCATATATTGCAGCTAGTATTAGTTACTACATTTCCCATGACTCTCGGGAAGTCTGGTATGGTAACCATCATGGGAAAGTGAGTGCTCAACAACTGAAGTGCCAGAGGTTAGCTTTTATAGCATTATGACTTCGTACTGCAGCTGCTGTGGAATGCACATCTTATGACTCTCAGCCATCCATTTGCTTGGGTGAACACGATTGTAGACTGGGGTAGTTGTGACTAATCTTTACCACTCCAGCTCTTGTAAACTAAAGTTATCATGTTGCACAGGTACCTGCATGGCCAAATCATTTTTCCTATTAATGAGTAACTAACATGAATGAATACACCCCTTAGCTTCCACGGGACTGCTAAAACATTTAAGAACACCTGTTGAAGGTATGACCATGATCGTGTATTTTGTCTGTAATAGCTTGATATTGGGGGCCAACTACATTTTAGTATTTTAGGAAACATGACTTGGGATCATTGTTAAACGTTAGTTTTTCAAAGTGAAAAGTGCTTCTATGATCTCTAATAATACCCTACATATTTGTTTTAACTTAATATGAACATCAAGATGGACAGTTTAGATATTGCAATAATCACTTTCATCAGTGGTTTCTCAGAGGTCATTTATTCTTTGCTGGTAGACAGTATACCATTTTGTGCTTTTCAGTTGGGATATTATAAAAAGGGGATCTATGAGCCAGTTCCCATAAACAGATTTCTCTAAGTTTGCACGACAGGAAGATTGCAGATTATAAATTATACAGCATTTATAATCATGAAAACATCTGCTGTAGGAGATTTCCAGTGTCTCAGGCCAGCTCAAGGCTCCAGGACACAGTGTGAGGGGACTGCTCCAATCAGCACCTGTCTGCTCCCATATTCCATTTGATTTTTATGATCTTTGACATCAGCCTTCACAACAGATGATGTATCTGCACGTCTGCCGATTTGCCTTTTTTTTGGCTGACTGCTGCTGACTCAAACTTTATCTGCTGTTTGTTCGAGAGGCGAGGATTCAAATCTTCAGGCTTTTACATTTTCTGGTGTTTTAAGAATATGTGTTTTAAGAAAATTTCGCCCCTGCATTTGTTTAACTGCTCTGAAAATGCCTGCCACTAAAAAAACCATGTTACCCCTCCAATTTATTTGGCAGCTTATTTATGTTCCATTGAAGTAACAAAAAAAAGCAATGTCTCTCTAGAACTAGAGAGGAGTTGTGGTAATAATGCAGCACTCCGAGCATACTAATATGTAGCTCTATTATGTTAGAAACCAACTATAGCTGATCCCAGAAAGTATGATTGCATCCCAACAGATGAAACCCAGACGCACTGTGATCCTTTCTGACAGAATGGGACTTTTTGCCAAGTAACCTGAATTGTCAGTAGTGTAACTATAGACGGCCAAGGGATGTTGTTGCAGCCAGGCCCAAGCCTTGTCTATTGGTAGAGCAGGAGATACATGATACATGACACTTTTTTGATACAAATAGTTAATATAGATTGTATTTTATATCACAAACTATTTTTTATATTTTTTATGTTTTGTATTGGTCTATGAAAAATATAATACATTAAGTTTGATACTATTTATGTAAATTCATTTTCATATATCAAATACATCTCCACCTGTCTATAACCAAGCATGGATTGGACTTAAAGCGAGTGGAATATTATGTAAAGATAATAGGACAAAATCTAAATGGTTAAGCAATATGATTTACTACAAAAGAAGCAAACGGAAGAAACTAACGTCAGACGTCCTTTAAAGAGGCTCACACCTGAACGAAACGCATAGACAAATAAATGAGGAGGAACTCGGAAGATTGTCTGATCTCGGGAAAGGCCATTGATGATACTGAACATAAGGGGAGCATAATTTCAAATGCAACCAGATATTTTTTCTATTAAACCTGTTGATATACTTTAATAGCTGGTTACCTCTCCTGTTTCTTTTTCCCGCCCTTTTCTCTGAGTATAATCTGAGTGCTTTTGTGGGAGAAAGAAGAGATATACATTGTTACCAGTGGCGACTCTAGAAACAATATATAGGGGGGGCACACAAGATACCACAGTCAAACTGGGGGGGCATTCATAATTTCCAAAAGTTATGTGCTATGGAATTATACTTTTATTATTGGGCTAAAATAATACTTGGTCATTCAACACGGGAAGCCTGAAGCCACAATTGAGTGCGACTAATCCTTGAAATAAATATAATAACAGAATAAATAACTTTTCCACTAAATTATTTCAGGGCCTTGAACGATTTGTCCCCTGAAGTCACTACAGCTTCAGGAGGGCATTTTATCTCTAGATAAATATAAATGAAATAATTCCTACTCTAAGTTAAGTGCCAGGAACAGATGACCAAACACACACACCAACACAGGCTCTGTCACACCAACACCCAGACACACACCAGGACAGGCTCTGCCACACAGACACCCAAACACAT
>VKOC01000004.1:25540696-25556312 GCA_009364415.1 Spea multiplicata
ATGTAGTTTACAGGAGTCACGATGCAGCAGTGGAGTCTGGGGCAGGGCCTGGTTGCAGGGTGACCACACTCGCCCAGGCGTTGAGCACCTAGGTTAGTACAGCCAAACACCAGCGCCCTGATATGGCAGCAGATGAAGACCAGAATGAAGATATCCTGCAGGCACCCTGGAGCAGGCATGAAGCATATCACTGAATCACGTGCAGGATGCTGCAGGCTGGGAGAATGAAAGCTAAGCAAAGAGTTAATGTAGCAGACACAAAACAAGCAAGGGAAAGGGAGACCAGGCAAGACACATGACATACAAGATATACACGATAAGTGGCACAAGGCAAGGAATACACATAACCAGACAAGATATGAACAAGACAGGACATCCCAGAACCGGGGATACAGACAGGATAGTAAAGGACACACCACAGGTTACATCACAGACTGACACACATGAATACAGAAACTAGCCTAGGACTACAAGATAACTATTGGAGATTCAGTCACATGATATGGCCATAGTATGCTTAGCCCACCACTACGCCAAAGTACTCCAATGACGGTGGGTCCTAACGCTAATCCCTGCAGACAAAGGTACAAACCAAACCAAACATGGAAACCAAACATATAGCACTGAGACATACCTTAGACTGCAGACTGAGACAAACAGAACACACAGGTGGGGCACACCTAATAAAGGAAACAGAACTGAAGCAAAGAGCTGGAGCAGAAACAAGGAATGGAAAATAGAACACAGCAAAAGGAAATCCAGGAATGGATCAAAGCAAAACAGAGAAACTAAAGCAGGACAGATATGCAGCTCCGCAGCCTGGGCAGACCGTGACAGGATCAAAGCAAAACAGAGAAAACTAAAGCAGGACAGATATGCAGCTCCGCAGCCTGGGCAGACCGTGACAGTACCCTGCTGGAGACAGGACTACAGCCCCTGACAATATGGAAGTGCCTTGATGTGCAGTGGCTGATCGTGACCCTAGTTCAGTTTAGAGGAGCTCAACTCCTACTTTTTCCACCAATTTGTTGTACCTCACATTGAAATTTTGCCAATTGTCTTGATATGAATGGGGCAATCTGGACCAGCACTATTATTATATTTTACACTTTTATATACGAGTCGGTGGGGATCACACCTTTTCTACATTGTTATCTGCCATTTGCCCACAATCCTGTGTAAAATCACAACAGATGAATATTTTAGTGGCTACACACAGTAAAACATGGTTTGCACATGTGCAGCGGGCAATAATGTGATGACAACGCACAATATGAACAGGTTGTGAAGGAATGTACATTTACATTATTTCTTATTTGTGTTGATGTGGAAAAATAATTGGATGCAAGAAAATAGAATACCATTTTTGAGCTCCATAGCCTCAAACTCCTTTAATCTGGCATTGGGGGAGGGGTGTTAACTACTTCTAATTAAACATCATTAAGCCGCTACATGTTATCCTCAAAAAACTGGTGTGACTCCATATGTCTAAATGTTCTACCTTTGAAATTCTCCGAAATGCACATACAATACATGTCCGCTGATATGGAACAGGAGGTATAGAGGTTTTTTGGGTTGTTGGTAGAAGTTTAAGTAATGGTGCCACCAAAGTGGTATAGGATATAATACAAACAAATATATGCTTATTCGGGCTTATAATGAGAATCCATGACAGATTGTGCTTTATTATGAATATGGTATTACGTAGATTATATCAATTTCATTAATTCTATTTAATACACTAATTGGAGAACCCAGATGGCCCTCAAGAGTGCAGCTACTGTCCCTAGCCTGTCTGAAAAGGCTGATGTTCCTATTGTATATATAACATGATTAATTTGATAGTGTAAGACAACAGTTTAATAAACCATTCTCATTAGGAATGAATAGAGGAATGCGGAAGTTTGCATTATGGATTTTGTTGTGTACAACATTAGATGTTGTTGTGCAGGGGGTAGGTGAGAGCCAAAAAATCTCCATCTCCAGCTGATCTCCAGCTGTTGCGACACTACAATGATAGTGCATGTAGTAGACATAATATTGGATAAAATGTGTGACATCAGAGGGCTTGAGTATGCAATGAACCTTAGTCACCATAGCCCGTGACTTATACCTACACATTTCTATTCAATTAGATATTAACACATCACCCAGACAGCAGGCTCAAAATACACGGCACTCGTTTTGCACATCTTTGCTGAGATGTGTTGCTTGGTGCTAAACGTTTGCTTCTCTCAAAGCCTAGACCACAGAGTTTCTTTGCTTTTCTTAATGGCTACAACTTTTGTTATGGTTGCTATATCGCTGTTATCTGCTAACCTTTCAAATGTTACTCGGACAGTTTGACCTGAACTTTGGACCTTTTTTACTTATCTCTGACCAATGCGCTCCCAGATTGCTGCTAACCACATAGTTCTTAAATATGAGTCCTTTTACCTGGTTTAATGGCAAACCACTTGGCCTACGATACTGTACTGGTTGATGTTTGGGCGAATATAGTACAAAGTTAGCGGTGGGAGTATGGTTAGGCTTGAATTGCGAGGGCTATTAAATTAGGTTTCTTATTTAGTGCTCAGTACATATTGGCGACTTTACTTATGCTTAAAAATAAATCATTTGAGATGTATCTATGTAGTAAAGCCTATTAAATAATATGACTTCATCTGTAGAATGAATGTTTAGATTTATATAACCGCCATTGCTTGCTGCCACCGATTTTTCAGCTGTGTGTAGCTTCAGTCTTCTGTATTGCTCTTAAAGAGATTTGAAGATCATTTTCATGGACAATTCATTACATTGTTTGCTTCATAGTGATCGTGGGACTATGCGTAGCGTTTAGTCAGTCAAGCAAAAGTGATCTGCTAAACCCGTGCAGAGAAAACATTATCACATCAAAACTTTAACTCCTAAATCATAAAAATAATATAGACAAATAATTCCTAAAAATAGAATAATAATAATAATAATATTTTTTTATTTATCTTTTTGTTATCAAATATACTTTTATATTCTTAATAACAGAGAAACCCAAACTGCGTCAAACTAAAAAATAATTTGCAAGTCAATATTCTTCAAAAACAGTAATAATAGTTATCCTCTGTTTACCTTCATATTGGCAAATAGTACTTTAATATAGTATATATTCCAATATCCCTGAAAGTGTTACAATAGAATGTGCTGCCATTTGAAATCAATGGTAAAAGCGATTTTAATACAAAATTACATTTACATTTAAAACAGTACTAATGAGCCGTTTGCTTTCTATGTTTAATTTGATATTAGTTTACATTGATTCTAAGCATGCACACGCTGTTGTTGGCACACTTTAATGCGCTCCTTGCTGTACGCATCACCAGCTTTTGATGTGCTCATAGATTATTTGCTGTATGTGCAATTTATCCCGGCATACATTGTTGCATACTACCTGTTTATACATAATAAGCGCAATACAATACGGCATCTGCTCTATCAGCAAACACTCTGCCTACAATAACCTCATTAATAAGCAGGCTTTATTGTCTGGGTCCTGCTGACCCTCCCCATCAGTCCGCTGGGAAACCCGCTCCTCTTACGCACCGATCCGGCCGATATCTGACTGCAAATATTATTTGAATATGGATGCTCTGCACTGCTCTATCCGGCTGTTCCCTGGATGTGGGTTTATTGTTTTCTTTGAAATTACCCTGCCTGATTTACTAGGATAAAACTCAGCTATGCTGGCTCTCCTGTGATTAATAATTTGAAGACATTTACATTTCAATACATTTTTACCACTGGTTTCCTCTAATTTTTCCCCTACGGAGATGTGGAATATCCCTACTGGGGCAGGAAAGACAGCGCACACAGAGATGAGAAAGTGCATCCTCTGAAATATATTCACAGTTCCCTTTGTAACTCTCAGGTTATCAGCATCAACAGCTTCTACTGTGGAAGCATCTCATCTGCATTCGTCTTTGTAGTGCGATTTCTATAAAGCTTTGTGGGTGAGAGCAGCGCCATATCGCACGATATTATTATATTATTATTATTAGCTCTGTGATAGATACAGGACCAAAAGCGACAATATCCAAGAAGGTGGCGTCTGCGCGTCGTATTTTTTAATACTTTTGGGACGCTTTAAATCCTAGAATTTGTTACGGAATCAGATCCAAATTATTATATCGCTTGCAGAATTCGAGTATGACCATATAATTAGGATCCTTCGCTTGATATTTATGCAGAGTTGAGGCTCGATCCCAAAGGATTTAGTTGGTCTATTTTCTGATGGAGCAGTCATTAACCCCAGCTGGAAAATTACCAAAGAAATCCATAAATCTGATTTTAGACCCATTTATTTGATCTTCGATATAATCATAATTCCCATGGAGAAGTCAGTTTTTATTAGTGATCTGTGATTTTATACTTATTAATAACAGTTTATTTATAAAGTGCCAGTATATCATGTAGCAATCCGTCATTGTCACTTTGATACCAAATTACCAGAATTCAGTGCATAAATTCATACTCATTTTCGGTCGTCACATGGTGCGCTGCTATGTACACAATTATTTACGTCTTGCAGAAGAAATACAGATAACATTTAAGAAATATAAGTAGAATTTCAGGATCCTTTTATTTTTATTAATATTTATATATATATATATTTATTTGTATTTGTTTTATTAGTATCATTAAATTTAACACCACTTTGAAAGGATTTTTACATTAGAAATATACCTTAGAAATTTCCAAATTAGCTGATCCTGAGATGCGTTATATATTAACCCTTTAACATAGACTGTAAGCTTGTTTGCGCAGGGCCCTCCTCACCTGTTGTCTCTGTTAGTCAATTTGTTATGTTACATACTACTTGTTATGTCCTGTCTACCCATTGTACAGTGCTACGGAATTTGATGGCGCTATATAAAACAATAAATAATAATAATAACAGTCCATCAACAGATTCTACTGTAATGGCTTGCTAATCGTGGTTAATAGCTGGTTATAACAATGGTCCATTAATTGCCAGTAGATAAAGATATTCCGGATAGGTCACCTGTACTCAAGCAGTGATTTTAGCTGTAATGTATATAAGTCAGTCTAATATGAGGGAAGCAGGGAGAACCTGAAACTAGCGTAAAAGACTCAGAGGCAAACCCTGAGACTTCCCAGGTATGAAAATGCTAATAAGGTACACTTAAATGAACCGAGATAGAAGGTGCATTAGAAACCCATCTTGTCTCTATGTCAGTAAGAGCAGCCATCGTAAGTACTTGTCAAAAGGTTTGCATGACTATTCCTACCTAGCAAATTGTTCTTCCTTCTATAGAGATCTGTTTGACAATCCTAAAAGCTGAGCACGTGGCATGTCTCTGTTTCAGTTGACTAATGACATATATTCCATTGTAAACTGGATGAGTATGTATTTGTTATTTATTTTTTATTTTTCCCTTTGTTATTCGTGGTAGTTGTATTGGTGCTCGATGTAACTCTATACCTAGTTCAATCAGTGTGTATATGTATTATGAACAGAATTATGTTTGATGGAACACCTAACATCACCGAACCTGTGTAACAGAACAGAAGCTTTTCATAATTACTCTGCTATTAGAAAGATGGATGGTTTGCTGTAGGACTGCAGGGCCACTATACCATGGCTATCCATGGAGCGAACTACTGTGTTAAATCACATATTCCACTATCCTTTCCTTCGAACCTTGGTTCCAGGTCTGATTCCTGTATTCTAATAGACCCTCCTTGTGTCTCAATTACTGTGCAGAATGTAAGCTCATCTGTGGTCCATCTTGCAAGGTACTTTGAAAGTTGAATCACATGAGGGTCCCGAATCCATAGGTACAAGTGTAGTTTTGCTTTGTGCTTACCGATTCAAACATAAATCCAAAAATTATTAACCTGTAATATCACAAGACCATCGGACGTAGTAATCAGTGCCATGGGAAAATGTCACACAAATAAAATGTTTTCCTTGTATAAAAATGAATGAATATATGTAATAATCCAGACTGTGAAAATGCAAATCCTTTCTCTTGTGCATAAAAAAAATATGTGCATCTAATGTTACGCATATAAAACCATATTCTATTCTGTATACAGTCACAGAAAAGAACCACTAGGACCACTCTATGCAGTTTGTTTGTTTTTATTCCATCCTTAGCATCACATAGGTTTTCACATTAATCACCAATCAGAACTTGCTCTTTATATATATATATATATGTATATATATATATATATATATATAATACATTACAATGTTTCTTCCACAGAACGCATTATGTTATTGGCGAGAATGGACAATCATATAAATGTCCCTTTCTCCTCAAGCAATAAAATAAAGCAGATGTTGAGTGACCTCTGGGAAGTGTTGAAGTGGGAAGTGTGCTAAGCACAATAGAATAAAAAATAGGCATTGAAATATTTGATCTATTATTAAAATATGTCCATATTATTATAACAAATTATATTGAGCTGCAGGCTCATTTGGAAAATATTATTGCATCGCCAGACATGAATTTATGGTTTATGATTAATATCAAGTAGTTTTACAAATTAAATCTATTACAGCCCAGGTAAAAAAAAAATCCACCCCATCTCCCATCTGACATTTTTTCTCCATGGTAGCGCTTCACCTACCCCCTTCATTTTACTTGCTTCTGAAAGGCAAAGATTTCTACTTACAACCACGCACTGAAGGGTTAATACCGCTAGTTAACCACAAACAAAATCTCCAAACGTTCTTTTCATATTTCATTATTAGTGTAAATGTGGTGTGCCATGTTGTCTGAATTAATGTTTTTAACAATAAATTAAATATGAGAGTTTTATGCCAAGCTCGATCTGCCTTTTGGCAGTGACAGGCTTTGTGCTGCGTGAGATTCAAGCGGTCTGTTCGTTGCCCCACAAAACCTGCAGACATCAGCTCCGAAGGACAGTGTTTACTGATGGTTTATTCTTCAATACACCGAATATCCCTCTGCTCTTTATAATTGTGTTCATTCACCTAATAAGTCTGGGAAATGTGATAGTATGGAATTACTGTCACGTAATTAAACATCCACATTGTAGAAAAACTCTACCTTGGCTAGCGTGTGAAAACACATTTACACCTAATGAAACTGGGAAAGAAAGGCCTCTGAATAAATGACACATGGGAAGCCACAAAGTGACAGAGAATGAAAAACCCTAACCACAGAGTGTCCTTTGAGATGAAATTCAGATGTTTACAGAGTGTTTCTTTCTTCCATGGATGTCACAACACGGGCAAAGATGCACCAAGCCCTGTAAAAACATGGCAAAAATGCTGATAGAGCCAGTGTGCGAAACGTGGATGCTCTAAGTGCCGAAGATAGCACTGGGCGTGATGATATATGAGAAGCATGGCTCCAAGGAGAGGTTCAAAGGAGATCAACTCAAGGAATGTATCCAATGTAACCAATAGGACTGGTTGGTTAAAGGCTGTGTTGGACACATTGGACCCAAGTGCTTTATAATGAAGGAATTGAAATGGAGAAGCTAGTTCATCTAGGACATCAGGAGGGGGTTTATTGATGGATGTTCAGGGAAGCAAGGTCACAGAAGACCTTGGAAATTAAGAGGCTGCAGGGATATTGCTGTGGTCAAGGATGGGTATCCTCAAACACCGTTGCCATTATGGGTTATAACTTATTTGATGTCCAGGAGCGTGTCTGGTGGAACAAGTCCCCTCTTGAAAAGTGATATCTGAAATAACAGTACCTGTAGTGATCTGCTGTTTTGCTTCTGTAACCAGTCACCTCAGTAACCTCACTGCTGCAAGCGAACACGTTTGGAGTCAGTGGTGTCAACTCCCACAGGAGCTGAATTGCAGTACTTTTTGACAACTACCCACTTAATGGCTACTATGTTAAAAAATACCCTAGCAATGTTTACCCTGAGGTCCATTTGGCTTGGAAGCCTTACAGCAAAATCATATCACCAACTCACCATCATATATCCAACCCACCAGCCTTCACTAAAAGTATCTGCAATTAGGATGCACAGAGAGAAACTCATAATGGGTGCATCAGAACTAATGTTTCTAGTAAAAGACTTGGAACGGAGTTGCAAGTTTAAAATTATGTGACTGGCTGGCCAGTTTTCTAGCAATAATATATTCTATATGCATGCCAACATTGCTAATCTACAAAAAAATTATCTAAACCGTTCTTAAAGATTGTGAGCTTCCTAAAAGAGGAAGAACCTGGGGACCCAGGTATGGACAATAGAGATTAGGGATTGACTGTGCCTCCAAAGACTTGGTAGGTAGGCACCATTAATCCAATACATCTCAGCAACCCTTTAACAATTTTATTATCTACAGTTCATGAAATAGTCTAGTGCTTTTCTTGTGTAGATCACTATGATTGCTACCTCCAGCAACTGCACTGTGCATATGGCATATAATAACCTGCAATGTACACACTGCAGCGGCATAGTAGGGCAAACAATAGATATATGGGCACTACGTGCTGTACCACTGATGATGCCTTCCTAAATACACCTTATGTCCCATATGTGTATATGGGACATATAAGGTGTATTTAGGAAGGTATCATCAATGGTACAAAAGGTAGTGCCCATATTTCGACTTACTTCAAAATAGTGATCCTCGACTGTTACTTCTGCACTCCTGTCCTTTATAGAAACTGAATCATTATTCTTGCAAAACTGGTTGAAAATCTATACATTTACTTACAAATATATTTTACTATTCTTATCTGAAGCAAGTCACATAATCCACAATGACAGAGCTAGTCTTTTTTCTTACATATTAGTAAATCTGATGCCCCCCGCAGCATTTCAATACATTATAGAATGACTTTCCATAAAATAACACTCCCTGAGGACAAATTCACAACTCGCAATCTGATCTTTAATTACAAGATATGATTCTCTTTATACGGACAGTGTACAATAAAATAAGGAGCATAATAATCCAGCACCGATCTACGCAAAAGCAATTAAAATGTCTCACCTTGTAGAAGCGTCTGGCACGTTTCACTGGCCATAAACGCAGCTTGTAAATTTAATGATATTTCCACCAAAAAGAAACATGAGGGTTTTGCCAATCAGCCTACGTTTAAGAGCATTGTTTGGAAGAGGGTGAAACCAGATTACCTGGCTGTGTTGTGTAAAATAAATATATCATGCTGAAAGCATAAATATACTGTACGTCTGAAGGGTAACTGCAACCCATTGCTTTGCAAAGCCCCTCTGGCATAGAATTGTAATTTAAAGCTCACCTGTCATGTAAATATGACAAAAGTGCACATCCCAGATAATACATCTTAATCTATACATTGTACCAGTCTGGAAAAGGATAAAGGATACAGTAAGTGTATTTGTTTGCTTATGTGTGTATGCTATTGACACGCAGTCACTGGTGCAAATGATTAATAACATGTGCCTTAACCCCACCTTGGAACATTTAAAAATGCCATGGTGGAGAGACTCTTATTTTGGGCATGGTTTGGGTGTAACCGATTGGTGGGGCTTTATGGTGGCTTCATGTCCTATATTTGTAAATTCTTTCAAAGTTCTTTGTAGTGGTTCCCTTACTTACATCTCCTCACTCATTTCTAAATACACTACTAACCGCTGATCCAATGATCTCCGCATGTCCTCTCCTTTGGTTTCTAGTTCTCATGCACACTTACAAGATTTCTCAAGGTCTGCCCCTATCCTCTGGAAGGTCTGCCACTATCCTCTGGCATGTCCTCCTCCTGACTATCCTTTGGTGCTTCAACAATTCCCCTAAGACCCACTTTTTTAAGGACACCTACAAACCTACACCTTAACACCCTTTCTCCCACGTTCCTTTCGCTCACCTTTCCTAGTCCCTCTCCTGCAATACATATACTAGTATGGCTGGTCCATCCCTTACCTTTTGTGTAATACACTATAACTCCCTATAGATTGTGAGCTCATTTGAGCAGGACCCTCCTCACCTACCATTTGTACAGTGCTGTGAAATCTGAAAGAATAATAATTTCTTGCAAGCACATTCACTGCTGTTAGTGCGTACTTTATTGTTGTGGAGCACTGTGACACACTCAAAGATACTAAACATTTTGGGCTCCTGAGAAAAGGGCAGGATTGTGGTCCAGGTTTACATTTTTTCTGTTAATGGTGAGCATATGTAAGACTCATCATTAACCGGTATTTTCATTCCAAGATTGAGCATTGAGTGAACATTTCACTTCTTATAATATTCCATATAACTAAAATGTTATATATTATCGGTGGTCGGCGGAAAAGGTTGTAAGGCTTTGGAATTTTGTTATAAGTCGTAGGTTCCAAGAACTTACAGGCAACGTTAACTGAGGACTAGCAGTGTATTATTAATGAGCCAAAAGTCAAGTATATACAGTATTAATAATAATACTGAAAAGTAAATGACCAAAAAAAGAATCTATATTGACAGATAACTAAATTTTGCAGAATTGTGAATATGGACCAGGAACTACCTGATTGTTACCTTTGTCCTCATGATTCCTGAAGCTCAATATATTAAAAAAAGCTCATTCTGTCTCTTCCCACATCTGGTAATACACTTATACTCAATTGTTTACCATGATAAATGTATCACCACGTTACCTCAAATCCCTGCTAAATGTCATTAAAATGGATAAAACAATGATGTGTATCACGAGACACATAATTCAGCAACTTTACATTCCCTTTAGCTCTCTAAGCTTTTACCTTGGGGCCATGTCCCCTTTACTAGACATTGGAGGCAACAGCCTGCCTTTTGTAAATGTATCATGTTAAGTGAGACTCAAAGTGAAATCTGTTATTAACTTAACCTACGCAATGGCTGGGTAAAGTGAGCTAATATCAAATAACATCAAACTAAGGCCACAGCCCTCATAGTAATAGCTGCTTTTAGAATATATATATATTGTTACAAATCCATCAAGTTATACCCTTCCACACATCTTTTAATCCAAAAAGGATTATATAGTGCCATCATATTCTACTGCTCTGTACCATGGGTATGCAACAAATCTTAGAGGAAAACATGTTCTAACACTGGAATGTATGTAATAATCCACACTTCCATTCCTGGCTGTGCATGGTCTATGTGGACAGTCTTCTAGAGGGCACAAGTAGGCTGTTGTTGGCTTTATATTCTGCCTGGGTTTCCATGTGGTTACTTTATCCAAGTTGATAGACTACTAGTGCCATGGCTTGTTGTTTATCCTGATTTCTAAAAGCCAGCATCTTATAAATAGCTGAAAATATATTATAATCGGGCAAGACTTAGAATTGGCCACGCAACAAAGAATTCATCTTCTAATCACAATGACATCAACTGAGCCGCTTGACCACATTAAACTACATACATTTACTGCTAGTGTCTTAGAAGTGCAAGCACCACTTATTTATTATATGTATATAAAGCGCTTTTACAGCGATGGTGAAATATTGGGTATTCAATCTAATTCTAATTACAAGGAGTGGGTTGCCGGTTTGGAGCATTGGTATTAGCCAAAGCCTCTTACAGATCTTATATTCTTCAATTAAACCATAGAATGACCAACAACGTGCAATACTTTGTCATCATCCCTCTGCTCAAAATCGAATGTCGTTCAGTATGTATCGCTGAGATGGCTTCTAAAATTAAATTGTAGATTTTATTTTTTTTTAAGAATGGTTTTGTGTCGCAATAATGATACTATACACATAAACTATCATTACAATATAGAAGATGGAATTGGCAAGGCCGCTAGCTTGCGATGTCTATGGATAGGAAGAAGATTGATACTATGTGATACGTTGTCTTGACGAGACAATGAAAAATAACCTACACGGCAGCTGTGTTAGTATCAGACTTGGTAATGTGCTGCTGGCTACGGCTTCCATTTAATCCACTTCTCCTTTTTTTTTTTTCCTTCCCCCGCTCGGAGACGATAAACGCTTGTTGCTTTTCTCAGGGGCTGTCCGTCAGTCCCCAGCCTTGCAATATTCCTCCCCGGCTTTCCGACGTGGCTTTCCATTTATTTTAAAAATACCATTTCACAGGCTACTGCCTTTAACTAGCTATTATACAGTGCTCGGCTCGAGTCAAGGAGATTGAAAAGTGACAGAAACAACACGTTTTTATGAGAATACAGAATATTGAAAATGAGGCCTGTCCCCCCCCCCTTCTCTCTCTTTTTCTCTCTCTACAGATTGCAGTTTTCACGACAGCTTGTATCTAGCGCCCGCTCTGCCGAGTGCATTTGTAGTAACATTGAGCATGTCACTTACAGCATTGTGCGGAAATTGGAAAGCGGTGTCAGCCTGCCTGAGAAGTCTTTAGTTTGGGCACTTCAGGTTAATTTAAAAGCTGCTGCAATGCAGTTTGGGGGGGGGGGATCAAAAACCGGTTTATTTCCTTAACCCCTTTACTGCCACGATGACACCTTCCTGGACCCCAGCAAGAAGAGAAATCACTTTGCAAATTAAGTCGACATATGATAAAACCTAGCATGCATTTGGATCTGGTTTCATTACTGCCCTTGAATTCAAAAGACGATGCCTAAGGTAAAATTTAGACCGGAAATATTTTGTTCTGTGCAGATGCATAAAAAACATGTTTTGTCACTTAAATAGTAAATTTTTAATTTTTTTTTTTAAAAAAAATACATTTTATTGTATGTATTTATGTTTTTGTGTATGTGTAATATTATAATATTATGTTCATGCTGAAATGTATGTAAAGTACGCTATAATGCAAAGTTCTAACAATTTGTTTTCTAGAACTGATAATTATATTTCTGTGTGAAGATGCTGATGCTGCCGCGATAGCATTAGGCTTCTCACAGAAACAATTTGAAACCCCCCCTTCACACGAAGACCGCTGTATTCATCATACTTTTTATACCTGCCACCTCGTATGGCTTCTTTGATTTTTAAATAATCAATCAAAAGGGGCACTTGTAGATGTACAATAAATCTAGACTTAATGAGCATATATCAATCAGCTTTCCCAAAACATGGGAAAATAATTTCATGCAAGTAAGTTTCTAATCATAGGAGCCTATGAGTTTTCCCATGTTGAGTAGACACAACTCAAAGTTTACTCATTCGTGGCAGGTTTAGGGCCTAATTAATAATTTAGGGTTTGGCCCACCCATGTCACAGAGATCAGCAACACTAGTGTAAAATAAATAAGCTATAGGTAATTTAGTTAATAACTACAACTATTATTATTATAATTATAATAACAATATGCTGATTCCACTGGTGAAAATGTTTTTTGTATGCGTGGCCTTGTTCTGTTGTTTGAAACCCCCTCATTCAGAAATTGGCAAGTTAAAGGCAACATTTTCAACAAGTTATATAAAACAACTGGCTTCATTTGGAAATAGTAGCGCGCCTTTAAAATGCCATAGCTGTATGTGAAAAAGGGGTATTTTGGTGGTATTATTTTGTGTAAACTGACTGAGTGACACTAAACACTATATTTATAAATGGATGTGAGAAAACATACTAATTCCCATGTTTTTCCGTGGAGCATAGTGATCAAAATGTCTAGAAAAATCTAATACTTGAGACTTTAGAATAACCTTGAAATTAAAGAACTTTTATTAGAGGGTGTTTTTCATAGCTTCCCAAATCCAAACCTGAAGTTTGTCAAAATGTATTTATTTTTGCTCCTTCCGCCATGAAATATATTAACATTTAGTAACTTCTTAAGAAATACCGTTATGCCTTGCAACATTTAAAGCGGCTACAGCGGTACACTTTTGTGACGTATCAGTAGTAATTTATATATCTGGATAAGGCAACTACAAGAAGAACATATTTTATTTACTAGATTTCATTTAGAATGTTATATATAGTAGCCGTTTATATAGAATTTCTGTGAATATTTCTGCTATATAACACTCATACTCTCTAAACATGTTGACCTCCTAGTAAACAGCCAACCAGAGTTTTCTAAGCAAATCCCAGAGACATATTCTATGCATCTTTATGAAAAATAAACCTAGTAGTCAACATTCTGTGAAGGTCCGTCATGAGAAAATGTAGACATGTGGATGTGGCGTACTTTTGTGTCATGCTCTTTTCCTTAATTGCTAGTGGTTTATATGTTTTTTTTACTAATGTAATATGTAAGGATGATGGTTAATAATATTGTCTGGTGATTTTTTTAAATTAAATCAATTAAAGTATATCTATTTTATGGAATTTAGCACAAAAGACCACGTTACTTGTGAAATTCTGCTGTTTAGGGGATGCTTATTGGGCCACATTGCAAACCCCAGATAGAAGTAACAAATAGAGGTCAGTTACCTGAAAACAGAAACATCTGGACCCCCAGTAGTCCAGTTAGGAAAAAAGCCCAGGACCAATAACTTATTCCTGGCCTTCAGTATTTAATAACCCCCCCCCCCATAGCGGGGGTGACAGGGATTCCTAAAGTAACAAGGACTTCAAACTCTGTTTATACGGACTGGATCCATTTTGGCTCAGTTAATGAATTTTCATGCAATTCTTATTGGAAAATGTGCTGTACAGTGTTGGATGGTCAATATATTGTCTCCTAAATTAATTTTGGACGGCTATGACATTGAGCCAGCTGGCTGGCCCTCCAGCCTGGCTACATCTTGCCAGCCCTTCCCTGGCTTGGACAGGTTATCTTGGGAACACTGCTGAAATACTGAGAGATTAAAGCGGTCTGTGCAATTATCAGTGAGTTTAAAGTCATAGGCAACCTGTACCTTAAATGAAAGTATTAGTGGATGAGGGCTTATGTGGGTTAAATCGTCCCTTCAAGTAGCATTGATGAGGCATGGGTTTGCTGAAATAGTTTTCATAGAACCACAATAACAAAAACCTGACTTCATCATCTCCTTAATCTAAACATTTTAAAGAGACATTAGTCTTTATTTAAATAAAAAGAGGCACTCATTTATACAGAGGGCGACACATTACATGTTCTGGTCTGCAGCACTTGAAATGTATATGTGTCCTGGATATAATATCCGATATGGCAGCCCAATTGAACTCTGTAACACTGGATCTCCAAACGCCAGACTCAATGATATGAAAACTGATGCCAGCAACATGAAATGTACACGTAACGTAACACGTAACAGACAAAACCCGTACAAAGATCCAATCTATTAAAATAAAACATCAGCTGGAAATCCGTACTGGACAAACACCTATATGTGTAAGCAGCCCTGCACACCGTGCTGTGCCACCATTCATCCCGTCGCAGTGTAACCAAATGGATGCATATAAACAGGGAGGAGCGCTCTGATAAGTGGGTCAGATAAACATTATTTATGGAGTGCCCCGCTGAAATATTCAGAGCGCTCGGAACAATAAAATACATAAAACATTAACAAGGGCTCATAAAAAAACACAATCAAGCAGCAGAGGGAAGCTGCCAAGATACCATTAATATACAAGCTTGTTAAAATAATTAAGCCTTAAAGAGACAGGGTTGCAATCTCGTATCTGTGGATCCATTTATGTGACAATGTCTTTTGCTTTGTTATTTTTTTTTTTTCTCCCAGTAAAAAGGGAAGTGATTATAATCGTTTTAAATGCAATTAAAATGAAAACTGTACAGGGTCTCATTAAGATTGAGTTTTTGTTA
>VKOC01000004.1:25563935-25574256 GCA_009364415.1 Spea multiplicata
AAAATCAGTAGACTTTGGGAAAGTTTATGTCCTCGTCAGGCTGTAGTGTGGAGAATGAAATCCGCTGAAGCTGCCAGCAGTCTAAAGACAATGTTTCCAAGTTACTATACTGTACGTGAATTTTAAGATAAATAATACATAATATGATTAAGGAAAGGTAGCTTACAATAATGTGCCTACAGAGTCTAAGCTATCTATATTCAAAAAACGGTGGTTAAGAGATGTCCTTATTAATGGTGTTACTAACGATGTTTTCAATGTCAAATCTAAAGGGTAGGGAATGTAAAAAGAAGTTTCCTACTACTAAAATTGGCTAATATTGGATGACCTTCAAAATAACATAATGTTTTAGGGGGCAAAACGTACAGAAAGCTCACAAAAAGTTGGCAGTTGCGACATAGAACTATTGTCCAATGTTGTGCTATCTGACATTCATGTTATTCCATTGGTAAAGTTAGAAGCAAGGGACAATGTTATCTAGATAAATTTCATCGTGTTTTACAAACAGTGTTATACCCTATACAGAAGCCTGTTGTTTATGTGGCCAAATGCTATTAGTTGAGGGATATTAGCTTAACCATTATTATTCACTTGTTATGAAAACATTAAGAGCGGGATTAAAATTTCCCAACACTTAAAATTTCCCAACACTAAGGTTCCACTAATTTAGCTTTATAACAGGGCCGGGCCAGTGATGGCCAGCAAGCCCTAGCAATTTAAGACTGATGAAGTCAGTGCAGCCGACAGCTGGATACGCAAAGCCGCATTGTATTTTCTCACATATCGTACGGCTAGGCATATCCAGCTGCTGGCCACGTCGTGAATATATGATAATGTGGGCCAGTGGCCCACGGACTTTGTCAGATGGCCAGTCCTGGGCCTGGTTTATCTATGGGAGTTATTGACAGTCATGACAGTCAGACAGACACTTGTGATGTCACCTTCAGCTTCTGGTTTGGGTTATGGTAAAGGGATTATATTTTTTGTTTATAAAGTGCCAGCAGATTTTGTAGGACAGTGAAAGTATTTAACAAAGAATTAAACATTAACAGTAACTTTAACACGCATTAGGACACACAGGTGTAGAAGGACAAGAGGGCCCTGTACTTGCGACCTTAAAATCTAAAAGATCATTCTACTGTGGTGTCATCAGAGATTTTGGTGGATCAGCAATCTGAATGTATTCTTCTTCATAATTATAGTATGTGATTTTTTTACCTTATGTGAAATGCAGTCATTCCATTTTACAAGAAATGCTTCTCATGGATTGACCACATAGAACCATCTCTGTTTACCTTTATGGTTCTTGAAGAAAAAAAAACTGAGCTACAAAAAAGTGAAATATCAATTTTACTTATCTAGCGAGGAGACAAATAACACTGGTAAGAGATTACAGACCACCGTGTTGCTTTAAAGATTGACAAGAAGAATTACTATGCACCATAGATAGCAAGGTGAACACAAAAGCTGCGTCACAACAATGCAAGTGATCAAATACCACCATGAGGTAAGACTGGGGAAAAAACATATTCAAGACTTTCAAGGGGAAACTCTGAAATAGATCCTATTTCTTGCTGTTTGATTTGTATTCTTGAAAACAAGGGGTTATTCATTCCATAAGAACCGTTGTGCAAGGAGTGTTCAGCCGTGCATTACATTTATGCTAAAAAAAAGTATGTCCCCTCTCATTCTGCACACAGCCCTGTTCTGAAAGATGAACTCAGATTAATGCCAGCATTGAGATAGAGAATAGCAGGTGTGCATCCTGAAAGCCTAAATTCATGATCATCATCCAATCTTAAGTTGGATTCTACCTTAACAGGTGAAAAAGTTTTTTTATATATAATTTTGACCATTGAGTTAAAAAAGTCAAGTCTTTCAACAGTGAATGTTAACCAAGATCAATGCCCAGTCCATAGAAATGGCTGAAGGCATGGAACTGACCAGGGCACCACATTATTTTCCTGGTCTTTGTCACAAGGCTATGGATGGAGAAGATGAGGGTGTAGCAACATGGCAGGAAGATGGGTAGACAATTTGTCTGAACAAGGACAAAAATGTCTATGACTAGACTTAAATAGGTCTCTGGCGCATGTGGTGCATTTAGGGCTAAGGGCAAGAGAACAGAAGAAACGAGATCTGTCCAATGTAATATCTCTCCTTGTTTTTGCTGTTTGTAAATCTACAATACATTACGTTTATGGAATGAGAACCATATATTATAAAAGGGTAATAGAGGATAATGAAATTGGGTTCTCAGCTTATCATACATTTCAAGCTGCAATTTTCACAGCACACACTCGTATTGTGAGACCATAAAAAGTATCTGTCTGTCTATCAGTTTACATTAGATTTGAACACAAGTTAAAAGGTGTATTCTGATGGAGCTAGAGGACAGCATTCAAGCCCACCTTAGATTAAACACTATTTGACCACGTGCAGGAGGCCAGTTCTAATGTGATAACATCTTGCCCAAAATAGTATGTGCATTGTGCACCTCCACAGATCCAGTTACTCGGCACAGCCTGGCAGAGCCGGGTTCAAGCTGGGGATGACTAGTCAGACGCACTAAAAGGTTTTGTTATTGAAACCCTAGCTGAAGCATGCCTGCCGGGCCCTGCAGGGGCTTCTTTAAAGCACAGACAGATTAATATCATTCAGAACTCTGTACGGGAACTGCTGTCCACTTGGGCAATGGACAACTCACTCGTTCCATTTGTTGAAACCTGAAATAACTTAGAGCATCAGTAACTCTATAGTCATGTACCCATATGTAAACCGTAATGGTAGTAAAGAACAGATATACAAAAGATCTCTTTATAAAAGAGAAGGTGTAAAAACCAAAGGCAAAAGTTATACATGCGACTGTTCTAGATGTAGAGAATGCTCTGTTGACATTTAACGAGTTAATGATGGTGCGTGGGGGAAGATAAACCCCACGACAGTCGCTCACTTAAAGGTGAATGATTGCAGGTGCTGGTATGTGTCCATAAATGTTACCAGAAAAGCGTGAATTCAGGCTGGCATTACATGCCACTATTTCAAGAAGAAAACATGCTTCTGCTATTTACAGAAAGCGTACTTTACTCCACCGAATACAAGCATCAACGGCAGTTCAATGTGCTGAAATGACTATAATTATTCCATCCAAAGTACTTCTCTTAGCATCTGCTATACGAAAACAAGCTGGAACCACCATATACCGCCATCTCTCTGTAGCCTGCAGAAGTACAAAGCAAAAAAGTGTGGATTCCCAACAGGGGAACAAAATAATTCAATGCTGATTTTGAGTCCAGCATGATCGTATCAGTTTATTTTGGTAGTAATGATGGTCCCGTCAGTCGTGGCTCTTATATATTGCCCCTTGATGTGTCACTTCATTTTTTTCTGCATGGATAATGTAAAACGCCAAGCAGACAGAAGCTGGCTGTCCTGCATACCACCGCTGTCTAGCGCATGGCCAAATCCCTGACATTCCTGTGAGCTGGGCCCAGGTGCACCATGTCTATGCTCTCCTTATGCACACAGTAGCCCACCTCAGAGATTGGTCTGTCAAGGAGACAAGGTGCCTTTTGTCCTGTTCTGGCCAAAAACGAACTACAGATTAACAAACTATTTCAAAACATAACTCATCCATTTATTGCTACAACACTGTAACGACTTTCAGATTAAAGGACCCTTACTTAGTTTGTTTTTATTGTAAAGAGTTAATCTGTATTCTTGTCAATGACGCCGGGGACATTGTTTATCAGTAACTATTTTTCTAATTGCGTTAAATGATCTGGGGATGTGATCAATACTTAATTCATATAGTTATATTTCTGCGGCTACCTTAAAAGTGAACTCCCACCATATTGTTTTTTATTGTTGATGGTATAGTTTTGTAGTCAGTACCTAGCGTTGTGTGCTTTGTAGGTAGGGGTTAGGAGAAGCAATGTGGATTTGCCCTAAGTTCCTTGTTCCCTCAGTGTGCACGGGTTGTCGTATCTTCCTTCTTCGCATCTCTAGCATCGCTTTTCCAAGCCAGACGTCCGCCAGTTGAGACAGTACTATCCTGTACTGGCACAGGACGCACCATATGTGAAGCTGCGTATTGCCGGAAATAAGGCTGGATTTTGCCTCCTTTTTGGCAAAATGCATCTTTCGTATAGGATGCCAGACAACATTTCCATTGTCGGTAAGGGGAATGCATACAATGTTCTGAGCTCCAGGAGATTTTCAGGTCACAAGGAGAAGTTCAAAGATTACCACAGGGTATTCTCGATGTGTTATTAAACCCCAGTGAGCATCTCCTGCAATGTACTAAGACTAGAGTCTAATTTATACAGGAAAGTAAAACGAACCAATAAGTATTAAATCATGATTGACTTATATAGAAAGATACAACTAACATGTATATCCTATTTCTGACGCACAACTATGGACACTGGATATATTGGGAAATACTGGAACTAAGGAAAACAAAACATTATTGTATGTTTTTCAACGAAAACCTACTTAGCACACATTGCTAGGAACCCTAACGACAATACGAATATGTCACACACAGCAGGGATAACAGCGTATGTTATGACGGTACCCCCTGAACAGTCATAGTTTACGGGAGTTAATAGGAAGTTTACTGCCACCTGCAGGAAGTCAAGAAATGATGTCTATCCTTACAACGTTCCGGTTACAATTTTTGTTAAATTTATGATTCTACACTAGAATCGTTTTATATGAGACACACACCCGGGCTCTGTATAGATAGCAGTAAGGGTATTATTATTACGTATTGTTTTATATAGCGCCACCGTACTCCATAGCGTTGTACAATGGGATATCAACTGTTACCAGACCTGCAACCTGTTTGTTATCATACGTGTCTATCAAAGTGTCTACCACACATGGCAAAATAACTATATATTTATTCTGTTTCAGTTTATTAATTTCTGAACTTTGTCAGTGCCATGAAATGATTCATATGAATTCAAAGTGCTATATTTAAATAATTACAATACGCACTATGCAGCTTGTTTGGCACAGTGGTTGGGATAGATACCGTGGACGTATACACAAAAATGTTAAATTGCAAGATAAATTGCTTAGAACTTGTGCGGTGCTGAAGAGGTTAATCATTCCTTTTTGAAGCCCCGCTGGACCTTTCTGGCTGCAGGTTAGGTTGTGAAGCTGTGGGTTCATCCGCAGTTCAGCAATATTCTGCAAATCTATTTCACCCTCTGTCTCATTCCAATGATAACAGACATAATTGCACCTCAGATCAAACCAATGATTAGACATCAATGCTCTGGAGCTGCAAATGCAGCAGGGCTCCGATCGACGGCATGGACACAGTGCTAGAATGCAAAATATGCAAGGGCTTGGGCTAAGGTTGTGTGCCTAAATAATAATAATAAGGATTATTATTATTATTTACAGAACTATTTCTAAATATCTTTAGGTTAAAACACAAATAGACGTAAATATTTCAATGGTTGGAAGTATGTAAACTACACAAAAATATATAAGAAAGTAAATATGAACTTCATGCTGTATTTTTTTAATTCCTATTTCAGTGATTTTTCCCTTACGGCAAGGGTCCTGTACAGTGTTGATACAGTGGTTGGAGTGTGGGTGCGTAGGTTCAGTGTTTAGAGAATGTTCTGTGTGATACTTACATAAGGGATCAATAGTTGCAGTTGCAGCTCAAACTGAGGCATTAGGGGGTCTACACAGAGGGTACATGCATGAGTTTGCTTAGTGCCCCAAGTTTGTGACCGACCGCCTGGCACTTTATATGTCCCTGTTGTGAAGTTGTGGAGCAGAAGACCCCTCTTTGGATGCCCCTGTGATCATTTTATTTACTACTTGAGCATGAGACACATCACCTCTTTAAGTCTTGACAGAGACAGAGGAAAGAAAATAGAGACAGAGACAGAGACAGAGACAGAGGAAAGAAAAAATACAAGAAGTGCCTCAGCCCAGAGACTTTAATGCATTGCCTTTTAATAGGACCTGGCACACAGACTTCCCAACAAGCTTAATGCCAGGCTTGTCTAACACCGACTACACTTACCTCAATGACCAAACATAGGAGGCAATATGGAAACTATACAGTACTAGAATGACAATGGAATTTGGTGTGACAATGAACCTCATATTGCATCTATTGTTACTATTTATCCAATGTGGCTCTTGAAAGTATAAATTAAAATCAAAATTAACTTGGTTGTGAAGTTTAAAGGCTACAAGATGCTCATATACGTTGTCAACAGTCAACATTATTATACGCTTCTGCTATATATATATCATTTTTAACATCATTTTAAAGATTCCCAGTAAAGCCTGCACTAAAAATGTTTAATTGTACATTAAACATCTGATGTTTAATAATGTAGGGAAAATGTCTTATTTATTCATTATTTCATTAGGACAGTGCCAAGAGTAAGACGGGTTGCTTGCTAGCAAATTAATAATAAATGGTAGCCCTGACCAGGAATAAACTGGTCCACAACTCCTGGTCCACTCTTCTCTATATAAAGGCAATATGGGTTAACAGGTTTAGGACAGAAGATGTTGTTGTGTATGATTTTCTTTGCTACTTTACATATTGTATAGAAATGATAGAGCTGAAAATGCTCTGTTATTATTCCAAATTAATAGGAAAACATAGAATGGGTTCTTTGAAGTGAGCTGCTGAGGCGAAGCCCGTGACATCAGAGAGATGAGAGATAGCCACAGGAACAGTAAGGCTCTTTCATTTGGTTTCGGTCCAGTCCAAGCCCCTCTTTATAGGCTCAGGATGACAGACATGTGGCCGGCTGACCTCACTGCTTTTCTACCACTCTGGCTGGGGTGGGCATTGCTCAGAACAATCCAGCATTGTGCACGATATGTGCAGGTGAATCCGTACGGCTCATTGGCTTGAAGCGGAGTCTTCATCCACCAACGTCGTGATAGCGCTTGGGCATGAAGCTCTGTCTGTAGTGTCATGTTAAGATGAAAGAGGATGAAAGACGTTAACGTGTCGTTGAGAAGATTCTAAACTAAATGTAGTGAAAATGAATACTTCTGAAGGGTTGTATGACTTAACTGCCTATGAGTGACACTTTACAAAAGTTAAATTTAAATTCCTCAGTGAGAGACAGTACTTCACACTCAATATACAAGCTTGTATTAACCATGTGTAACTATAATGTCTGCTGAACAACCACATTGTAACCTCCAAGAAAGATAATATGTACAGCACTATATATACCGTAAATCACTTCTTTTGCTTCCTATTTTACTTGAGAATTGGTTTTCTTGGTAATTACCCGATATGGTGGGTATGGGTGAGCGTGAGCCAGCAGAAAAAGCTGAATGAAAGAGCCATAGTCCAAACTAAATCATGAAGTATCGCATTAGCAGAACTAAGGCCCAGAGAAATCCATTAAGAACCATTTTACTCAATCGGAGGTTGTGCTCCTCGTCTATTCCAGTTGAGGCTTCGATACGGCTTTTGGTCCTTCTATATTCTACTAAAGACTCCATTTCCTTGGGGTGATATCCCTTTTACGTAATAATGGATTTATTTACAATTGTAAGATAGACAGTGAACCCGTTGAAGATAGTGTCGAGGAAAAACAAAAGTTACCCATGGGAAGATGAGTTGGACAGCTTTTTTGTAATGTATTTTGTTATTACAGCTGTGATCAGACAATATTGTTTACTTCAAGAATATGTTATTATGGTTATATTTATAATATTATTACATACATATATATATAAGATATAAGTATAATATTTAGTTAATACATAATTATAGTGTATTGATTGCTACTCAAAACATATAAAACAATAATAAGTTGGATTTAAGAAAGGGATTTTTTTTATCTGTATTTATTTTGACGTGTTACCTGAACCGTTGATCACAGCTGGAATGCCATTGTCATCCTATCAAACAATGTTTCTATTTCACCCGAGTCCTGATACCTACCACTGATACTTTCTCGTAGCAGAAGCAGGTTTCTCTCGATAAGCTTGCCCAGTTGCCGGGACAATTCAGGAACAGATGACATGGCTGCGGGTGGCGCTGTCCCTTCCTTGAGATGAAGAGTGGATTTCTTTAACTCGATGTGACAAGCAGTCCCAACCCGGGCTCCCACAGAGAAATTTTAATTACTGTACAAGCAACGGATCAGAATAAAGACAAAAGGCGGAATACAAGGAGGCTTAATTATTCCCAAATTCAGTTTATGTTTAATTTGAATGCTCTGAAATAAGAAACCAAATTGTTTTGTGATGAACACCGATGGGTGATAATGGTAAATTAGCCTGACACTTGTATCTTCAGCAAGTTTACTCCTTTTAACCAATTTATTATTAACTTTTATTAAAGTTAGCTAAAACTTAGCAGTCACTGAAGAGGTACACAATCATAATAATGGTAATTATCCAAAGGGCAACATCAACATTTTTGTGTTTATGGATTATTTATATGAGAAGGTGAACCCAGTTGGACACAAAATGAAGGAAGCAACACTTTTTGATAAGATGCTAGGGAAGTTCCTGTATGTGCAAAATATTTTATATTAAAGTTGTATATATACCTACAAAATTGTCACCACATAGTTTCCACCACATCCTTTATAATACATATTTCAGCATATTCTAAAAATCTTATCTTAGCAACAAGGCACAATTTTGCTTAATGTACAGTAGACCTTTGCCTACAATACCCCATCCAGTTGTGACCTCTAAGATGTCCCCCTGATGGTCATAGAAGCTATCTTAGGACCATCAGCAGCTTTCAGGAGCCATTTAGGGGTTCTGGTCTCTGAATAAACACAGGATGGGGCCTATTTTCTTGATTTTTCTAATGGAACATACACCAAGCAGCGTTCCTGGCCAGTTGTCCTCTTATGCCAATTCCCAGATAACGTAGTGGACTCTCCACTAAATGCCTGTTGCCTTTCTTAGAAGCTGGAGCTCGATGTACTTTGCAATACACAATATCTTTGTGAAAAAAGGAGAGGGTGAATCATCTGCCAGTATTATCGGAAGCTTTTAAAAGCTTGTGACATTATATATGCTTACTTGATCATTCACATACCCTGCTCTTTCTTGCATACATGTTATGGCTCATTCTTTGTTTTTACAAATAAGCCAATTGATAAAATTTGATTCTATCAATTTGGCGACCAATAGAGTCGGTCACACGGCCTATAACTCCTGCGGAACTTGGCCTGGGGAGATCATTGGTCTCCCTGCTCCAAGAGTTAAAGGTCTGTACGAGCGACTCTATTGGTCGCCGGGAGGGAGCCCCTCTGCTCGTGCAGACTTTCAAAATCCTGGTGCCGCAACTTGGCTGGGGGTGACCACTGGTCTCCCCGCTCCAAGAGTTAAAGGTACATACGAACCCGCAACCAATAAAGTCGTTCTTATGGCCCTTTAACTCCTAATGGCGAGCTTGCGGATTTCCGCTCCCGTTAACCCCTTCGATGCTGCATAGATAAGGTAGACTAGATGGGGAAGGGACCAGGGAGATTAGTAAACAAAGACGAACACGGAGATTCTTGGTGCTGTGTGTTTTTGTCTTCGTATACGTTGTGCCGCCGCCATGTTCGTGTGCTCGGTATTCGAGCTGAACAACGAAAACGCACCTTCGTGATCATTTTCATGTTCGCCCGAATAGGAATGCACAAGTCTAGTTATTATTGGTTTTATTATTATAATTATAGTGCAATGTCTGTCTGTACATTGCAATGAGCCTACCTGTATTTCATGTTAACTCAGAACAGACTTATATGAATTAAAAAGTAGCCCTACTTGAGAAAGCCTATGCAAGTGATTTCATTAGAGGGTGAATAAAATATGCGATTAGAATGCATGACTTTAAAAATCGCCCTTTTGAAAAGAAATCTCTTTTGTGGGTGCGTGGCATTATTTCTGTGCCAGCCATACATACAATGGCTGTACATTCTTAGGTTAGCACTGGCTCATGCGGTTCTTAACACAAACCCGGCATTCCAAAGCACATGGGGCTTTAGAAAAGCTGGTAGGAATGTTTTTTTTTTTTCTTGTTGGTCATTCCTCATCTGTTGTCTCTGGAAAACGGTGGGGAGCTAATTAGAACTGAGGTGTAAAGCATCCGATTCTCTTCTATTTCTTGGCCCAGGAAAGTGCCTACTGAGCACACTCAGCACATGGACTGCTGCTCAGGTATTTCCAAGCTAATAATTAGGTTATTAATGCCCCGCTGTTTGATGGCCTCCATAGAGCTTAGGCCAGTTTGGCTGTACTTTCCCAGGAAACTCTATAGCCGCCAGTCCTACTTGTGGATGAAACCTTAGGTCTGGGG
>VKOC01000004.1:25574356-25588436 GCA_009364415.1 Spea multiplicata
ATTTCCTTCTCAAATTGGCTGTAATGGATCTTTAGAAACATATATTAATGATTTATGCTCCATTACAGGTAGTTCAGAAACTAAAATATTAATCAGTTTGGCAAATAAATCTGACATTCTTAATCAGTTCCATACAAAATATGTTTCGCAGGTTTTATTTAAATAGCTCAAAGTAAAAATTACCCCATATTAGACTTTAACCCTATAGACAGACCTGGGCACTTTCTAAATCGGCTGACTCTGAGATTCTAGAAATATTAACCCTTTAACATCGAGAAGATACTATGTAGTGACTTGTCAAATGTGTTAACCAAATGGCTCCAATACCAATCCTCGTGGAAATCTTGACTTGTCATTATTTAAATCGAGTCTTCTGCATTCAAGCATGCATATCAGCCATAACATACTAGGAGCAAAAGCTCCAATTGGGAGTTTTAGATATGATCCTGGGAATATAGAACAGAAAGGAATCAGCTCCAGACTGTGTGGCCCTGAGATTTTGTCGCCTTTACCCTGAGATTGAGTCAAGATTGAGACTCAGGGTTATATCCTGAAAGTCCCTGGCTATGCCTATAGAACTGGGAATCAAATGGTCAGTAGGTGTATCACCTTTCATTATGGGGCCTCATATGAACAAATTGTTTGTTTTTGCACAATTAATGCATTTTAGAGGAAACTATGCCTAGGGTGGCAGGTCTGAGGGGGAGCTCCTCTAACACCAAATCAGTGTCAATCTTACCTATTGGACCTTAATAGGTGGAACACAGGGTTGTGATGTCATTTCCCAGTGCTCAGCAGTAGGGACAGCGGCCTAGGGCAACACTGAAGATAAATACGTCCCTGATAAGAACTCTAGGCCAGGGATTGCAAATTGTAAACAGAACAAATAAGCACATCTTTACTTTGGATACAAGTGATGGTATCAACTTCCAACATTTTTACTGAGCTACATGCACTCTATTCAGGAAATCCAAAAACCTGGCCTGTTTGTGATCCTCAAGTCACACGCATTCTAATGACTTGCTTACAGTGATTGTTATAGTGACGCCATATGGTACAAGTCGGCATTATTAAATGTTAAGCTCATCCAGACCCACAAACTGTTTCTTGCGCACATGGGGGCATCTTTATTAAAGTAAACACATTCCTTAAAAATGAGATGTGACTTCTGTGGGAGTCTGCGTATCCCCCCCACTACATGCAACAAATTATGCTCTTAAAGAGCAATTATGGGGTATAATATTAAGTCCTGAACAGGAATAATATCATGGTTTTCATGGTGGTTGGACCATAACAATTTAGCATTTTCTTATTTTAGGTAAAAGTGATGATGATGAAGATGCTGGGAAATTTGAGGATGGTAAGGGAACTGAAGATGGTAAGGACCAGAAACGTCCCAAGAGACCCAGAACCATCTTAACAACACAGCAACGCAGGGCTTTTAAAGCGTCATTTGAAGTGTCCTCCAAACCATGCAGGAAGGTGAGATAACACCCCAGCTGCTATCTAAGCTCTCAGTTCAGCAACAAAATTAATCATACCTGTAGGAGATTAAGACTAAATCCTAGAAAGAAAGAGATGAACTGTTATAATGGAAATACTTTAAACTTGTGTCATGAATGAGGATATTTAAGACTGGAATAGCTGTCCTTCACCACCATCCATTTAGAGACTGAGATAGATAGCAAATGAGATATACAGTACATTTGTCCAGACACACAAATCATCAAAAACAACAGCCTTCACTCCTTACGTGAATTCAATATCCACTTGGAAGTACTTCAAGTTATTCAGAAATTACATAAATAGTATACTTATGTCAGGTAAGAATGAGCATCATCTATATAACATTAAACTGGAATAGAATGAAAGTGCAGTATAAGCAATAGGATGAAACCTATTGGTTAAAAGAAGAATGAAGATTAATTTGTGGCTTAAAATAAATAATTTAGAATACAGATCCAATTCAGAAATGAGTACCTTAGAGGATTCATAAAAGTTTCCAATAACTTCTCTAGCCAGTAAGAGCAGGAAATCATATGGTACATTCTGAGAATCGTAGTGGTAGAAACTATTCAAGACCTTCCATAAGAACACTGAATATTATCAATGTTCCTCAAGTATGTCATGAAGCACTTTCGGATAGTTTCGGATAATTTTATACTCTACAAATACAGAAAATAAAATAATGACCTCAATGAAAGAACTTTCAAAACTATTATCCACAGAAAGCAAAACATTTGCCAGCAAAAAATCATTCAGCCTAAGATTGGTCCTTACTCTTGTCTTGTATTCAGGATAGCCATATGTATATCTCATGCATGCTTTAATTCCCTTCAACCACCCTCTCTAAGTAACAAACACCAATATATTATCATATGACTCAGTATTTTTTTTTGGTGAATTTATATATATATATATATAGTGACACCCATGTTATTTTGTATGTATGAAGGTTAGAGAGACGCTGGCTGCTGAAACTGGTCTCAGTGTAAGAGTGGTTCAAGTCTGGTTCCAGAACCAAAGAGCAAAAGTAAGTAACCAAGTACAATTATTGAACTCTTAGTTAATTAACTCAGTGCAGGAGAGTGACCATCCAAAACAGAACAGAACGTTATAATGGGCATTGGTAACTTGTCCCCAGTCTTTTGGGGACCCAAAAGCTTATGTGACTCTACCTTTTTTGTGTGGTGGCCCAATTAATTAAACACTCCCTATATTGAGAGATGACACCACTATATTAGCAGATTCTTAGGGTACTCTTTAAGAGAAGATGGGCGCAGTGAGACACAGATTCCTTACAAAGTTATAATCATCATCATCATTAAAATCGTGGAACCCTCCACTTTTGGTCCAGACCTTTAGGAATCAGAGCCTGAAGTTGTTTCAACTCTACATCCTGCTGCCAGAAACCAGTCCTGTGACATTTCCAGTCATTACTATAATGTATTTTTTTAAACTTAAATAGTAACTAATTTATCACTTGTAATAGACATGCCATACACACAGTTTTTTACTTAAACATTTTACTCAAAACCTAAAGCCTCCTATGCTAATATATACATGATAGAACTGGAGTGGAAGAATGTGTATTTCAGTTCTCTTTCCAATAAAATAAAATTGGGGTGGTAAAAACAAATAGGAAAATAAAAAAGGAATGATTGCCAATCCCTAAGAAATATATTGGGTACAGTTCAGGACGTTAAAATGACAATTTTCATTAGAAAACTACAACTACCACATATAATAAAGGAAATTTGAGGAAAGTCTGTTTGAGAGAGCAATACTTTCAATACTTCCAATGTTCTGCTTGTAGAACAGTCTCCACTAACCTTCTCAATCTTCTTGACCAACTCTATGTATTAGTTTATAATGTACAATCTTTATATATACAGTAGTTTATTGGGTTTTTTAATTCTAATGTTCTTATTTAATTATAACAGATGAAAAAGCTGGCAAGAAGACAGCAACAGCAGCAGCAGCAACAAGATCAGCAGAACCCAACACGGATACCTACAGGTGACAACATCTCCAGATTAATGCTATTATATACTTAGCAATGCTATGTACTTAGCTCATCATTAGTAAACATGGAACCCTGTGTCTAGAGAAGGAGATGCAATCAGTACACACCAAGTCAATTGTGATCTTCCACATTGCAATACAATGTACTGTAGATACAAAAACCACCAAATGCAACCACAATGATGCATTTCTGTATCTCTACGCTGCACAAAGTGTCTATATTACCTCTCTGCTCTCTCCTGAACCATAAGACCTCATGATTGCTGTATACAGTATTTTTCTTTTATAATAGCACAGAATGTGTCGACAGATTTCTGGCACAACCAAACTTACAATTGCTGGCACAAAGACATTTGCTGCAGTGTGCCAGAACTGGATTTAAACCAGTGTAATTCTGTGATATTATACCTGCACAATACGTTTCCTTGTAAAATATGCAGTTAAGGTATAATGTTACATTGTGTTACATTCTTACGCTGCTTTTTTGGTGTTTTTTTTTAGCTCAGACACATAATTCCGGCAGCACCAGTATTGAAGGCATCATGAACGTCTTTACAACGTTGCCTCAACAACAGCTTCTCTCCATAGAGCAAAACATGTACCCTTCAGACCCCTTCCAGCAAGGACTTACTCCCCCACAAATGCCAGGAGATCACATGCATCCATACGGTATGGTATAATCTCAGAGAAAATACTAACTCGGTTTAACAAGGCAACTTCGGGCCTGCATGCATATATATACACTATACTGTCTCAGCATAGTCTTTAGAAGTACATTAAAATATATGACCCTCCCAAAATTATTACATATCCAAAATGTCCCTATGAAAATCAATCCAAAAGAAGGCTAAAATACCCTTTGAGTATATGCCAGATTAGCCAAAAAGGGGGGGGATTCCATCGTGACTACACAGGCAGTCCAATGAATCCCATGAATTAACTACTTTTAAAATACCATGTCTACCTCTAAATGTCATTTCTTGCCAAAAAAATGTTCGGTTTAATCTTAAAAACCTCCACAGTAAATTTTGTCACCAACTCTACAAGCTAGCATTTGAAAGCTTTACAGCCCTTACTGCGAAGAACATAACATTGAATGTATTCACACTTTATTGTTAGGTCACCTCTTAGACACTCTTTTCTAGCGTAAAATATAGGTAAATTATTTTACAACACTATTTTATAATAAATATGTGTTTTCAGGATAAATATAATCCTTTCTAGATTATTTAAGCAGGGTCTTACTAACCTTTGGTTTCTGTAAATCCAAACTGTTATGTGATGAGACAGTGGTTTTGTCCTGTTTGCCCACTGTACAGCACTGTGGAATATGATGGCACTGTAACAATGTATTAATCTTTAACTTATCAAACAGTCCAATTTGTGGTATTATTTGACATGAAATATGGAACCTAGAGTACTTCAAGAAAGGGGAATGTGGTAATTAGTTACACAAAAGTTATTGCATATGAAGTCTTACCATGTTGTTTTCTACTTCTAAGCTTCAACTCCTCTTGGGTCCTTGAACTTTCCTGTGCAAGTTTAGTCATGAGATGAACAATACTAATATATATATATATATATATATATATATATAAAGGAATCAGATATCCATACATCAATGTGAATCCACTGTGCTAAAAAGCACTGGGCAAAACATTTTGGCCATATGTAAAAATCTGTGGAAAGTAGCACGTTCCTTCTACTGGAATATTACACCAATGTAAAACACAGTGTCACTTAGGAGGTTTACAAATACAAATTGTCAAAGTGAGCACAGTTTGTTAATATTTGGCATGTAGAAGTTTAGAATTATTACAGGTAACTCACTCGGCTATTTGGAATGCCTGTTGGTAAGGTTTCAAAATATTCGACTGAATAATTTGATTGTTCTCTGTCTTAGTAGTTCGGTCAGGGGAGATAGATCTTAAGTATCAGGAATATTCCCCATCAGAAGCAAAATAAACCTTGGTGCATATTTAGTCTACTTTATGTGAGTAAAATATTAGCTTGATCTTGTATTGGAATTTTTGTGTCCAAAAAGGTCTATGGTTTCCCGTTACCCTGGATCCTGCTATTCAGATGCTGAGATTTCTTCTTTCGCAATGGCTTTTCAGTCGGGAATAGAATTGCTATATGACTCCAGCTGTTTTTGGACTATAATTCCCATCATACAGATCTTGTCTGGCTAAGCAAATGTAAATCCTGCCTAATCTTGTAGCATATTGTACGTTATCCTGTAGTGTGTTATCAACACCAATTACATATTCTGAATTCTGAACAGCTGGTTATAAACAAACAACAATAATGGTTCTAATCCTATATGGAATCTCTTGTTTTTTTCAGGTGGAGAGTCGCTATTTCATGATATGGACAGTGACGATGCTTCTCTTAACAACTTGGGGGAGTGCCTTTTAGCAGCACCCGAAGTGGGATCAATGCAGGCCCGAGTGGGAAACCCAATTGACCGTCTATACTCCATGCAAAATTCCTATTTCACCTCTTGAGAAAACAAGTATTACGGCTTCTTGTCTGGAAACTCTGGATTTCTGTTGGATGCTACTGATTATGTCTGATTTATAGCGATTTAAGTTAAGTTTCTTTTAAAGGACGACATTGTTGACTTGTCAAGCCACATCTCTCGCAGGCTCCTGATGCCTAAGGATTCCGACAACACAATTTCCTTTGGATTATACCAACTGGATTGAAAAACTAATAATCATGTTGACAATGAAACCAGGTGTGGTGTGAGATGTTCTACGTTGCATGAATGTGAGAAACCTCAACTCTACTGGAAATCTAAGACTTTCTTTTCTTTGTGTAAAGAGCTGCTACTGAACTTGGACTTAGTCCTGTTCCTCACATTTCAATTTGTAGGAAAACTATTCAGAATATGTACATTGTAAAGGACAAAAAAGGGTAACCAGGTGACTTGCTTTTCTAATTATTGAGGTCTATTGTGTATGGGCAAGCTATATTCTCCTCCCCTATAGCAGAAGACATAGGGCTCACATGGGTCTGTTTATTGATTCATATGAAAAGATTGGGTGAGCGTGTGGTGCTGTAGGCCAACGGCTCCCCGGGCATTTCCCTGGTGTGCCAGATGGTCAGTCTGGGCCTGCATACTGAACAAAGCATACATCAATTTACTAAAATACGCACGAAGACTCAAATCACATGTTCTGCTTTAATCCAACCAAGTCCCTGAATTTAATCAACCATCATGCCGGATGACCATACCTATTTGTCAAGTACCTATAACACCACTAGATATAATATTAAAATGGCATGTTAGTTAAATGCAGAAGACTTCATTACATGCCCTAGTGCCATTAGAAGTGCCCCGAGGAAGGTTAAGCAAGGATTTTGCCTGTGTAATTGTAATACCCATTTTCCTGACACAGATTGTACATGGAACTGTTGTTATTTGGAGATATTTAATGTTGCACATCAGTGCAGTTAACTTATATAAAACGTAGATTAATTCTTTTTATCTTGTTAGTATGAGAAATGCAATGCTGGCATACATGATATGACCATTAAATATATCATTATTTTGTGTTATTTTATATGTTTTCATATCACAAATATTGATTTAGACACAACTAAGAAACTAAGAAGGACAAGATGGAGGTTTTTTACTAAGTTGTCAAAGTAGAGACTACATCTGTATATGAACATTTGCTGATTCGGGTTCATTTATTTAATAAAATGGGATTTGTGAATTCTTCTGGTCATTAGTAGGTTTCACGTTTAAAAATAGCAACAACATTTGATGACAGATAATAATCATTTGACCCATCTTGTCTATCGATTATTCACAAATGTACCAAATATATTTTTTTTGTCTCATGTCAGCCTTCTAGTGGTCTGTCATATTGGATGTCCCAAAGGCAAGTTTTGAAACCAGATATAGTCTACTGGGTTTGAATGAAGCAAATAAGTCTTGTTGGTGGTGGTATAGATAAAACAACATGCTTATAAATTACTGACCAGCAAACTTACCCACAAATTGGAACATATTGTCAAAAACCTGCATTCCACTTCTTAACCACATGACCCGCTGTAACTATTGATGCTTGTACTAATGCTCAGAGTTTAGAAACACTCCAAAATCTTGTGGAAAGCCTTCCTAGAAGAGTGGAAGCTGTTATCGCTGTAAAGGGGGACCAACTACAGTACATATTATTGTCTATGTATTTAGAATGCAATGACAGCAAAGTCCCTGTTTGTGTAAAGTTTGTGTAAAGATGGACTTTTTGTCCATATAGTGTAGCTGACAACAAGCCACTTAAAACGGACACAATACATGGTATATTTTCACTTAACTGAGAGGGTGCAATGGTTAGAGAAATTCCCACAGAAAACATTTTTCTCCTCCAGCATAAAATGTAGCTCTGTATAGAGTAATGTAGGTTAACACTGACAAAAAATATGTTTTATCTCATTTTGTGCTTTTATCTGCACAACTCGGGCTGCCGTTGTTGTCAGCGATGTGACGTTTTGGGTGGCTTTCCCTGCTCAAAACACACTGAGCTGATTCTTTATGGCAATGCTAATGAAGTCCATTCCAAAATAGATTTTCATTAGTCAGAGTGTCCAGCTGTCTGAGCTATACCATTGCTTAAAAAAACTAGAACTGTTATAAAAAGAGAATAGCACAATATTACAATTATTACATGCCAAATATAATAACTACTTATTGTACAATTTCAGTCTCTTCTGCAGTAGAACTTTTTTAAGCATTTGCCCAGTTTGCTGGGTTGAGAGCAGAACATTTCTGTAGGGTTAAAAATCTTGGGTTTAGGAATGAACGATGAGGCCTCCTGATCTATGAATGGAGGTCACATCTTTACTTTAGTCCTGTGGTTGTGGCTGGATTCCAGGTGACACCTGTTCTAAATGTTCAGATAAGGGGTAGTGGATCAGCCAGCGCATAAATTAGCACCTGATGACAGACTTAACTAGAGAACTGACCTGCACACAGCTTATCTTCTCAGCACGGGGCGGGGGAGGTAAAAAGTGTGGAACAGAACAGAATCTTGCAGTGTATTGTACCGTGTAAAATAAGCCCACAATTAATGGTCAGGATTTACTAAGTAGCATTACTTAATACTGGCTGCACGATGTTCTGCGTGTTACTAAAGTGTTGTAGGTATTCGTCAAGTAAATATACCATTTTATCTATTCTAAAACAGTACCGGGACCTAAGGAGTGAGACAGTCTTAAGTTTTAAAGGAAGTTAAAGTTTTAAGCAAAGTTTGTCTGTATGGATAGTAATATTATAAACAAATGTCTTAAGTTAGAAATACTGCGCTGCTCCTCCGGTTCTCCGGGTCAAGACCCGAATCCTCCGGGTCGCGGGAGCGGGGTCTTGACCCCGCCCATTTTTGTAAATTTTAAATGGGGATGTTTCCCACTGCCATCAGCGGGACCGCCCACAGACATCAGCGGGACCACCCACTCTCATCAGCAGGACCACCCACTGATGTCAGTGTGCAGTCCTGGCCACGTCCTGCAAGGGAAGGCTCCAGGCATCCGGAGCCAAGAAGTTCCCAGGTATGAGAATGGGGCATGACCATATTAATAGGCCACATGAATTTCATATGCAGCTGAGGAATTATAGGAATGATGCTTGGTTCATTAACCTCATGGTGGTCATCAGGTGCTCAGGTGGTCATCAGCACCTTATTATTGCGATATACATGTAAACTACATAGTGTCGCTGGAGATAACAATATATTGTTCACTCTTGTTATATTTTGTTGAATTCTTACGAACATACAACACAAGGAATCACATAATCCTATCCTTCAGTTTACTACCCTTCCTTTAAGCTAACCCCTGCTTAGTAAGGTATACCCTATTAGATAAGGTGTTGGCAGTTCCCTGACAATACAGTCCCGGGATACAAAAAAGACAACAGTTGGCACCAGCCTTCCAGGGGCAAGCCCAAGCTATTGGCAAGTCCAATAATATGGTATCACAAAACATTGGGTCCTGTCCAATACACAATTGCTAAAGTTAGGGTGTAACTGTTACCTGCAGCTCTTGTTACTTTAGAAAAAAAGTGGCAAAATGTAAGACAAGCAAAAAAATACACAAAAAAAACTTCTGGTAGTGGCTTAAAATGTTTAAATCAAAGCAGGGAACAACTATCCCCATGACCCTCTTGCCAGCCCTCCCTTAAGCCTTCTATAGGTTAAGATCCTGATATCCAGAAAACATACAACCATATATTGGCAATTTGTTTTTGACAACCCTATGTTCCCACCCAATGACAAAATCAGTAGACTTTGGGAAAGTTTATGTCCTCGTCAGGCTGTAGTGTGGAGAATGAAATCCGCTGAAGCTGCCAGCAGTCTAAAGACAATGTTTCCAAGTTACTATACTGTACGTGAATTTTAAGATAAATAATACATAATATGATTAAGGAAAGGTAGCTTACAATAATGTGCCTACAGAGTCTAAGCTATCTATATTCAAAAAACGGTGGTTAAGAGATGTCCTTATTAATGGTGTTACTAACGATGTTTTCAATATCAAATCTAAAGGGAATGTAAAAAGAAGTTTCCTACTCCTAAAATTGGCTAATATTGGATGACCTTCAAAATAACATAATGTTTTAGGGGGCAAAACGTACAGAAAGCTCACAAAAAGTTGGCAGTTGCGACATAGAACTATTGTCCAATGTTGTGCTATCTGACATTCATGTTATTCCATTGGTAAAGTTAGAAGCAAGGGACAATGTTATCTAGATAAATTTCATCGTGTTTTACAAACAGTGCTATACCCTATACAGAAGCCTGTTGTTTATGTGGCCAAATGCTATTAGTTCAGGGATATTAGCTTAACCATTATTATTCACTTGTTATGAAAACACTAAGAGCGGGATTAAAATTTCCCAACACTAAGGTTCCACTAACTTTCAAAAGCTTTATAACAGGGCCGGGCCGGTGATGGCCAGCAAGCCCTAGCAATTTAAGACTGGCAGCCGCCTGATGAAGTCAGTGCAGCCGACAGCTGGATACGCAAAGCCGCATTGTATTTTCTTCTGCTCACATATTGTACGGCTAGGCATATCCAGCTGCTGGCCACGTCCTGAGTATACGATAATGTGGGCCGGTGGCCCACGGACTTTGTCAGATGGCCAGACCTGGGCCTGGTTTATATATGGGAGTTATTGACAGTCATGACAGTCAGACAGACCCTTGTGATGTCACCTTCAGCTTCTGGTTTGGGTTATGGTTAAGGGATTATATTTTTTGTTTATAAAGTGCCAGCAGATTTTGTAGCGCTATTACAATGGAGGACAGTGAAAGTATTTAACAAAGAATTAAACATTAACAGTAACTTTAACACACATTAAGACACACAGGTGTAGAAGGACAAGAGGGCCCTGTACTTGTGACATTAAAATCTAAAAGATCATTCTACTGTGGATTTCGGTGGATCAGCAGAGATTTTGGTGGATCAGCAATCTGAATGTATTCTTCTTCATAATTATAGTATGTGATTTTTTTACCTTATGTGAAATGCAGTCATTCCATTTTACAAGAAATGCTTCTCATGGATTGACCACATAGAACCATCTCTGTTTACCTTTATGGTTCTTGAAGAAAAAAAAACTGAGCTACAAAAAAGTGAAATATCAATTTTACTTATCTAGCGAGGAGACAAATAACACTGGTAAGAGATTACAGACCACCGTGTTGCTTTAAAGATTGACAAGAAGAATTACTATGCACCATAGATAGCAAGGTGAACACAAAAGCTGCGTCACAACAATGCAAGTGATCAAATACCACCATGAGGTAAGACTGGGGAAAAAAACATATTCAAGACTTTCAAGGGGAAACTCTGAAATAGATCCTATTTCTTGCTGTTTGATTTGTATTCCTGAAAACAAGGGGTTATTCATTCCATCAGAACCGTTGTGCAAGGAGTGTTCAGCCGTGCATTACATTTATGCTAAAAAAAAGTATGTCCCCTCTCATTCTGCACACAGCCTTGTTCTGAAAGATGAACTCAGATTAATGCCAGCATTGAGATAGAGAATAGCAGGTGTGCATCCTGAAAGCCTAAATTCATGATCATCATTCAATCTTAAATTGGAGTCTACCTTAATAGGTGAAAAAGTTTTTTTATATATAATTTTGACCATTGAGTTAAAAAAGTCAACTCTTTCAACAGTGAACGTTAACCAAGATCAATGCCCAGTCCATAGAAATGGCTGAAGGCATGGAACTGACCAGGGCACCACATTATTTTCCTGGTCTTTGTCACAAGGCTATGGATGGAGAAGATGAGGGTGTAGCAACATGGCAGGAAGATGGGTAGACAATTTGTCTGAACAAGGACAAAAATGTCTATGACTAGACTTAAATAGGTCTCTGGCGCATGTGGTGCATTTAGGGCTAAGGGCAAGAGAACAGAAGAAACGAGATCTGTCCAATGTAATATCTCTCCTTGTTTTTGCTGTTTGTAAATCTACAATACATTACGTTTATGGAATGAGAACCATATATTATAAAAGGGTAATAGAGGATAATGAAATTGGGTTCTCAGTTTATCATACATTTCAAGCTGCAATTTTCACAGCACACACTCATATTGTGAGACCATAAAAAAGTATCTGTCTGTCTATCGGTTTACATTAGATTTGAACACAAGTTAAAAGGTGTATTCTGATGGAGCTAGAGGACAGCATTCAAGCCCACCTTAGATTAAACACTATTTGACCACGTGCAGGAGGCCAGTTCTAATGTGATAACATCTTGCCCAAAATAGTATGTGCATTGTGCACCTCCACAGATCCAGTTACTCGGCACAGCCTGGCAGAGCCGGGTTCAAGCTGGGGATGACTAGTCAGACGCACTAAAAGGTTTTGTTATTGAAACCCTAGCTGAAGCATGCCTGCCGGGCCCTGCAGGGGCTTCTTTAAAGCACAGACAGATTAATATCATTCAGAACTCTGTACGGGAACTGCTGTCCACTTGGGCAATGGACAACTCACTCGTTCCATTTGTTGAAACCTGAAATAACTTAGAGCATCAGTAACTCTATAGTCATGTACCCATTAATCTGTAATTGAAAATATGTAAACCGTAATGGTAGTAAAGAACAGATATACAAAAGATCTCTTTATAAAAGAGAAGGTGTAAAAACCAAAGGCAAAAGTTATACATGCGACTGTTCTAGATGTAGAGAATGCTCTGTTGACATTTAATGAGTTAATGATGGTGCGTGGGAGAAGATAAACCCCGCGACAGTCGCTCACTTAAAGGTGAATGATTGCAGGTGCCGGTATGTGTCCATAAATGTTACCAGAAAAGCGTGAATTCAGGCTGGCATTACATGCCACTATTTCAAGAAGAAAACATGCTTCTGCTATTTACAGAAAGCGTACTTTACTCCACCGAATACAAGCATCAAAGGCAATTCAATGTGCTGAAATGACTATAATTATTCCATCCAAAGTACTTCTCTTAGCATCTGCTATACGAAAACAAGCTGTAACCACCATATACCGCCATCTCTCTGTAGCCTGCAGAAGTACAAAGCAAAAAAGTGTGGATTCCCAACAGGGGAACAAAATAATTCAATGCTGATTTTGAGTCCAGCATGATCGTATCAGTTTATTTTGGTCCCGTCAGTGGTGGCTCTTATATATTGCCCCTTGATGTGTCACTTGAAGTATAAAAGAGGACATTTTTTTCTGCATGGATAATGTAAAACGCCAAGCAGACAGAAGCTGGCTGTCCTGCATACCACCGCTGTCTAGCACATGGCCAAATCCCTGACATTCCTGTGAGCTGGGCCCAGGTGCACCATGTCTATGCTCTCCTTATGCACACAGTAGCCCACCTCAGAGATAGGTCTGTCAAGGAGACAAGGTGCCTTTTGTCCTGTTCTGGCCAAAAACGAACTACAGATTAACAAACTATTTCAAAACATAACTCATCCATTTATTGCTACAACACTGTAACGTCTTTCAGATTAAAGGACCCTTACTTAGTTTGATTTTATTGTAAAGAGTTAATCTGTATTCTTGTCACTGATTTTATCTTGACACCGGGGACATTGTTTATCAGTATCTATTTTTCTAATTGCGTTAAATGATCTGGGGATGTGATCAATACTTAATTCATATAGTTATATTTCTGCGGCTACCTTAAAAGTGAACTTCCACCATTTTGTTTTTTATTGTTGATGGTATAGTTTTGTAGTCAGTACCTAGCGTTGTGTGCTTTGTAGGTAGGGGTTAGGTGAAGCAATGTGGATTTGCCCTAAGTTCCTTGTTCCCTCAGTGTGCACGGGTTGTCGTATCTTGTTTCTTTGCATCTCTAGCATTGCTTTTCCAAGCCAGACGTCCACCAATTGGGACAGTACTATCCTGTGCTGGCACAGGAAGCGCCATATGTGCAGCTGCGTATTGCCGAAAATAAGGCTGGATTTTGCCTCCTTTTTGGCAAAATGTATCTTTCGTATAGGATGCCAGACAACATTTCCATTGTCGGTATGGGGAATGCATACAACATTTTTGTTGCAATGT
>VKOC01000004.1:25621648-25642208 GCA_009364415.1 Spea multiplicata
CATGGGTCGGACTTGTTTGTCCAGCACTTCCCACAGATGCTCATTGGCTTAGGATCTGGGGAATTTGGAGGCCCTTTGTGGCAGGGCGCACTATTCTGCTGAAAGAGGCCAATGCCATGAGGGCATACATTGTCGATGGTCTGCAACAATGCTTAGGTAGGTGGTATGTGTCGAAGTGACATCCACATGAATGGCAGGACCCAATGTTTCCCAGCACATTACCCAAATTATCACACTGCCAGTTTGCCTTCTTCCCATAGTGAATCCAGGTGCCATGTGTTCTCTAGTTAAGCGATGCACACGCACCCGGCCATGCACGTGATGTGAAAGAAAACGTGATTCATCAGACCAGGCCACCTTCTTCCATTGCTGTGTTTCAGTTCTTATGCTCATGTGCCCATTGTAGGTGCCTTCGGCAGTGGACAGGGGTCAGCATGGGCACCCTGACTGTCTGCAGCTTTAGGGACGAAATGTTCACTTGCTGCCCGATGTATCCCACCCGGTGTTATTCACTTCACCTGTCAGTGGTCATTATGTTATGGCTGATCGCATGGCTGCTACACATGTACATATGAAAGCTCCATATCACTAGGTTAGGCAAATCAATCTAATCTAAGGGTGCCCAACCTGCGGCCCTCCAGCTGCTGCAGGACTATATCTTCCATACTCCTCTGTCAGCCACTAAGCTGAAGGAGCATTATGGGAGATGTAGTCCTTCAGCAGCTGGACGGCCGCAGGTTGGACAGCCCTGATCTAATCCTTAGACCATCCACCCTAATTAAATCATCTCCTACCCTTGATTTTTTTTTTTGCCAAAGGAGACATACAATGGCATAGTTGACTAAGGTTCATACAGTATATCAGTGTTTTGTATTCCATTGGATTTTTTCCATTTTGTGGGGGAGCTCGCTGTGTTTCATGCTGCATCACATTGGTAACACACATGGAGGACTGTTCTACTACGAACAACATTGTAGGTTGCTTGATTACATCTTGCCTTTCATGTTCCCTGTGATGTCTGTAAGATCATCCCCACTAGTTTGTCACCTTTACTGTAAAGCATAACACGCAAGGAAAATTAATAGATGGAAAAAATTGAAGCTCTAGAGAAACATTCATTAACCACAAATTCTGTGACATACTCAAAAACGTATTACGTGTTCAAAGAATGAAAGCAGTCACATTAGCGAGGGTTTAATGAGTATGCACAGCTTGTGGTTACTGAGGTTTTAGGCTATTTACAACGTGTCTTGATGAAAAGCATTCGCAAACAACAAAATAAGGACAGGACAGCAAGTAGAAACGGATCATGGCTACACTTGGAGAGCATGTCTTCTTATCCTGGAAGAAGTCGTGGGGTCACTTACGGGAATAGAGCGGCTGAGGTAACGTGCATTGGGAGAAAGGCCTGAGTAGGAGGGGCGGAAGGATCCGTAGGTGTTGCTACTGGCGCCCAGAGTAATCTGGTTGCGGTTATTGTTTAGCTCGCCTTGACTCCGGCCACGAACTTGGGAGGGATACAGCCTGTCGGGAAGAGCTGGGGGGTAGCTGGGGCGGGAGGGAGAAGCGTTTCGTCTGCTGTCTATCTCTTCCAGAGCAGCATTCAGATTCCCAAGTGAGCCGGCAAAACTGAGAGGAAAAAAACATGAGGTGGGGGATGACAAAGACACCATCACAGTTGGTACAACGTATGCATTTACATGATGGGGTGACAAACACATTTTACTCACTGGAACAGTAAGAAGTAGAAGAATTGCAGCGAGCCGGACCATTATGAAGGGCCAACCCTATAAGGTTGCTCCTGTGTTAAAGTTCCCATTCCCTGTGGCTTATACATAGTAAAATTGGTGACCAGAGAAACTCCCAAGGGTTGACCCTTCAAAAGGTTAAGTCAGTGAGATGAAGTGTGTATAGACTATTACTGTCTGCATTAGACATGGATAGGTAAAGCACTCATCTGAGCAGTGATGGTGGAAGCCATGACAGAAGGGGCATTAATGAACCTCTGAGACATGATGCAAATGAGCTGCGCATAAGTAAATCTAGAGTTTGTAGGTTTTTTAAGGAAAGTCCACATCTGTTGTCAAAATCTATGTTATAGACACATGTCCTGTTGGTTTGGGAAATTTTGGTATTGTCTGCGAGTCAGCACACAGGAGACTGGACTTTTCTGTCTGCGTTGGGAATTTCTGAACAAAGGAAATAGAGAGGGGCGTCCCCCCCCATTTTCTGGCAACTAACCAAGAATTTGAAGTTCTGTGAAGGAAATCAAAACCTGAAGACAGCAATGGAATTTTAAAGGTCGACAAAAAAAGAAAATCTGCTGTACGGCTTTGCACTTAGTAAAAATGTAAGAAATAATAAAAATGTATGAAGAATATTAAAATAAGGACACCGGAGGTATGTGGCAATATTCACAGTACATCTAGTACACTGAGGTGGCAGATTTCTCAGCAGCTAAAGCCATTAGCACAATGACATAATAACACTGTGACAAGCACTGCTATATTATCCCACGCAGATATTCAGAAAATGGCATCCAGTGGAAGCAACAGGTGTTAACAATTTCACTGCCGCAGAGAAAGACACTTCGCTAGCAACAAGTAAGAATTTCTGGATGAAGCTCCTATTTTATAACTCCCTTCCAAGCATCTCCCTTCTCAACAAAAAGGCTTCAGAAATGTTATCTCTCAAGTGCAGTTCATTTATCTCTCTTGTTAGGGGACACAAGGTCATGTTCTTTTATTACAATCAAGCTGTGTATCCCCCATGATAAATCTCAAATATCTGCCTTTGGCTTCTTTCATGCCAACCCAGGCTCCCGCTTCTTCACCTTGGCATGCCGAGCTACTATTTCTCCTCCATCACACCATAAGCTCGTGTTTGTCCTCCTCATCCTCATAAGCTTCTGCTTGTCCTCCTCCCACCAGTTAAAATGAGGCTACGAGAGAGGAGGTTTAACAACTTATTTAGAACTCAGGGCTGCCATAATGTTAAAGTGACACAGTCCAGAAGACCCTTCTGATAACTGACTCCATAGCGCCTGTTTTGGGTCATATCCTCTTTTTTGTGATAATGTCATGCTGCTCGCACTTTTTTCTTTTATTATAAACGCCTGCAGCTCTTAAAACTCATCTCTTATGATTTTTCTCCTGGTTTCCTTCACCCAACACCAAATGAGAGGTAACACCCCCCTTCCAAAACAGGTACATGACTCTTACTCTCATGCCCTAATTTTACGTGCTATTTTGTGATAAAGACTCTGCACTCATACTATGCATTTCCATGCTACACCACAGCACGCACCTTTTTCCTTTGCTGCTGGAAGACAGCAAACTCTGCCCGACTCTCCTTGCGGTGGCTGACGTGGACGCACAAACCCTGGATGATTTCAACGGAGACATTGAGCCCTGGGCACTATTGGCCGCAATCACCCTGTAAATATATGTGTGGACATGTGTAATTAAGAACCTGTGCACCCATACGTGATGAATAAAGAAGTACAAATGGCCCTTTTTTTATTATTATTTCTATAATTATTGGTACATAGGCTTCATGGCCTTCAAAATACATTTATGGAACATGAAGGTTCCATGTGACTGCAATCTCTGGTTCTTTGTGTCATCTAACAGCAGTTAAAGCTCTCTATTAAATGGCCATCTTCACCTCAAGGTCATTGGTGCAAAATGGGAGTACAGAGCTGTGGAATATGATGGCGGTATATAAAGTAATAATAATAATGACTGTGAAAATGATCCTTCAGATTGCCAAAGCCAAAACACTTTAGAAAGATTACATGATTGATTAAAAGATTAAACTTTTAACACAGATTATATGATTATGTTATAACACATCTGAATAAATCTGGACTGAAACCATTTCTGAAAAATCACCTAAAGGGCTGTGATGTGGCAGATCTTGTGTGTGGCTTCATGTCCTCCAGCCTAGAAGGTTAAAAAACATGAGTTAGCTGGTGAGATAAAAGCACTGCAGTGTAGCTGTTGAACTACAAAACAAGTAATACACATTTAATAAGGATTAAAAATTATTATTTTATGTAAAGACCTTAAGGCCAACAGTGCCCTTACACTGAATGTATATAATGGAGTGATGGAAACAAGTGGAACAGAAACAGAGAGGTAATATAGAATAAAATATTGTCATTGCCGTTTTGTTTCCACGCATGCATTTCTTCTTCTGAGAGAGACCGCAGCTTGTGACAGCACTTACCTTAGTGCTCCAGTAGTAGCTGACCGCGGTTGTCTCTTACTCTTTAAGGCACGGAGTTTGTCTCCCTGGGTGAGACCATTTTTCTGATCCGATTCTTCATCAGAATTATACTGGAAATAAACAGATATCTTAATAAGGTCAAGACGCAAAAAGATGAGTCCCACAGAACATAAAGATTAGCCCCGTAGAAAACAAAGATGAGAGAGAGCATAGATAAAGGAAAGGAATTGTAAGGGAGGTAGAAATATCATTGTAATAGCTTTAAGGCACAGAGACAATACTGAAAATACTGAAAATCTGTAAAAAAAAAAAAACTCAAGAAATTACTAAGGGTCATAAGGAAAACCATGTGAGAACTGGGCTGGACGTGAATAAAGTGTGCAGCTGCCCTTGTTATTAAGAGAGACAGGTCTGTATGCGGCATAATGAGACAGTTCTTCAGAGGAGGGGGAATAACACGGCTAGAACAATCAGTGCTGCGGGAATGTCTGTCATTAGGGATAATAACGCCATTAAGCTGTATGAGAAGGAAAGCACTGTGAGACGGGAGAGAGGCACAGTGGGACTGACACGTACCTCCCCTGATTTATCCAAGTTCAGGTGGCGATACAGCCTCTCGCTCACCGACAAGTCCTCAAAGTCTGACAGGATCTGGGCTACAGGTCCATCCTCCAGCTGCATCTGCTTCTGTTTACTCCTGTATAGGTCACCCTGAAGCCACAGCCAGGTCTGCTTCCTAACAGCAAGGAGATGTCAGAAAGTAATGAAACCATTCATATCACTCTATTCTAAAACATAAAAAACAGTAAAAACGGTACTAATGCGAAAGGCATTCTTTTTTTGTATATGCTTTTGTATTGATTGCATCTGTCCTCTGGCGCATATTAAATTATATTGGCAGATTAAAGCATGTGGAAAGCCAATAAACCAGTCCAAATAAATACGTCATACAAAAAAAATAAAAAATAATAATAAGCCCATGCATACAGATCCACTTTGTCCCTGTGGGTTTAGTTTGTGAGAGTAGAACATGGAGGTGCTGCTTGGCGTTACGCCTAGCTCAAGTGTCTTTGGGACGGTTTATTCCTCCCCAAACATCATGGTTTCTCTGGAGTTTCCAAAGGAAAAGGACCCGTCTGTGCTAAGGTAGGCCATACATGTTCAGGCACTCCCCACCATCTCTGAAACGATTCTGCACCCCGCTCTACTGCCGAGAACATATGACAGACCGCCGTGCAGCCCTTATGTTCACTGTGATTGGCAAATTACTCTACACAGCTGGTGGTGGGAACCGGTCTATCTGCTGCGCAATCTCTTCCCATTATGTACTCAGAGGACCACAAGCCGGGGAAGTAGAAAAGGTAATTATATAGAAATCAGCCTGTTCTTGTGCTGCTATAAAACCCCTGGAAAGTACAGCAAAAATACAAATTGCTTATGGATGGAAATGTAGATGTCAAATTGCACAGTCTTGTATATAATACTAGGACAAGTGATTAAATATTATATGATTGCATGGAGAAATGTCTGACCCTGGTTTTGAACCCATATCATGCATCCAAATGCAACTGTGACATCCTCACGTTCCAGTTTAAGATGGGGTCCTTAGTGTGTTGCCATCATGTTTTGTAGACCACCATAATACCTAGCTGGTAGTTCACTCTGCCCCTGAACTGAATCCCCCCAAGTCTGTCCTATTTTAGGCTATCAAACCATTTTAACACAGACTAAATATTCCCCGTCTCACTGCAATAATAAATGATGTATCCAGGGTTTGTGGTCCATTTAGTATATTCAAGAACTAAAGCTGGTAAAAAACTATAAGGACAACAATAGGACAAGAGTAAAATTGAGTTATTGATCTTTGGATGTGCTATGGCAGGGGTGTCCAACCTGCAGCTGCTGCAGGACTACACCTCCCATACTCCTCAGCCAGCCCCTTAGCTAAAAGAGCATTATGGGAGATGTAGTCCTGCAGCAGCAGGAGGGCCTGCAGGTTGAACACCCCTGTGCTATGGAGACATGGTACTTACTCTTCCAAGAAGTGCTGCTGGGGGCCAATGATAGAGCCAGGCCGACATATCCTTATCCATGCAACTGCCTCGGCATGAGTGAACCTGTAGTGCTTCATGATGTAGCAAGCTATGAGGGTTCCTGTCCTGCCCAAGCCGGCTGTGGGGAATGTGAAAAACAGCGTTACTTCATTAGTAACCAACATCTATTTTTTGTTTTTCACAACAAATTTCTTCATATGTACCCCAAGAGCTGTCTCATTTACTACGCACATACTGGGTCCGTAACACACCTTAGTACTGTAAACTTTTCAATGGTTCACAATAACATTAAAAGGGTTTCCTATAAGTCACTCAGATTTAGGAGATTAGTTGACAGTATACCTTCGGAAGCAGGTAGCCATGACTGGGGATTTTATATATAATGAAGGGATGTAATCGTTTCCCGACTCCCCCGCTATCCTCTCCATCCTCAGACACCCTCACGAGAACGCCGTGATCACATGATTTGATGCACGAATTATTAATTCAATTTGCTGGAGGACTGTGCATTCGTGCATCTCAACGTCAGATCTGCTCACTCTAAGAGAGGGTGCAGTAATCACAGCTTTCTTTCCCTTGCTTGTTGACATGACCTGCAGCATCCGTTTCCAGTCTAGCAACCAACAAACAAGTCAGTGTAACTGATGAGAGGATGTATCTGTGCGCGTATGAGTCACGCTTTGCTTTTCTCATCTTTTCTAATATATTAGAGGGAAAACAAAACTGTCCCAACACCCTAGAACTGGTATCTTTGCACTTTAGAAAGGTCTATATGGTAATGACGGGGGAATGTCCTATAGAGCTGGGAATCAACCACTTCCCTTGGTCTCCAAGTGTCTTCGGTCAATAGTGTTTGGTCGCACGCACTTCCCAGACCTTAAAGCCTAACTGGGGCTAGCTGTACCCCCTTTCCATGGCCACACATATTCTTGCAGCCCATAAGGAACAAGAGAGGCTGCAGGTATGACTGGAACAAACAATAAGGGGCAAGTGTTTAAGCTACCAATCTAAGGGAAAAGGATATTCAGGGTTTAACGGTCTTACACACACACAAGCAAAACTCAACTTCTCTCTATTTCTAACCCCACCTGATGGGTAACACTAGTTCCTGGAGACGGAGTGGAAATTGGTCAAAGTACAGAAAGCAGATCCCAGCAAGCATTATCTAGGGAGTGGGTAACCTGGTTGGAACAGCCCAAAAACATTAAAGGACTTGAAAAATTCACTACAACTACCTTTGCTGTCTGAACTGCCATAGGAGTTTATCACGTATTTCCACAAACGGAGAAGTTCTTTGTTACCGTACAGAGAAAAAGGTATTTCCGGAACACAGTAGATGTATTTCTGTGACTTAATTAAGTGGCCCCAAAATTTGCCAGAATAAGCATTTATTGGCTCTCTATCTGGCCCTTAGGTTAGATCTCCATACAGAGTTTAAATACCGTTATGATTTCTCTAGAGCTGTTGTTTGAGGACAGAGGTAGCCTATTAATCAAAGCCGTAGTTAAAATCAATACCTGAAGACATTAAAAAATAAACACTCTGCCCATCTTAAAAATCAGTTACACAACTTCTTCTATATGTCGCTTTAAATATGGCGTATGCCTTATCGGACAGGACTTTATATTTGGTTTGAGGGGTTTTGTAGGAACCTGGATAAATGCAAAGGATCAAATCAGTTATACTTAGCGATTTTACAGGGCCAGCAAGTCTCAAAAGACTGGCATCCTCCTCTCCAGTGATTACAATTATGACTCAAGGCCAAGAAGAGTGTTAAGTGCATGTTAATTACAGCAACATTATGAGTAATAGTTACAAGAAGAGTCTCTAGTGTCAGCTAATGATCATTGGAGGGTTTCCATATAGTAAAGTGAGCAGCGCCTCCTTGTGGAAAGTTGGAGTATTTCTCTGCATTCATGGTATGACCAGTGGTTGAGTCACACAGTATGACCACTGGAGGTGAAGGTCATACGACCTTTACCAAAGTATCTTTCGTAACGTGGCGCACATTTTATTCTGTTATTTCAAGCAAGCTATGGACTTTTTCAGGCTGGGCATCTCTGCGGCTTCACTCAATACTTTAAAACTGGTGGGCAAACCAACATCTAAATCTCTTTGCGACACAAGCACATCGGTACACATAACCATGAGCAATAGTTCTCCGTGTGATTGGCAATCAATCAATTCAATCTATTGCCTACCAATGCAATATTACCTTTGCAATGAACAGCAATAGCCCCATCTGTGTTTTCGCAAAGACTTAGGAATCTCCGTACTATGCCATCACTAGGCGTGCTTCCATCCACAAAGAATAGGTCGTAGTGCTCAAACCCGGCATCGGTAAACCGACTGGCATCATAAATCTTCTTATTGAGACGTATCACAGCTACGACGTTGTGCTTTCTAAAATACGGGAAGTATGATTCTGGTGCGTGTAGGTGGTAACCTTTACAGAGAAATGGTGAAAGAACAAAAATATTGGAAATATTTAGAACAGACATATGTCCTCTTACTCAATAGACTAAATAACATTATAGGGCTTTTTAACAGCTGTCCAAAATGTGCAGTAACACCGCTTTTGCCTTGTTCTAGGAGATGCCAATAGTGTTTCAATTAATTGCTCTTTTGCATTTTTCTCTATCTATCTATCTAACCCCCCACTCCATAAAAGCTTGTTACCCTTGACAGATGCTGTATTAGGAGAAATGTTTTGGGCATGGAATCAAGAACACATCTATGGAGTAATTATTTATTAAGAGTAAACAGGCAATGCAATAAAGTGTCAGAAAAAAGCAAGCACGGTGCTGGGTTGTATAGCGAGAGGCATTACTGGCAGAAAGAGAGATGGTTCTGCCACTTTCCTGATTTCTGACCAGGCCTCACCTATAGTATACAGTTCTAAAGACGCCATCAGCAGAAGTATATTGACATATTGGAGAGAGTTCAGAGGAGGGCTACTCAGTGGTAAGTGGTTTGCAGGAAAGACTAAGGGGTCTTGGAGGTAAGAGGAGAAGTGATAGAAACACAGTTATATAGTTAGTTACATAGTGCTATATAGGCTGAAGAAAGACATACGTCCATCAAGTTCAGCCTTTCCCATATCTGTTAATTGCTGTTGATCCAAAAGAAGGCAAAGAGAAAACAAAACCCAGTTTATGGCTCTTTCCAATTTTGACCTCTTGACCCCAGAATGACAGTCAGATCTCTCCTTGGATCAGGCAGAGAATTCCACTTTCCACCCCTTTCCTCTGCTTTAGACCAAATCTCCTTTCTTCCAGTCTAAATGCGTGACCTGTGCATAGTCTTGTTTATGAACAGATTTCCACACAATGGTTTGTATTGGCCCCGAATATGTTTATATAATGCTATCATATCCCCTCAGATTTAAATTAATTAACCTTTCTTCATAACTATAGTGCTCCATTCATTTTATTAATTTTGTAGCCTGCCTCTGCAGCCTTTCTAGTGCTATAATATCCTGCTGTAGAATAGGTGCCCAAAATTGCACAGCATATTCAAGGTGCGGCCTTACCATAGATTTATACAGAGGCAAAATTATATTTTTATCCCCTTTTTATACACGACAATACCTTACTGGCCTTAGCAACTGCAGACTGACACTGCACATTTAAATACTTAAAATACAGGAGGGCAGTCTTAGAACAAAAGGTCTACAACTAGAAGGTCAGAGGTTTAGATTTATTGTAAGGAACTTTTATTTAACTGAGGGGGTGGGATAGGCACAAGGCCTGTCATTTGATAATGCAACTTTACCAGCAGATACAGCATGATAGAAGTATTAACACGTTTACTAGCTTACCATTTTCAATTTTGCTTTTCTGGTGAGGCCCGCTAAATGCCAAGAATTTCCCAGGGACAATCCAGTTGAAGTCCCCATTTTCCACTCTCTGTGAACACAGGAACGTTGTTAGACTGTGCTCCTCACAATGGCAGGTACTACATATACGTTATAGACACTATGCCCCACCAATGCTAAAATAATTTGTTAGAAACTTGTTTTCTAAATAGCAATACAACTGATATCTAAGTATGTTTCTTGCAAGCATTCAATCCCTACCAACTGCATTACACCTGCCGCTGTGTCTGGTGTGCAACCAGAGACAAACCCACCTCATAATGTTCATATTCAGCCACGTTAAACCTCTCAAAGTTAAAAAACCCAAGGTGTAAAGCCTAAAAAACAAAGAAGGAAAAGCAAGTTAGAATATGGAAAGCCAGCATTGAGATAAAGCCCCATGCATTCGTGTGCAGCCACAATCCTGTAACGTCATACATGCATATCACATGTGCATCATTCTGAGAAGGCTGTCTTGGTGATATAGTGGTATGTAGATATTGTGTCATACAACCAAAGCTTGTGCACCCATGGAGGTCACATAACACAATGCTATGTGACCCCAAGGTAATATTGTGGCTGCTCGCAAATTGTTTGAGCCGCCATAAGAAAAGGTAATAGTGTGATAGGGACTGAGCGAGTGTGTTAGGATGTGTAGTGTGTGTGAGTACGTGTTATGGTCAGTGTGCATGTGTAAGTGCTTGTGTCTATATCGGTTATGAGGAGAAGGGAGATGAAGGGCTCTTTGTTTTACATGACCCTCTAACCAAAAGCTGCTTGCCCCCCACTTTGGTCATACTTTTCTTCAATGGACCCTTGTCTTCTACACCTCTTTGGATGACAGGTCCACTTTAAGTTTTTTTGTTTGTTTTTTTGATGTAAACAGACTCTCTGTGATAACTGTGATACAGCATGATCGGAAAGGATAACTCTGCGATTTACTACTACAAAAACATTAATTAAAAACGGAAAAGGCTAAAATGGCTTTTTGGTAATAATACCGCGGTGTCCTGTTCAGTACATACTGTACAGAACAAGGAAAACACAAAGCAGGCCTCGGGAAAAATCCGATGTATGATTTATCTAGAAACCAGATTTCACGCAAATTACAAAATTTGAAGAGTTTGACTTTAATACTCTTAAAACATCCACTGTATTTAATCCGAGTACTTTATATGAACAGAGACAAACATTAAATACACACTCTAGAAGTATCTAAGATTACCCCACAAAAGCTACACTGCTGAGTATTTCCACAGATGAGGATTACATACCCGATTCCAATAATTAATCTGAAACTGAAAAAATTCCCGTTTCAAGCTAAATTAGAGGACGGGCTAAACCGAGTCACGGATTTCCACAATGCGCCAATTCTTGTGGACGTTTATTTCATACAATGTATATAACCATTTGTCTTAATCTTTAGGGGAGTGGAGAAGTAATAAAGAGTAATTATATAGCTAATGAGGTTAAAAAACATTCCCAGACAGAGTTATATGTTAATCAACATTATAATATTGATATTATGTTATGTGGTAGTGTAGTATATATATTATATTATATATATTATAATATATAATCATTTTAATTGTGCCATGGGGTTTTAATGCCGCGTTAAGAATAATCTATAATGTTGTTTTTCTATGAACACAATTATTACACCGGCACTAGATGTAGCAATTTCATCCCATTTTGGTCATCTCGTGATATTTTTGCAGATGTTTGTATTTTTTAAAATTTGTGTAAATGACATATGACTTTTATTTATACATCGTTTGTGTGTATTCGTGAAAACTGCACAACCGTCTTTCATCTTTTTTTTTTTTGTTTAGGCTTTTAGTCTAGAAAATATTTTAAATGTAAACAAAATTTTGGCTGACATTTGGCATTTTTTGAGATAATGATCGGTCATCTGGACATGTAGCAAGAATATAAGAGTTTTATTATCTTCACAAAGAGAGGCGCTGGAGTTTATCAGTACATTATCCCCTCTATCGAGGGATTAAATCTTTTCCCCTTTTTGAAACCCGGACGTATGATTTAAAAAGAAGTACCGGTGCATTATAGGTGCTACAAACGTAGGGTATACATATTCTCATTAAAAGTCTTTCCATCCGGCCCTCCTTAAGAAATATTTTCCTGTGCAGCACTACTGGCCAGAAATCTAAAATAGGGTCCTAAATGTCACTGGAATTGTCTCCTTAAACCCGCTGATGTCTAAAGGGAAATTATATGTCATTTTCTTTCTAAGGGGTATTTAGTGAATAGCATTGCAAAAATCCCTCCAGTCAAATTGATTGTAACAGTGAATACAATCAAATGATTTCTACGCTTCCTTTTTTTTCCTGGGTATACTTTTTAACAGCGTACATTTCCTGCACCTTTACCTGTAATTCTAAAATAAAGCATTAAAATGTCCCCAGATTTCATGTTAAATATTAGGTCAGATTAATAAGCACCAAGTTTCTTTTAACAGAGTTAATGGTCATTCTTTATTGTTACCCTTACCGTTATAATAAAAAAAACCTCTTCGGGGGGGGGTAAGGAATGGATCTCACGCGGTGGCACTGTGCTACTATGCTTTTTCATATGTATTGTAATACACGTATGTATATGAAATATGGATTGCATACTAAGATCATATACTTGGGGCATGTTGCTGGTTGAGAAGGCAGCATTTTTCAGATTATTGTATTTTTGGGGGGCTCTTTGTGGACGTTACTGTGTGCCCTCTTATTACATATTATTACTAAAGCATTCTTTATAAGACAGCACACTGAAATAGTCATGATAATACCATGTGATATCCATGTGCTCACAAAACGCTTTCTGATACATAATTTAATTAGCATTTCCAACCAGTATAGAACAGTCAGCCCCACACACCAGCAGCTATTGCTAACATTTTAGGCGTAGTCTTTTCCTATACATGGGGTATGGATTGGGGAATGTGGCATACCAAGCATAGTAGGTGACGTTGGGATGAGCTAACAAGCTATTCATAGGAAACACCAAAGTATATAATATTGACCAATTTATAGTCGCGTTTCTAGTGAAAAAGCCTTTTTATTGTTGTGAAAGACTCTCAGTGGCTCGTTACCTTTCGAATTCCGTGCAAACAGTCCAGAATGGTGAGATTGTATGTGCAGGTTCCAATTGAGGCATCTCTGTGAAGAAAGACAACCCAGATTACTGTTGTGCTAAAAGGAGGTTGCAAATAAATGTGAAAGATAACTAATTATCAGCAGACTAATATTCCGATAATTTCCATAAGTTGTAGGTCCCTGTTGATCTGAGAGTTTGCCATGGAGGAAAAGACATGTTCCACACACAACAGAATTGAGCAAAACCACTTTCCACATTATCTTCATTATCTTCATTAACCTTGGATCTTATCTCCTTACTTCCAGTATATCCACCATCTTCTAATGTCCTACATCCAGCCCTAAACTCTTAGAACTACACCCAATACCGACCCAAAATTATAAATCCTTCAGAGGCAGATACAGGGTTTTTACAATTTTACATGAAACAGAAGAACATTTGTGACGTTCTAGGCTCACATTAAACGATCAGAGCCCAAAATTAAAACCCATAGGTACTCAACAAATTCCATAATCCAAATTACCCCCTCTATTTTCAGGATTCTGTGAGGATCACCTTTAAATTTAGTCTAGACCCACTCCAATTCCAATTTTACAATTTGAGATTGCAAAGGGAGGGCCAACCTGTGAAACATTGCTGATTAAAATGAGTTTATAATGAGGTATCAAAGACACTGAGACAGAACTGTGTTTCACCATTTCCTTGAATGACTTTTGGAAGTTCTTGGAAGTAGTAAAAAACCACATTCTACAAAAGTACATTTTTTAGTGTATTTATTTTAAGTCCGTAGTAAATCTTTAGTAGAGTGGACATAAAGGGGTGGATAACTAGATTTTATGACTGTTTACATGCATTTGCGTGTTTGTCAGCCAGCTCCAGTTCTAACTAGATAAATGATCATTAAACTCGCTAAAAGACCTTGGAGGATGGAAAGGGCCGTCTCTGGCTTGTCTAGAGCATTCAGATCCTGAGCTATCAGAATGGGACGGTGTGCTTTATTGACTACACGTAAAGGTGACTCTAAGTTAGAAAAGGTGGGTATCCCCAAGCAGAGCTTATAACAGGTACACCCACATCATCTCTTCATCTGAAGACATCTCACATTCTAGCTCCAGGGGTTGAAAAGTTCATACATTCAGACAAAACCAAAGCAGGAAACATGAGCTGCAGGTCTCAGGCGCTTCACTAGATCCCTGCCAGTAACAAACTGTACACTGATACAATAACACACACAATGGCCTGTGTAATTAGCATTGCACGATTTGGCCAGTATGCACTTATTTGTGTGGCATCTGCTGCCTATCTAGTTCAAAGCTCCAATGGCTCAGGACCACCTTGGGGGATAAGAGAATCAGTGGTGTAACCAAGCACTGAAGGATCCAGGTTCTATATATGATGGGGTCCCACCACATAGCCCCTAACCACTTTACCTTTGTATCATCATAAGAGAAGAGTATTTGTGGCACCTATAGCACGTATATATTATACTAGTCATAATGAAATTGTAATTGGTGTTCGTACTCTACTGCTCTATGTGCTCCGACACTGACACAGGCAGGTGCTCGGTAATACATCTGAATAAGCATTCAGCCGCAGGTCGGGGGGTTAAGAGCCACGTGTGGCAGATCTTATACTCAAACACTGCTGGGAGGGAGACTCACATTCAGCAAATGCCTCTAGAAGCATTTCTAGACACTCTGCAGGATATCTGACTCCCATGCTCCAAGCAAGTTTATTTTGAAGAATGTGATCATTTAAGGTACAATTCTGTTGCAAAAGTCCCCAGGCATTTAGATCCTCTACATATATAGGAATATTCTGAAGTGCAGGATGCTTTTCCTAAACCAAAAGAGTCATCTGCTGATCTTTTACTCCTCGTACTCCTCTCCGACCCTTGTTTGAAGCTCTCCACTGCCCCACATTCTTCACTTTAATTTACCCCCTTTTGTTAGAATTCCTTGTTAAAGATAGTTTAACATCTTGGTAATACCCCACCCCACTAGCTGAACCTCTAACCTCACCCCCTAAGTTAAAGGTGGCCGTTTTTGGCTTTTTGGAATGTTTTGAATAATGACATTATTTAACCAAAAAATGCACACGTTTCTTGTTTGCTTACCTAAAAGGGAGGTATGGGGGGCTAGCCCCACTCAGCAGAGCTCTGTATGCCTCTTCTGGAGTCTTCTTTAAATAAATAACCTAAAATCAAGATACTAAATAAAATATTTTGCTTCTTCTGAGATGTTAATTTCCAAGACCACACAGCTGTGAGTAAGCAGGCACCAATACAATGCCATATGGATGACAATCTGCTCGGATGCCAAGATTATGGGGATTTCCATATGTAATGGGAGGTACGGGTTCAAAAACTCTTTTCCTCAAGGACCTCAGACCCAAATGTGACTAGGGTGCAAATGCTGAAAAAGTTGTCGTATCACCACAGCATCCAATGGAATTATCCAATTAGCAAGAACATTTCATTGGTTGCTATGGTCACTGGTGAAAAAACACTCTATAGTTTGTACCAGGAAGCCTAGGACAGCCTATCTAGATGTTCATAGGGGAAGTCATTAAACTGCTGACCTACTTGCAAACACCGACTGTAAAATAAATCTTTATAGATGGTATACAGGGCAGTATAGGTGCTGGTAAATATTACACCCAAATTCTTCCCCACCGGTGCAGAGATCTGCCCAGTCTTCCTAAGAGGACACCATGTCTGGACTGGTTTGATACGCACTGAAGGCTACAAGTAATATAAATGAAAACACAGGCCAGTCCTCTAGCAGGACTGAGACATATGAGACGTGCCCTTGTTATTCCTGTTCTTCCGTAAAATATTAACAAGGAAGAATGAGAACCTTACAGACAAAAGGGAGCATCACGGTGGAACAGACTGTAGAATAAAAGGCACCCGCCGTGGTTCAGCGGGTCATCCTACGGCAAGTGCAGTCTTCATGGCTAATTTATTTCCATGCCACGTTTGAGATTTTGCATAATAATATCTCCCCGGCATAACTGTATCAGACAGAGGAAGGGTCAGTAACTCACCGCATATCCACCAATTAGAAACCCTGCATTAGCTCTTTTCTTCTGGTCAAAGCAGGTGTAATAAACAATCTTCTTTCCCGAAAGGCTAAAGGACTGAAGAACACAAGAAGGATTAAGGTGGTACAGCTGTTCATATTCCACAAATTGGTAATATTCCAGGCACTGGCTTTATCTGATGGCAGGGCAATGCAGCATTAACCACGTCACTACCAGACAACTTATTAGTAAATAAAACAATATCTTCATTTTAAATGGTCCCCATTTAAAGTATTTTTGAGTTGTGTTGTGTTTTAATTTTTGGTTGGAACAAACGCCCCTGCCCTTAAAATCTCCTTAAAAGAGCTATAGCCTTAGATGTCCTCAATAACTCTGCTTGGTGCCACTTTATTCTGTAAAAAGAACACAGTGGCATGCACAATAATAACAGGCACAATAACATGGACCGGTCAGGCTGTGGCTGAAAAGTATTCATGATAATAAAACAGGGAATGGTACACTCACGAGCATATAAATACAACTTTTGGGGTGCTGCTGAAATAACCAATAACCACACAACATGGCAAGGAATCAACACACAACCCAGCAAATAAATACCGTAAATGCAATTTAGAAGCAACTATCAAGTGTATATATATATATATATATATACTGGAGGATCGGGGAAAGCACATCACCAGACGTGCTGCATATTGCCCAGAATTCAAGCGAGGGCAAAATGACGGTATTTTTGGTGATAGACTCTCCCCTGATTGAAGGATCAAGGAAAGGATGCAACCGCAAGCACTGCCATTTTGCCAGTCCCTGCTGGATTATGTCTGTGCTCACTTTTTCATGGAAAATAAGGAAATTTCTACCAGTGCGAACACAATTGCAAAAGGGTTTCCCAATGATCAATTAGCCTTTTAAACTTAAACTTGGATTAGCTAACACAATGTGCCATTGGAATACAGGAGCGATGGTTGCCAACGAAGGGCCTCTGCACACCTATAGTTATTTCCCATATATATAAAAATCTTGTGCTAAGCTTTGCATTGTTAGATCATTTTTTGTGTTTTTTAATTTTCATGTTCAACTAAAGATGTTAATTTAATATTTTGAAGCTAAAAATCTGGAGCAATTGATTCAAACTCAACTGTGAGCATTCTTTACCTGAATAATTAGAATTTATTAAGCCACGTTCACATCAACAATAAAGACTTCGAACTGGAACTACAAGCTAAAGATCTCCAAATGTAGCCGACTGTGGCATCTTTCTGCGTTCAGCTACTGACTTGGGCATTTATGAATACAGTATACATTCTATGTTTGCTTAAATATGAATATATACAAATAGAATACAAAGTACACACATTCAGGAAACTATTGTATGACACACGTGTTTATATATGAAAATGTTATCATACTAAGAGAACATCAAAATCATCCTTAGATGATATCCAGCACATACCCACCGAATACATGATACAAACAAAAGCATCTCACTAAAATTTTAGAACACACATGTCTTTAAGATACACATATTTTACAGGTTTCACCCAGGGGGTACTTAGAAGGGACTTTAACCCCCAACAGGAATGGGGATGTAAGGAAGGCCCTTCATGCCTCTGCAAAATGTTGATGGCACTTTAATCCCAATGAGCCCAGGCTGGTGGACATTGATGCTCTCTATGCCTCCGAAGGCATCTTTAACTTTTTAAAACACCCATCCAACAGGGCAAATATTGAATTTATAAAGTGGACACTGCTGCTAACTTGTATTTTCTGCCAACTCACATACGCTTGCTGTTTAGTGAATAGACCTGTGCATATTTTCGTTTAAATAAACACAACAAAAAACCCCCTGAAAACGTGTGTAATACCTTTTTATTGGACCAATGTTCATAAAAGTAAGATTATTATTTCTTGATTTATATAGTGCCATCATCAAGGTTGTAACAAGTAGTGCATCAAATTAGGAATAACAGAAACAAAGTGTGAAGAGGGCGTTGCTCAAATGAGTTTACAATCTAGAAGTTGTAGAGTAACCCAAGCTTTCAGAACTTGAGGTCCACTTCTTCAGATGTAAGAATTCCCTTTTTATTATCGTAATGAGTCAATACAGAGATGTGAAAGAAAACGGGTCCATCCACGGTACACCTCTTATCATTGACATTAGCACACACGATGCAGTTGAGGGGGGCTCGGAGTTGAGAGGAATATATTGGGAGAGCGTGTATGACATTTCACAACAAACTTCTAAAAGAGGAAAGCAGCTTACTGTTTGCCCCTTCACAGCCTACACGTTACATAATAACTGACAGCTTGGCTGGTCCTGTATAATACATGTTAAATCAGTGAGATTTCATGAAGGCCACCTCACCCATTGTATAATGCATTACACAGGGCCAGCTCAGGCCATACTGCAGGAGAAGCCCAATGGGGTTGGCCCTTCATCGGGGTTGAAACCTCATCTTTCCTGCAAACTCTTCGGTGAATGGGTTACCAGCAATCTTAGTGTAGAACAGTGATCACACAGTCCAAATGCTTGATGGAATTGCTGCGGATACTAGTGATACCTTGTCTTCTCCTGACAGAAAGTGGGACAGGGTCTCCTTATATAAATAACAGTAGGAGAAGGAGGCTACACGCCATGTGATGAAGCACCACCAGGCAAGAAATTACTGAAACACAAGGCATGCTATTTCACAATACATTAAAACATTCCAGGGTAAGACCTTCATAATATACAATGCTGTCAGACAATTGTAACCCCGCTGAACACCACAGTCTGCAGCTCACATGCAAACACCTGCTTTAGAGAAGATAAAGAGAGTTATCTTTATATCTACAACACAGGGTGAAAAATAGATAATAGACACACATGCAGCGACTCTGCCATGCAAGTATAACAATGAAGTTCAGCCTCACACACAGGGGCGCAGTGAATGGAGGTCAGCCTCACACACAGGGGCGCAGTGAATGGAGGTCAGCGTCACACACAGGGGCGCAGTGAATGGAGGTCAGCCTCACACACAGGGGCGCAGTGAATGGAGGTCAGCCTCACACACAGGGGCGCAGTGGGAATGGGAGGTCAGCGTTACAAGCACCACATGGGGCGGCAGGTGAATGGAGGTCAGCCTTACACACAGGGGGCGCAGTGAATGGGAGGTTCAGCCTCACACACAGGGGGCCGGCAGATGGAATGGATGTCGAGCCTCACACACAGGAGGCGTGAGTTGAATGGAAGGTCAGCCCTTAACACACAGGGGGCGGGCAGTGAATGGATTTAGTCGAGCCCTCACACACATGGGGCGCAGTGAGTGGAGGTGCAGGCGCTCAACACACCAGGGGGCGCAGTGAATGGGAGGTCAGCTCACACAGGGGCGCAGTGAAAGTGGAGTCAGCCTCTACACAGGGGCGGCAGTGAAATGGAGGTCAGCCCTCACACAAGGGGCGCAGTGAAATTGGATGTCAGCCTCAACACAGGGGCGGCAGTGAATGGAGGTCGAGCGCTCACACCAGGGGCGCAGTGAATGGAGGTCAGCGTCACACACAGGGGGCGCAGTGAATGGAGGTCAATGTCATACACAGGGGCGCAGTGAATGTAATGAAAGATCACCAACTACACCTATCTTCATGGTTAAATATGTTGAAAAGAAAGATAAAGCCTACACAAATGTAAACTAAATTGAAGTGAGAAAACACATCCCTGAAAGGTGTGACACAATTTCAAAAAGCAAGGTAACGGCACAAGCAGTAGCGCACCCCCTTGCTGGAGTAGTGGGAGTGTTTAGCGTGTAATCTAATTCCCAAGCTGCTCCCAAGGCGCTGCATGCAGTGAATACTAATGGGTGACTGAGCTTCCACCAAGCCCTAGGGGTGATGACCACATGCGGGCCCATTCCCGTAGTGATCTCCGGGCAACGCACACAAGCAAAGCAGCATTCGGCTGACACTTTACCTTCAACTTCCTCAGAAGACAACCGCACCTCCAAACCCTCTGAAGAGAGATACAATATCACACACTGCACACCCTGGTCGCCTGACTGAGGACAGTTTTATAGCTTTAATTGATGCTCTTAAAACACACTCCTAATTCTTTAGTCTAATGTTTTAGGGTCATATGCGCCCTACAATTTCAAATTCATGTTAATTTTGGCTTTCTTACTCTAACTTTTCTAAAACTATTGGTTGCTATGGTGATACAACCACTTTTCAAACTTAACTAGAGTCATTTTATCATTGTACCCCAGCCTGGTGGATAACTTTAACAATGGACAAACAAATG
>VKOC01000004.1:25642308-25845824 GCA_009364415.1 Spea multiplicata
AGAGAACTTTTGAATGGTAGAATATAATATAATATATATATATATGAATAATATATCTAATTATTATAATAAATATAATATATATATTACTACCATTCAAAAGTTTGGGGTTGCGTGTAAATGTCCTTGTTTTTTAAAGAAAACAATTTTTGCCTACTAAAATTACATGAAATGGATAATAAATGTAGTGTAGATGTTCCAATGGCATGTTGTGTTCACTAATCCATATTTACATATGTCTGTTTTTTTTTACAGTATTCAATATTTGCTAGTTTAACCCGCTCTTCTGGTACATGTTGTAAATTTGTCTATTTTATCCCAATATTCTTCTAAATAATTCATATCCACTTGGGCCAATACGGCTATATCTGTTGCTCCTATTTGTTATGTTTTGGCTCTTCCTTATGTATTCTTGACAGCTGCTGGTTTCCCTCCAGGTTTTGTATCCCATACATGGAGCCTTCTTAGGACTTAATAACCCAAGTGCTTCAACACTTATCAGTTCCAAGGTGTATTATACAACAAAAGAATACTGTAGCTTTGTAAGAAGAAAACAGCGTGCAGCTGGCAGCCCATCACAATAGTTTGTGGTCTTAGGAGTTTGTGGTCCTCCAACCATTAGGAGGCAAACAAATTAGAACCTTTACTTCGGGATCCAAATCTCAGAATTCTTACGTGATTCTCGAGTGATTTGGGATTAACACCTTTCACAAGTTCCAGGAAAACAGTTTTTTTTTTTTAAATAAGACCGGTCACTGTAATGTGTGATAATTAATGGTTTCATAATGCTTAATTGACTGCACATAATGGGTTTGGCCGGTTACTTTTCACCTAGTTATCTAGTTTGTAGATTTACATGCCTTTCAGATGTTGTTCAGTTTGTACTGTGTCACTTGGTGATAGGTAGAAAATGACAAACGTTTTTATTTATCAACATGTATAACTCATATTCTTTGATACAAAGTGAAAAATAGAGTATTTACAAAAAAAAAAACTTGCGTTTTGCCACCAAAAAGTACAACACACAACTGATGGACTATGCAACTCTATGCAAAGGCGACAGCGCCCTAGAAGCCTCAACATTTACCTGTAGGTTGTGTAGATACAGACAAAAGAAAATCAGATGACCATATGGACAACACCATTGTTTGTACATATGTTTGAAAAGGTTAGAAAGGTCCCACGATTTCAATCATTTTAGTTGAGTTTGGAAACAGGACAATTCCATTGAGTTACAGCTTCAGCTTTCAACCAAAATTAAGAAAACTGTGGCATTTTTGTTAGGATTTTTATACTTATCTATCTAGAAATGATTTTTTTTCTGCAAGATGAACACTGAGTTTGACACCTACCAAGTGGTATATACTACTGCAATTTACAACATACGTTATATTGTATATATACATTTATATGGCATTTTGCATATGTGAAGCTTGTCCATTTAACAAGTAATTGAAGTAGTTGTTTAAATAGATAGAATAGGTGAAACATATTAAATTTAGGCTTTTATATCCATGCATGGATTGTGAGAATCCATTAAAATGAATGTGTTTGTCCAGAACTGAAGACTTAATGTGAATTCCTTATTCCATGCTTTATATGAGGTTGTAATGTTTTCCTGTTTTACAAGTTAAAAGCTGCTGACCTGTTTACGTTTTATAGTCAATTATGTGGCTTTAAAAAAAGCAAGTGGATAGTTAAAATGTGTAAACTTCATATGCAAAATTCCCATTCTTGTTTTAAGCCCATAAAACGTGAAACATTCACACATTTTACATATAATCATATAGCCCCAGGTCCATCTCTTAGTCGCCCAAGCTGTATAGACACATGGATATTTTAAAACGATGCTTGTCTTAGGTTACCCTACCCCTGATGTCCTTGTTAGGGCAAATTTAATTTGCAGATAGTTATGATAGCAGTGTAGTTATTTCATCATCAATTACAACTAGATGCTACATGTATCAACTAGACGCTACTTAGGAGGATCTATACTATTAAGCCCTATAGACTCCTAGTTTGGCACCGATTTAAGTACAATTTTAACTTTTTTAATGAAATTTAATAAACTTTCGATTTTAGACAAATTTTTTCTTGCCTAAACGGTATATTCTAAGTTTGGCTGAGCAATAAACAGAACACCATTATGAGGTTCAGCTGACATAATTTTGGTTGGATTTCCCGGTTCGTGTAGCTGTTCCTCTTTATATGAACGCGGGACTACTAGCCAAACAGAAGCCGAGAAAAGCCAAAGGACTCTGAATGCAGCAAAAATCTCAACGCCATATACAGAGGCCCAGGGGACAGAACAGAATCATAATGGGACTAATAAATGATAAGATGTTGTTATATATGGAATCAGAAGCACCCATTAATAATGAAAAGTAAACTAAGCCAACCACACAGGCATTTATTTGGTGAGACATACACAGAAAAGGGCTGGTAAAAGGTAAAGCATAAAACCGACAAGCAGACTTGGCCAAAGTTGCACATTCTAGTTGTTACATATTATTAATCATCACAGTATTTTTTGGGGAGGGAGCAAAATATTAGCCATATCCAAGTGGCAGGGCATACAGTGTATGTGTAGGGACTTTGGAAGGGGAGAAGCAAGTGCCCCCTTTTGCCCTCTTCTTGGTTTGCTCACTATGTGCATCCATTAATTGGCTACAGTCAATGAGTGCAGCAGGTTTAGCTTTTTCTCCATCTAGGACATAAATGATAATATGTGTTTTGCTTATTAGTACTGAATTATCTGCATTGCCATTAAAATTTCCAACAGTGTTGGTAGCCAAGTGTATACTTTCTTAGAGCACCAGAAAACCAGATGGTGAGAGTACATCCCTAATATTTTCCCTTAGTCCTCCAGTTCTATGACAAAAGCTATAAGCCAGCGTGTTCTTTTAGGAGGCAGACAGAGGTACATTAATAGAAAATAATATGATATGTCACAATGTAAAATCCAAGAGCCATTGTCATCAGCTTCTGCTTCCAGCTCTATGTAGTCCTTGGATGATCTAATTTTCACTTGGACATAATATTATCTTTCATGGCTCAACCCTTCATGAGCACTATACGTAGCTCTACCTTTATTAACTGAGTGCCTCTCTTTTTCACGGTAAAGCAAACCATTTTGGGGATTCAGTTGAGTAAATTGAAAGCAAAATCACCATTACCTAGTCTTTATGTTTAAAGACAATTGATTTTGTTCAATCCACTTTCTTGATGTAACAGTCATTCATCACACTGTACAACCTTGAGGATTCTGAGATACTACCCTGGCATCAAAGGGATTCCCTGCCTCTACTGTCTACTCATTGGAAAATGGCCTTACGTTTTCATCCTCAAAAGAAATAAAAAAACAGTTACCGTTTATACATTTTTTTCAATACACCATACAACGTTTTATAGATTTTTATTACTCTGTAAATCTACTGAGTGCTTTGTTAACGAAAGCTGTATGTTATTTGCGCAACTTTAATTTTTATTCCATTTTTGATCAGACAAGAAAATATTTTTAAAGCTATATTGTCAAGCTATTTCTCGGCTTGTTGATACGTGTTATTTTGAAAATGAAAGATTTGCAAATATAGTTAGTATTGAATAAGCCAAAAGTATGATCATATCACGGCTCATAAGACATACTTCAGAAATAAAAAAATGCCTGATTCTTCAAAGAAGCCTCTTTAGTTACCCATTGTAAAAAATGGCTTTGCTCAGAAGCAGTATAACTCAACATAAATCTTGGAAGCTTTCTAATGTAGTGTGCACCCCCTGGAAGAGTATTATCTAAGTGGTAGTCTGCAGGTTGAATTGAGTCCTCAGTTGACTGGATGGGCTGCTGGGGGTCCCAGGCAGGCCCAAACCTGATGTCTGATTCTACCTTATTTAAAAGTTCAAAGGAAGAGCAGAAGTCACCAGACCAGCCTCTGTCTTTTAAGAGCATCCTTTCAATAATCACCAGACTCTATTGAAGAAAGTCAACTGCATTGGATTGGGTGAACCTCAGCATTTCCTGAAAATCCTTTGGGTTTCTTCATAATATATAAGAGAACGGAGAGGGCCTTTTTGTTTTTAATGATATATGCACAACAGGGCAGTATATGAAAGCCCATAAAGTTTGAACTTAAGTATCATCTTAAAGATTGAAGAGGTTTTCCAAAGAAATATGGTCAGTTCATGTAAAAAATAATGCAATAGTTGCATAAGAGCGGCCTTTCTCAGAAGAAAAAACACTCCACTGGCTTTACTTGTTGGCTGATTCACATGTAGCACCATGTGTGCCCAGGTATATATGGTCTAACCTCTAACGTTACTTAATCCTGACTAGTGCTATAGGCAGCTAATGTCAGAACCCAACAGTTTCATCAATGGTCTGCCTCTGGAAAAAAAATAATATCTTTTGTCATCCTTTCCCTTTTTTCAGATGAGGTTTAGTGGCTTTGTTGTTCTTTTCTTTGGACTCCACATTACCCATGTCACCTGCTATAGTTCAGGACTTGTCAATGTAGCATGTGAAACTATGACACCAAGACATGCCAGCAACTCTCCTCAAACAAGTGAGCCTCCATACACAGTGTCTGCATCTAACTACTCATTCAGCCCTGGAGACCACATCACAGGTAAGTACATGAGTCACTCTATGAAATCCCTATGTGTATACCGCGGTACTGTATTAGACTTTACAGACAGTAGGTTAGAGATTTCCCTTGTTTCCGCAACCTATTTCTATTGGCTTATATCACGGCAGTGAGTTTCCCTGAGTTTCAGAAAAATCCATGGCAACCATTTATGTACCTCACATCTCACCGAGGCCTGAGGTACCCCATTATTGTTGGCTGCATTCCTCCCTTGGTTGAGTGATCCTACTGTAAATGGCCTTACAAATAACCTGATGATATAAATAGCGGTACTAGATTAAATCATTTCATCGCTGCAGAGGTGGGTCAGAGTATAATATTGCATATCCAGCATCTGCTTGTTAAGTCAGTAATTCCTTGTTGTACCTGCAAGTAATTGTTGATTGCTGATTGATAAGTTATTTTTTTTGTATGGAATTTTTTTGATAATTTGAGGTTTTTGGAAGTTTATTAGTTTTCTAATTATGTTTTTATTTTTGTCCCTTCTGCAGTTACCCTTCAAGCAAACCCAAATGTATTCTTCAAAGGATTCCTTCTTCAGGCCCGCTCTGTGCCAGGAAATAATATTGTTGGGTATTTTAATGTGACGGACTCCAATGCTCAGACCCTTAGCTGTAGCAACACAGAAGTGAGTAGTATTGTGAGTGTATCCCTCACCCTAAGCCCTAACACACCCTATTCTTGGTAACTTTCTTTTTGTATGTTACCAATATTTACACTCAACATGCTAAATCAGAATTGAGCAGCTATTTACTGTAATACACAAATGGTTAATGGTTTAGCTGTCAAAGTTTTAGCTGAATTTAAGATTATGAGTAAAATGTCATTTTCCCTTAAATTAGCCAAGTTATTTACCCCAATATTTGTTTTTTGCTTGATAAAAGTAATTTCTATTGTGTAGCCTCATAAGGGAGGTTGGTACCATTCAATAACACCCAAGTGAGGTAGTAAAAGACAGCCTTCATTTCTTAGTTTATTGGCTGTGATGAAGCATATAGAAGAACAAGTGATGTAGACATAGGCCGTGTTTATTCTTGTACAAATGAAGATTTTTTTGTACCGCTGAGCATGTAGTCTTTTTATTAGGCCTCCGCTGTCAGTCACACCAGTGCCATCAACAAGTCCAATATTTCAGCACTGTGGACAGCACCAATGGCTTCTGGGGATGTAAACTTTAGGTAAGTGAGCTGTAACTGTTAAATCGCATATTTTTACATTGTTACTATTCAAATATTGTTATTATGTCCTGTCGTTATTGATTTGAATATGTTCAATTATTTGAACAAACATAAGAAAAATTGCTGGTGATGTGTGTGAGTTATTCAACCTTCAGTAAGGTTTACAAAGAGATGGGGTGACACGGACAACAAGACGATTATCTGACCAGTTGTCCAATAATTTGATGAAATAAGAGTGGTCGTTTTTTTTTGGAACAGGTCCCATTGGGATAAACTGATTGCACGTGTACATAGATGCTAAAAGTATTATAGTTAGAAGACACTTTGCAAAGTTCTGTAGCCAATTGAGTTTGTCTATGCATTCATTGGAAGGTCATTTGTAAGTCTGGGTTTCTGAGCTTCTACATAAAGCTTGAACCCATATATCTCTGTTGAGTGCTTATGATACTCATAAAGTATTAACATCAGTGATACAAAATGCCAGGTCAACTGGGCTGTCCTTAAATATTGTGTAGGTCATTGTTCACTGCTGCGTTATGGAAGGAAAAATATCACGCTAAGGAAATGTACCGTTAATAAGGAAAGAAGGTGTTGTCATTCAACTCTTATTCCAAAAAACAAGTCCTTTAAGGTCATTGCTTTAACACCCATGAGTGACTTTTCTAAAGTCAGCAATGACATGCACAAACTGTGTGAGCAGTAACCCTGTATTGCTCAAAGTTAAAACCGACCGAGATTTATCAATTACTTTTCCTGCTAAAATATATTACCATAGTTAATCAATAACTAAGTATCTGAAGACTTATTCTTATTCAATAGATATTTCTTTCAGTCACGTCCTTCAGGTATTTCTGCCAGTCATTAACATACACAGGCTTGCCTGTTTGCTCTTTGATATGTTTTTTTTTCATAGTTGCCTGGGTACAATGTGACATTTTGGTCTCTTGACCTTTCTGAAGTCTCTAAGACACCCGAATATTAAGTTGGGATATATATATATATATATATATATATATATATATATATATATATATATATATATATATATATATACACTGTATATTAACTTTTTATTCCTAGATTTAGGTGGCATTAAGCTGGGGAGCTGCTTGACTTATATAACATCTGGTGCTTGAGACTATTTAAAGAACCAGAAAAATCACACGCACACACACTCAAGTGATGTTGCACATCTCAAAAACATGCATCAATTTAGCTTGATTTGGCTAGCGCATTGAACAAAAGTACATTTTATCTCCAGCATATATCATATGTCATATGTCCAAAAGTATGTGGACACTTGCAATCACACCCATATGGGCTTGTTGGACACATCCCTGATCTGGCTTTGGGGATGTATACATACCTTTGGTCATCTTAAATGCAATTTTCCCAAAAGGAGTTTGTGCATATTATACACACATGCAGCAACACACCTGCATATTGCATACAAGAACATACAATACTTCACAACACTCAAATGATATCAGTGAATTACAAAGTTTCTTCCTTAAATGCCCTGGCGTCCTTGCTTCGTTGACGTGTATCTAATCTTATCTTAAATAGTATAACCACTAATATAGGCATCACAAGCCTTCATTCTCATGAATTTCTCACTTATCTTATCCTGCCTAAAGTATTTGAAGGTAAAGCTAACCGTACTATAAAGGTGTTATGATATTCCATGAACTGACAATAAGATACATTTTTTCCCCGTATTTTTACTTATGGTTGATTGTGGATGTTTTTCATGTCTTTTCTGGTGGCGGTAGTGTGATAACTAACATGTTATTGCTCTTCGGTGTAGAGCCACGTTTGTCCAGTCAGGACCTATGTTCTGGGTTGGAGTTGAAAGTCCTCTTCTTACAGTAAGTATTTTTAAAATTCATCTAAAGCTTCTGTATCATGAAGTATTGGTTTGAAAACCAGATTCCTAAAACGTTTAGATTGTGTTTCGTGCTTTATTGCAGATTAGCATATAGTGAAAGGGAAAATTTTAGTTTCAACTGTTGGGTCACTCTTAGTCCTCATTTGCTTTGTGGGACTGCTGATAGACAAGACATGTTACTTTACTGCAACTCTAATTTAAAAGCCAATGCTGTTGTGGAGGCATCCAGCCAGGAAACACAGGGGTCACTGTGTCTTAGTTTAGCCCTGATAACTGTTGGTTCCACCTCATATTGTTGTCTTAATGACAAACTACAAGAGAAACAAATATAATTTCCCCCAATCATGATATTATCCTTAAAATTAAGGGAAATGCAGGACATATGTCATAGATTATTTATGTATGTAGATTGAGAAGAACCACACAACTTGGAAAAATAATATTATGTGCTTCATTTTCTAACTGTAGGTGGTATCTAGTTCCAGCCCACCTACGAACTCAACCTCAGCTTTGCCATCATTGTCACCAACAAACCATTATGCTACCAGCAGCTCAAGTCCTTCAAACGTCTCTACTTCAACCTTGCCAACATCGTCACCGTCAACGTATTATGTTACCAACAGCTCCAGCCCATCGAACATCACCACTTCCAATTTCACTTCAGATGCACCAACTATGTCCCAAACGACTCTTCGTGTTGCTACCAGCCTTCCTCCCACTCACATCTCTAGTTCGTTATGTGGCACACAGAAGGTTTGTTTCAGTAGCCCATCAGATTGTGACCCTTCCAAAAGTATTAACTGCTTCTTCATGTCCTCTTCTCCAGTCAATGATGGTGGATATCAGTTGGAGATCAGTGGGCCATCGGATGGATATGTGGCCATTGGGTTTTCAGATGACCAAATGATGGTAAGACCTTTAGGGTGTATATATTTATTATCTTGACAAGGGATGTCATAAACCATAACAACGCTTAGATTTTTCGTCGGGTATCCATTATTTTTCTGAGGGCATTGTACAATTTGTTCATGCATATGTCAGGATAACCCAAAAAGTGGCCCTTTTTTGGGCAAGGACTTGTGTTTGGAACTTATGGACTGTGGCAAATCAGTAAGATAGGACTTGAATAGAAATGAAAAAAATCAGTAAAAAGTGGTTGTTTTGAGAAAACATAATTCAAGCAGCATTTTCTTTTTGAAAGCAATTATTATTGGTTTAATATTATGTAACAAAGTACATAATTTACTTAATAGTTATTATTTTGTATTTCAGGGTAATGATGACATTTATATCTGTGGTATGAATTCAGCTGGAGGGGTTGGGATTCAACATGCATATTCAGAAGGGAGATCCCGACCTCAGACTCTAAACCTAGTGAGATTTTTTTCTTTGTTTTTTTGTTAAAATGAGACTGTGACTTTACTCTACCCTAGATTTAAACAACAGCAACAAATGACTGGACAGGAAATGTACTCATAAGCCTAAAATTACATCCTGGGTACACATCCTAGAGATGCACCCTGTGTCATTATATATATGGTTTTAGGTGGACTGTATGTGAGATGTGGCAGAACATTTCATATTTATCCCCACGTGCTTGTAATAATACAACTCCTATTGTATGTTCTATTCATTAGATGATCACTAATACAAGCATACTTATAAATGGACTAATGCCTGTGTCACAAGATACAAACAACAACCAATACATTTATACATATTTCCACACACACTTACATGCCCTTTGTCCTTACTCACTAGGGTAACGTGCAAGTTAATCTGGCATCGTATAGTAGTGGGGTGATGCAGTGTTCATTTGTTTCAAGAAACAACATCTCAACACAACAACCTTCTCAACAGACCAGGTCCCTCAACAGTTCATATTATATACTCATGGCATATGGGGCCTCAAACAATGGTGAGTTATATTGATCATTTCATAATTAATTAATGGATAGAGGATTTTTATAATTAACTAAATACATAAATCCTAAACACTCTCTGTGGTAGTTCTCCTGCATTTGAGTCTTATTATCCAATAGTACTATTGTAGGGAAGAAAATACAACTTACCCTAATACAAGTCACAGCAGAAAACCTTTAGTAAGGTGTATCCTGTGGTCAAGAATAATGAAAATGAGAACAGAAAATGTATTGACATTTCTTGGTTCCTGTAAATTACTTATGTTTTACTAGATTGTCTTGTAGGAATCCACAAGCTAGTGCAGTGCTCCTTTTCCATCTAAGAAATTATGCCCCTTCAATCCTGAGAGTCCTACCTCAGCTCCATGACCATTGTCAACTTGGGTTAGAAGTTTTAAGGTGCTCAACGGCAATGGCTTTTTGAGCATAAGGGCACACAAACTGAATAGACAGTAGAGAATTGAGTTGATCTTCATGTTAAGTCTTCAGTGGTTAACCTTTGGCTTGGGTTTTTGGTTCTCAAGGGCAGATACAGTATCATGGCACAACTGGGACCTTCATCAGTGACACCAAAGTAGATCTTTCTGTGGCATCTAATGTGACAACTGCTTCTTTTGGTGTTAGCCCTTTGGTCAAGGCTCATGGTTAGTATCATCTTCTTATTCTTATACAAGCACCTATACAAACAAAAAGAATACACAAAATTTGACTATAATACAAAACTACAAGTTGAAAAAGGTTATGAAACAATTAAATTGCCCCAAATTCCTAGTTGAAAACTGATGAGTTTCTCAAACCCACTGATCATTCTTCATGAACTTCACAGAAACCCATTTAACTTGGGAGCCAATAAGAGATACCAGCTGTGTCTGTATGGCATACCTTTTTTTTCTTTTTAATAAAATATATTGCTTGATATACTGGCCTGAAAATGTTCAAAATATGAAGTCAAAGCTCTGCAAGGGTTCATCATAGAAGTTGCTCTTATAGGAACCCTGCTAAGTTATTTTGGCTGATACAACACCCAGTAATTTCAATAGACATGGGTCTGTTAATGAGCAAGCACAAAAGATGTACATACAAATGTTCAATGCTTTCAGTAGAGGCAGCCGGAGGAGGGGGGGGTGACACAGAAGTCTAGTTTTCTAACAAGAAAAATTAAACAACGCATGTCGCATGCATTGATTTGCATGCAGTAAAATGCATTGGATTCTATGCAAACTGGACGCCAAGATGAATTTAATATTAAAACAAGGCTGGTGATTATAACAACCAGAGCATATAAGATGTTCAGGTGAACATTGCCTTGTGAAGTGAGTACATTGTTGCTAGAAAGTATATATATATGATATTTATATGATAAATATGAGATTTATAACTAAATCTATACATATTGTTCCTCCCCTCTCAGTGAGATTGTCATAAATAAAACATGGCTTGTTTTCATGATAAATACATGTGCGGGGTTGTTTTAAGGATGTCTAATGTAAAATGTTAGGTGACCTGTTGTTAACACAAGTGATACATTAATTCTATGCAAACTAAGGAATGGAATACATGCATTAAAAGGACAATTTAATGGTATTCTGCTATACCATTATAACAAAGCCATTATGTGTTAAACCCACCATAAAGAAAAGGTAGATTAAAATCACACTCTATGAACTAAATTTTTAGCTGGGCTCTGTGTTCTCTAATGACTGCAGGATCCCTGATGCTTATTGCTTGGATGACTACTGGTAGTTTGGGGATGATCTTTGCACGGTACATGAAGGTCTCTGCCAAGCAGCTGCTGTTAGGCAAAGCTATCTGGTTCCAGGTATGTGTCAGAAGGTTCCTAGATTTTTGTATATGGACAATTTGTTATATTCATGCCTGGCTTGGTTTGGAGCTCCTGGAATCAGAGCTGGTAAAAATTGTTTGGTTTCTCTTACTCCCTTGTTCCTCTACCTTATGCCCCCTTCCACAGCTATTGTGTAATATAGGACATGCTCTGAACATTTTCGAGATATTCTACACAGATTTTGCTACTAACTCTAAACATATTTAGAAACAAAATTGAAATTTTCTCCTGAGGAAGCCGGTATTTGACACGGCGAAACGCGTTGAGACTTTATTTTATTGTATTTCATTCGAGTACATTGCTGTATATGCTGCTACTTCTGGATCCTGATTCATTTGTGGACGGTTTCGATCTTCTGTTCCATTCTCAGGACCTCTTACATTATATGGCTGTTTTAGCATAACGTTATTTGAGTTATGCCACCAATTTTGTAAGTTTTATTCTACTTTATTAAAACTTTTGATATAAAGATTCTGCACCATTTGGGTTTCTGTTTATACATTTCCAGACTGAAAGAAGATTACAAGCCTTTGTTCTCCATATGCCAGATGTGCATACCCTTCTGAAACAACTTATTAAGAGTACACACTAAAGAATAGGCTTGACTACTATACTGTAACAACCACAACCTTTTATTCTTTTTCAACAGTCTCATGTCGTTCTCATGGTTCTTACAGTGGCTGCAACAATAGCGTCCTTTGTTATGGCGTTTGTACAGGCAAACGGGTGGAGCAATGTAAGTTTATCAACCAATGAAATATCTTTCCTTGTTACGCATAAACCTACATCTATTACTTCTCCCTGGACTCTATACTTAATCATATGCTATAATTGAAGCCTATACAAATGATGCATGCATGCAGAGCTATAGACCTATACAAGCCACCACTAATACAGGAAAATATCTTTTAATAAAACAAGAGAGACCCCATGTCCAATATAAAACAATAATAATAAGTGGGTCAACTACTGTCCCCTTCTTCCCTGTATGCAGTAGGTTAGGGTAATAAATCAACCTCGAGGGGTATAGTGCCCCTTCCTATCTTTACCGTGCTTAGTGGGGTGGGAGGGTTGAAAGTAATTAGATAATCCAATCATCACCTATCCATTGGAATGGAGGAGTTAAAACCTAACTTTTTGGAGTCCTGTGTAAAAACTAAACAGCAAAATAAAGAATAATTCCATACCTAATGGCAATGTAATGGCTGCTGGTTGTGTTGACTGAATTACATCCTCCATTTAACTTAATGGGTTCCTGAGGTTGATGAATTACCATTCACCTATCACACGTAGAGTGGGGAAGGGGGGTGAAATCACTTTGATCCTGTGGACCCCCCTTTTCATTTTCAAGCAGAAAAATATTTCAATCAGCTCTGTTTCTAACATTTTCTGTGCAACACCTCTTCAGATTGAAAGCAGAGTGGAATTCCCCAGAATATGTATATGTTTAGAACCATATAATAGTCCTACATTGTTTTGAATAATAATCCAAAAAATAAATTGTGTTATATGTCATTGCTGCTGCTGTCTACCTGACCTTCTTATTCCCGTCCAATATAGTATGCCAACAACCATGCTATCATTGGGTGCATCGTCATGGGTCTAGCGTTCTTTCAGCCCATCATAGCTGTCTTTCGACCTTCACCTGAGAGCAGCCGGTTAGTAGTCAACAAAAACTGCAGTCCTTTGATTGCAGGGACAAATTTACACCTGAGGCACAAGTACTACCGTTCCCATGAACAATAAGTGAGAGCATTATCAATGGAGCTTAGGCAGAATGAAGGTGAGACATGAATAGTTAAGGAAAGTAGAGCAGAACTGGACAAGGCTTTAATATACACCGTTTTATCTGTTTTTTGGGGGTGCTACTACGTCTTCCCAAATTTCAATCTGCTGATTAAAGTATGTCAATGTTTCTCAACCTAACTTAATCGTTCTCTAGATAAATAGTAATGTTGCAAGGTACAACCATGCTACAAGGCCCTCAGAAAAAGGAATACTACATATAGCATTCATGTGATGCAAAGATTCATTATTGTGGCAACTAAAGACAGCCGGTAATTGTTATTGACTCAGCTTACAGCACTAAAAAGATGTATTCCCCATTTATTTCTTTACCATGGTACTTATTCTGGCTTATTGCTTACACAACCCACAGGAGAGTCATCTTTAATTGGTTCCATCTCCTCAATGCCCTTGTGATGAAGGTTTTGGCAGGTAAGTGGCTAATCCCCTTTAATGATTCACAATAGGAGTCCTGAACTATGTAATGTCTGTATATTTGGGACTAGAACACATAAAACTTCCATTTCCAATACAGCAATAAAGTTAATATAGGAACATGATCTTCCAAGCAGTGAAGAAATTAGAAATGGCACTTTCTGATGCGCTCAGATTGATACAGATTCAGCCTAACTAGGACCCTGTCTAGGTCTAAATATGGTCTTCATAGACAACCATGGTCCTTATCAAGGTCCACTCCACTTAGAATAACCCACCTAAACATAGAAACAGAGAAGTTGACAGCAAGTAAGAACTGTTCAGCTCATCTAGTCTGCCCTAATGTAGACACTCAGACCTTAATCAGTCTTTGGTCTCGTCCTTGATTCAGGATAGCTTAAAGCGTATCCCATTCACATTTAAATTCTCTCATTGTAGTTGCTCCATTTATCTTCTACCTTCTCCGTAAAGTAAAGCTACTTTTAGCCATGCCCAGCAAGAAATGATTTAAATGATGGGGACATCTGATATGTACAGTAGCTCTGCCCTTGATTAAGTTCATTATTTGTTATATTGCACCACATTATTATTGTCTCTTGCAGTGGCCAACCTGTTCCTGGGGTTTCAGTTAATAAACGGCACATCTGGCTGGATGATCAAGGTGATGGGAGGCTTTTTGGGCTGGGGAGCTCTAAACTTAATTCTCTTCGAGATCAACGCATTCCTGGCAAGGAAAGGTACCCTCAAAATAAATTGTCAATAAGCAAGGAATTCGAAAAAAAAGCATCCGTTATTAATCATTTCTTTTTCTGAAAGTTACTTTCAAGGTTCTAGTTACGTTTTCACATAAATCTACACATCCATGCCTTATTTTATGAGGCTGACAACTGGCAGCTGTTTTCCCATTAGGCTTAAATCTTGTAATGTTTACTTACACCTTAACCAATGCTTTGATGTAAGTTATTTGCATTTAGGAAACATTGCATTATAAATTCATAATTCCAATTCAGAATTGGGAAAAAACCTTCATCGCCTAAATCATTAAATTACAAAAAAGTGTGAATAGCCAATGCTGCCACATTGATTCTGTTTTAATAACTAAACTTTTAATTTTAGGTGAATTAATGCCTAAATAAAATAAATATTGTCGATGGAAGGGCACTTAATGTCAGTGTCATAATTCATTATGATTATCATTTGGCAACAACATATATAATACTTGCTGGGATTAACAAGTGTTAACAAGTGTTGGAATTCATCCACAATTTAAGGGAATTATTTTACGGTATAAATGGAGAAAATGAAGCTCTCACTGACATAGGATACATGGTCAAGAGAGCAGTTTGCTAGCCATGTTGACCTGTTGACTTATTTATGGTCCTTGGATCTGGGCCAGAGGACCTAACTTCTTTGTGTTTCTTCTTTTCAGAAAAGAAGAAAACCTGGAATGCTAATGAAGACTCGGAAGGCTTGGTAAATTTATTTATTTCCTGTATGCTTAACTCAATAGTTACAAAACCAAAGAGGTATTTTCTACTGGACAAAAACCTCTTAATTTTGTGGTAAATGTTGCTATACCCATAATTTATCTGCTTGTGGGACTCTCCCGATATTCGGACTCTAGTGTAGTTGCTCCACTGTCCCACCTTTGCAGGCAGTGGGGATCATGGGCCAGTTGGAGAGACCTATACCTGACTGCCCAGGGAGCTGTATAACCAATATAGATGTATGCATTGCAGTTCCACTTGGCCACCTCATAATGCTCTGCAGCTGTGGTGGCTCTTCGGTTAGGTGAGTGGTCATGCCTCTGCATCCACCTTCCAGTCCTAGCTATCCCTACATCTAGCCAAACCTCACAGCACAGCTGTCCCTATTTGGACACCTGAAATGTTGGGTGGTACGTGGTGTCTCCAATATGGGACTATTTTTACGTGCTTATAGCAGTTAACCTGTTAGGTGAAGGGGAATATATACTAAAAAGAGAAAACACTCAACACATTCCCAGTTTGCTCTGTGATTCATTTCCGTTTTTTTTCCTAGGTAAAATATGAGTTTTATCTGCTGCCTATTTACCTATGTGGGAATCTCGCATTCTTGATAGCACTGCTTGTGGGAATCGGACAATCATAGGATGGAGTCCTCAAATCAGTTATTCTGAACCTACGACTTTTGAATTGCATGACTTATGAAGAAAAAGAGAATTAAGCATACAAAACAGAGGAATAGGAATTACTAACACATGTAGCTGCTTTGTTGTGGATTATCATCTTCCTGTCATCTTCTCTCTATATTTTTACACCATTAAAAAATGTTCAAACTTGCCAAATATGACCGACCAACCAACCAGGAAGAGGTGGTCAGATGTTAATCTGATCTATCAAACCATTGGTGGTTACTTGGTAGCTCTCCAGCCGTTGTTGAACCACATTTCCCATAAGCCTCCTTGGCTCAAGCTAAATACTGAACTAAAAACATGTGTAAGCATTTACGCCTGTGTTTACCCGACACTGGAGGACAATGTACATTGGGGAGCTGTCCAACTTATCTCAAGAGGCACAACTCCAAGTGCTCGTTCTAGGATAGGTAGAAGGCATTTAAGGTGGCACAGCTCCAGCTTGTGCTCCTCACCTTACTGCTGGGACAGAACCCGGCACTCCTGACTGAACACGTTTAGTTTCTTGGAAAAGGACCTTGGCTGGCCAGGGGCAGTAAAGCAAATGTGATTTGGTTAACTGATTTGCTTAAAAATGGAAATTTATAGGACTTTCATATTTGTAACTAGTAAGTGTTGAGAAATTATCATCCCAGGCATCCCATAATAATCATTATAGTTAACTGGAGCTTGCAGTGAAACACACCAATAAAATGTATAAGTTAAGGTAACTATAATAAAAGGATCATTTCAATCACCCATTTGTCATTACTGCACAATGATATATTTTAGTATGACAAAACTCACGCCTGTAATATTACCTTCTGTAAACAATGAATCACTTCAGTTGATACATTGTGTTAAATTATTTTACACTAAATACATTTTTTAGTGAGCAAGGGCGTATATCCAAGACAATGACACGTTGAGTAGCAATCAGAATGTGCATCACGAACATATTCAAATGCAGCTAAACATTTACATATGTTTTATTATTTTTAAGCGAAATCATCGCAGGAGCAAAGCATTTCCAAGTTTTCTATGTTTCTGTGCCCACTTCTAGTGCGCTTGCTTGTTAAGACCTTGTAAATGACCTGCAGCAGCTGGAGGGCCACAGTTTGGACACCCCTGCATTATACTAACCAACCAATATATACCAACTGTCCTTAATTCTAAAGGTCAATTCTAACAAGCACGCTTTATCCTTACTGTCAGCTACCTTGCGAAATAGCCTGATTACTGGGACCATCAGCAGAATTTCCATGCATTATACCCAAACTGGTTGCCATGTATTCAGAAACAAAAAACCACTTGATGGTACATTGGGTGGGTGGTGCTTATCACACCCAGGAGAGTTGGTATGTATGGCGACCCACATCCCAAAAAAGTAAGAGACAGAGAAACTTTCAAAGAGTCTTGTCATAACCATCTACAGAGGGAAAAACCCCTAATTAATTAGAATAATGATCTCCTATAGTGTGAACTACTTACCATTCATTATAGATTAAACATTTCATTGTCAGACAGAAACCTAGCGCTTTCCAAATAGGATTTAGATGTACATTAAGTAATCCTCTAGTTTATAACATCAGGATAGTTCACAGGACTCCTGTCTGCAAAACAGGCACACACCTAGACATATTCTGACTCATATTCTTGTAAAAACTTACACTGACTTTTTTATGTGAACTTGCACATGAAAGCAGTTGTTAAAACATGTTTTGGGAGTCTCCCTTACAAGTCCAAAAAATAATAAAAAGCCGTAATTAACTTTGTTTCGATAACTGTAACTGGCTATGTTCTGTTGCATAGCGTGAAGGGAAACTATGGGAGAGTGTGTACATCAGAAATGTTACGCAAACCCACACATTTCCAGTGCTCAGGGCGAGTGGAAGGTGTAGGTAGTATCTGTGATCCCCAAATCCCACCTTTACTGGAGGTGCCTCATCCTCTACGTTCCTTCTCATCAGCTGGTGACAGAGCTATGGCGTCATAACCAGAAATCGCAAGGTCTTGTGCCATACAGCTTTAACATATCAACAGCCCTGCCAAGGCCATTTCCTTATTCCTGGTTTAACAATGGCAGAACCTATAGCACATGCTATATTTTATACTTATTGTATGCTGTGTCTCTAGGCCAGACATACACACCATACATTATACATTCTTGGGTTTGACCAAACATATAGGGCAATTCCAAGTCCTATTAGGACTTAAATAGAGTCATACCCACTCCATCCGAAGAGACAGTACATCACCACTGTGCTAGCAACTATTTTGTAGCCATACATACAAAACCCCCAAACAGGCACAATTAAAATGAAACTTCTATTACCTTTTCCATGTGTGTTGGGTGGACGATTCCTCAACAGGAGAAACAGGTCAAAATATTTGTTAGTTGTAGAAACCTGAGAAGTTAGATTAAAATACTTTCCGTTAGAAAACTTGGCTTAACCTTCAAGTAATAGAGGACACCGTTGTGTTGCACTTCAAACCACTGAACGTGATTATGTCTCTTTGTTCTTCATATGAAAACAATGTAGTCTGTTACTAAATACAAAAGTGGGGGTTATAACTGGGGTAATAATGGACACATGCGACAGATAAAAATATATTATTTTTTGGGTATTGGATTTATCACAGACAGCTGTTTTATTGAACTATTTTGCTCACAATAGGCTTACATCAAATTGGACCCAATCTTCTGCCATTGTACCCTGTTAGTAAACCCAGGCATATAATAATTATGTTAACTCGTTGCTGGCATGATCTGGTCACTTAACGGCACAAAAGCTTTCCCAATAATTGCTATTCATTTATATTACTTTATGGGATTAGGTGATAGCTAAAATATTTCTTCATCATACAACTGTGTGCCTCGTCTCTTCAGCATCGCAGCCATTGCATTGATTTGCTTTACATAAAAAGAACAAAAAAAAAAATCATGCATTTCAAATCCATATCTAGGAAATACTTATTTGTAATTGTTAAGGACATCATATATGCTCTGGTATATACCCCCATCTGCTGGTCACAGTTATTATTTGTCCATTTTATTGTTGCGTCAATGGATTCGTATCCTGTGATAGCCTTATATTCCAGTGCCAGTTATAAGAAATCATTGATCTCTAAAACATATAGTTATATTTAGAACACCTCTAGCCCCTGGCTATTATTGTAAGTTTCTGCTTGTATGTGGTTAAATGTGTAACTGTATTTAATATACTTGTGGAGAAAAGAGAAAAATTCTCTGACATGTCGTTTTCAGACAGAGATGCCGAACATTAAGTGTAAATAAAAACACGGTCCTGGTGCAACCTTTATAAGATAGTCTTATCGCCTAGCAACAAGTAGAACGGGCCAGTCAACAGGTACATTTCATTGATTAAGCGCTACATAAATTGTTGGTCCTATATTAATAACATCCATTACTGGACTGTAACTGCCACAGGTTAAAAGGGGCAGTTACCTTTTACACTTTAGCACCTGGTGGCAAAGCTTCAGCATCTTGTTCTTTCAGCACAAATACAACCGTTGACCTTGCCCTAAACACCAAGATCCTAAATTATGGTTCTGCTTTTAAAACATTGCACTAGAAGGATTGCAAATAATCCCACGATGGCATGAATATCAATTTAAATGTTCATATTTTAGGTACGCTTTAATACAGCTGTTTTAAATGTCCATTAGGAAACACTAAGCAACACAAACTTACAGGCCTGGACAGTTCATCTCAGGGCCAACAGCTCCACACAGTGACAGATTTGGTGCGCAGCCACCAGTTGGATATGCCTGAACTATATCAACATACAAATGCATATTCAGATCTTGTTTGCTGGCCTTAAAGTGCCATGGCCACCTCTTCGCCGCCTATCTGGCCCGGCAAACGTTATTAAAAGTTAGCATGAGAGTTTACAGAATGAAATCCTCATCTTAAATTATAGGCTGTTTGGGGTCCATTTATATATGCGATTGGGGTGATCTCCCGAGAAGGGTATTCCTGGGCCAGATATTTGGGCTGTTAAATTATTTTACACGAATTCTAAATATATCCAGAAAGTGGCAGAGATAATAGGACCTTAGAATAGCTATACTCAAAGGGTCTTTTCTGAGTTTCATTCTGAGCTTTGCCCTTTAGTGAGTGCTGGCATGTGTGCGACAGAACATGTGAACTTTATCTTGCTTGAAAAGCTCATTTTATCGGACCAGGAATCAGGGCCGGACATGGAATGAATATCAGCCCGGGAAATATTTGGACACCAGCCTCGTTTATTTTGTCGTGTGGCCGAGCTCATGTGTCCACACGCCACACCCCCTATACATACTTATTTGAGTCACACTATTTGCCATCCATTATTATTAATAATATTTAATTGTTCCTTAATGATAACAGAATACCACATTATTATTATTAAAGTCCCAGGAACCTCAAGTGTTAAAAAGCCCAAACAAGTACCTGGGGAACAGACACCTGTCAACACAATATCGTAAGCAACATGTCCCACAGAGCTCCTTCTACAGTTGGCGTGCCACATTTGCCCCCAAACAGCTTGTCTGTGCCATCGGTTTCCCCAAGCAGCTCATCTGTACCATATTTGCCCTCAAGCACACACTGCTGCCTCTCTACTCAGAGGTGTAACCAAAAATGCCAGGGCCCCTGTGATTGGAACCCCCAAGCTCCTCCCACACACAGTAGCACACTTATACACACACTACATACTTACACACACAAACTAACATATACACTTCTAAACACAGTAACATACTAATATACGTACACACACATACAGCAACATATTTTTACAATGCCATACCTACACACACTGTAACATACATACACACACACATCCTTACACACATGCGTACTGACATACACACATACAGCAACAAACATACTAACATAGTTATTTACACAACCTACCTTTGTTACCTCAGGACGGGGTAGGCCGTTCCCAGCTCTTCTGCTCCCTCAAGGTCCTCACACACTATGCTTTAGCGCCGGGAAAAGACATCACTGAGACTCAGTGTGTTGGGCTTGAGGAAGTGGAGCCAGCAGCGTTGGTCTAGCAGAACGTTCGGGGGGAGGTGGAGCTGGTGTCTCTACTACCATGGGGTCATGTAATGCACGTTGCTTGACCTCACTGGGTGCTGAAGGCCCAGTACACTAGTACCAGTTGTATCCCACTGAGAGAACAATATCAAGGGATCTGCACATCCCTCTCACCTTAGCTAAGGTCTGTGATCATGACATCACCACCAGAAAGACACAGGACAATGGCAGAAACCAGTGATCTCTACTAAGAACATGAATGCTCAACTAGAGTTTGCCAAAAAAAGTACATGGATTCTCCCTAGAGTTCTGGAGCAACATTCTCCAGATAGATACGAGAGAAGTAGAACTTTATGAGTGACTTGGGTGATGTTTTGCTACATCAGAACGTGTACAACTCTCTACCATTAAAGGAACCATGACTTCCATGTAAGATAAGAGAATTCTACAATGTCAGGTCTACTGTCCTTCAGCTGAAGTCCAAGCGACTCATACTCCTTGACTCTGATTGAACACAAAAGAAGGTGTACATGAGAATAGTAAAGAAAAGTAAAGTTTTTGTGAGGTCTATGCAAAGTAAAGGCCGGAACGCCATTGAAATGTTGAGGCAGGATCTGAAAGAAGCAGTCCATGCTCTGAAACCCACAAATGTTGTGCGTGTGTGTGTGTGATTACAGAAATTACTGCCAAAGGTAGTGTAACTGGGTTAGAGTTTATGGGGCAATTACTTGTACACATTGGGACATTGCGTTCTGTGTAACTTTGAAAAATAAATGACATAAGAATTGAAGGCACACGTCTTCCCTGAAGCACCTTCATATCTACAGTAATATTAGGTTTTGCTTCATGATCCGATAGCCCTCAGTGCCTGAAGTATACAACGCAGAACACCGGGGGTCTAATACTATTCTACTAATAAAATAGGCTGCTGGACCATCTTAATGGGCTGACTGAGACCCATGAAATATTAACCCTTTTAATTGGCTGCCATGACGATTTAATGTAGTGACTAGCTGGTTGTAACTAAATGGCTCCAATACTGGTCCCCATAGAAACGCTGACTTGCCAGATAAACTTATTTGAGCCACCTGTATTCAAGCAGTGACATCAAGCAAGGTGAAAACGTCATATTAGGGTAAGGTGTATGTCCTCCTAGATTTTGTTTGTACAGTCATGGAATTTACCCAATTCCACGTGTACCAGCTCCCCAATATGCTGTCACGTCCATGACACATGGCTTTGTCATCTCACTGTTTCAGTTCTGCTTATACTAGCCCGGCCTCTGCGTGAAACTGTGTCGAAATCCCCAGCACTCACAAGGTTAACGTTTTGTGATGCTTTAAAACTGGTCATGACGTAAAATGGCTTGCAAGCTTTTGAGACTACATAGGGCGCTTCTTTAAGCGTATTATACCTAGCCATTTGTTCACACATTGTAATAACATCAATACTTCCTGTTTGTATGGTACGCCCTCATATACGTACTTGGTACATATCTTATATACTGCCTGTAGCGTATTCTGTCAGCACAGCCCATCTAACCCCTCCAGGAAAGCTACGTCGACTTATTTGCCGCCAAGTAAATAAGCAAGGCGTGGCCAAGCCTTTTTTCTCAATGAGCAGGATAATGCACGTCAACAATCCCTCCTCCCAGCGTTCACCGCCCTTGGATCCAAAAGCACAGAGGGCGTAGCTACATCCGTGATGGGCGTGGCTGCATCCGTGATGGGCGTGGGATGCTGCAGCAGGAGGCCACGCGGGCACGGCTTGTACTTGTTAGGGGCGGGGCCGGATCCCGGAAGTCCTGTGTGTATGTGTCAGGCTGCCGGGCGAGCGAGCTGAGTGGTGGATCCGCTTGGTACGTATATACTGCTCTTATAATAAGACATCATGTGTGTGTATGTTCAGCTTCGCGTTCTTCCTATAGTGGCTGATTGTGAAGGACATGTGTGTCTTATACTCCCCGTACATACCCTGTCTATTGCCAACGTCTGTAATATGTTATATGTCTGAATACACGAGAGGTTAGCGCCAATTTAATCTGGCTATTGGCAGTAAATGGCTCGGAGACTATATGCAGCCAGTGTGATATGTGCGTTTTATTGGCATGTGGGCCCATAGGGAGAACTGCAGTCAAGCTTTACTGAATTATTTACTGTAATGGAGATAAGGTGTGATTACCGGTAATAGAACTAAAAACATTTTGATCTTGTTAGATGGGTAATTTCTGATCTGCAATGTAGGTTATTTGATGTGTACCCCCACCTGTGTACATGTATACAGTAAGTCCAGTAACCTTAATGTGATACTTTTGCTTAAATTTTCATCCTGTGGAGCTGGCCCTGCATGATGCATAGTTCAATGGGTGAGGAGACTGAATTAACTATACATCATACAGGGTCAAGCAAGGTCTTTCTACAGCAAAGGCTCACTGGGGCAGCCCTTCGTAACGGACGGCGGCCAAGGGAATTGAAACCACAACTCTCTTTCCGATTCTCCTTGTCAACTGACCCTTCAGTGAATAGAGCCATATGTGTGCTGAAAGCCCTGCCTTTACCTGAGTAGCCTTTTTAACAATTTGGTGGGAATTTTCTTAAGAGCAGAACCCGTATTCTGCTCAGCATTGCCCTGCTTTCTCTTTCACTGCTTGCCTTGTTGTGTAACAAAGTGACGTAACTGATGTCCCTTGATTCTCGGGGTCAAACAACCGTTGCGCCTGGTTCCTATCCTGACATGACCCACCACATCTTATAACATGGAAATAAAAGCCCATGTTTACCAAAGCAGCACTTGAAAAGTCTAAAATCCGAGTGTCACTTCCATAAGAGGCTTACAGAACTTATAATGACTTATAATGGAGTTGTGCCGTGGACAGAAAATAAGCACAATTAGTAAAGATGATAGATTTATTGGTTACCCGAATGGCATTAGATTGCAAGCTTTTGTGACTACTTAGATCTCTTCTTCATGGATATTATCACAACAGGGCATTCAGACAAACGTCTTCTGCACTGATTGTTGCTGATATTCCCGGCTGGTGCAGCTGAACTGGTTTTTCGGTGAATGTTATCACTTCTTGTAGACACTCAGTTCCCAATATATTTATTATTATTATCAGATTTTATTTATATAGCGCCAACAATGTATGCCGCACTTAATATAGGAAGGAGCTTCACATTGCATACACTTCAAGATAGCTGATTCAGTTTTATTGTACATGGTCTGAAAAGGTCGGTAAAATCTACAAACATCCAATGATCAGACATATAGGAGCAATAAAGTGCTCGGGATGTCGTGGAGAAAGCCTTGTAGGAGTCATGATTTCATTTCCCTTGGAGTTTGTTAAATCCTGACACAGAAGCCACATATAGCCTTATCTTACATTAGGATTAGTGCTGGCAGATTAAGTCCGTAACCACCCAATAATGTGAAAGAGAAGATAATCAGAAACTGCCCAACCTGCTTTTCTTCTGCACACTAAGACGTCTGTGTGCGGAATGCAACCTGGTCCTTTCAGACTTTGTATACAAGAACTGAACACCGACAACTTATATGACGAGGAGCTCTATTATCCCCTTTAACAATTGCGTTAGTTATTTTTTGGGGTTTTTTTGCCTCATTTAAAAGGTTTGTGAATGTAAATTTCTTGTTGAGCGGCTCATCGTTGTCATCTTAATTGCTCAATTGTTTGGACAAAAGGATCTAAGGGCAGAAGTGTTCAAAAATGGTTTACATTGTAGTGTCCCTTTCAATGATCCCTTGTCTTCATATTGCCAAAAAGTTTTGAAAAAAAACCTATTCAGAATCCAGTGATTTAATTTATTGTAAAACCATGCCACTGTGATAAGAAACATGGGACTATATATGTGATATGCACGCAAAGTGACATGTTTCTGCACTGCTACCTTTTCAATGCAGTAGAGCGATTTCATCATTTTATTGATAAAGCCAGGGCTGGAAAGACAGATGTTAAAAAATGATCATTGCCACTTCCATTTTCATAGATTATTGATGCGTTTTCCCTCCTCGATATATATGCACTCTACTTGTCACGGTCGACACAATTCACACTTCGTTATGTGAGGTCCCCGACACCTCTACTATAGAGGAATGCTTATTAATAAGTACTCTACAAGTAGCCCTAACCCTCTGAGAGTACATTCTTCCATTAAAACAAGCACTTACCCTACAATTTGCCCTCTTCCTCCATAATCTGGCATTTCTTGCCACTGATTGGCTGCTTGAATCCGCCAATCACTGGCAGGAGAGTGCTCCTATGGAAATCAGTAAGAGGACTTTCCACACATGCATAGCTGGAGGTGAGTTCAGCCAATACATTGACGACATTTACCTGGGGAAGGGGGGTTCTAATGCATTGGAGAGGATTCTGCAAACCCCCCCCCCCCATGCATTTGGAAAATAGATCGCGTGGAAATTTAAAGGTACCACACAGCAGTATGGTGGCTGAAGTTGCCCTTTAAATATGTAACTTTTATAAAATAACTGAATTTTATTTCTGCATCAAAACTGATTATTCTTTGTTAGATGTAGTGTACGTTTATCTCAGAAATCATGGTAGGGATCAGTTTGAAAGTGTTTGCTTATGGGAGATTTGTATCTAGCCTTATCTTTAGAGTTGGTTTGGCTCTAATTAGAGCTTTTGTAGCTTTGCCCTTGTGCCATTGTCTTGGGTTTTTGTGTTGTGTGTACAAAGACTTGCTGTTTGCTCTGAATTTGCTGCCAGCGCACAGTACATACGGATGAGGTTTGTAGCATCCTGGAACTAATGCTTTAAAGCTCAGTCTACGCTAGTCCATAAACCAGACCGCCTCCATCCAAAAGTGTACACTGCAGACTTTGTCCTCATTTATACATGCGCATACACAAACATCTGAACAATCTATGTGATGTCAAAGCCGCTCATCCGGATTTTTTTGCCTGCTGGTCTTGTACAAGCAACTTCAGTCAATTCTGCATTTTCTTTTAACTTCTTGAGACCTCAAACATTGGAATGCCTGACAGTGAGCAAAAAGACACAGCAGCAGAACCCGGGTCTACTCAACCTGTAGGTACTAATTTGGTTCTCGATCATGGATTTGCAAAGATTAAAAGCGTTAAAGGCAATGAAAAGAACGTCCTTTCAGCTCACTCTTAAACCATTCATGGATGCTCACTGGGTGCTCGGGATTATTAGTTGTGTGATTCCATGGTAATTAAGTAAGTTGATTGTAAACCTTTAGTTGCTTTTCTTCCTCAAAGTCAATCCTTTTTTTCTGTCTTCAGAACATTAAAGAGGTGGAGAGCATGGGCAGCAAGTGGTGAAGCCCATGCCACCACCGGTCAAGACTACGAGCTGTATCGTGTTATTGACGGCTACAGTATGGCAGTAATGCTTCATATTGATATGTCCCCATTTTGGGGAAATGTTTTATAATATTTTTAATGCCTCTGCTTTTTACACCTGAGTTTGCAATCTCGTTATTTGGTCACAATTCTTGAAAATCCTGATCTATGGAACTAGAGAACTTCCTCTCATCAAAAGTTTTTCGTATGCTGATTTCTAAAATGTTGTACTTGCTGCTGGTAGAAGTTGTGAATGATGAGTTTTGATTGGTATTATGAATGAAACATATAAATAGGTGACCTATTCATTTACGTACCTCTTCATTTATATAGCATTTTACAACATACTGCATTTATTTCTTTTGAGGACACCTTTTATGATTGGCGATACCAAACAGTTGATTGATCAAAGGAACTTTTGTTTGTGCGCAAACACCTGGGTGACATAATTCACCTATTTATATGTTTCTTTGGCTTGTACGCACTGTGTGACGCGTGGGGTTGCTTCACAGCACCTTATAAATATCTTTGTGGCGGATGGAGACACCAGTTCAAGCGAGGGCGTTTATATACACCCTCTGTAACACCTAAGGCATCTAAAACTGTCTGGCGTGGAAGTGATTTTACCCCATCCATATTACATAGTTACATAGGCTGAAAAAAGACATAAGTCCGTCAAGTTCAGCCTTTCCCATAGCTGTTTATTTCTTGCTGTTGATGCAAAAAAGAATGCAAAAAACCTAGTTTGTGGCTCTTTCCAATTTTGCACAAACTAGGATGAAAAAATCCTTCTTGACCCCAGAATGGCAGTCAGGTCTCTCCTTGGATCAAGAAGCGGTTTCCCCATAATTTAAAAATGACATCCCAGAATGTTATGTTTTTTGCAAGTATACATGTTATGGCAACAGGGTCTGTAACCGCCGGTCCCACTAATCGGCTTATTTTCAGCTTCACCCAAACATACCAGTTATACGCCATTCTTTTAATAGGACCTGACAAGTCTTTGTTTGAGGACGGCGTGTTTTGCACCTGTTACACGGCATACCAGGAAACGCAAAGTGTTAATAATACTTTACTGGAAACACTGGTTTTCTTCTGCCTGCCGTGCAAATAAGAACAGATAGCAGGGCTTGGTTTGTGATCTGTCCAGACACCACTCCCTATGGAAGCTGCCATATAGTCTGCAGTTCTACATATCAACAATTAACATTATCACTATCGCCATACAGGTTTTACCAAGTTACCTTGTAGTTACGTCCTGTTGTCTGTGGTGTGACGGCACCGTATAAATGTATAAATAATAAAATAAACTGGTTGTCAAACACAACCACAAAAAACACAACCACAAAAAAGTAGGTAGGAGAGCAGAGCCTGGAGTGTTCGGTGCTAAAACGTACCGTATATTCCGGCGTATAAGACGACTTTTTAACCCCAAAAAATCTTTTAAAAAATGGGGGGTCGTCTTATACGCCGGGTACTTACCAAGCCGGAGGTTCCCACGAAGCCACCAATCTCTATAATCACTACGCGCCGGCTATTGATGCCGAGCGCAGGGATGCCGTCATGTCCCGGCGCCCGGCATCAATTGCCGGCGCGTAGTGATGAGGGAGCAGGGAAGCCCGAGGTCTGGCACTTCAGACCTCGGCTTCCCTGCTCTCTAATCACTACGCGCCGGCTATTGATGCCGAGCGCAGAGATGACGTCATGTCCCGGCGCTCGGCATCAATAGGCGGCGCGTAGTGATTAGAGAGCAGGGAAGCCGAGGTCTGAAGTGCCAGACCTCGGGCTCCCACAACAGGATGGAAGAAAGAAGACAGAAGATAAGGTAAGAGATGGGGAGAAAGGGGGGAGAAATATATATATATATGTATATATATATATATGTATATACACACACACACACACTGGTGTGTGTGTGTTACTATCTATATATATATATATATATATAGCACACACACGTGTGTGGTGGTGGTGTGATATATATATCATATATATATATAATAGATATGTTACACACGACCAGTGTGGGTTATATATATATATTATTTATATAGTAAATACTATATAGATGATATAGTAATACTATATAATACACACTGGTGTGTGTATAGTATATATAAGCTATTACCCCCGACACACACGTGTGGTGTGTATAATATACTGATATATATAAGTATATCACATACGTGTGTGTGTATAGTAATATACATATAAGGTTTGCACATTAAACGTGTGCGTGTGTGTGTGTGATGTATATATATTATATATATATACATATATATATATGTGTGTAAAGTCAGGGGTGTGTGTGGTGAGGGCAGTGTATAAATGTGTATGTATGGACAGGCATATGTGTAGATATATATATAGATATATATACATATCTACACACATATATATATATATATTATATATATATATATATACACATATATATATTATATATGTGTGTGTGTGTGTGTGTGTGTAAGGGCAGTGCATGTATGTATATGTCAGCCAGCAAATCAACCAGCCAATCACCGGTAAGGTACATCGCTTGCCGTGACTGGCTGGTTGTTGTACGCTGGGTAGAGGGGTAGTCTTATACGGCGAGTATAGTCCAAACTCTATATTTGGACTGTAAAAGTTGGGGGTCGTCTTATACGCCCAGTCGTCTTATACGCCGGAATATACGGTAGATTCTATTGATCCAAAGTTAAAACCATAACAAGTCGGGAAGATGGAAAACGTTGGGGATCTACCTGATTACCGGTGTCTGGTGGGGTTGGGCGATTTGTGTCTTTGCTTTCTCCCCTTTGGCTTCTGGATAAACCGGATGTCCTTAAACAGGCGGTTTCTGCCCCAGATTTCCATCAAAGCGAGGAAGCACCTTGTATAGTAACAGCTTTTTCCTATATGATGATGAAACGAAACGCTCTTGCACATACATCTGGTATTTAAACTGTCAACATCCAGAGTATTGCAAAGCTAATATATATTTCCACCTTGTAAAATCCCGCTTTGGATGTTGCGTGTGCGTCGGAAGCAATAAACAATATTTGTACATCTTTAAAATGTCATTTAAACAAAATGGAGTGGGGAATATCTTCTTTTAATAAAATGTTTATGAGATTCAAACTATATCACATGGAGACTTTTATGAAAGATTCAATGTGTCCACATCCAACAAAAGCCAGTTACTTAACGTTTTCATTTGCAAATGGCGCTAAGGCGCAAATCTGCTTTGCAACAAAAAAGAAAGTTTTATGACCCAAATGTAGTTTATTATTTACTGAATAAGCTTTACTTTTATTTCAAGCATGATACTTTTATATACACTAAACTTCATGTTCCCAGTGTAACAAAATCATTTTAAATTTGTAAAACTGGGGAAATTTCCATTTTTTTCCTGGAGGGAGGGGGGACTTCATGGCTTCAAAATTTCCGCAAATTTTACATCTTTAGTTAAAACAAATGTTCACGTGACATCTACTCTGGATATGATCTGTTGACTTAATTCCCTTTGTTTTCATTTAGCAGGCTAAGCCTGATCTCAGCATGGCGTCGCACCTCAAGTATATCTCTCTGGGAGTCCTGGTCTTCCAGACTACTAGCTTGGTCCTGACCATGCGCTACTCCCGTACCTTGAAGGAAGAGGGTCCTCGATACTTATCGTCTACCGCTGTGGTGGCCGCAGAGGTACTGAAGATTGTGGCCTGCGTCCTCTTGGTATATAAAGATAGCAGTAAGTAGGGGGCACTACGGCTGTGTTGTCCTCATCAGACTCCAAATCCTGTAGGCCTTCGTTCTCAATTTGGGGTTTTGCAAAGTTTTTATGTCGTTTGTTGAGCTGCCGCATGTAGGGTGCTCAAGTCTTCTAATGTGAAGCACCACATCTTTTGGCTTTCTTTTAAATGCAATGTAACTTTAGCAGGTTTGCCAAACACCTCCATGCCCTGGATATTCTTTGTAATTAGGATTAAGCCAACACTCTCCGTGGGAAAGTGTCATTTTGTTATTAATCCGTATTCCCAATAATAAAAGAAATGTAGCACCTCGGAAAGAAATAAAAATAACAAATTATATGGGTTTGAGATGAAACGGCTTAATAGCGCTGCGGTGTTAGCCTGGGTTGCAGTCTGAATGCCTGTTAAGGAACATTGCCGTCCACTTAAGAATACTCTTTGATTTTAGCTATTGTGCAGAAACCTTGCTTTTTCTTTGAAATGTTTGCTATTTACTAGCACTGCTTGAATAACGTTTTTTGATTTTTACAGATTGCAGTATACGGGTGTTGAATCGAGTACTTCAGGATGAGATCATCAATAAACCAATGGAAACGTTAAAGCTTGCGATACCCTCTGGGATCTACACGTTGCAGAATAACCTGCTTTACGTCGCCCTGTCTAACCTCGATGCAGCCACTTATCAGGTACAGAGATTGTTTCCACTGCAGCAAAAAACAACCGGTTGTCCCGTTTCATATATCGCATACTCTAAAGAGGAACCGTTACCTAAAAAAGGTTCAGAGGCAATCACAGATCCAATGTTTTTTAGGGATCGATGGAGCGAACTGTTTCCATGCAATCTGAGGAGCACTTCGGTAGCAAACGGCTGCTCCGTGATTTAGCTGGCAGCTGCCTACTAACATTATTCAGTGCAGAGCCCCCGATATCTCCCGATGCCCACGATCCTGTGCATCTACATGCATTTGGAGTTTCAAATCAATAAGTTAGTTAAATCAATGTTAGTTAATAAAAAAACCAAAACTTCTAAATAAAATGTTAAAACTAATATAATCAATGAAACATAGCAAACATATATGATGTGAGCATTCTCAGTCTTCAAGGGCTGGCAGAACAAAGGCTTTCAGAAGGACTAAAGGCACTGTTCCACTTATTTCGATGAATTTACCACTTTTGTAAGTATATGTAGTTTTAGATACATAATGCCTTGTTAAATATCTGAACCCTTTCCACAATAACTCTTTAAAGGGACGCTCCACCGAAATGGTTTGCATTTCAAGGGGTACAATCGCCTGCGTGTGTGTAGAGAAAGTGCTTTCCTGTCTGAATGGCTAGATTCTGCAGTATTCTACATGCATTTGCAAGGAGATCATCATATGATAGGGGTATGTATATGATGGCTGGAGTGTTCATTTAAGAGGATGATTAAGCAAACTTGCTTATATTAAATATAATGTTTGCACAGTTGATCCCTTTAAAGAAACCCTTCCTAACCTTATGGAAATACCAGTAGGTCCTTGTGCCGAGAAGCCCATTAGGTCGCTTCTCCCTGCTGCTACACAGGAGATCAGGGTGTCTATTGACAGCCTGGACCAGCAGGAGCCATCATTGCTGACTACCTGCTGAACGATCATGGGTACGCCGTTACATAAGGAATGCCCAATCAGGGCTCCTTTCCAGCATGCGTCACTGCGGACCTCTGCTGGAAGGTCGCTTGAGGACAGAAGAGAACCCAGCAGTGTCGAGCTTGCTGGGATCTCTCAATGCTCCCCTTGCTGGCTGATCACATGCATTACGATCAGTCAGTGGAGCAATGCTTGCTGAATACAAAAGTTTTTTTTTTATATGACATATAAACAAAAATGGGAAAAAAAACCCACAATAAATAATACAATGAGAACAGTGATGTCATTGTGACCATGTGATTTTTATTGTAGTATAGGTCTTTTACATTTAGTAGTACTGGCAGTTATTAATTCTTGTGTTTCCATGGTTTTAAACGAAAGCACTATTTTTTTTGTCTGGGATGTATAATTTCTCTGCGTACATTAAACAGAAAAGGGGAATCTTAATTAAACCCACATATGGTAAAAATGGCAAAAAAAAAAACCCACACGGTTCGGTAAGGGGTTAAGCATTACTGTATTTAGGGTATCTGTTGATGCTCGGTTCTCCCTATTGTTGATTGCAAAGCCTGCCGCGGACAGTACGAGGTCTGGATGCGTTTATTCCGAGCTTCATGGACGCAGTTATCTCCTGTACTGTCTGCGGAGGGAAAAGAGCGTCAGTAAGTTAGGGGTCGCTTAAGACAATGATTTTGCATCAGGAAGGTGACTGAGATTTCCGATGCATTACCTTGTCACTTAATCAGAGCCTAAACAGCTTAGAGGGAAACAAAAGGTGCTAGTTTCTTAAGATGTTCTTTGGTCTTTGTTTTGCAGGTCACATATCAGCTAAAGATCCTCACAACCGCGCTGTTTTCCGTGACCATGCTTCAGAGGAAACTTACACGGAATCAGTGGATTTCGCTGTGTATACTGATGGCTGGTGTGACATTGGTTCAGGTACTTGTCTTTTATGGAACAATAAGTGTCAATAAGTTGGTACAAGAGATGGTTTGACTGTCGAGTTCTTGTCAAAGACCCTCTAGGTTGATACATTGTCAGGGCAACTGGGGTATTTAACGAAGCAAAAAAAATTTGAAATCCTGAAGAAGAAAAAATCAGCCATGAGAGAATTTAGTACGTCCTGTCGGCCATGTTGCTTCATTTGTTCTGTTGCGTATGTTGGCGCTTTTAGAACCTCTTAGCTTAGTCCAACCCAGCTGTTTGGTGCTAGTACCCATTCTCTCTGCACAGTAGTGTTTTTAAATTCTCTTTTACTTTACAGGGCATTGTAAAAATGTGATTTTTCAACACTTGTACACATCAACTATACACAGTTTACTTGAGATATATATATAACCAGGAAGAACAAATCACCAGTGTTCAAAACCAAACCTGTAAATGTATAGATTAACACGAGTCTTATTGCTGTTATTAATTGATTTATATCACACCATTGTGTTCCTCAGCATTGTACACTGGAATATGATGGCACTTTATAAATCAATCAATAATAATAAAGCTTCCTGTTGCTCTATTACACGGTGCCCCTTCTGGATTTCTTTCTGCATATTTGTCACGCTTAAATGTTTCAGATCATCAAGCTAATTTCATTAGACAAAAGATAACATGGAGGAAAAAACAAAATGCCGTTTTTTATTTCATGTATAGAAGGACAAAAAGCTGTCCAGCCCTACTTGACCCTGTGTGAAAGACGAATTGTCCCTTTATTTGCTAAATTAAGCAATTAGCCATTTTTGGATTCAGTTTCACTATACACACCCAGGCATGATTGCTGCCAGCCTCGTTGCATACGGACATCAATTAAATAGAACCTGTCTTGCAAAGTGAAGTAGGCTAAAAAGGTCTCCAAAAGCTGCTCTAAAACTCAAGAACAGATCAGAAACAAAGTTTCCAGTCTGGAAAGGGTTACAGAGCCATTTATAAGGCTCTGGGATTCCAGCAAACCATGGTGAGAGCCATTATCTAGACACAGAGAAATCTTGGAACTTGTTCAACCTTCTTGGCCTGCCAAGATTCCTCAAAGAACGACTCATCCAGAAGGCCACAAAAACCCCCAGACTTGTGTGCAAAGAACCTCTGGCCTCACTTGCCTCGGTTAAGGTCAGTGTTCACAATTCTACAATAAGAAATAACTGTGCAAAAATGGCATCCATTTGCCCCCATGACTTTGACCTAGTCAAATTCTAGACTTGAATGCGATTGAGATGCTGAGAAGCTTCGTAAAACCCTCCAATGTGGCTGGATTAAAACAATTCTGCCATGATGAATGGGCTAAAATTCCTCCAAAGCGATGGAAAAGACTCATTGCCAGTTATTGCTACCAAGAGTGGCAGAACCAGTTATTAGGTTTAGGGGGGCAATTACTTTTTCACACGGGTGATCCAGGTCTTGGTGAACTCTTTCCCTTCAATAAATGAAATTTATTTAAAAGCTGCGTGAGATATGCGAGTGTTTTTAATTATTCCTTCTTTGTTTAGTAGATATTGCTCGGTTTCATGCTCTGTCCAGTAATTTGGGATTGAGCACAGACATAATCTGAGTTTTACAGCGTAAAGAATAGACGGAGTAGCTGGACCCAAAGGCTTATACCTGCCGTCCAATTCTGTGCTAAAGCCTTTTAATACTTGTGTGTGTTCTTTTCTCACCCCAGTGGCCCAGTGACTCCAACAGTTCTCCATCCAAAGAATTGTCGGTTGGCTCTCGATTCGTAGGTCTCATGGCTGTGCTCACTGCTTGCTTCTCAAGCGGCTTTGCTGGCGTCTACTTCGAAAAGATCCTTAAAGAGACTAAGCAATCTGTATGGATACGGAATATACAGCTTGGTAGGTTGTCACACAGGTCAAAAGTAATTATAACGCAGGAAAGTTGTGTTCAGCCAGCTCATCACTTTAGCTTTTTTTGTGGGAAAATAATACAAAAAATGCTGAGACTTCTTTAAAAGCCAAATGTTTCACCCGTGTAACTTTAAATTCAGTTTTACATTTCAAATGTTATCCAATCCTGTCTACATGTAATAATACTCGAACCAAAAATGAGGCGCATATACATGTGGAGAAAAAAATAAAATACAATAGTGTAATACGTTCCAGTAATAAAAAGGTGTATATGCGCCTTATTACTGGAACGTATTACACTATTGTATTTTATTTTTTTCTCCACATGTATATGCGCCTCATTTTTGGTTCGATTGTTGCTGTACACTTGTGAGGAGTGTGTTTTTGGGAGCAGCTGTACCTGTAGGGGTATTCATTTATTTTTATTATTTCACTTTTTTCACGTGTAGGTGTTTTCTTTGTTTCTATTTATTACATGTAATAATACCCCCTGTAGAATTCCATATCTTCGCTTTATTTTGCTGCTGTGTCCCAAATGTTCCTGCGGTATTCCTTGCATAAAGCCGTTTCCCCAATTAGTCACTATTTTAACTTAAAAAGCCTCCAATCTCTTTTTAATTATATGAATTTTGCAGGAAAAATAAAGTTGTAAAAATGTTGCCCTAAAACCCACCTTTGTCCTTTATTATAACAATAAAAAAAGTCTGCATGTTTGTGCCAAATAATATTTTTGCCTGAAATATAATTGTAAACGTAAAAGACTAATATTCTGATTTAACCGCATCGGTCCGTATTAGAGGGAAAAAAACACTTCTAAACACAAAAATATCATAAAACACTGTATGCCACTGTATTTTTTAAAATGGACTGCAGATAAAAAGCGATAAAATCTTATATAATTTTAATTTATCATCCAGCGATAAAACCCCTCCCACTCTGGGTTTTTTTATTATTATTTTTGATTTAACAATTGTAGCTATTGGAGTAATATTTATAATAATTTTTTATGCAATAATTCTCTTTTCAATATATTTTAAATACACATTAATTCTGTAATGTGCCATATAAGGTTGGGTGGAAATTATAAGAAAGTTCATTGTAATACAGGCGTTGCGTACACGTCTTGTTTTTAATTGCCTCTTATTGTAACAAATTGCTGATGTTTTCGCTCACAGGAGTCTTCGGTGGGATATTCGGTCTGATGGGAGTGTTTATTTACGATGGGGAACGCGTGTCCAAGGACGGATTCTTCCAAGGCTACAACAATCTGACATGGGCGGTTGTAGCTCTGCAGGTAATATATCAATAATGTTATATGTTTATACGTAATGTGCGTAGTCTATAGTTCTTTTTACTCCATTCAAATCTGTGCAGCCATTCTTTAGCTAATTGAGTTAGGAAATGAAACTTTGATCTCCTATATGCCTCTGCTGAATGAACGCAGCATACCTAGGTATGCCGTTTGCACTTTCATTAAAATCAAAGTAGCGGCAGCCAATCGCATGCAAGCTATTTGAACATTCATGTTTTGGTAGCATACATGTGATTGGCTGCTGCTTCGGTGACTTCAATTTGCATACTAGGGCTTCCCCTTTAAACTAACTTTTACTGGGGTAACTAATCTTCAGTTCGTTTTTTCAGAAAACATCTCAAAGTCTGAAAAATAAAATTGAATGTAAGCAGATATTGCTTATTTTATTTCTGAATATTACATTTGTTAACCGGATGCAAGGAGTAATAAGTCACTAAAGGTCGGGAGATCGCCGATGAGGACACCGTACACGCAGAAGCAGTGATTTAATCATTGATCAGATAACGTTTTTTTTAGGTTAAAAATAAATATTGTAAAATAAATCTGTAACCACTGTCGGATCGCTTATGACATGTTAATGCCACCGACGTTGACGTGCTGTTATGTTGTGATATTGTGATTTTAACCCCTTAAAGGAATGCATATAATATCTGAATTGTAATTCCTTTCCCTTTGCAAATGCATGGAGATTCTCCAGGATGCCTCTGCAGAGCTTTTAATGCAAAGAACATTCCAGGCCAACGTTGGGTTTAAAGTCCAGATTGTTATCCCGGCCATAGTTCCCTAAAGGGTTAAACGATCCCAAAACCCTACAGAGTACATATTATATGGCAAAGAACAAAGAATGTCAAAAAGCTGCTAGATAATGAGCATTAGTATTGTGATCCCGGAGTACTAGTCACGTCGCTCTTCAAAGCGGACCTGTCGTTGATGACTTCTCTCCAATGCACCCGTCCTCTCGTACAGAGACACAGAAATAGTTTAATTTATGTATTCGTAATATTTCTGATATTTCGTATTCTTTTTAATGTTACTTTTCTGGCTTATGCACTATATGACGCAGAGAAATCTAATATTATTCCCTCTGAGCTTCGTTCCGTGGTATGAATTCTGCCCCATGGTCACGTTTCGATGCATGCAGAGCTCGATGTTTGCGTGGAATTAAAAGGCGTTGGATGAGGTGTAAAATGTAGCGATTCCATTGATCTGATGTATTTTCTGCCCTTTGCAGGCTCTGGGTGGTCTGGTCATCGCTGCCGTTATTAAATACGCGGATAATATCTTGAAAGGTTTTGCTACGTCTTTGTCCATCATTCTCTCGACACTGATTTCCTACTTCTGGCTGCAAGACTTTATTCCAACCAGGTGATTTTTCTCTTTTATTTCTTTTTATCAGTAGACGTCTCCGTCATAAAGCATTATGGATCGTAAGCTCCTTTGCGCAGGGCACTCCTTACCTGCTGTCTCTGTTAGTCAATTTGTTATGTTACATACCACTTGTTATGTCCTGTCTACCCATTGTACGGCGCTACGGAACTTGATGGCGCTATATAAAACAATAATAATAATAATTATGGGAACACCGCATATAGAGGGGGGTATAGATTCGTAGTAAAACAAAATCCTGCCACACGTTCTTATTTTCGGGCTGTGATGGTGCATCCAGGCAGGTGCCCGGTGGAGCTGGTAATGTTTTTACAGTTGCTATAGCGACAGATGTGCTCCTCCAGTGTGCTGCCACCGACTGGATGCACGCGTTTGCATTTATAGGTTGCTGGCCTTAAAGCACCAGGGCCTGTTTTAAATCCCGGTCCGTCCCTGGGTGTTACGATCAATAAACTTCGAGATTAAAAAATATATTTCTATATTTAAGTAGATAACGCTTTTGAGAGCTAATATAATCTGCATACTATATCAATATATATCTTTTTTTAAAAAGTTCCGCTCACTTTTTCCTTTTTTTTCTTTTCTCTGCAGTGTATTTTTCGTTGGAGCGATGTTTGTGATTTCGGCAACTTTTCTCTACGGCTACGTCCCCAAACCGTCCGTGAACCCAATCAAAGCATGAGGGCCGGAGAGCGGAGAGTTACGGCCCCTTTCTCTGCTGTTCCATGTTGCAGGAGGAACGGGGCAGAGTGAAGAGGAAAACTCAAGCCAGATGATGCTGCTGAGCGTGACCCAGCCACGAGACGAGGAAATGCCTCTCTCGTGTGCAATGGACGCTAATTTATTTTAAAATAAAAATGATATATTTTTTTTTGTTAATACTTGAACTTGGAGGTATCGATTTTACAATTTGGTGTGCAACTTTCCTGATGAAATTTTTATTTTTTTGTACGCCTTCTGATATTAAATCTTTCCATTTTTCTTTACGGTTACGAGGCTGGCGTGCCAGTCTTCCTCCGACCTCCTCTCAAATTTTAAAAACTTTAAGACTTGCTTACCAAGCCACGGGATGGGTTTTGTAAATGGCCAGTGAGCGTCTCAACAGGCTTCGCAAGCGGGGATATGATATGTAATATAAACTAAGACAAGAAAAATGAAATATGTTTTTGTCAGACTTATCTATGTATGAATGACAAAATGAGGTATAAAAGTGATTCCTGTTACTTTACCGTGGAACGTTTAAGAAACCTGGCGATCTTGTGAAAAATGGCAGCCAATATAGTTTCAGTGGACCTGCAAGTTCCCCAGGTGATGTGAGGGAGAGCCTCGCCATGGCTGATTTTTTTCTCTGATGTATCGACTGTCTACTGCTGTGAAGTGGCTTTTGTTTAAAGGTGACACATGCTGCTGTTACTAGAGGAGAAGGAGTTCCGTAAACTTTGGTGGCAATTGTACCTATGAATGACAACACAATGAGAATATTATATCACATATATATTTTTTATGATTCTTGTTACATTACCATAAAAAGTTTAAGAACCGGGTAGTGTTGTGAAAAACTGCAGCTACAGTTTTGATGAACCCACAAAATCCTCAAATACGTGAATGAATGAGCTCTGCTCTGATGAGTCGGCAATGGCATTACTTGTTGGATGACATTTATGCCCAGCGATGCTATTTCCATGTAACGCATAGTTACTGCTTTACACGGCTCTGGGCTCCGGTGGTAAAATAACACAATAGGGCACAAGCTCTATCCCCCAAACTCAAAGCTGCGCTCCAACAGAATGACAGGAGCAAAGTCAAGACATGTCCCTCACTGGAAACGGAAAGAACGTCTCACATGACCCTGGCACCCTTTGGGGTTCTTTTGGTTTACATGATTCTTATTTTTGAAGCTGGTTCATTGGTACACCAGTGGGGGATAGGACAAGTATATTTTCCCCCCAAAATTTGAATTTAGATTATGGTGTCTCCTAATCCTGGCCCTTAGGCTCTTTATTCTTCTCATCTTTTTGGATGCAGCTCTTATTTGATTTTATTTATTTATTTTGGTGGGTTTTTTAATGATATGTATAGCTCACAAAGTGGCTTCTTGAAGCTGTGCACAGATATTTCCTACACAGACTGAAGGTTACCAGCTTTAGGGGACATTTTGAACATGTTGACCAAAGTTCTTGATATTTCTCCTGATAAAGGATGAGTTATCCCCTGTTACTGGCTACAGTGCAGTGTATTTTATTGTGGCTTTCAGAGTATTTCTTTTAAAATAAGAGCAGATCTAACTTTTGCATGTACATTTTTTAATTCACTTTTCCTAATTCACTCGCATGCTGCTACTTTCCATTTTCTTCAGCCTGTGAGTACCTTCGTGTTTTTGGAAGCCTAATAGAACAGATCCCCACGGATACGATTACCCCTTAGTTATTAGTATATTTTTTTGTAAACTGGCATGGGTGCACTTCAAAACAAATTAAAATGTTATTTTAAATAAGGTTAGGCTATATATATTTATTTATAAAACCATTTAATCTGAGCTTTTCCCAGTTTATAGCTTAAACCTTTTTGATGCAAATATTAATATTTTTGCACATTATAATTTGAATGACTTTTAGCTTTATTAACAACATAATATTTCTATACTTCTTAGTTGGGCCCTTCACTAAAAAATGTATGTTATTCAGCACAGCTTGAAAAATCTATATGCTATAAACATCAGTTGGATGTGCTTTTAACTCTTTTTATATTTCTTTCCATAGTGTAAGCATTTAATCTTAACTTCTTTTTCTTTGCTTTTTGCCCAATATCCGTGTTATGGCATCTGTTCATTGACAAAGAAAGTTTTATTAATGGGGCTTAATAAGCCTGTATCCTGCAATCATATAGCATCTGTTGGGCTAAGCAATTTTTAGTGCCAGGTTACAACATCATATGACTGAAATCCCTCACGCTCTTACTCTCGCTGTCTCTCCCTACCTTCTCCGCGAACTCCTTCCTTCTTCCTCTGCTTCTCCTCAGTATTCGATCCATTATCCATGCCTCCTGAAGCACTTATGCAAAAGGGCGGGGCCTCTGGCCACACACTCTTCTCCGATTGGAGGAATGGGGGAGAGGCGGTCTCTTTGGCTCTGCACTTTTTACAGAAGTACACAAAGAGCCCAGAGTAATACAGATTGATTCCTGGAGAAGCGATTCTCTTTCTCTGTGAATCTTTATTATTATGGCCTCTCCGAAGCACTTATGCAAAAGGGTGGAGCTACATAGACAGCCTCTCCCCCATTCCTCCAATCAGGAAAGAGGGTGTGCCCAGATACTCTGCCCTTTTGCAGAAGTTCTCCAGGAGGCCTGGTTAATATTATAGTTACATAGTACTTATGTCCTGTCTACCTATTGTACAGCGCTATGGAATTTGATGGTGCTATATAAAACAATAATAATAATAGTACATAATGTTGAAAAAAGACCAAAGTCCATCAAGTTCAACCCTTCTACCTAACAAGGCAAAAACCCCTAATAAAGCTACTTTGAATTCTGCCATCAGGGGGAAAAATCCTTATTGACTCCAAGAGGCAATCAGATTTCTCCTTGGATCAAGAAGCTCTAAAATATTAATTCCATTTATAGCCCTGTATGCATACCTGGGAACTCTCCGGGTTTGACCCCGAGATTGCCGGGTGAGCGCTGCTCCTGTGGTTCTCTGGCTCAAGACCGGAATCCTCCGGGTCGCGGGAGCGGGGTCTTGGCACGTCCTGCTCCCCGCCCATTTTTCCATTAAATGGGGGTGTTTCCTGCTGCTGTCAGTGGGAACTCCCCCAAAGTCAGCAGGACCACCCGCTTATGTCAGTGTGCAGTCCTGGCTGCGTCCCGCAGTTGAGCTGCAGAAAGAAGCTGTCTGCAGAAAAGAATCAGGTAAACTGAAACGGCAGAAATGAAATTTGTTGTCTGAATGGACCAAAAATGAATCAAAACTATTGTTTTTGGTCCATTTGCTCAGGTCTACTAAACTGCCAGCAGTCCTGATTAACAGGACATTTCGGTGGACAGCCAACATCCATGACTTTGTTAAGATGGTCCTAATAAGCACAGGACAGTTGGCAGCACTGTATCTGGTGTACCGTCACAGGGGGATATGAAATGTTGCTATATGATTGGGTGTATCTAAACATGACATCACGCAGTCCCTTCTTACCCAATTCCTATCATCCAACCCAGGACATCAGTGCCTCAATTTGCAAGCCGCTTTGAGATGTCACACTGTTTATACATCATTCCCATCACACTAAAAACCTCTCCAAAAATATCTGCTGTCTGAAGCACTGGCAATAAATCGTTACATTAGTTTACTATAAACTTTCCATTCTTGATCGTGTTCCCACAAGAGTGACAAACTTTGCCATTATCAAACATGGACGCTGCAGCCTTAAGCCACTCCTCCTAGTTGTATGTGCTCACTTGCGCCGGCTGCGAGCACGGCTGCCCATGTTAGGACACGTGGGGACAGGACAGCCAATGGGCGGGTCGCGCGATTTGACGTGAGAAGGCGGAGGATGCGCAATATGGCGGAGGAGTGAGGGAAAGCTACACAGCGCTGAGGCGAGAGGTACGTTGGCAGATATAATGAAAAAATCAAACATGTCGGTTAGCGACAAAAACACCGATTAAATAAAGAATTAGGGGAAAAAAATAAAGAGAAAAAAACTGCGCCGAGCGGAAGAATTCATGGTGGAGGAAGGTGGGGAAGGTAAATGTGTTGGGGATAGAGCGGGAGGGGTGTATAATTCTCTCCCAAACGCAAGGTGTTTATAGCTCTACATCATCTCCTGTCTGTGGCAGGTAATTTGCGCTCGTTATGCCGCTTCAGGTCATTTCTGTACGGGGCTGTTGTGCTGTTTCCGGCATTCACTGAGTCTGTTTTACGTGTGATGACACTGGCCACATCTGTGTATCACAACAGTGTGTGACATTGTGTTAAACTTATTGACCGGCTGTTGTACCCATTGCACAGTGCTGTGGAATATGACGGCCCTATTTAAATGAGGAGACCTGACAGCGCTTCATATTACACCTGTTGGTACCGACTGATACTTTAGTACACCTGTCACCAGCTGTGTTTGTGTCTCAGTGATATACGCTCATTGTCATTGGCCATGCTTCATTGTATGTTATTTATAGCCCCCGTGGGGGTCTCTGGAACCACCTGTCAGCGCGGTTCTTATAAATAAAACGTTCTTATACCTTTTTATTTCCAAGGTTCTTAGGTTACACTGGGTAAGTTCCTGCTGATTGGATCATTCCATTGGTTGCTATGGTGATAAAGCCCCTCTGCGCCATAATTTTTTATGTAATACAAATGACATTACTACATGGCATTATTTCAGTATCGCTTTGCCACAGCCATGGTAGGATAATACCAGTACTATGTCAGATACAAACAAATCCTTCCAGAGCTGTTTCTTACGGCTCTTAAAATATTAAGACCCCGCGGTTCATGGCTCGTCGGGTATGGCTGCACGGGCAAGTGGGCCGCTGAGGAGGTACTATGGGGGGGTCCATCATCATTGGAAATGGCCATAGACATACACTGTCAATACATCATACATGAAAGGATGCTGATTGATATTATTATCTTTATTATTATACGTTTACCATGTGTGCCTCTAGTTAGAGGCTTTAGGTCACCCTATAGAATTAGCCTGGAGGCCTGTCAGATGCATTTTGGTGGATATGTTATGTAATGGAGCCTGTATGCAAACGCTAGATTATTTTTATATGGAAAATATATCTTCCTTTAAAAATAACCACAAGCAAGTTAAATTAAGGGCGTCCATCCCGGTCCTCTCACTTTCCTAATTAATATCTGAAATAATCTTGGTCATAAAGAATTATTTATTATTCTGAAATCTTTGCCGTCTGCCTATCCGATGGATATTTAAATTTCCTTATCTGTACCACACCTGCAGGGACGCTCCTCCATTTGTAAAGTAAAACTTCCTTACGTTACATCGAAGCCTAGTGCCAATATATGTGTTGCTGTTTGTCAATGTACTTAACCACTGATGGAAACCTCATCTGAAGGGAAGACCTCTGAGGTCCCAGAAGCTTACGTGTCTCTACATCTTTATCTGTGAGTTTGTAACGAAGTATTGCCTATAACTATAGACCAGTACAGCCATATCCATTTTCCCAATTCAGCAATAATAGAAATGACTCATTGGGGTTTTTCTATATATTTTTTAATTAAGTAACCGCTATACTGTTCTCCGGTACTAGAGAACAACAACAATATATAGACAATCAGTCCTCCTTTCATCGCCTTCCACCTTCAGCCTTCAGATGTTCCAGGGTCTGAGCATAATATTCTGGGTCAGTGTTGATGAGCAGCATTTTCTCACTCATTGCTCCAATCACCGTAAGGCAGCGGTTCCAGAAATCGTCCGTCCAGCTGTCCACCAGGAAGAACTTGGCCGGGTATGTTATCTCAGGGCCAATATAGGAACAGGAGACGTAGAGACAAGTCATCAACGCTGCCTTCAACTCCATCTTGCTGACCAGGTCCGAAGATATAACATCTCTACACACCAAGTAGAGGAAGACCACGTTAGGCAGTGTCAAGAATGGTGTGTCCTGCCATTTGTGGAGAAAGAGGGCTCTGTCCACGTTTTGCAGCCAGCGCACAGGGTCCGAGGGTTTAAGAGATGTTATTCTGAAACACCTGTTGCAGACAAATTTGCCAAACCACATCAGCGCTTGGCTGGCAGAAGCCGGCTCCCCCACCGAGTAAGATGACACATTTTCGGGATCAGAGGTGTTGCTCTGGGAGCTGCTATCAGGATCACCTTCTTGCCGCCGCTTCTTGAACAAGACACCCGCAAACAACTTCAAGGGCACGTCTAAGATGAATGAAGACAGCCTCTTGAGTGTGTTGCCCTTCTTGTTCTGGGAAGCCATACAGTCAACAGCGGTAGGTGATAGACGTGGATAGTAAATTCACTGTGACTGCAGAAAATTCACTGCTGTGAAGAAACTCTCAGCCGGTTAAAGCTATGAACTATGCCTTGGTAGCACTTGTACGTTCTGGCTGAGAGTTACAGCACCCTGGAAAGATGCACTCATTGTTCTTCCTATGACATCATCAGCTTGTGAGCTAGACCCTGGTTACCTAGTTTCTCTTAGCTTGCTTATTCTAGTTTTGCCATACTTTTTAAATATCTGTATTGTAAGATACGCTGCGCTGGGGCAATGTGAATAAAATATAATGATATTCACCGTATCAGTCTCATGTCAATGTATATGGTGATTAGAGCCATAAGCAGCGGGAATCCTAGACACCACCGACTCCAACTCCTATCACTTTTCTCATTCAGTCTTAGTCTTTCCATCCGACGGCCCAGATAACCTCGTTGCCGCCCCAATATACGTGTTTCCTAGACTTCTTTGTAATTAACAGGATCCTATGGTGAACCTTATTGCCAAACCATGATGATCGCTTGTTTTTTGTGTTAAAACGGTTTAAATAAACAAGTCTTTTGGTGCAATGTGTACACTTTCTTGCATTTTCAGTTGTGTTTTTATTTATGATAAATCAGATGCTGTAAAAGTGACGTTCGAACATAGAATTTAACGGCAGATAAGACCCATTCGGCCCATCTAGTCTCAAGTGAGAATAAGACTTTAATAAGTCTGTGGTCTTGTCCTAGGTTCAGGAAAGCCTTATGCCTTTCCCATACATGTTTAAATTCCCTGCCTGTGTTGATCTCTAATGCTTCTGCTTGGAGGCTGTTCAACCTATCTACCACTCTCTCACTAAAGTAAAACTTTGTTACAGTAAATCTTATCTCTTCTCCCCCCCCCTGCTCTTTGTAAAATCTGTTAGTATTCAATGCTTATTCGTTCTTGGTGTTGTCGTCGCTGAATGCTGTCTCTGTGTCGGGAAGGGGGGGGTTGTTTGAGACCCCCCTCATACACTTTCTGTAAGTTGCGTGGGTTCTCTGGGTAGCCTCAGAGCAGATGAATGGCCATGGTATCTTGCCAGCGTGTCCCTTGCTTTGGCCCTCTGTGTTTCTTGTATGTTCTCGGCAGGCCTTGGCCCTCTGTGTTCCTTGTATGTTCTCGGGAAGGCCTTGGCCCTCTGTGTTCCTTGTATGTTCTCGGGAAGGCCTTGGCCCTCTGTGTTCCTTGTATGTTCTCGGCAGGCCTTGGCCCTCTGTGTTTCTTGTGTCTCGGATTGATGGTTGTGGCTCGCAGGAGGCCGGGGTTACTCTGGCTCTTCTTAGTCTTCTTCTCTGCATCCACATTTTAAAACTTTAACTGTATTACAAAGCTGTGATTGTGATATCTTCATGTTGTCTGTTTTTAGGTGAAAACTTGTTTTTAGTAATGTGAAGATGACTCAGGGTAAAAAGAAGAAGAGGGTGAACCGCAGTGTGTTATTGGCCAAGAAGATTATCATCAAAGATGGAGGATCGGTGAGTGTGTGCTGATTGGCTGCGAGATATTCAGCGGCTGCATCTTGATAGGCTTTTGTATCGCTAACCTTGATGTGTAGCATTTTCAACTAGGTTATAGCAGCGTGATAAGGGGGGGGGGTCAGTAGCCCCCTGGATGTCTGCATATGATGTCCTATCCCAGCACCCCATCTGTAGTGTTATTGTTAATGGGCCGGTTGTGGAGATCCAAGATCCCCCTTTTAACTGGCCTTTTCTCTAGAGAGCATGAGACGTTCTATATGTTAGTGCTTTATAACTATACAGTATATATGGACACGCACACCCGAAATCAGTGCGTACCCTGCAGATATTGTTCAAATCACACCATAAGTATTGGCAACTACATCAAAGTACCCCAAGTTTAACGAGTACTATCTCATTTTTCATGGCTTACCAAGGAGCTGAATCCGTGAGATTGCGCTGCGTTTTAACACAAAAACCCTTAAGGTCGAGGAGCTCACCGAGCCACGCGGGGGCCTCGTTAATGTTGTCTAGACGGCTTCTGGGTTAAAATGCAAAGCAGTCCCACTGAAAAGCAATAAAGCCATGAAAAATCAGGTAGGATTCTCCAAGCTTTATATGGCATATAGTGTGATGGAGTCAATTATTTATTTTGCTGTGTGTGTATATAGGTTTGTATATTTTAATGATCTAATAAACTTTTCGTTTACCAAGCTGTCTTAAGTGTAATAAAATACTACAAATAAAAATGTCCGTGTAGGCGCTGGCCTCTGAGCCGGCGCGGTGGTTCAGTGTTATAGTCTGCTCTGTTCTAATCTGTTCTTGATGTGTTTGTGATCTCTAAATGTCTGTTTCCAGCCTCAGGGGTTCGGCGCTCCCAGTGTGTATCACGCCGTCATCGTCATATTCCTTGAGTTTTTTGCCTGGGGTCTGCTGACGGCTCCAACGTTGGTGGTGAGTTCTGTGCGTTGTCGCTGCGATGATTTTGTAGTTTGCTGTTCATTGATGTTGCTAAGTAATCGTGCAGCACAGACGACATTGGGTTCTTTTGCTGATTGCCAAAATTGGTGCTTTCGTCCTCGGTTTTATGCAAGGCGGCTTTAGACTGGGTGATAAGGGCTGTAGATAAACGTTCCTGCGCGATTACCAGGTTCCAGATTATTTACTAATGATCTACTTGAAACCATACCGTTTTAGAACAAAGGATATGGATTTGATCTTATTTGGGATAATAATGGCTGGATTTTACAGGATAAGTTCCTTCTACAGATGAAAATTTCTGATTTGAAATTAAGTTCTGTAAACTGTAATTTCTGGCCTTCTTTCTAAGGCCAGAAATTTCCTGGCCCCCCTTTTTAGAAGATACCGTTTTGTGTGTTTTCATGAGTCTTTATGTAAACGTAAATGTGCTCAGCGTTGCTGGATGACACGGTCCGTGTGCGTGAGATCCTGGGAGAGCGTTTCTTCCCGGGACCCGCACTGTATACACAGCGGAACGGCACAAAAGTCTTCTCTGAAACACCACAACTGACTTCATGTCTGTTTAGTTAACACGAAACACCTGGTTTCTGGCCACCGGCATGTGCTGCCCAGTCATCCACATTCTGTAGGTTATACGTCATGGACCTTGATAACATTTTATGAATGCTTCTTTGTAAATGAACCAGGAATATTGACGCTTCTGTTTGCTTCCGGCGATCTGCCTCGGTCACCTGTGACTGGCACCTGCTTTGACCGTGGATTTGTGTGAGTGTAGCCTGAGAGCCGTGATCGTTCAATGAGTCAGGGCTGCCTCCTGTACCTGTGCCTGTCTTCTCGCCATCTGAATGCCCCGCTAATGACTGTCTGTCCTCTCTCCTCCCGTATAGGTTCTACACGAGACATTCCCGAAACACACATTTCTTATGAATGGACTCATTCAAGGAGTAAAGGTGAAAATACCCTGTTCGATATATCTGTAGTGTAATCCACTTGAGTGAATGTATGTGTTATGAAATGGATTTGCTGACGTTCTTATTATACTTTAAGGGCTGCTTTGCCTCACTGTGCCTTTTTACATCTGTTGACCAGCGGTGCTAATGATCTTTATGGGTAGTTATTGTTTGCATGGCCCAAGTGTGTACATCACAGAACCCGGAGCCTTTTGGCTGTACAGATGGGACTCGAATGGTTATTATATACCTATAATTAGAGTAAGTACTTTACTGCAGAACTGTAGTTGAAAATAGAGACTTTCCAGCTGTCGTCGACACACGGCTTCCATGATCCTCCACTAGAAATCACAGGTTGCCTGCCACGGTATGCGCTCCATCAATCTGCCTGGGGTATTATATCATAAAGGATTTAAATATTCCCGTAAGATGTGTGTTCAGTATTTATTTCTTCTGGGAAATTTATTTCTTCTGGGAAAGTTCCATTAACATGTAATCTCTTCAAAGCGTAGGCAGTGTTTGAGGCTTGCCCAAAATACTTGACAGGGGAACAGACACCTCGACTAAGGTTTTCGCGAAACTGGTTTGGTCAGACAGGAAACTAAGGTCATGTAATTATCTGGGCGAGTGGGAACGTGCAGCTTTCAGGGAGAGCTATTTCTACGGGTGCTATTAATCTCAATCTCTCTCCATCTCTCCTAGGGTTTATTGTCCTTCCTCAGCGCTCCTCTAATAGGGGCGCTCTCAGATGTGTGGGGGAGAAAATCCTTCCTGCTGCTAACCGTGTTCTTCACGTGTGCTCCAATCCCCCTGATGAAGATCAGCCCATGGTGAGCCATGGATACCACCGTTTCCTTCATGTCAGTCGCGTGTGATAGCCCCCCTCACGTGTCGTTTCTTTGCAGGTGGTACTTTGCCGTCATCTCCGTGTCTGGTGTATTTGCGGTCACGTTCTCTGTTGTGTTTGCATACGTGGCCGATATCACACAAGAGCATGAGAGGAGCATGGCCTACGGCCTGGTGAGTCCTCCTTACTGAAATGCAGTTTCCGGGATAACTTGAGCATTTTATGTATGCAAAATCTCTGCAGGATTACAAACTTCACTTCTGTGTGGAAATCATCGTGCTGTTGTCATTTTACATGTAACCACATTTCAAGGTTTACTATCCAGATGTAACACATAAAAAGGTTTAAGGGTTTCATTTGTAGATAACGATCCATGGATATCAGAATCCGTTTTATTATAAATTCTGACCTGAGCTTGTATAGTTGTGTTGGTAAATATCAAGTTGTATCTAGAACCATTAGGCTAAGTAAATTTCAAGATAAGTCCTTTTTTATGGTCAGCCTTGATCTGGCTAATCCTCGCTCATGCATTATAGATAATGTGGATCCATTCCCAGTATCCTTATTGCTATTAACCACTCTGCTCTCTATGCTGCGGTTCATCCAATGTGTGTACAGACTTCTCGGGATTAACTTCCAGACGGCAGAGGCTGCCAGCTCCTCCATTTGAAATGTTTTCTTAAGGTTTTGTGCTGAGATTGTTTATACATAAAACCAATTTGAAATTCAAATGCCTATATATATATATATATATATTTATATAATATACACACACACAGCGTGTTTTCTTTCAACATCTTTCTGGAAATAGTCAGAAATGACTGAAAGAAATACGATCCATATGCTGTTTACACGGATATACAGCTGGCTGGTACGGTTTATCTGCATCGGATCATTATGTCTATAAATACATCAGGAGAGTGTGAGAGAGTAAAGCTGGAAGTAGAAGGGTTGGGTCTTTGTAGGATGGGCAGACTTGACGGACCGAATGGTTCTTATCTGATGTAACGCTCTGTGTTTCTTTGGTTCCCCCGACAGGTTTCTGCCACGTTTGCCGCCAGCCTGGTCACCAGTCCGGCGATCGGTGCTTACCTCAGCCGCGTGTACGGCGATTCCCTTGTGGTGCTTCTGGCGACGGCCATTGCTCTGCTGGATATCTGCTTCATACTGGTGGCCGTCCCGGAGTCTCTCCCAGAGAAGATGAGGCCGGCGTCTTGGGGAGCCCCGATATCATGGGAACAGGCAGACCCTTTTGCTGTGGGTGAACGTTTAATATAAATAATACATGCAGTGAAGAGTAGAGGATTAGTCATAAGCCACATACAAGACAGGCCACTTGATGCTGCAAGGTGTTCTCCCCATATATTTAATGAAATGTCATTTAAACTGTTAACTGGTTTTGCTGTAAAGGCCCGTCTTCTGCTGGGCTCTCTGCTGTAAATTGCGGATATTGTTACAGGATACGTTTTGGTCATGAGTTCTGTAGGAAACGTAGTAGTGGCTTGTTTGTAGACTTGTTATTGCAGTTACCCATTGCTAGCCCTGCTGGGTCAGCGTATGTCCTGCGCTGTACTTAGCATGGCTTCTTATAACTAGCATTCATGATAGCATAGCCGAGTCTGGCCGCTTTTACGCTATATATTCCGCTCTGTAAATGCCGTGCCTTGCTGGGCCTCTTCTGTGACTGACCTGTTTTGCTGTGTTTGGTTTCAATATCGTTGTCTTCTCTGTTTTAGTCTCTGAAGAAGGTCGGCCAGGACTCCATTGTGCTGCTTATCTGTATCACGGTGTTCCTCTCCTACCTCCCTGAGGCTGGGCAGTATTCCAGCTTCTTTCTGTATCTCAGACAGGTGAGAGAAGCGGGTTCACACGTTACAACTCATAGTCTAGGGCTAGAGGGTCAATGGTTTAGATCAGGCATGTCCATGTGCGAGGGCCCACCATTTTGCCTGACATTCTTTGAACCATTAAAATTAAATGCAAATTTATTTGGGCAACTTATCTGTGGGGCCTTATCAGTCCGGAACTTTGGACATGCCTGGTGTAGTTGTAATGTAAGGAAGAGAGGGTGATTTGGTGAAGGAATAAAGCTATCTTGAACCTAAGATACGACCAACGATTCCTCAAAGTCTCTGCAGAAGGAAAAATGGGCAGACTAGATGGGATCCGCTTAAATAACTTTCCCATTGCCCTCGGAGGCTGCTCATGATATACAGCTGTTGACATAACTGAAACGGTTTCAATAAATCACATTTATTTAGTCAGGATTATTTTACCCACTGAAAGCTGAATTTAGAGGCAAAGTGTGCAAAACTAGGAGAAGTAATCAATGCCTTGTCCTGAGGTCCTCTTCCCCACTGTATTATGATTGACTCGGGTAACCTATAGATTATACCCCATGGAAGCTGTAACTTGACAACAATAATGGGGAGAAATGTTAAACAGAAAGCCTAGAAGACGGCTCCCACGATGTATATGTACGTTTTCTTATTTTAACTTACAAACGCTATTACAAAATTTTCCTTAACATAAGGAACGGCAAAGTATATTATTTAGGAAAGTCATACATGGGCTTTAATGCTTTGTTAGTTAAATCAAAATGTATACGTCACGTTTGACTTTTATGAGACTTTTTGTTTCCAGATTATGGATTTCTCTCCAGAAAGTGTTGCAGCTTTCATAGCCGTGTTGGGGATCCTCTCAATTATCGCCCAGGTAAATATCAACGGCAACATTTGGCAAAACTATGAAAGTAGTAGCAGCAGCAGCCTGTCGGGAAGGCTTGTATTTTTACTGTACATGCCAGGAATGGAAGCATTCACCACATCGGGCTGTAACCGCAGCCCTGGCCTTCTCAGTGTCATGTGTATTATTCTGTGCCTCCCGCTGTCTATCAGCGCATGTTCTGTTACGCTCCAGATCCTCCCTATCAGAGCTGACCTTTTCCAGCCTCAGCTCTCGATCGGCTGCGCTTTCTCCTATCCGCACTTTGTTGGCTCTACATCTGTTCCCTTCTATCAACACCTTTTCAGCCTCTCATCACACGCTTTTCTCGTTGAGTTTCGATGCCGTTAAGCTTGTATATTTGCTGTGCAGAAAATCACTATTTCCTGAGACCAAGTTGTATTAGGATCTGTTGCCGGGTTGAATGCCTTTCCAGGTTTAAGATCTGTGGCTCCAGGTCTGTGGTCAAAGAGGGTGTTCTTTATATATGGCCCAGTAACAACACTTGGCCAGTCGGGCACTTTAATAATAATAATAATAATTTAAAACAAGTGTGATATGTTCTGTGTTTTGTTTTTTGTATAGACCGTTGTCTTGAGTTTACTGATGAGGTCAATTGGAAACAAGAACACTATTCTGTTGGGCCTGGGCTTCCAGATATTGCAACTGGCCTGGTATGGCTTTGGCTCTGAGCCTTGGTATGTAACTGTTCCTGATTTCTGTCCTGTTTTTGCTATTGCAAAATGTTTACATCTTTAGCATAGAGCGCTTGGATAATCTGTCCGCAGGCAATGCCGACCTTGTGTTCCCATCCGTGCTCATAACGCGCATCCTGAGACTAGACGCAGCAGCAGAGGGTGCAAGAACTGCAAAAACGTGTACTTTTTCACACTTTCCCAGGCTTCCAGTGTCCAGTCTATGGATTCTGGAATGAAAAGGGGATTTTTAGTGCATCAGAAATACTGGGGATAAAATGTGGGCTTTTTCTTGGGTCAGCTATAGCTGATAACTACAGTGAGTCAATTTAAAAGATCTTCTAAGGCTGGCGTCAACAAATTTGCTTTTGGACCTATGAGACAGCCAAAAATGTAGACACCCCCCCCCCCCATAATGTTTTTATGTTCACCTGCTCTGTAGTCAAATGTTTACTGCAGTTAACCCTTTCATGACAATGGGTTGTTACACCATAAAGACTCAAGCTTGTATGTTTAAGTATTATTCTTACACTTACACACACTAATGCCTTACAACAAAACAATTTCATGGTATTTACTTGCTGCTTTACTGCATTTTGTCCCTCTGTACTCCCCTGAGTAAAAAAACAAGGCGTGCTACTAGCCTTGAAATATTAACCTAGCGAGATAGCCTCTTATTTTTCCTGCCGTCCCGCTGTGTGTCTTTATTGACCGTCTGCTTTCTTCCCGTGGACAGGATGATGTGGGCAGCAGGAGCCGTTGCTGCCATGTCAAGCATCACCTTCCCTGCCGTGAGTGCTTTGGTTTCTCGGACGGCAGACGCTGATCAGCAAGGTATGCAATAAATGTGTTTAATGACACAATGTCACTCCGTTTACATCCCAAAGAGGCTCCCAACAGAATTGATTTGAAGCAATTCAATCTTGAGCCATTGTGTTATGGTTCCATTCATAGTGTTATTGAAGAGACTCCCATACAATGCATACAAATAAAGTATAAATGGGAAGCTATTCAGAGTTGTCAAAGGCAGTTCATGAAGTTTCATGCCGTTTGCTGACAGTGTGATCCTAATAACTTATGTGTTTGCAGGTGTCGGGCAGGGCATGATCACAGGAATCCGTGGCCTGTGTAATGGGCTGGGTCCGGCTCTGTATGGATTTATATTTTATATCTTTCACGTGGAGCTCAATGAAATCCCAATTACAGAAACGAAGGAGAAGGTGACGCGGCATTCGCAGGAGGTAAGTGGACTAGCATGGACTAGCCACCATTTATTAAATCTACCTGTAGCCTGCACAGTGTAATTGGTTATGGATACCACACTTAGCGGCTAATGTCTGCTTCATAACATTCAACAACATATGAATAGGGGATATATGAGGAGGAATTATGTGGATTGTCAGAGTATAGAAACACAATGTAGTGTGTAAATATGTAGGATTTGCTGATGGATCACTGTGTTTATTGCCTGTCTCCCACTCTTTGCAGAACTCTATCATCCCTGGACCTCCTTTCCTGTTCGGAGCCTGCTCTGTGCTGCTGGCTCTCCTTGTAGCTTTGTTTATTCCAGAACACACCAATCTGAACGTTCGGAACCACAACTGGAAAAAGCACGGCACGGGACACAGTCACTCACACAGCCCACCGGCCCCAGGGGAAGGCAAGGAGCCTCTTCTACAGGACACAAATGTATGACGGCATTTGAGAGACTTCTGAGACCTCTGCTGCTCGTGCCCCATTCCATTTACCTGCAGGACCAATGGCTGCACATCCAGCGGGCAGGTAACCGTCTTCTAAATGGCAGGGCAAGCGTCGGCCCCTCTTCAGAGGCAGGAGCAGCCCTTACCACCACCAGAGCACTTCTATAATTGCTGCCTTCTCAACTTGCAAGGCTTTACACCGTGTTCAACATGATTGTTTAATGCAGTCGCAGTGAGCCTGAAGCTTGTTTAACCAATTGTGTTCTCGACAACTGCAACTTAGTACTCTGTGAGAGGTATTTTGGGGTGGCTTTGGGTACAAACCAGTTCAGCAGGCAAACAAGGCACCCAAGACACACTCAAATTCATTTTTCATTTTTTACTTTTAACCAAAGCCAAAGTATTTGTTTTAATTCAGTTTATCTCTAATCGCTTAGCCTTTTTTTGCAACAATAGGCTGTTTCTTATTGTGTTTACATTATGCATACATGTAACTTATGTTCACCGCTTAAATGTATTTAGTAGTCTAAGAAGAAGATACTGCAGCCGTTATTATGGCTGGACCTTTTTTATTTTTTATCGTGGTGCTTAAACTCATGATTTTCAAACTACAAAACATGGAATGAAAGATTTGAAGCCTTAATATCGAACGGACAGCATTCAATTGGCAAATCCTCTGCAGAATGTTGGTTCTAATCTTTCCCAGTTTAAGGGTTGCAAAAAAAAAAAAACACCATTCTGCTGGTTACGCTTATTTTGTTTCTTGTTCTCCCCAACATCCCATCTGCTGAGTATCTGTAGATCATAAAACCAAGCTCACTTTTTCTACCATATATTTCAGTCAAAATCAGTTGGACCACACAAAGCACAGCTGGTTTGTATTACGATGGAACAGAATGTAACCAACCTTGCTTTCCTGGGGAAAGCGAAACGCGTTAGAAACGATTGGTTACTGCAGGCAGAATATAATGCTGAGGCTGCAACCATCAAATGAAATACCAGAAAGATCAGATATACTGCTGCTTGTCCTGAAACGTTTGATAGAACAGCTTTTTTACAATTATACCTTTTGGCTTTGACCCCGATTCCCCTCTTACTCCCGTATGTAGTATATATACCACTATCTGTCGGATGCTTGATCTCCAAAACTTGAATACACAACCCACAAAGCACAAGCCAGTTGCTCTGGGGTTGTCTGTACGTTTATTGGTGGCCTTTCTCAGAACCTTCTTCTTTCCTCCACTTGAACATAGCTATGGCGGCCAGCGATGTACCGCATCCCATAGACGTTCAAGGGTCTTAAATAGCAGATATTTTAGTCCTAGATTTCGAAGATAGACATCCGCAAAAAGCTTTATAAAATAACCGATGTGAATTTTTCTTCAAAAAATATATATATTTGTGTATATTTTTGCTTGGTTATTTAAAGTGTTTTTTGTATAAAGTGTTGTATAATTTAACAAGATCTGTTTGTTTTTATTTTTTCCCCCTTGTTACTTTTGAACATTTCTCATTGGCTCAGATCAGGATGATGTACATTTATGAATAAACCTAAATATTTTTATATTGAAATTTGAAGGAACAACCTTTTTTTTTCTCCAGGATATTTAGCATTTACAGATATTTAAGGGTAAGTTTATTTTTGTTATGGTTACTAGTCTTAAAGGCTAGTGAATCTACACGAATAACCTTTGAGGATAGATGAGACTTGTATGTATATATGTTTTTTAAAATTCAATAAGGGGGTTAAGTAAAGTATATTTCAACGGGGAGAAATGGTAATACTAACATGTTTGATAATCTGACAGAAATGTTGAATGCAGATAGTTAGTGAAATTAACTATGCAGCTTCCCGCACCGCAGTCCTAGGGGGGAGAATACCGGAGATCGGACAGCAATGTTTGAGTTACAATGTGAAATACAGCAAGTGGTGGTATTTCCAGGCTTATCTCTGATCTATTGGTACATTTTTCTCCCATTATTGTATCAGACAGTCCTGGGAGAAGAGCAAAGTCCACACACTTATCAGAAAATGTTAACTTCTACTGTACTAAAGAGGAACTGTAACATCTGCCACTATTGTACGGAAGAGCACACATTTCCGCACGCTTCTATCCAGCAGCCGTCTCAGAGATTGAGCTTTATCCCCTTCCTCTTAAATCTCTTGTTCCCCTGAATTATAAGCTAACCATGGAACGTCTGAAGCCCTAGAAGCAGGAAAGTGTCTTTCTGCAAAAAAAAACACCACTTTATTCCTACTTTGAATAATAGAATTCCATTCAAAAACCAGAAAGAAATTGAGACCCATAGTTAGTATGACCAAACAAATCAATGTTTACAACGAAAGTGCTGTTTCACAACATCACAGTTCTACAGTGTTTAATATTCACACGTGTCAAAACGCTTCGTAAGACAGAGGTAGAACGGCAACCTAACCCCTTGGTTAGCAGATAAGGTTACAACACATCATTTAACACAAGGCTCTAACTCCTCGTCATCCAGAACACGTGGCTGGGGTGGAAGAAAAAACATTGTGCTGTTTTCTCTATAAAATCCTTTTAAATATCCCACAGCTACGTGAATAAAAGCTTAATTTCAGGAGTATATCAAGGAAGCAGCTTTGGAATGATGGGTGATAAAGCCCTTAAGTGTATATGTGATATTAAATACAGTATTGCTGATGTCCAATGAGTAATTGGGGACAATAGTGAAGCATTTAGATTAGGTTTATGAAAGCTTTGTAAGAGGACAGGCACTTGGGTAACCAGATAAGTCACGATTTTACACAAGCATAAAACCAGTATTTTTGAGCTGGACCTAGGAGAAGTTCAGCGGTAAAATTTCTCTACATCAGCAATATTTCAGTAGCAACACAGCAGGTTTAATGTGGAAAAAAAATGTAAAAAAATATTTGCCTTTAAAATACAGTACAGTTTTTGAATGCAGAGGAGATAAAAATAAATGTGATATACACAAGAATCCCAGGCAAAGTGGACACCATCGTCAGAGATCCAAAAGATGAATCGGGAAAGCGGAAGCCGTTTCTGCTCTGTTGGTGATGGAGGGCACGGTTCACATTACCGGACTCTTCTCCCATAATAGGTTCCTGGGATTTGCATGTGTGCCGGGAGCCAGAACATTAATCACCTAGGATTTTTTTTTTTATCCATCACGAAGATGAAGTTTGTCCTGGGAAGTACGCGGACTGGGTAAGCAGAGCTCCTGTCCTGGGCTGTGTTGCTGTAATGTGCAAATTAAACACTTATCAAGAATGATTAGTGCTAGCTCAGTAAATCAGGACACCTACTCTGCTACAAGGAGAATATTCTGCTGTAGCCTAAACAGGACTTTTCATTTTAGCTCCTGTAATTCGCTTTATAGCATATAAGGAGCATGAATGAGGGACTCCTGACTTCATTATACTTTAGCATGTATACATCTATGAAACATGGACAACAATATTAAGCATATGATAGATAGATATATATATATATATATATATCTCACATGATTCCTCCTCCTTACACAATTCTTGTTGCATAATCTCAAACCGAAAACCTGCATCTCATTCATCATTGCAGGTGGGTGTTGGGAAGCGTAAGGCAAGACTAACCTCCCTGCTAGCTCTACAAACAACCTTCTAAAATCATTTGTGAAATAAATTCAATGTCCTGACTTTAGTGGCCCCGTAGATCACTGATACCCTGTAATTCAGTCCTCTGGACAAAACTGGTTGTATAAGACAGGCACTTACAAACAGGTCAGGCCCTACCTTTGATTGTCGGTAGATTCTGGTTGAGTCCCCGTAGAGGAAATCCAACTTCTCTCTTTTTAAGGTACTTTAGATCCAAACCTGATATCTCTCCACTGAAATTAGACATATCATTGGTAATTAAAAAGTTTAATAATAAAGGTTACTGTGAAAAAACGTATCGATCACAGTGAAAGTCCATTAAGTTACGCAAAGTAGATACTCACTTCTCCTTATTTGTACTAGAGACTAATCCTGGAGGACCTTGGGATATTCCAACACCTGGCATATTTGGTTTTGGAATTTGGTTGTTGTATTGAACCTATAGGCAAGATTATCAATGAGAGAGAACTGTGACATCGAACACAACCATCATGTTCTACAGCAAGAAAAAAAATCTTACAAACAGTAACATTTGATCATATATCACACTCTTACCTTTGGAACTGTGTAGGCTGCATCAAGTGTGGACTGGTGGGATCCCACAGTTGATGATGCATTGGGTTTAACTGGGTATGAAGAAGGCACCGGGTAAGTTGTCCGAGAAGCGTGAAGAGCTAACCTATTTTCTGGCTGTGGTGAAAGAGGCAACATTGGAATGATTTTCAAATTAAGACCATTAGAGTATTAGTCATTTTCTTAACCACAAACATAAAAAACAGTGGTTTGGAATTACATGACCACATGCAAATAGGTTTTGTCACTCACCGGCTGGCGGGCAGGCATGGCTGTGCTGAAAGGAGCGTTGATGGGATTAGTGGCCGCGCACTGGTTCTCGTTGAGCTGCTTGTTCAGCCAGTTGATAACTGAACATAGATGGTTTGACCAACAAGACATAAGTAAACATACAGGCATTTAGGAGGACTGATACCTGCTGCACAGATCAGTAGTCATAAAATAAAATTGTAGAAACCATCATAGGCATGCTAAAAACAACTCCTACATGTAGGAGCTGTCAAATGATTTGTGGTCAGTAGTATATATCTAGGTTATTTAGAGAATAAAACAATAAATCACGTTTTGGCAATACCAGCTAATTTGTTCCAATTGTTTAATAAACCTGCATTTTTCCTGCTATAATAGAACTTCGGAACGTAAAGTAATAAAAAAAATCTAAAAACCTACACCAAAGGCGTAAGCTATACCATACTTAAAACGTTTAGAAAATCCAGCAGGACCAGCTTAGGATCGGTTGGTGTAACTTAGGGATGTAAATCACATTAAGACCGTATAGTCACCATTCTCGTTGGTCTTCAGCAGCTCCTTGCTTTCTTGTAGCTTCTGCTCAGCTTCTTGGAGACGCTCCTGCAACTTGTTAGCCTGTAAGAGCAGCGCACAACCACTTATAACTAATCCACTCGATAAGACGCCGTGCCAAAAATCATGAAAGAACTGCAGCGTGGAGTCATTAATTCAGTCTTATTTAGGCGTACGTTTGTTAAAGTGGACGACACATCAGATATAATTTTTTTTTAAAAAAAGGTGTTTAAGATATTTCAGATCACGAGGGGGTCAGTGCATATGTAGTAATACGTTCTACATGTTACAGACTAACATAGCTGTTGCTTTAAGGCAGGGCAAATATCAGGCGTCGGGTCGCCATGTTGACAAGAAATCTCTTCCTGGCTCCTAGGGTTTGGCAGGGGAGCCCCCAATGCCAGAAACGCAAAGCCAATGGAGCAGGAGAGCTGCCCTGAGCCAACAAAGGTTCCAGTTAAAAAAAAAAAGTTAGTATGCATGTATGTTACTGGGTGTTTGTGTGTTAACGTGCACAGTCTGTAACATATTAAGTATCTCACTGTGCGTGTTAGTACGTGTGTATGTTGGCATGTTAATATATGTGAGTGTATGTTACTATCCCAACCAGCACATTTGAAATCCATCTGATTATATCCAATCCCACCTCCAGGTCGGATCCCCATCTCTCACGCATGCCTCACCTCTTCCTCTTTCATGTGCAATGTCTCTTCGGATTCGTGCCGCAGCTTCTGCTCCTCCTGAATTTGCTTCTCCTTATCTGCCAGGAGCTTCTCCTGCTGCACAGTCACCGCGTTCTTCAGCTTTAACTTTCCCATAAGATTCCTCAGGTCTCCCTGCAGTTTTTTAATTATGTCATTTGCCTTTACAAAAAAATTGGTCAGAAGGGAGAGAAAGTTACTTATTTTGAAAATGGATCACTGGAACTAAGTTTCAAAACAATGAAAGGAAATGTCTAGAAGCAAAATGAAAACAACATTAGTTTAGCAGAAAAAAAAACCTCTTAACATTAGCGCTGATCAATTCTAGAAAAAGTATTCCTGACTCACTTTTAGAAGCTCCGAGGATAATGATTTTATTGTTGCCTCCAGCTTCCCAATCTGGACTTGCTTCTTCTCAGAACTTGTTTCAAGGCTGGCCTGTAGAGAACAGATAATCCGGCATTACACCAAACTGTGCATGTGAATGCATACATATAATAAACGTAATAAATTCTGCCAAGCAATACCTTTTGCTCCTGGGTTGCTTTTAGGACCTCATTGCTTCTCAGCAACAACTGCTCTTTGTCCTTAAGCTCCTGTTCTAGAACAGCTAATCGCATCTGCAGACGATTCACTTCTTTCTCCTTCTCGTGACATTCTGCATCCAGAGCTGAATTTTCTCTCTGTAGCCCCACAGCCTTCTGCTGAGTCCTTTGGGAGTCCTGAAATGGAGACAGACAGTGAGTGATAGCAGTTACCCCAACCTGCAGATCCAACACCCCATGATTTCAATGGCAGCCATTAAATTGGAGATAATAAATGTAATATTAAAATATTAATAAATGTAATATTAAAATATTAATCTAAGACAACACTGAGACTCTGAGATTTAAATAGAGTGAACACATAAATAGGAAAGGATACTAAGGCAAGATAATTTGGCTAAAAAGGTTAATATTCAGCTGCTTGTGTGATGCTAACCCAAACGCTGTTTACTTGGATGATAATTTACATTGTGACACCTGACCATGAGAGATTATCAATCAGTATTTATGCTTTGGAATTATAGGGTAAATTACCTCTTCCAGGCCTTGGTACTTGGCTCGGAGCTCACGGATGGTTGACTCTGCTTTGAATCGCCTCTCTAGAAGCTCTTTGTTGGAGGTTTCCAGTTCTGCGAGGCGGCTCTGCATCATCTCTGTGTTCTTCTGGAGAGAGCTCTCCAACTCCTTTCTCTGCTGTTCATACTGCTGTACTAACTGAGTACGTGTCTAAAAGGTTAATGAAAGCGCATAGAAAAACTAATGAGAAGGAAGGAAATGCTGTTTTTGACGAGTTACAAAAACAGATATCCTGGAACCAAGAATATGGAGGTGGAGCGAACCGGAGTTATTCCCTAATTACACAAACTATATGCAGAGTGCATGGAATGATTGGCCTCGTGCAGATCACGAGCATATCCCTTCATCCAGATTGACAAACCATGGATTAATCAATAGATTAGTTTAGCACCTCCACTTGTTCAGGCGTGAGGATTAAGAATGAGCTTTGGCGTGATAAAAAACTGAGATGATATTTATACTTTGCTATGTCACCAAAAGCAGTTTCAAATAAGTTTTAAATTGATTTGCATTTTACTCAGTAAAATATGTTTTTGATCCCCTATCAATCAACAAGATGTCTGGCTCCCAGGTGTCTTTTATGCAGGTAACAGGCTGAGATTAGGCGCACTCAGCTTGTTACCTGTATAAAAGACACCTGTCCACAGAAACAATCGATCAGATTCCAAACTCTCCACCATGACCATGACCAAAGAGCTGTCAAAGGGTGTCAGGGAGAAGATTGTAGACCTACACATGGCTGGAATGGGCTACAAGACCATCACCAAGCAGCTTGGTGAGAAGGCGACAACAGTTGCTGTGATTATTCAGAAATGGAAGAAACACAAAATAAAACTGAATCTCCCTCCGTCTGGGGCTCCATGCAAGATCTCACCTCGTGGAGTTTCAATGATCATGAGAATGATATCAAGGCGGCTGGGACCATAGTCACCAAGAAAACAATTGGTAACACACTATGCTGTGAAGGACTGAAATCCTGCAGCGCCTGCAAGGTCCCCCTGCTCAAAGGGAGGATGGATGGGGCCATGTACCATCAAATCTTGGGTGAGAACATCCTTGCCTCAGTCAGGGCATTGAGTCACGGATGGGTATTCCAGCATGACAATGACCCAAAACACACAGCCAAGGCAACACAGGAGTGGCTCAAGAAGAGCATTAAGGTCCTGGAGTGGCCTAGTCCGTCTCCAGACCTTAATGCCATAGAAAATCTGTGGAGGGAGCTGAAGGCTCGAGATGTCAAACGTCGGCCTCGAAACCTTAATGACTTGGAGAGGATCTGCAAAGAGGAGTGGGACAAAATCCCTTCTGAGATGTGTGCAAACATGGTGGCCAACTACAAGAAACGTCTGACCTCTGTGATTGCCAACAAGGGTTTTGCCACCATCAGGTTTTTCAAAGGGGTCATATACGTATTTCACTGAGTAAAATGCAAATCAATTTATAATTTATGTGAATTGTGTTATTCTGGATTTTTTTGATATTATTCTGTCTCGCTGTTCAAATAATGTTTTCCTTCACTGTATGCGTGCCAACAGAGGCGAGACCCGCAGTAGGATCTCTTCATTGCAGACTGAAGATTCATGTCCAGAAAGCTATTATTATCAGATAGCAATCAGAAGCGGATGGGAGAGGCGGAAGTTGTCTGTGCGCATCGCACTGACACCCACCGGCCGACAGTGAGGGGAATCCAGGTCCCCTGCAGCGTTGCGGGGGATCTGGATTCTAGTGTTATAATCCGATCTCTGTTTGAGGTCGGATTATATAAGGAGAGGAGCATTTGCTCAGAAAAAAACCTCTTTTTATAATCGATAAAAATCGATTTTATCGATTAGTTGTTTCAGCCCTAATCAAGTTACGCCGGTGCTGTCATAGAAGCCCCGGCGGAAGTGCCGGCAGCAGCAGAGGTTGTCTGCGCATATCACACAGATGTTCAGAGGCTGCCAGGTATAATCAGACCTCTATTTGGAGGTCTGATTATAAGACGACCATATTTGCTCTGGAAAAAACCTTGTCTTATATTCAAGCAAATATGATATATATACTTTCTGGTTCCCAACGTCCACTTACATATTACATACGCAGAATTGCATTCTTAATATCACACGAAGAACAATGTTGTACCTTCTGAGCGTTTTCCTTCTCGCTTGCCAGCTCCACTGAGTGTTTGCTCGTTAGTGCTGTGGCCATAGCTGAAGACTCGCTCTTTATCCTTTCCAACTCCAGACACTTCTCAGACAGGCTCTATATAAAACAAATAAAGGGTTAAAAGCGTGTTGGTTTTTTTTCATTATAATTGTTGAAGAGATATAATGAAAAAGAAGCAAGCAAAATATTTTTAGTCTATACAATGGCTTGAATGACACCTCAGGATTCCGCATCACCCTGGAAGTTGTATACTAAGTGATTATGGTGCAAAGTTTGAAAAGTTGCCTCGTTACTATAGCAACCAAAGGAGCAGTCAGAACGCTCTTTACTGTCTGGAACTTTTTCTACAGGGATAAAAAGTTTTATACATAGCTTGTACCGAGTATTACCTGTTGAGTGAAAATCAGCTGCCGACTGAGATCCTCCTCGTTTTTTTTGAGCGTCTGCTGTAGCAGATGTTTTTCTTCCTGCACAAGAATAAAACATATTCTGGTAAATGCACAATACTCATGGAAATACTAAATGGAAATACTCATTTGGTGCGGTCCCTGGAGATCATTACCTTAATGCATCGCAAGCAGTTGGCCAGATAGCTCTTAATTTCCAAGTCACTTGCTGGCAGAAGTCGTAATGAAAGATGTGTCAGATGCTTAAACGGATTTGTCTCTATAATATCCAGCTGAGCAGGGGAATTGCCCAGGACAGAGGCTGAAGGAGACAGCTGCAGCAGGAATCTGAAGGGAAAGATTATTTACGGTTGTTATGGGAACTTGCCTTGCCTCAAACTTGACTCTATTGACCTCTACTAGTTTCAACATACTCCAGACCACCAGTTATGGGTCAAATGCGAAAGACCATCTTTATACTCAGGTTAAGATGACAAAGTTGCAGGATAACCCAAACCCTGGACCTCTAGTTTGCCTATCACCTTACCTTGGCACCTCTTTGCGCTCCTCTTGGATACACTGATAGAGCAAATCAATAAACTTCTGCGGAAATGCAGAAAAGTCAACCAGGAGGCCCTGCTGAGTCTTCAGACTGGGTTCATGTATAAAGGAAGAGAGGAGATACTTAATAAATCGCCTAAAGAGCATTACAATTTATATTATGAGTTGGCACAGATCTCACCTCTGAAAATCCTCTTCAGAGATCACAAGATTGTAGAGAAAGAATGGATCTGTGTCATCTGTCATCCGAACCACCAGATCCTGCAAAGGACAACGTTTAGCCACTAATCTGTCCCACTTTGACAAAACACTTCTAACACAAATGGCCTTTAGTGGCCCCAGTAATAGCGTTCCCAGAAACAACTGATGATACCCCTAAAAACATATGATAAAACACTAGAATGTTCTCTAGACCAGTGCTCCTCAAGGCACACCTAACAGTCCAGGATTTAGATATTACTCTGGTGTGTCTAAGGTGATGCAAAATGAAACAACAAAAACACCTTAAACACCATAGACACAACGGAGTAATACCTAAATCCTGGTTTTGAGGAGAGGGTTGAGGAGCGCTGCCATAGACAACGTGCTATTGTGGTTTAGACAGGTCAAATATAACGCATATAAAAGCAGAGGATCATCACCAATGAACTGTATGAGCTATTTGTGACAACTTCATATCAAGTACAGTGAAAGTGATTTAACAAACCAAGGATCCATTTCTAATTTGTAATTGAGTGACGCTGCAGGGTCGTGTTCCTGTAAAAGGCTTTGAGCCACTCACTCTCGCGTCCGAGTTCATGCTTACTCTGAACGATAACACATACCTTTTTATGGCTCAGACCGGCAGAAGACTGCAGCTCAATACAGATCCTCACGTTCAGAGATCTAGAAACAGAACAGCAGAAAGATGACAGGGCTGGGTGCGGAAAGCATAACATTCAACAGAAAACGCATCCCTGGCTTTTCAGTATATTTCATTAAGTTGATCTCTGACAATTCACAGACGTTAAAATAATTTATGCTCCTTACTACATCCATAAAAAGTACAGAAAGGGCAGTACACCCTAAAAAAAACATTAACATTCAGATTCTGGGGCGCTGCTGAAATTACCAACATGTACACACAACCAAACTAGAGATCTCCGAGCAATAAATGCAGTATAGTGTGACGGAATCCCCAATGTTTCTGCCTCACATGTATGCCTTTAAATAGCGTCCATCCATGAAATGTCAATCAACACAGATCAGAGGCTAACGGGCAATGGCTACACATTGCCCAAACTGACTTGGGCGATGAGAATATTCCATATGTTCCAGACAGGAAAGAGCGTTCTATCGATGATACTTAAACTTTCTAGTTTGTGCCCCGGAATCAGTGCAGATTATCCTTAAAATACTCCATTGCATTTTAACTATTTGTTGATCGAGCTACACTATTAAATCACATCATGTCCCCCCAGCACTTGTGGAGTTACCTCTCCTCTGTGTCTCTGGCCCTCAGCTGGACCTTTAGCTCCCGGCTCAGCAGCTCCTGGATCTGAGCCATCGCTGGGCCTGTGTGCCTGTGATCCGGGCGCCTTCTTCCTGCAGGAATGCTTGGCCTACTGTCACCTCCACTCCGTCACACCGCGACACCGCCGACACACATGGCTACCTCCCGGTCGGCCCCACGGCCTTTGCGGTATCCCCTTCTGTCACCTGGCCACGAAAGGTATTCCCAGCCCCCTTCTTGCCCCCGCTCCTTACTGGTCTCCTGTATCCTCCAAACCCCTATTTACTGATTCATGTCACCTTTACACCCACTCAGCCTTCTTCCAGCATTACTTCCTGAGCTTAAGAGCTGCCCCGGTGTAAAATTCCTCCTCCTCCTATATGCCCCCTACTTTTTCCTTCGAAGCCCCGTATCAGTCTATGTCCCTGCTGTCGCGGCTCAATTTCCAAATCAACCGCCTGCTGCGTCCCGTGCGTGATGACATCAGAGCGCTGCTGAGGCTGCAGCCGCCATTGTGATTTTTGGAAAAGCGCCCCTTCTGCCCATTGTGTTCCGTAACGTGACTGGCGTCGCCCGAGCGGACATATTTGTTTCTGGCAAAGAAGGGAACGTGGACTGAGAGCAGTAGAGGGGGGGGTGATATGAAGAGAACTGCGGGGCTTTAGGGGCATAAGGGAAGGGCTGGTGTGACTATACAGAAAGGTGAAGGGGTAGTTCCAGACGTGGGTACAGGCTGCAATGGAAATGCCGGAACCCCCGTTACCCGAAGGAACACACCGGGAGCCTTGTAAAGCTCCATGCACTTCGGAGAACCCCATAGCCGGCAGATGCAGTTACTTTGTGCAGAGAAAGCGGAGGTTCTGTAAGATGGTTGTGTCCGAAGGGAAGAAGTTCTGTGGGGAACATGCAGAGAACGGGGAGGTACGGAGTCCACGGGGAGACGTGCGGGCTTTGAATTTCAGATCTTTATCATTAAACATGCACACGATCGTCATACGACTGCAGCCTGCATTTCCCATAAGTCATCCAAATAAAAGGTCAATATGGTTGCCCTATTGGTTATTTACAGGCTGGGGTATTTAAACTACCATGGGGAGCATTCTGTTAGGTTGCACTGACTGAGTAGAGAGTAGGGTGTAAGATGTGGCACTGGTTACGTCGGTACAGGAGAGGGTAGGTGTTTTAAGAGGCGTGGTCACGGTTACGTCTGCGACAGGAGAGGGTAGGTGTAAGAGGGGGCACTGGTTACGTCGGTACAGGAGAGGTAGGTGTCAAGACGGTGCACTGGTTACGTCGGTACAGGGAGGTAGGGTGTAAGAGGTGTCACTGGTTACTCGGTACAGGAGTGGTAGGGTGTAAGAGGTGGCACTGGTATACGTCGGTACAGGAGAGGGTAGGGTGTAAGCAGGTGGAATTGGTTACGTCGGTACAGGAGAGGGTAGGGTGTAAAGGTGGAACTGGGTTACTCATACAGTGAGAGGATTAGGTGTAAGAGGTGGCACTGGTTTACGTCGGTACAGGAGAGAGTAGGGTTGTAAGAGGTGCACTGTTACGTCGGTACAGGAGGGAGTAGGAATGTAAGATGGCACTGGTTACTTCGCGTACAGGAGGGCAGAGGGTAAGAGGTGCACTGTATACGTCGGATACAGGAGGGAGTAGGTGAAGAGTGGCCACTGGTTTACGTCGGTACAGGAGAGGGTAGGTTGTAGAGTGGCCACTGGTTACGTCAGTACAGGAGAGGGTAGGGTGTAAGAGGTGGCACTGGTTACGTCGGTACAGGAGAGGGTAGGGTGTAAGAGGTGGCACTGGTTACGTCGGTACAGGAGTGAATATTTACTATAACTCCCATCAAGAGTGATGGGAGTTATAGTAAATATGAGGTCTAAAGGTCATATTTAAAGCAATACTGGATGATTTTCTCTAGTCTCATAAACACTGCTGGTTTGTTTAGTAATTAGTATCTACGCTCATATTCAAGGAGCAGGGCAGCAAGAAGCGGATTCCATGTCCCCTGGACCCCAAACAGTGAGTTAACAGACTTTTTTTTTTTACTGGTTATTTATGAACAATAATATTTTTTCATTTGTAAAATTTCCCATTCTCTATATTTTCTCCGTAGCACCGTGTACCAAGACCAGCTCCAAAAACACCTGAAAAAATGTAACTCCCGAGAGAAGCCTCAGCCGGTACGTAGGAATGAATGATACCTCTTAATGTATCATCGTGAGCGGAACTAAAAACATTCTATGAGATTGCGGTGTTTTTCATTCCGGCGTCTTAAGATTTGGTACAAATTGTGGTGTGATTATAAGAAATATTGGCATGATGGAAGCATAAACACAACATTGTTAAACCCACTTTTATACAAAAAAAATGGTGTCTTCTCTGGTTCCACTCACTATAGGATGTGTTTTGATGAGGGTATGGGGGGTAGCAGAGGCAATATTAAACATTCATCCACCAGAATAGCCAGAAGACCGCCTTTTCCCACAGAAGCCTTGTAGTGCTAACCACCACTACTAGGGATTTAGGGTAGGTTTACGCAAGAAGGACCAACAATGATCACCCTTTTGCCTCTATATCCAGTTTTTATACATTGTTGTGTGCTACATGGACAGTTGTCCATGAATGGTTGTCTGTCCCAGGCTTTGTTTAAAGGCTGTCTAGTACAACGGACATTTGCTCCAAGGGATCCATGTATAATTGGAATATAGAGGCAAACAGGTGATCATTGTTGGCCTTATTTACCTATGCCTACCCTGCTGGTGGTAGGACTGCACAATTTCTGTAGGAAAAGTAGGTATTCTGGCTGCCCGGTGGATGTTGATGAGTGTATAATAATGCCTATACAACCCCTTAATTTTAAGTGCCGGGTTTTCCATTACCTTTACCCCACCACAACGTATGTGATAAGGGTGAGTGTAAATTAAAGTCCCATCATTCCTAGCTCTATCACCTAGTGGTTGGGTGGGGGTGCCAAACGGTCTATTGTCACCCGTGTAACCAGAACCCTTTATATCTGTTCTTCAAGGTATTTTATGTGCGAGATTTAAATGCTGGACCTTTGGAAGGCGACCCATGTGAGAAACAGGTACCTTTTTTTGTTTTTTTTTATGATAGTTCTTCTTTGACTCAGAACTTCTTATATTTAAATACATTGCCGCCATGTCATCAGCTTGAATATTTACGTAAAAATCCCTACATGGCTATTCTTAACCTGTATATCTCTTTGCACCCACATACCAAACTATAACAAATACTGCATCAGAACCTGACTGAGGGCCTGTTTCCTAGTTTAGTGAATCCATTTTGGTAATTGTTATTGAACATGGCCGTCTCTCAGCGCTACAACTTCAATTTCTTGTGTTTAGGTAGCAATCAGTGCCCTTTCAAGAGAAGATCTTCAGAAGCTTACCGAGGCACTGAAACAGGTCACTAATGGTAAGTCCAAAAGCCAGATAATCCTGAACAAAATAAACTGCCCCAAAGGCTGGTGGAGAGTAATAGTTCCAGTTATTCCGTCTTTTATTTGTTGTAATAGTGCGGGGTCTGTGTGCCATCAGGGGTGAGCCTAGGGCTACGGGCGCATGGGTGCAGGATTTCTTTGGTGCCCTCATTCACTCTAACATCATATACGTACACCATATGGTACGCACACTCACTCACACTAACGCCTTATATTAACACTCTAACACACATACACACTCTAATAACATATGCTAACTCACCCCTACACAATCTTAATACCACTCAATCACACCCTTCAATTTTACATTGAATTTTACTTGAGTTTAACACTGATTGTGGAAATCTCAAATGTGAATATGTTATCCAGATTTGGAGCCCCCATTGCCAGACAAGAAACTCTGCCATGCGGCATTAGATGAAGCCTTGAGTGACCCTGTGAATGGAGAGTCTGCTGCAAAACACCTAAAACAACAGGTCAGACCCAATAGAGTCCTACTATTTTAAGATGCATCTCCTTTTGTGCAGACGTAGTATCATTACACTACACCTATCGCTGTGAGTGCGAGTGGCAGTGTAGTAGTTACTACTGTATTTTGTCTTGAGTGTTCTTTGGCAGGCTGAGGCAATGCCAACAGTAGATGCTGTTTTACAAAATGAAAACACAACGTAATTACCTTTTTTGTGTGTACAGGGGTCTTTACTGGGTCACTTGGACAGTCTGGGTTTACTACGGGGGTCTCTGTGTTTTGTGGAGTTCGGAGCAGGCCGAGGAAAGCTGTCTCACTGGGTGGATATTGCTACAGAAAATGCAGAAAATGTTCACTTTCTTCTGGTTGAGAGAGCGACTACTAGATTTAAGGTAGGGGCCAATCCACAGGCTTCTTGTGCAAGAGCCAACGCTGTATTAATGACTTTGCACATACATATATATGTAATCACTGCCACAAACATGTGTAACACAATATAACTCCACACTAGTTTCCAGTAACACAAAATCGATGTGCAAACATTTTGGTTTTCCCCTTAGGTTATCTCCTTAACTATATCATATTCAATTCTTGTTTGTTTGGCAGCAGATATATATGTGCGTTCATGCAACCTGCATGTTGTTGGTGGACAATCTCTCCCAGCATGCAGAAGATATCTTGGGGTGCAGGTTGCTTTCGTCATTCTAGAGCTTTGGTGTCAAACTGTTGAAACCACATTTGGATCCGGATTGCTAACTAGTGTCGTTCTGTAGCCTATATTATATTAAGAGTTATTTAATTGCATGTATGCTAGCAGCACACAACCCGACCAATTCTCCCAGCCACAATGGTCAAATTATTAGAATGAATAATCCTGTTTTTCACCCTAGGTGGATGGAAAGCAGAGAAATTCGACTTTTGAGAGGCTTCATATTGACATTCAGCATCTATGTTTAGGTTGGTGGGGCTTGAAACAGAAGGGTGGGATGAGTGATCGAGGGGCAGTATGAGACTTGTAAAATGTCTTCTTCTCAGGTAAGGTCCCAAGCCTTGTTCAGAAGCAACTTCCAGTCATCGGCATTGGGAAGCACCTGTGCGGAGCAGGGACAGGTAGGATGAAGATCTTGTAGAGGTTGCTCTCCCCCCCACTATTAGTTTTGCTCTGCTTTGTATTCTCTTAGCTGCCCTCAGCCATTAAGTTTATACAACACATTGACAGTTCCGTAAATATAATGTAAATTGTTGTTTCACACTATACAGTAAGCATTTTAAGAAGCAAGCCAGTCCCAATTATTTTTGTTTTTTATGCATTTTTGGTTCCTTTTACATCCATTCAATACAATGTGGTCTCCAGTATGCACTTAACAAGAAAATAGGGCTGGTGGGAACATATATGCAATAATTGCTCGTCCATACGTTAACACATACATACTTATCTGCCTATCACAGTGTTGTCCAAACGCATTAAAATAAAGAACCTTCTTTTATCAGAAAGCCTGAAGAGACAATACCTTTTACGAACACAGTGCTTTTTTAAAAAAAGATTAAAGGCGTTCAATGTTGGGTTTTAAAGTGCTCTAATCGAAGTATATGACAGCTGAATTTTCTTTTTAAAATAGGTTTTTGTTATATTTGTGGCTGTGGATTTACAGGCAATGTTTCATTGTTGCAGACCTAGCACTGCGCTGTCTCATGCAGGCTCATTCTTCTCCCTTGGAAGAGCCTCAGTGTAAACGTTCCAGAATGAACCCTGGTGCTTCAAACTGTGCAAAAGAAGACAAGTCCGTACCAAGTCAGCAAAATCCAGTGGCGGGGATTGTAATTGCTCTGTGCTGTCACCATCGTTGCGACTGGCAACACTATGTGGGACGAGAGTTCTTCCAGAATTTGGGCCTTGGACAAAGGGAATTCAACTTTTTTCAACGCATGTCCAGTTGGGCAACGTGTGGGATTAGGAAGTCTCTTCCAGATACGTCGCATGTCAGTGAGCATGGTGAAACAGAGGGTAGAGAACATGAGGATGATGATGGAGGGCAGAGAATACCAAGCTTTAACTCAGAGACCGTGCAAGGGTGAGAGAAACTTAGATTTATGCCTTTCTGCAAAAATCTGCATGCGTATTATTGTTGGCCTTCTACACCATTTCTTCATGTCCTATCTGTTTGGTTTTCAGGCTTCTGACTGTTGAAGAGCGGGAGAATTTAGGGCGTCTTTGCAAACTACTGATAGACCGTGGGCGCGTGGATTACTTGCGCAGGATGGGATATCAAGCCGCTCTACAGTATTATACAGATCCGGAAGTGTCTCTAGAGAATGTTCTTCTCACGGCTTTACCTAATACATCCAGCTAAGCCACGCAACGTGGGCCGCAGTCAGAGACATGTTATGTTCTTACATTTCTTTATCATGCAGTGCGGGAAGCGGGTTGAGTAATGTTGTTAATCTTGAAATCAAAGGCACTTTGGTGACTTTAGATTCAACATGAAAAGTTAAGACAACAACTTACAGGTCAAAGTGCTGTTCTGTACTCTGCCTACATAGATGAGGCAGAGTACCTAAGGTACTTTAACATAATTGAAAATATCATGTAATCTTGATAAGATTTGTCCAACGCCAATGTGTCTTCTTCTTGTCAAAGTGGCCCAGAGATTTTATCTGGATAACTGGCTCAGTCAAGCAGTACTACGTTCTCAAAATCTTTTTATAAATTCAGGTTCTCAGCTTTGTCCTACTTGGGCAGCATCTGGGTGTCCTGAAATATATTATGTATTTATTGTTTTGGTTTTTTTTTATACTTTTAAAAATGGGCAGATTGACATGCAGTTATGTTTTTATGACCCAGCCAACATGACATGGTTCATAAATTATTTTTTGTTGTGTAATTTTATAGTTGGATCTGGAAATTGCTTTTTTGTTTGCATAAAGCAACTTTTTATTCAATTTCCTATGTCATTTTAGTACAAAAAAATCAGATTTCATCTATTAGAAACATGTAAATGTGATTTGCCGGACTTTGTATAGATGTTTGCATTTGTGGGATGAAGAATATAGGGGCAAATCTGATAATATATTGTGTATAAGTACAAGACCTACCTGTATAACCAGAGCTCAGGGACATTTCTATATATTTGTTCATAAATTGCAGCCCAAATAATTCCCTCTCATCTTCCGCTTCTTCTTCACATGGTGACAGAATCACTTCAAGCTCCAGAGGGTTATCTCTGAAGTTGACAAACCTGCCAATGAAAACCACAATGTTTATTTATGAACCCAAAACCAGAGATGGGTCATGAATTTTCCCTCTGGAAAGCACTATACTCTCTAAGGACTATCCATTCTTGTCCAACACACAGTCAACAAAAGGAACTGCATACAAGGAGCATAGAGAGACCCCATTTAGTGTAAATGCTGACTTAAAGGTACATTCTGTGTTTTAATATGCATTCCTTAAAATGGAAAATCAATTTTAAAAATTGATTTTTAAAATTAGAAGAAGCTGCAGTTTCAGCTCTGCAGCGGAATACCTCCATTTTACATGTCTGATTAATGGTAAGTATATTACTTCGCAAGAGAGATCTTTTGGACCAACACCTCCACTGTAGGCAAATAACTGCATATTGTGCAGAATCCCACCGATGCATTTGCAATGTTCATCACACAAATCTAAAGAGGCTATTCAGTTATCTCATACATTAAAATGCATATGATGGCTGGAGCGTCCCTTTAAGTGTTTGCTATGCAAGACCCGTGGTGGTTATATGTGGAGTTGCATGATTAGAAATCTTCAGTACGCATATGACAGCTTCATATCGCGACTTTCTCTGATCATGTCATCCTCCCCTGCCCCAAACACCTTTATAGACATATCTGTGCATGTGATGCATGCAGATAAAGCATGCTCCCCGTCTTTTACTGTTTAGGTTTTTGTATTTTTTCTAATTATGTTCACTTTGTTTCACTGTCAAATACGGTTTAGGTTGCTATTATTTTTTGCAAAAACGGTCCTGTTTCAGTGTTTGTGTTTGCTCTTGTAGATCTAAAGTATTTGAACTATTTTATATACTGTTATAGAAACTCTAGGTGGTCAGTTGCCCACCTCAGTAGTGCAACTTTCCAGGACCTCATCATCACTGTTCCATCTTTCTACCTCTACCCGATCCTGATAGTCAGCATTGTTGCCATATCACTAGATTTAGATTTTATGGTGTTTTTATATTTTTGTTATGGCTAGAGGAATAACAAACACATCGCTATTGAGGCCAACTCATATTCCTGAGGTTTTTGGTTCTTTCATGCAGAGGATATTTGCCCTGTATTTAGGATGTAGACAGGTCTGATGTGCCAATGGAGAGTTTTTTTTTCTCCAATGGAAACAGAGGTAAAATCTGAGACTCTCCCTTGTCAGGATTGCTTTCCTGGTTGAATTATACATATGGATGTATTTTCTGCCTCCAATGACCAATAGGTTGGTGGCTCACATCTCATAAATAGTAGGGTGACTGCATCTCTACTTTTGTGAAAGTCCTTTGTCTGTACCTGAGGTTTTGTAATCTCTGCAGACACGGCGGGATTCCTCTCATCTTGTTGTTGCTTAGAACCAATGTGCTGAGGTTCCTGAGGCCAGAAATTGATTCTGGGAGTTGGGAAATCTCATTTCGCTGAAGCCATAACGCCTGTAAACTCTGCATTCTATGGAAGAGGAGCCAGCGTGTAAGTTTCAAGAGCTTTGACCGGATCCCCATTTGCTCCAGGACATAATGGTGCATACTCCAACATCCAAAGTAAAAAAGGCATCACAATCACCTGTCTATGTGTGGGGGCAGCTCTTGCAACTTGTTACTGCCCATGTCCAACCACTCCAGAGCTGGCAGCTCCAGCACCACGCTTGGGATGCTGATAAACTGATTCATATTCAGGTCCAGGTGAAAGAGGTGTTTGAGGGAACTGAGCTAGGAAAAAACAATAAGAGATCAGTAAGTTTGGAAATTATCACTTGATCTACACACGCCACTGAGCTGTATTACTTTAGCAAAAGCACAGTATACAGGGCAAGATCTTCTCATGAAACAACACAAGAGGAGATTTTGGGGTTTTTGTTTACATCTACGTTCTCTGTATGTAATTGGATACCCAAGTGGTCTGTCTTAATGTATAAGCATTGGCATTGAGAGGGAGCTGGACATGTTGCACCCAGGGCCATCTACAATTATTGTTTCTTGTTCATTGTTTTCCATCTCTAAAGAAATTATGAAAAAATATTCATTTTCTGTTGGTCCCACCCTTCCTCCCAGTCCAAACTGTACTGTAGTTAGATCTCTGTCAACCTAACTAAGTTACCGAAATCCTGAAGCTTCCAACCTTGCATACCTTAGAGTTCTCAATTTAAAGTCTAACATGTACTTAACTCACTAATTCACCAGATGCTTATGGAGGATTTTGGCATTTTGACACATTATGGTGTCCTCCTACCTGTGATGGGAGCTCAGATATATCTCTGTTCACTGCAAGGTCCAGCCTTTCCAAACTCTCACAGGAACCCAGCTCCACGGGAACCTTTGAGATACGGTTATAACTGAGCAGGAGCTCCCGGAGCTTAGTCAACCTTCCTGAGAAGAGGAACATGAGAAGTGCTATGATAATTCAGAGTAGAACACATCAGAGTAGAACACTTACTAGTCTAAAATAAACAATATGTAAATATGCACATCTCCAAACTGTATTCTTATATTTAACGGGGCCTACTTATCATGGTAAACATTAGAATTCTGTCATCCCACCTGTGTTTGTGATCCACTATGCTGCAATTGTGGATCAATACAATGTCCCATCACAATTCCCATTAGGCACAAAAGTCAGTTAAATATTTACCATTTTACTGTCCTTTAGTTGTAAAACGCCATTATATACTGTAACCAGTCGGGGACTCACCAATCTCTCGTGGTATTGTACTTATTTGATTTCGTGATAAATCTAGGACAAGTAAGTTAGTAAAGTTTGCAATGAATGTGGGTATGATGGTCAGTCCTGTGCGGTGTATTTGCCACTCTTGGAGCTGCTGGATCTTCACTAAACAAGCTGGTAGTGTCTGAAACACATACAGTACAACATTATTACGGTAATGATTGGAAATACATACCTTGCCTAGAAAAATTAATTTGCAGAAGCTCCACGGTACTAACTCCTAATCTTTGCCAGAGTTTCTAAGATATGATCCTCAATTATCAAGTTATATTCCAATCCTTATTGCTTGGTAATTGTTTCAAATACAGTTCTACATGATATTTCTGCAGTTTTCTTACAATCGTATGCAAATATTTACTCCTATATGAACTTTATTTTCTATTATTTTGTGGCAAAGCAATTACAAATAGTTGCAGAGATACTTACTATCTGTAAGAAAACTGTTGTAGTTTTTAATTTTTAACCCATGTTAAAGGAACATTACCTCAAAAAAATGTTTGTTTTGCATAAAAATGTTGTGTAACGTAAAACTGTCAAAAAATATTTTCTAACATCCAGTGGCAAGAAAAGTAAGTGAACCCTTTTGAATTACCAGCATTTATGTATAGATTTGTGTTAAAATATGATCTACATATAAATTAGAATAAAATCTGTTTTAACTAATAACACACACATTATTGTATTATTCTTGTCCACATTGAATACATTATTCAAACATTCAGAGTGTGGGTTGGAAAATGTATGTGAACACCTCAGCTAATTACTTCAACAAAACCTAATTGGAGTCAGGAGTTAGCAAACCTGGAACTTAGTCAAAGAAATGGGATTGGAGATGTGTTTTAGAGCTACTTTGACATAAAAAAAAAACTAAAACATTTTGAGTTTGAGTTTGCTATTCTCAAGAAGCATCTGCTGATGTAATCCATGCCTCACAAACATATATCTCAGAAGACTTACAATCAGTGTTCCCTCTAAGCTGTGCGCTTGTGCGGGCACATAGCTTTTTGAGAGAGCGCATACGTGCAAAAATTGTGTGCACAACAGTTTTTCCCAATACAAATATATATATATATTTTTGATACTTTATGCAGCGCAGATATTGTGTGCACAAAATTTTGGCTCTGGGAAAATTTTTGCACAAGAGAAATTTTCTGCGCACACCACCTAAGAAAAATTAGATGGAACATTGCTTACAATCAAGAATTCTTGATTTGCATTGAGCTGGAATGGGTTACAAAATAATCTCAAATTACTTTAGTTTAAATAGTCAGCAGTCCACAGACTTGTTTCATTGTTTATAAATGAAGACAATTTAGTAATATGGCTACTCTCCCAAGAAATGGGCGCCCAGCCAAAATTTTGGTTGGATTTTGGACCCATGTTAATGTTCCAGGCCTTCTGAAAACCACCATCTTGAAACAAATATTTGCATTGATTTAGATTGAATGTATGACCTGATTCACAATGCCAGTTGTTAAGAAATCAAGATAATAATAATTATCCACATCTGTATTCTCTACAATGTAATCACATGAGGTTACCTTCCACTCTTCCTTTTCAATCCTTAGAATTAATCTTCCATCTTCGTTACAAACCTTCTCCTTCAGTTTGGACAATTGAATGCGGTTTTCCCACAGGTGAGATATTCTGCGAGATCAGACTAATGTGAGGGGGATTCTATTACAGTCTAAACCTTTTTATATCTCCAATATCAAATTCATGTCACTATCGCCATCAGGTGTGTCCAAAACAGTGCCTTAGACAGGGTTTAGAGGAATGTTAATTTAATGTTTCCTTGCCACACACTCTGTCCTTGTACCAGTGACACATGGTCTCCAAATGTCACCCTCACTCAATGTACACCCTTCACCCCATCCCATGTAGTCTGTCTCTCTCTTTCACAATGAAATATTTGTGCTGTCCCACCCTTTTTTCTTTTTTCTTGCCCCTTGTATTTCCATTGTCTGGACAAGTCAGGGAAGGTTCTGGGTTATGCTGTCATGTCCTACCATGTAGAGGCAGGGCTGGCCCTACTATACAGGTACACCTGAGGGCTTGATGGATTTCACCCAGACTCTCCTAGCAAAAAACTATTTCCACAGGGTTAGTATTTGCGATCTCTGGGTGAGGTGGCGTTTGGTCACAGTCACTCCCCTCCCCTGTGCTACCACCTGTCCCCCCAATATTAACTATGTAGGGTGGCTAGACCCATTCCCTGGTCATAGCCACAGGAGAGCAGCTGCTGTGGGCAGTCAGTCCCGAGAAATTCCCAGGAATGCGTAGAGGCAAACTAAATGGCTGAACTGGTAGGGAATGTTGCCATGAAGTTCTGTTCTACGTTTGAGTACATCTGATCACTAGGTATACATTAAAGGTAGTCGCCAGTAAAGCCACTTACTCTCCCACTGCAACCTTTTTTCTTTGCTCTTTCTCTGCTTTTAGCTCCTCTTGATGCTTCTGGATCCTGCCTTCCCACAAAGCTCTCATACCAGAGATAGACCCAAAACAAAGTGCAGCTGTCATGTTCACTCCTTGGTCCCCAATGCCGATATCTGAAAATTGGGACAAACAAAACTGCAAAAGATCCAAGAAAAGTTCTAACATAATGTGGTTTGTCCACAAAAAAGTGGCGGTGAAACAACCAAAGGGACAATAAGTCATGTCTACAGTTAGGTTATTCACACGGTAATGTCACCAGAGACCCCAAACCTGGATCTTTGCCCTAAAACATACAATACATTGTGACATTTGTATTATTTATTTGGCATAGCGTTTATTATTGGTATAGAATAATGTAAACAGCCCATCACACTGTGTCTATTAAAGTTGATGTTGATCCATCACCAATAAGGTCACTCAATCCATACCACTTCTATATTGCTCTAGTTATCCATAGGAACAAACCATGTATTCTAGTACTCAGATGACAACATTTGATAAATATACTATTGCTTTCATTAGCAATGTCCATCAGCAAAATCTTAGAGGTATGTGGCATCGATAAAGACAGACTAGGCTGGAATGGTTCTTGTTCCTATATTATATGTGCTGGATTTGGCGTGTCTGGTAATTTGAATGGTGGACATTAACACTCACACTCTTTCTATTACATTGTCCTACAACACTAAAAGCCACAATGATGTGCATTGAAAATTAAATTACAAAGTTACATGAAGTATCATTAAAGCCCAGCCCCCAGGACATGCCTCTAACACACCCCCAATATAAAACATGCTATTGGAAGCGCTAGGCCGCACACTCAACTTGCCCAGGAGTATCATCACGTGTCCCTTGGACACTGTTAATTATTATATCTTGATCTAAAGTGATCACCCCAATCAATTACAGGTTAAAATGTAATAACGGAATGTAATAATAACTGTCATTGCTTCTGCGTGAAAACAGTAAATAACTCACCAAGATTAGTGCAAGGATTTATTCTCTCCTGTCCAGTGCAACGCACTAGGATTCATGCACAACCAAAATCTGTTGTGTGCAATGCAATCAAAATCCTGTTTAGGTAGAGTCAGTATCTCCAGAGTAACAGGATCCATGCATTGGCTTTCTGAGTGCTGCATAGAATCCGTTGCGGAAGGGTCTGGAAATCCATGCCTTTATAACAATCCCAGTCCAAGATCCATGATAAAGTTCAGTGATCTGTCCCCTTTAACAAAGAGACTTTGTGTGAGATTGCAGAGTGTGAAGCCCAACACGTGTCTTTAAAAGAGTTTGAGAAGTTGCTGCAGACGCTGTCCTGAGCCCTCAGTGAAAGAATGTCATCCATCCTTTGAATGTGAGACGTGACCAGCTGAAAATAGCTGCGCGATTCTACAGACCCCGTGACACACAAGTGGCATCTGGGAGCCATTAGATTTATTTCTATGCCAGCATTACACATGGCCAAAGGCAGACATTTTTTGGTTTACCTGGTGTGGTTAGAGGTCTTTACTGGGACTTTTTGGGCGACTTTGTGACTTATTAAATAAGGCGTTAAAAAGAACAATATGATTTATAAACACATTTTGTGTTGTTTCTATGAATATTATTGGGAAATAACACTCATAACCAGCTAACTTGATGACCTCCTACAAAACATCATGGGAGGAAAGAGAGACCGGTATTTAGGTCTTAAAGAGGGACACTTGGAAGGTATTCTGTAGAGGTTTTTAGAAAAGTGATGTCAGAATGATGTCATGATGCAAAGCACGACGACTCCATACATCAAATCATTTTCCCAAAACCTTCAAACAAACCATTTGGGTTTTTTATAACCTCAAGCCCCTTGGATTTACATCACGCATTTCCAGAACCTTAACCTTTTATTTTACCCCAGCTTTTATTGAGATTTGGGTTATTATCTGTATGTCCAAAGTAAAAATAATACCGACCAATAATCTTCTAAATTTTACTGAAGCCATTTGAGATTGATTCTCCAAATGCCCTGTATGCATGCACTGATCGTAGCATCTAGGTGCAATAGCTTATTGTTTTAATGGATAATTATACTTTTTGGCCTATTTCTTTCTCTTTACATTTGAAGCGATCCATATTAATTTAGGGATACTGATAAGCACTGCAGGTAAGTGACCAGCAGATGGCATCGTACTTCATTGTTATAAAAGTAGAAGCCTTCTCCTCCACCCATTCTGCTGAAACTGGGGATCTGGGCCTAAGAGTTGCTAGGAAGTTGACTCTCTTCTGGGTGATTTTTGATAAAGGGAGCTGCAAACCACAACAAAATCTCATAGGAAAGGAGGAGTTTGGGGTAGGATTCCTCTTCGGGAAGACGCCAAAGCCTTTAATTGTGTAATATAATATAGAGCTTTTCAAAAATCCCTAATTTGGTATTAGTACTTTTTATTTATGAAATAATTATATATATAACATCTGATACAATCACAGTAAATTTTATCTTTGCCAGGACTGCCCCATGCCCCCCAACCGATTTTGCCGGGACAGTCGTGATTTTGGGACTCTGTCCCGCTTTGCCAGGGCTGTAGGAAGGGTGAAGCGAGAGAGGCACTCGCCTTGGGCGCAGCTGTGGGGGGCGAAGAGCCGCCCGATCATCAGCCTGCGGGACTGGTTGGTCATCCCCCCGCTCTGCATCTATAGCCGGCGCACAGTGATGACAGGAGCACTAAAGCGGAGGTCGGAAATGACGGACCACGCGCTCCCACAGGACCCACAACTGGATGGAGAATGGAGAATGAGAAAGGTAAGAGATGGGGAGAAAGAGGTGTAAGGGCAGTGTATGTGTATATGTGTGTAAGAGCAGTGTAGGTATTTGTAAGCTGTTATGTGTATGTGCAGTGTGTGTATAGGCCAGGGGCGTCCAACCTGCGGCCCTCCAGCTGCTGCAGGACTACATCTCCCATAATGCTCTTTCAGCTAAGGGGCTGGCTGAGTAGGATGGGAGATATAGTCCTGTAGCAGATGGAGGCCGCAGGTTGGACGGCTCTGGTATAGGCAGTGTGTAAGGGTCCTGGAAGAGGGGGATTTTTTTTAGTTAACAAAACAATCTCTGCTGCTGTGGACTACTCTTCCATGGAAATTGTAGTTCACTGCTAACATCTGCAGCTTCACTGTTGACTGCACTTCCCATGATGCTCAGCCAGCATCATGGAAGCAGTATGTCTGGATGAGCCTTGTGTGAACTGTCGTTAACAGTAGATGATGTGACAGGTGTTAGTTTACAACTCCCGTGATGCCAAGTCATGGTGGACACCTGACTGACTGAGCATCATGGGAATTGTAACCAGCATTATGGAATTAGTATGTCTGGATGAGCCTCATGGGAATTTTTTTTCTTGGATCTTTCACATTTTGAAATGTTTGGAAGAATCCTGCTTACTGTGGCAGTGAAAGAACGGTTTTGCCCCACTGTGGACGTGGTACACGGAAGAAGACCTGGTCACCCTACAAAGAGAAGAACCAAAAGACACTTGAAGTTGAAGAACGGGGTTATGATCATCTCTGAACGTTATTGGGACTGCCTCATCCCAACACAAGATGACACCCACCTTCAGATGCTAAGCATGCGTATATTTATATATTATGTTATACATAATTATTATTTATGTTTTTCAGAACAAACATTAACTATTTAATACCAGTGTCAAAGTAACACTGTAAATGTACAGATACACAATGCTTTCACTAATAGTATACACTATGTGCACAATTGCTAGGCAAGTGAGTATTTTGACCATATCATTTTTATGCATATTTTCCAACTCCAAGCTGTATAACCTTGAATGCTTATTGGATTTTAACATATCAGGCGAAGTGTATTTGTGTAATGAGGGAGATTTTGGCCTTAGGAGATGAACATCCTATGTCAAGGTGTGCATAATTGGTAGGCAAATGGGCAGAAAAAGAGATTTAGCTGACTGAAAAGTCAAAAATTATAAAAAGTCTTAGAGGGATGCATGCAACACTCTTGAAATATAGTTGCATAATAATTCTGCACACTAATAGTTGCCCAATAATTCTGCACACATAGATATTTTCCTAAGAAAGCCACAACCTTGCTTTTACTTTCTTAAATATTCAGGTTTAAGGTTTCTTAACATGTCTGATTGGTGGAGAGCACTGTAGTTGGGTAGCTTACACTCTAATGATGTCATAAGAAGGAGAACAATGAGTGCATCTTTCCAGGGTGCTGTAACTCTCAGCCAGAACGTACAAGTGCTACCAAGGCATAGTTCATAGCTTTAACCAGCTGAGAGTTTCTTCACAGCAGTGAATTTTCTGCAGTCACAGTGAATTTATTATCCACGTCTATCACCTACCGCTGTTGACTGTATGGCTTCCCAGAACAACAAGGGCAAAACACTCAAGAGGCTGTCTTCATTCATCTTAGACGTGCCCTTGAAGTTGTTTGCGGGTGTCTTGTTCAAGAAGCGGCGGCAAGAAGGTGATCCTGATAGCAGCTCCCAGAGCAACACCTCTGATCCCGAAAATGTGTCATCTTACTCGGTGGGGGAGCCGGCTTCTGCCAGCCAAGCGCTGATGTGGTTTGGCAAATTTGTCTGCAACAGGTGTTTCAGAATAACATCTCTTAAACCCTCGGACCCTGTGCGCTGGCTGCAAAACGTGGACAGAGCCCTCTTTCTCCACAAATGGCAGGACACACCATTCTTGACACTGCCTAACGTGGTCTTCCTCTACTTGGTGTGTAGAGATGTTATATCTTCGGACCTGGTCAGCAAGATGGAGTTGAAGGCAGCGTTGATGACTTGTCTCTACGTCTCCTGTTCCTATATTGGCCCTGAGATAACATACCCGGCCAAGTTCTTCCTGGTGGACAGCTGGACGGACGATTTCTGGAACCGTTGCCTTACGGTTATTGGAGCAATGAGTGAGAAAATGCTGCTCATCAACACTGACCCAGAATATTATGCTCAGACCCTGGAACATCTGAAGGCTGAAGGTGGAAGGCGATGAAAGGACTGATTGCGTATATATTGTTGTTGTTCTCTAGTACCGTTGTTGTTCTCTAGTATAGCGGTTACTTAATTAAAAAATATATAGAAAAACCCCAATGAGTCATTTCTATTATTGCTGAATTGGGAAAATGGATATGGCTGTACTGGTCTATAGTTATAGGCAATATTTCGTTACAAACTCACAGATAAAGATGTAGAGACACGTAAGCTTCTGGGACCTCAGAGGTCTTCCCTACAGATGAGTTGAGTTTCCATCAGTGGTTCAGTACATTGACAAACAGCAACACATATATTGGCACTAGGCTTCGATGTCCGTGTAAGGAAGTTTTACATTACTGAGAAGGTGATGGATAAATAGAGGAGCCTCCCTGCAGGTGTGGTACAGATAAGGAAATTTAAATATCCATTGGATAGGCAGATGGTAAAGATTCTGAGACAAGGCCAGGAACTATTCAGAAAATATCAATTCTGAAGACCGTGACTCAGTAATGCTTCACTATGGAAGTTGTTAAAGAACAGAAAGCGCTGATCGTCCCTTTCCAGTCCCTGACAGATCAGTACAACAGATTTCAGAATAATGCATAATCCTTTATGATCATGATTATTTCAGGTATTATTAATTGGGAAAGTGAGAGGACCGGGATGAACGCCCTTAATTTAACTTGTTTGTGGTTATTCTTAAAGGAAGATATATATTTCCATATAAAAATAATCTAAATTACAGTTTGCATACAGGCTCATTACATGACATGTCCACCAAAATGCATCTGACAGGCCTCCAGGCTAAACTCAGCAATTCTATAGGGTGACTGAAAGCCTTTTCAACTAGGGGCACACACAGGGGCATAACCACAGGGCCCTGGGGCAAGGAGACAGGAACAAGCGGCCGCAGGAGTCACCACGGGCTCCCTAGAGGCATGGCCCCCGTAGCAGTTGCAACCGCTGCAACCCCTGTAGTTACACCACTGGTGATGTGGTAAATACATAATAATAATACAATGAATCATCCTTAATGGGTATGATGAATAACCAATGTATGCCTAGACCCATTTTTAATGACGATGGGGCCTTGAGCAAGCCTCCCCTGGTATGTCTTCACCAGTAGCCCGCTCGCCCGTGCAGTCATACCTGCTTCTGACCCCCTTACGAAAAATTACTGCCGTTTTTTCTGAAGTAATACTGCAGTTTTTTGGACATGAAAAAAATGCAATACATTTACTGCACTGTTTTTTTATATTGCAAACCTACAGTTGTACTTCAATGTACTGCAGCTTTATTGCATTTGTATTTCCGTACAAAAATAACTGCAGTACAACTGCAGTACAGTGAAGTAAAAAGTGCAGTAAAACTGCAGTAAGTGTGCAGTAATACTGCAGTAAAAGTGCAGTATTGCAGTTTTTTTTCATGTCCAAAAAACTGCAGTATTTTTTTTGTAAATTGTCTGGTGTTGTGACTAGGATTGCCATTTCAATCATTTCGATTGAACCAGGATGGCGCAGTATGTGCGAAGAAAATCAATTACTTAATTAAGTTTGTAGATCCTCCATATCGCATGGAAGCTCTTTATATGTTGTGTAAGGATGAAACGATAGCCCTTGTTAAGCCAGGCTGTTAAGGGAGCCCACGGGACAGTTGTGTTGGCCCCGCAATGTAAGCCTGGGTGAAGGACAGTCGCCCCTTTTCCTTCATTAAAGATGGATCGAGTGTTTCCAGCAACAAATAAGAATGAGGAAAAATGTACATGATTAAAAGGGTTAAGCCATAGTTTATTAATTGTTTAGGATTTAAAGATCTGCAGTCATGTTTATTATTTCACTAATCTGTGGCTTAGCAGGAGATTTGCAGTAAAATTAAACTTTTTTTTTATTGATCAACTTCACTAATGTATATCATTCAAAGGCAGGTTGTGCTACTCACAGTATCCTGCATATACAACGCACAGGGCAAACAGAGAATGATTCTGGAACACGTATTCTGCATACGTGTCGGAGTTTGGACTCCACACACTCCTGCTACAGCAGCACATTGCTCTCGGTGACACAGGACCCAGCACCACATAACACACAAGCTTGTATCTCTCGTACCCCAACTCCCTGACTGCCGACTTCACTAGATCCGCCAGCTGCAGGGCCCTGCGATGGCTGTTTGCTGCATCATATCTACTGTCCTGCAGCTCTTGGTCCAGAACAGACTTAATTACTCTTGATGCCTCTTCGGCGGAAAAACATTTCTTAGGTTGCGGTTGTAGATCTGTTTCTGGGATAAAGGAATGTTTGTTCATAGGTTCTGTTGCCAGACGACTTCTGACTTTGGGATTATCCTGAGTGATGGTCTTCCTTTTCTTCCCTGAGTCATTACTTTGCAGTTGGTTGATACTCAGGGAGGACTCCCACTCACTCCTCCTCTGATGGGTCTTTGGTTTGTTGGGGTGGATCCAGCGCCTGGGTTCTAGATCCTGACTTGGATCCATCTTTCAATCGCTCAATGATAAAACCTGTAATTGGAGCCTCTGTGTTAATTAACATGTCGTCTGTGTGCCAAGGAAAAGTACATTTAGCTTTTCATACTAGGTGAAAATATGGAATTGACATGGTATTTTTTTGTTGCATCTTTTAAAAAAAATAATATATAATATATATACAAATTAAAACAAATGTTTGCAGACCTACATCTTCCTCTGCAACAATGTGTTTTATTTACACAATATGATTTATAAACACATTTCGTGTTGTTTCTATGAATATTATTGGGAAATATATTATTTAGGGTGAAATAACACTCATAACCAGCTAACTTGATGACCTCCTACAAAACATCATGGGAGGAAAGAGAGACAGCGGTATTTAGGTCTTAAAGAGGGACACTTGGAAGGTATTCTGTTGAGGTTTTTTGGACCAGTGATCTCAGAATGATGTCATGATGCAAAGCACGACGACCCCATACATCAAATCATTTTCCCAAAACCTTCAAACAAACCATTTGCGTTTTTTATAACCTCAAGCCCCATGGATTTACGTCATGCATTTTTGGAATTTTACCCCAGCTTTTATTGAGATTTGGGTTATTATCTGTATGTCCAAAGTAAAAATAATACTGACCAATAATCTTCTAAATTTTACTGAAGCCATTTGAGATTGATTTTTCGAATGCCCTGTATGCATGCGCTGATCGTAGCATCTAGCTTATTGTTTTAATGGATAATTATACTTTTTGGCCTATTCCTTTCTCTTTACATTTGAAGTGACCCATATTACGGTAATTTAGGGATACTGGTAAGAGCAGCAGGTATGGTAAGTGACCAGCAGATGGCATCGTACTTCATTGTGATAAAAGTAGAAGCCTTCTCCTCCAGCCATTATGCTGAGACTGGGGGTCTGGGCCTAAGAGTTTCTAGAAAGTTGACTCTCTTCTGGGTGGCTAAAGGGAGCTGCAAACCACAACAGAGTCTCATAGGAAAGGAGGACTTTTGGGGAGGATTCCTCTTCGGGAAGATGCCAAAGCCTTAAATTGTGTAATATAATGTAGAGCCTTTCAAAAATCCCTAATTTGGTATTAGTACTTTTTATTTATGAAATAATTATATTTATAACATCCGATACAATCACAGTAAATTTTGTCTTTGCCAGGACTGCCCCATGCCCCCCAACCGATTTTGCCGGGACAGACACGATTTTGGGACTCTGTCCCGCTTTGCCAGGGCTGTAGGAAGGGTGAAGCGAGAGAGGCACTCGTCTTGGGCGCAGCTGCGAGGGGGCGCAGAGCCGCCCGATCATCATCCTGCGGGACTAGTTGGGGACATCATCCCCGCGCTCTGCATCTATAGCCGGCGCATAGTGATGAAGGGAGCACTAAAGCGGAGGTCGGAAATGACGGACCATGAGAATGAGAAAGGTAAGAGATGGGGAGAAAGAGGTGTAAGGGCAGTGTATGTGTATATGTGTGTAAGGGCAGTGTATGTGTATATGTGTGTAAGAGCAGTGTAGGTATTTGTAAACTGCTATGTGTATGTGCAGTGTGTGTATAGGCCAGGGGCGTCCAACCTGCGGCCCTTCAGCTGCTGCAGGACTACATCTCCCATAATGCTCTTTCAGCTAAGGGGCTGGCTGAGGAGGATGGTAGATGTAGTCCTGCAGCAGCTGGAGGCCACAGGTTGGACACCTCTGGTATAGGCAGTGTGTAAGGGTCCTGGAAGGGAGGCTAACATTAGATTTTTTTTTTAATTAACATAACAATCTCTGCTGCTGTGGTCTACTCTTCCATGGAAATTGTAGTTCACTTCTACAATTCTCAGCCAGCATCATGGAAGTAGTATGTCTGGATGAGCCTCATGGGAAATCAATTCAATGTGTTGGTTATTTTTTTTCTTGGATCATTCACATTTTGAAATGTTTGGAGGAATCCTGCTTACTGCGGCAGTGAAAGAGTGGTTTCGCCCTACTGTGGACATGGTAAACGGAAGAAGACCTGGTCACCCTACAAAGAGAAGAACCAAAAGACACTTGAAGAATGGGGGAATGATCATCTCTGAACGTTATTGGGACTCCCTCATCCCAACACAAGATGACACCCACCCTCAGATGCTAAGCATGCGTATATTTATATATTATGTTATACATAATTATTATTTATGTTTTTCAGAACAAACATTAACTATTTAATACCAGTGTCAAAGACATAATGTAAATGTACAGATACACAATGCTTTCACTAATAGTATACACTATGTGCACAATTGCTAGGCAAGTGAGTATTTTAACCATATCATTTTTATACATATTTTCCAACTCCAAGCTGTATAACCTTGAATGCTTATTGGATTTTAACATATCAGGCAAAGTGTTTTTGTGTAATGAGGGAGATTTGGGCCTTAGGAGATGAACATCCTATGTCAAGGTGTGCATAATTGGTAGGCAAATGGGCAGAAAAAGAGATTTAGCTGACTGAAAAGTCAAAAATTATAAAAAGTCTTAGAGGGATGCATGCAACACTCTTAAAATTTAGTTGCATAATAATTCTGCACACTAATAGTTGCCCAATAATTCTGCACACATAGATATTTTCCTAAGAAAGCCACAACCTCGCTTTTACTTTCTTAAATATTCAGGTTTAAGGTTTCTTAACATGTCTGATTGGTGGAGAGCACTGTAGTTGGGTAGCTTACACTCTAATGATGTCATAAGAAGGAGAACAATGAGTGCATCTTTCCAGGGTGCTGTAACTCTCAGCCAGAACGTACAAGTGCTACCAAGGCATAGTTCATAGCTTTAACCAGCTGAGAGTTTCTTCACAGCAGTGAATTTTCTGCAGTCACAGTGAATTTATTATCCACGTCTATCACCTACCGCTGTTGACTGTATGGCTTCCCAGAACAACAAGGGCAACACACTCAAGAGGCTGTCTTCATTCATCTTAGACGTGCCCTTGAAGTTGTTTGCGGGTGTCTTGTTCAAGAAGCGGCGGCAAGAAGGTGATCCTGATAGCAGCTCCCAGAGCAACACCTCTGATCCCGAAAATGTGTCATCTTACTCGGTGGGGGAGCCGGCTTCTGCCAGCCAAGCGCTAATGTGGTTTGGCAAATTTGTCTGCCACAGGTGTTTCAAAATAACATCTCTTAAACCCTCGGACCCTGTGCGCTGGCTGCAAAACGTGGACAGAGCCCTCTTTCTCCACAAATGGCAGGACACACCATTCTTGACACTGCCTAACGTGGTCTTCCTCTACTTGGTGTGTAGAGATGTTATATCTTCGGACCTGGTCAGCAAGATGGAGTTGAAGGCAGCGTTGATGACTTGTCTCTACGTCTCCTGTTCCTATATTGGCCCTGAGATAACATACCCGGCCAAATTCTTCCTGGTGGACAGCTGGACGGACGATTTCTGGAACCGCTGCCTTACGGTTATTGGAGCAATGAGTGAGAAAATGCTGCTCATCAACACTGACCCAGAATATTATGCTCAGACCCTGGAACATCTGAAGGCTGAAGGTGGAAGGCGATGAAAGGAGGACTGATTGTGTATATATTGTTGTTGTTCTCTCGTACCGGAGAACAGTATAGCGGTTACTTAATTAAAAAAATATTTCTGAACTGAATTGGGAAAATTGATATTTTGTTACAAACTCACAGATAAAGATGTAGAGACACGTAAGCTTCTGGGAGGGTGATAGATAAATAGAGGAGCCTCCCTGCAGGTGTGGTACAGATAAGGAAATGTAAATATCCATTAGATAGGCAGATGGTAAAGACTCTGAGACAAGGCCAGGAACTATTCAGAAAACATCAATTCTGAAGACCGTGACTCAGTAATGCTTCACTATGGAAGTTGTTAAAGAACAGAAAGCGCTGATCGTCCCTTTCCAGTCCCTGACAGATCAGTACAACAGATTTCAGAATAATGCATAATCCTTTATGATCATGATTATTTCAGGTATTATTAATTGGGAAAGTGAGAGGACCGGGATGAACGCCCTTAATTTAACTTGTTTGTGGTTATTCTTAAAGGAAGATATATATTTCCATATAAAAATAATCTAAATTACAGTTTGCATACAGGCTCATTTCATGACATGTCCACCAAAATGCATCTGACAGGCCTCCAGGCTAATCTCAGCAATTCTATAGGGTGACTGAAAGCCTTTTCAACTAGGGGCACACGCAGGGGCATAACCACAGGGCCCTGGGGCAAGGAGACAGGAACAAGCGGCCGCAGGAGTCACCATGGGCTCCCTAGAGGCATGGCCCCCGTAGCAGTTGCAACCGCTGCAACCCCTGTAGTTACACCCCTGGTGATGTGGTAAATACATAATAATAATACAATGAATCATCCTTAATGGGTATGATGAATAACCAATGTATGCCTAGACCCATTTTTAATGACGATGGGGCCTTGAGCAAGCCTCACCTGGTATGTCTTCACCAGTAGCCCGCTCGCCCGTGCAGTCATACCTGCTTCTGACCCCCTTGCGAAAAATTACTGCCGTTTTTTCTGAAGTAATACTGCAGTTTTCTGGACGTGAAAAAACTGCAATACTGCACTTATACTGCAGTATTACTGCACTGTTTTTTTATATTGCAAACCTACAGTTGTACTTCAATGTACTGCAGCTTTATTGCATTTGTACTTCTGTACAAAAATAACTGCAGTACAACTGCAGTACAGTGAAGTACAAATGCAGTAAAAACTACAGTAAGTGTGCAGTAATACTGCAGTAAAAGTGCAGTATTGCCGTTTTTTCATGTCCAAAAAACTGCAGTATTTTTTTTGTAAATTGTCTGGTGTTGTGACTAGGATTGCCATTCCAATCATTTCGATTGAACCAGGATGGCGCAGTATGTGCGAAGAAAATCAATTACTTAATTAAGTCTGTAGATCCTCCATATCGCATGGAAGCTCTTTATACGTTGTGGTCAGAAACATGTAAGCATGAAACGATAGCCCTTGTTAAGCCAGGCTGTTAAGGGAGCTCACAGGACAGTTGTGTTGGCCCCGCAATGTAAGCCTGGGTGAAGGACGGTCGCCCCTTTTCCTTCATTAAAGATGGATCGAGTGTTTCCAGCAACAAATAAGAATGAGGAAAAATGTACATGATTAAAAGGGTTAAGCCATAGTTTATTAATTGTTCAGGATTTAAAGATCTGCAGTCATGTTTATTATTTCACTAATCTGTGGCTTAGCAGGAGATTTGCAGTAAAATTAAACTTTTTTTTTATTGATCAACTTCACTAATGTATATCATTCAAAGGCAGGTTGTGCTACTCACAGTATCCTGCATATACAACGCACAGGGCAAACAGAGAATGATTCTGGAACACGTATTCTGCATACGTGTCGGAGTTTGGACTCCACACACTCCTGCTACAGCAGCACATTGCTCTCGGTGACACAGGACCCAGCACCACATAACACACAAGCTTGTATCTCTCGTACCCCAACTCCCTGACTGCCGACTTCACTAGATCTGCCAGCTGCAGGGCCCTGCGATGGCTGTTTGCTGCATCATATCTACTGTCCTGCAGCTCTTGGTCCAGAACAGACTTAATTACTCTTGATGCCTCTTCGGCGGAAAAACATTTCTTAGGTTGCGGTTGTAGATCTGTTTCTGGGATAAAGGAATGTTTGTTCATAGGTTCTGTTGCCAGACGACTTCTGACTTTGGGATTATCCTGAGTGATGGTCTTCCTTTTCTTCCCTGAGTCATTACTTTGCTGTTGGTTGATACTCAGGGAGGACTCCCATTCACTCCTCCTCTGATGGGTCTTTGGTTTGTTGGGGTGGATCCAGCGTCTGGGTTCCTGATCCTGAATTGGATCCATCTTTCAATCGCTCAATGATAAAACCTGTAATTGGAGCCTCTGTGTTAATTAACATGTCGTCTGTGTGCAAACAGGCAAAGTGCATTTAGCTTTCATACTAGGTGAAAATAATTGGAAGACGTTATATTTTTTGTTGCATCTTTTTTAAAATATATATATATATATGCATAAACAAATTAAAAGAAATGTTTGCAGACCTACATCTTTCCTTTGCCAAATAGGTGATTCACATTAATATTTATTATATTTAATAATATATATAATAATATTGAATATAAACCGGTGATTTACTGATTTGTATACCAAATTGCCTGGATTTTGGGAAACTTGCTTGCTAAGGAAAACCAAACTAGGACTTCACAGCAGACATAATCTGTAAGATCACCAGTTACTGACCCTCCATCAGGCTTCTTGTTTGGAACATCAGGCTTGGATCTATAATCGTTGGGAAAGGCAGGTCCATAGAATTGTAGCAGCAACGGTCAAGGATTGGGACATCAGTACGGAGAATTATTATTACTACAAACTATCCACGAACTAGACCTGGGTCCTAACAAGCACCAGAAGTTTACATACACAAATTCTAAACTTTCTGCAGAGGACTTTGCCTGGGACAGCCCTTCATATGGCACAGTGCAGTTGGTGAGATATCTTCTCATCATTCCTATCCAAGAACGCATAGTTTAGTAAATACCAGGGTTCATCGCTTTATTCTGTTTAGGAAATCCTAAATCGCTGAATAAAGAAGACTACCATTTAGAGTGGACACCAAAATATTATACGCATCAATTTACAACAACGCAGAACCTTGCACTTAACTAAATGCAATTTAATGTTCCTGGCACAAATTACCGTACAAGTGAAGCAAAATTTTGTGGTTAAATAATTACTTTTGGGTTCATTAGTACTAGGCATTGTGTTTCTAATAATGCTTTTAGGTACAAAAAGTGTTACATTCAGCAGTATAAATGGGAGAGCATGTTTAACATACCTAGCATACAAGCTGCAAATAATAGAGCCTTTAACACCGAACACACCAACCATTCAATATTTTTTTTTTAAATGAGGGTATGACTTCTAAACCCTTTTTTAAAAAATAAATAAATCCTAAGAACAATTAAGAGTTGTCCATATGCCTAAATAACTTCATGAGTTGCGATACCTTTAAGGTTCTCTTCTGATGGCAGTTTCTGTATTTGTAGTGCTTGCTCCTCTCTATCCTTCTTCCAGACGGGATTCTTCTTTCTATCTTTATCGTTCTCCTGTCTATCTTTATCTGTCTCGTTTTTTCATAGTATTGTTTACTGTTTGTTTTCCCCTTCTGCCATCCAGTCCCCGTCCGTGTGTATTCTCGGCCCCCACCATGCTAGTGCCAGTTTCCCTCCCTAAGTTTTGTGTTCTCGTATGGCCAAATAAACCTGCCCCTTTCTAGAATTGCATTTTCACCTCACATTATGACGTTGCCATGTAACCGTGCCGCCGTCCTCCCACCATCCACACAAAAGACTCCCTTCCTCCCCCCCAGGACACGTTAAAAGCAAGCAATAGTCAAAGCTTCATTAATAATAATTATTACAGAAAGAAGTGGCACCGAGAAAACAAAAGCCAGGCACTCCTAAAACTCTGACTTCTGGCTTGTAAATAACTTTGAGGTTGTAATGTTTCTTCTTTATGAATATACGTTGTGTTGTCTCCTTTCGGTTAACCCTCAACTTGTAGCCAAACATTTCTAGGAAGGCTGGGATGCTTTATTTTTATAAGCTGAACACAATAGTAAACTTTTGTTCCTCTTGTAAAGCATTCCTTTTACGCTGTTTGAAATGTAGTAATAAAACCTTTTTTCATGGATTTTCAGGTCGGTTTAAATCTTAATATAACCAAGCGGGAACATGCGGTAAGTTTGGTGAATGGATGGCACTCTCCATCCATCCACCATGCATAGCACAAAATATTTCTATGTGCGCATCTCAAATAATCACATCCTCTTCCAGATTTGCCTTCACCGAAATTAGACTTATCGTAACACACAACCAAATAGATAAACTAACTTTGGGTGGTCTTCGTCCATCCAACTAAAGTTCAGCAATAAAAATGGCCACCACGCGTGCGCAAAAGTAACATACAGATAGGGACGTGCATCTTCAGTCAGGTTACTCAATAAACTCAATAAGGATACACGCAGCAGGCTGTATGGAGAGTGTTGGAGCTTGAAAAGAAAGGGTATTTCTTATATCCTTGCTTTAAAGTTTTACAGCACATCTGATGTTTTATTAGAGTTTAAAAAATTGAAAGAAACTTTTCTTTTTCCCACTACAGTTGTCCTTTATTGAACTTTTAAACTCATAACTTAATGGAAATAGATATCCAGTTGAGATAACTTGGTAAAAAACAGATCTTTTGCCACAAACAAAGTTTTGTGCATATACAGCATATGTTGAAAAGGAGGAAAAATGCATTTTTTTCAAGCATGGTCATTTTTCCTTTGTCTACTGTCTTCTTTGTCCACAAGTTGCTGTAGAAACTGCAAACATTAGAACTAGGGCTGCAACTAACGATTACTTTCATAATCGATTAGTTGGCCGATTATTTTTTCGATTAATCGGATTAAAAAAAATATGCTCATTTTTCTTTTATTTAAAATAATGTAATGAACAAACTTGGTGTTAAAAATAAACAGAATAAAAAACGTAACAATAATGAGTCATTAACCCTTTTATCTCTATCACAATGGCATTTCCCTACTCGCTTTCTTATTTTACTGACATGATAATAAAAGCTATATTTTAGAACCCAAACACAACACCAGGGAGTCTGGTGATGCATTGGTAAGTCTGGGGTGGGTGGCATATCAGGGGAGCAGAGTGGCATTTCTAGGGTGCATAAAGCATATCTGGGTGGCATAAAGCATATCTGGGGGACAGAGGGGCATTAAGTAAGGAGCATTATGAATTAAGGGGGACCTTAACCATCTATTGGTTTCCATATTTCTGTTTATATATAACATATGCTGACTAACTGCGTAATAGATACCAAAAATGTTACAATACGTGTATTCCTGTGTATTAGATAAAATACTGTTTTACCATTCCACTTAAGTGTATTTTTTCTTTAAAAATACATTTTTTCTTTAAAATAGCACCAAACTTTTAGTGTGCGGCCTATAATCGGGTGCAGCCTATAATCGAGCCAATACGCAAATCATAAGGGGAACCATCCAGTTCAAATAAAGTGTAAAAAACAAAATGTAAAAATAAGTGCCCAAACACCACGTGCTTCTTCCGCTAGATATATACATTAAATACCCCCCCAAAATACAAGATTATGAAATAGTTATGTAGGATGTAAAAAGGCATTTTACTCCCTTACAAAACAACAATACTATTGTACGTATTGCCCTTATTCAAATATTTCTTTATTCATTATATTTGATCAAAATAATGGTATCTAAAGATATCCCTTCATGTCTTAAAAAAAACAACAAACAATATATAATATGTGTATAATATGTACAGTCATTTAGAAAGAAGAAAATTACAGCTGAGCACGAGCACCACAGAAATTTTAAAACAGCCTTGGTCACGAAGTGTACAATAATTGAAGAACAGTCCGTTACAAAAGGGTTAAATATTCAATATATTAATAATATATAATTATGTGTTGCTGCATTCAGAGTCAACGGAACATAACAAAACCCCTGGAAGCAGTTTGCATTGTGCCAAGAAACACAAAGCTATAGTTGTGTCGTGCTTCAACAAAATGTAATTACGGGAAGATTTAAATTCCCAGAAAGCTTCTAGGTATTAAGCCATGGGAATAAACAACCACTGTAAACTCACTCGGTTTCATGCAAAGTACACAATCCAGTGGATTATCATTAAAATATTAAACAGGAATGTGGCAGAGCCTGTCCTGGTGTGTGTGTGTGTGGTGTCTGGGATGTGCGTGTGGGGAGAGCTGTCCTGGTGTGTGTGTTGTGGGGTGTCAGTGGAGCATGAGCTCGTGCCTGGTGTGTGTGTGTTTGGGTGCCGGTGTGGGGCAGAGCCTGTCCTGGTGTGTGTGTATTGGTGTGCATTCGTGAAGAAGGCCTGTGCGCTGGTGTGTGTGTATTGGGTGTTGTTGGTAGGCAGAGCTGTCGCTGTTGCTGGTGTGTAGTTTGGGTGTCAGTGTGACTAGAGCCTGTCCTGGGGTGTGGTGTGTTTGGGTGTCGGGTGTGTCAGAGCCTATCCTGGTGTGTGTATGTCTGGGTGTCGGTGTGTGTTTGGGTGCCTGTGTGGCAGTGCCTGTCCTGGTGTGTATTTGGTTGTCTGGTTCCTGGCACTATATTTACTGCAGGAAGAAATAGAACTATTTAATTTTTACTTATCCAGAGATAAAACGCCCTCCTGAATTTGTAGACACTTCAGAGGACAAATCTTTCTAGGCCCAGAGATCAGTGAGAGGAAAAGTAAAGGTTTTGTGTTATTTACTCTATTTCAATCTGCATATATTATTACAACGGATTAATGGCACTAAATTGTGGCTTCAGGCGTCCCGTGTGTGATTACTTTTTTTTTTAGTGTACTGAATACTCCCAGTCCCATCACATAAGATTTTATCTTGTATTATCTGCAGAACGCTGATGTCATCTTTATCCAATATACATAGATACCGAGGAGTTAAGATTATGTCTGTTTTTTTTACTTCCATACAATGGCCACCAAAATCCTCAGCACCAGGAAGCCGTCATATTCACTTACCTAGGACTTGGACAGAGCCTGTCCCCCTGGGTCCTCGATGAGAAATTATTCCTGTGAAGGTGGTTGGGTTTACCCAAAAGTATAGTTGCCACAAGAATCTTAACTTCTTTGTGTTGATGTCAACAGACTTGGTTTGCTTGATAGATTATTAGTTTTACTATGTGCAAAACAGTGACACACAAATGTGCTTATTCCGTAAAGGAAGGGTTGGCAGAAATGATGTGGTTTCAACGCTCTTGCTTTTTCTATTAATTATGAAGGGCCAACACTAGAACCTAATTCTATATATTAATACTAATGTAAATGTTTGAATTACCTGCCTTGTAACATTATAATGTGCTGTTCCATGCAGATAAAATGTTAATTGCACTGGTGTGTTAAGCAAGTAAGACCAATAAAATAAATACCCCCCCCCCCCAAAAAAATTGCACTTTATATTTTCAAAGAATTACAGAAGAGAGTAGAGGAACAGCACCTTTAGTACAGTTTAGGCATACTTAAACCGTTCAGGATCTGCAGGTTACACATTGCTCTGTGTCTTGGCAGAGAGAAGCGGAATGATTTTTTTCCCATGAACTTTACTAACAGGTCCAAAAGGGGCATCTGCCCTGGGTCAAAGCTTACCTTAGGAGCCCACACTGGCGGTCTGTGCAGTCACCAGCATGCGGCTCTACACTATTGCTTGGTACACTATTGCTAAGTACACGAACCATGAAACAAATCCATAGTGTAGATGTCAGGGGCATTGGCGGCACAGATCTCCACCACAATACACCACCAGCAGGTATGACGGGCCTGAGAGGCCAACTGGGGATGTGTTGCCCCCTCTGTGGTTAAAGCCACTCGATTTACAATACTCAGGAAAAAGGCACTTGCACCACTCGCGTGTAGCATCAACACAATAGCTCACTCTATACTTTTCAGAAGGACTGAGACAATGTGTGTGCGTTCCAATAATCCCCAACCTTTATTAATATCCGTTTTGAACAGTACTGGGTCACTGGAGTGCAGGCATGAAATTCCGCCCCAGGACAATTTAAAATGATTAGTCAATTTTTTTAAAAACATCCATTGAAATCAACATACTGTTAATTGGTCTGTGCGTAGTGTAACAGCATGGGAGATAGGCCTTCCAAGAAGGATTCCATCTCTTTTTAATGACCTTATCACTGGGCGCTCAAATGCAGTCCCTGAAGAAGGCTGTGACCAATCACGACACCCCATTCTGACGTAGAATGTTCCAGAGTAGGAGTGTTACGATTTACTCCAGATCACAAGACTCCCTTGAGAAAACTACACTTCCCTGAAATAACATGATAGATCTGGTATTTTCCTCGCTAGTGCCTGACAGCGTTCTAGCCGGGGAAGTGTTAGTCTGCTACATCCGCCAAGCATTTATACCCACACAATCTCAACACGTGATTAAAATAAAGTTAGATCAGAAGAAGCATTCCACCTGTGTGGTCCCAGTGGCCTCGAGTGTGTGTTTGTCACAGTCTCGTTAGACTTGAGATACCAACCATCACTTTAACCCTTTCACCGCCAAGTGGACTAATCACATTGAAAAGCAATCCCACAGCGCTTGCATTGCCGCTGTCCTGGAAGAGAAGGGGTTAAAGTCTCGGCATATCATTTGTCTGGACCCTGGTGTCAGGCCACATAAACCCTCCACTCACATTTGTGTCTGCTGGCCAGGAGAACGACAAGCAGGCTGAGGTATTTTTCAGGGGGGGTACGAGAGGAGTTTAGTGTCCCTTAAAAAAGGGGAAGAGGAGGTGGTTTTCCTCTTTGGGGCTGTCAGCATTCCCTCCCGTCTCATTTCAGATCCATTAGCATGGAAGACGGATTCTCCAGGTAAGATTTCCATAGGTTAGAGAATCGAGACATTGTTGCACCATCGATAATCCTATGGTCTGCTGACCAACTGATGTTTATTATCTGAGCCTTCACAACCTGACCCTTGGCATCGAACCTTGGAACCACCTGTAGAATAGCAGATTATTAAAGAGTATTACAAATTGTTAATTATGGAACAGTTGGCCATCATAAAACAAACCTACTATACTATATTTTTTATTTACAAGATTTTGTACCAACTGTTGTGGTTTAAATTGATTTGATTTAATCTTTTATCCAGTAGCACTTATCCTTCCTCCTGGTTAATATAAAAACAAGTCATTAAGTGATACCATACCGGATATTATAGTAAGTTATTATATTTTTTGCCAGGAGGGTATAAAACACATAAGTCTGTGTCACTAGCACACACACAGACGATAATTATTGTATCCAGATCATTGAAAAGCACTAGATCACATAAGTAAATACAAAATTAAGTATACCAACCTGCAGTTTTCCAATGGCTCCTATTGCTACCTCTGGAGGTAATATAACAGGTTTAGCATATGTACCCCCAATCTAGAAGGAAAGAAGAAAAAACAACAGGTTAATCATCCTTACGCATCTGACACAAAGGGTTTTCTTTGTTCATTTTACTCACCGATCCAATGTTGGACAGGGTAAACGTTCCCCCTGTGAGATCTGTGGCCCCAAGCTGACCAGTTGATCCCAAACTCTGCAATCGGTTCAGCTCAGCAGCGATCTCAAAGATACTTCGCACTTGCACGTTTTTCACATTAGGGACAATGAGACCCTGTGCCGTGTCCATAGCAACCCCAATATTATGAGCAGCCTAGACAAAGAAAGAGCAGTCATTCAATGTATACTTATTATTGCATGTTGCCGTCTCCATAAACTATTTTCTGCCAAAATAAACTAATCTGTATTATACATATATATGTTTTTCTTTAGTGAAAGGGTGGTAGATAGGTGCAATGGTCATGAAAAATAAGATAAGACTCACTAAACTTGGGGTACTTTGACATAGTGGCAGGCTAAGCAATATTCACTGTGTATGCACTGAATTCTTGCTTTGTTTTGGGAACAGCCTTCCAGCAGAGGTGGTAGAGGCTAAACACGTGAGGTAATTTAAACATGCATGGGATAGACATAAAGCTTTCCTGAATCTAAGACAAGACCAAGAAGTGACTACGGTTTCAGTCTCAACATCAGGATAAATAGGCGGATGGGCCGAATGGTTCCTATCTGCCATTATATTATATGTTACTATATTATGCATTGTGGCCAGTTATGTCAAGGACTTTCTGAAGGACTCACCAACACTCGTCACTGACATACCTTGTAGGTGATGTTCTGGCAGGCCTCATCCACTGAAGCATTAAGTATTGGGTAGTGTAGCAGACCCAGACTGGCTGCCTGATGAAAGAATTGAGATGGCATTAGAATATGAAGAGCTGTGACTAACTACACAGCTCTTCATATTCCACAAAGTATCACAGACACTATATGATCTCACCTTTAGGAAAAACGGCATGAAGGATAGACGGACTCCACGTGCTTCAGCAACATGTTTCAGATCCTTCCTAAGCTCAACAAGCCTCGTCATGTCTATCTCGTCACAGTAACCAAAGTGTGGAATCTTCAGTGCTGCAGACATTGTCTTGACCATTGCCTTGTGGAACCCTGCGGCAGCAGAAGACAACCAGAAAGAAAGACCAATAAAAAATGTGGTGGAGGAGCAAAACACTAACCCTAAACAGAAGAGGACAACCTAGAATGAAGGACGTGTATTAAACCACAATATCTTACTCAATGGGTAGAAAAGAGGTGGTTAGCTCCCAGAGTTCATTATGGGGGTATACATAAGTACAAGGGGGGGGGGTTAATGCATGGTTTCAGTGTGCAAGTCAGCTTTGTTTCCTGCCTAGATTTTATTGTAGCCTATGGGTTAAAAATGTTATTTAAATATTTGCAGCAAAACCTTGTTAACCAATGGAACTTTCTTTGGAACATACTGTTCTTATCCAAAATATAACACAATTTAAGTTTCCAGGTTAAAAGCAATACATGTGGAAGAGGTTTATTTATTTTTTAGGTTTTTTAAGGTAGATAGAATCTGAGATTAGGCATCTTCTTCTTTGCGACTTAGTTTGTCTCAAGTGCAAGTTACACAGTACTTGCTGCTCGTTACATGCTTATTAGACATTTTGTGAGTTTCCCCATTACATTCATCCCACCAGTAAATGAAATAACACTTCTAGTACTCTACAATCATGATTTGTGGCCTGTTTCCACCAAAATCCCACCATCAAACTACATGTACGGAAAAATAGGCCTGCCGTTTCCACAAGGCGTCAGATAGGTTTGTTGGCAGCTGAAGTAAACTGAACTTATTTTATTTTTCGTAAGGGTGCTCAAAAATGTCTATCTCTTGAGGTTCCTCACAGATATCCCAGCATTGGCTGGAATTAAATTTCAGCAGCAGCTCAACTCGGAACCTGGACTGCCAAGAGGGCATTGGTGATGTGTTAATTTAGCCTTACTCTACTGCGAACAGCTGTTAGCTGAACCGTCACTAAACTGAAGAAGAATTCAAGATGAACAAATCAGCTACTCCTTTCAACTCAGGCTAGCGTTTGTAAACATCTAGGGTGATCAGGTTGGAAAGGGTTTCACCAGTGCTTAATCCAGAAGTTGGAGTCCTCATGGTAAAACAAGTCTCTAAATGTCTCCAACAAAGTATTGACCTGTAAGATGATGAACAGCGCATGGTACATTTGTAAGTTATGAAGGAGACGCTAATCCATTGGGGAACTGGTGACCACGGATGTTCTGGGAAGAAATGCAAAGGCAGCACTCTTCAAAAAGGAAAATGGAACAGAATAATGAAAAGTTTCAGAAGTTTAAGAGCAAACAAGGGTAAACCTAATCATTTTGGTGAAAGGAAGGGAGTTGCCCAAACCTGCACTTAATATGCACTTTGGGATCCTGATTACCTTTCAAAGGTTCAGTGACATCTTTTCCTGTAAATACAGCGGGTTTAGTGAAAGCAGCAGGAACGCTGGTAACCTTTTCCCATGCAGGAGGCTTGGTGGTATCTGTCCTTGGAGGAGGTGGTATGATCTCCATCTGCGGAGATGGTGGAAGTATGGCCCCAGTCTGTTTGGCCAAAAAGCTAAGAATGTCCTCTTTGAGGATGCGTCCGTCCTTCCCAGTGCCAACAATTTCACTAAGTTTTATCTGAGAAAGAAAAAATTATAGGATCCTCACATTAAAGAATGAAAACTTGGGTTAAACATTCTCGTAATACATGAAAAGGACAGTATAATCATTCCAGCTGACCATGATAGGAAATGAAGACCTCCTATACATCCTAAGAAGATGCACATGGGTATAGATACTCCAGTTAAGCCAAGCTTACGTTGTTCTCCATTGCGAGACGTCGAACTGCTGGAGTGGCTAAGGTCTTATGTCCCTTTATTTCCTGGTGTGTGTGCTCTTCATGAGACACTGCCGGTGTTTCCACAACATCTTCTTCAGGAGCCACATCTGGAACAGAGAGCCATTTGGCACAGGTCAGAAATCTTCGGTTTAAATGTAGAACCACAGCTGATTTCACGTCATAATAACTACGAGAAAAAGAGTTACAGAACCATGGTCTTGGATAACCTTTTATTAAACGAGCCAGTCCACTAAGAACGATACTTTACTCCCTGTTCCGCAAAGCTTCTATTTCGTGTTGTAGTAATGTTCCTACTGGGGGCATCTCTATCAGCAGCCATACTACGGGCATCTCTGTGAACTATATTAACATATCTCTGCTGCTTGTAACAGCGCCAGACTTACATCCCAATACTGTTGAGATGGTTACATGCTGTGCTCCAATCATATAGTTTAGGTCACACAGTTTAACATTTTTTTTCAAAAATAGTTTTATAAACCAGGATATTTAGAGAAATTTGGCAAAACAAGTTGAAAGAAGCAATTGATGTTTTAATTCCTCCAGTGTATTAACATCAACTGAAAGGCTGTTCTGGTTATCCACCACAGCTTAGAGGAGAAAGGGTTTGTGATAGAAACAATTATCTTAAATATAAGACAAGATCAAAAACCGATTGCGATGATGGGCAGACTAGATGGGCTAAATTTGTTTTAGGTTTGCAGTTGGCAGGGGTGGGATGTTTATTTCACTTGCAGTATTGTTACGAAAACCTCTGGATTACAGACCTTTTAAAACATCCGTCTCAATGTCTACGAGAGGCTTTCCCACAAACGCTGTGTCATCTACGTTGTAATGAAGCTTCCTTATGACACCATCGTAGCGGCTGGTGATCGTCACCGAGGCTTTGTCGCTCTGCACCTCGCAGATGCTGTCAAACTGGGAGACCGTGTCGCCTTCTTTCACGTACCTGAGTGAAGAGAGAGCGCCGCCATACGTCACGCGACTGTCACAAAACACACACCAAGCCCCCGCCGCTTTATATTTTTGGAGAATCCTATACATCCGGGTGCCCAAACATGCTTGCGATTGGCTGCATGTGGGTAATGGAAAAAAGAACCGGTTGTTTCACCTCTTTCTTTCTAAAATTCTTGTATTCATGCATACATCTCCCCACCAAAAAGTTAAAATAAAGCACAAAAATAATGTTATCGAGGAAGGATAAACAACATAAATAGAAAATTCATACAAACAAAATAGTCAGGTCTCCACTTGGGGTTTCTAACTTTATTTGCAGCATAAAAAGAATTACTAGTTAGTGGATCCACAGGATTACTATTGGCCATAAATTATTTCATAAGTGGCAAAATACTAGCCGGTGGCTATAATATCTTGAGTTATAATTTAGTACAGCCAATGGAGTATAGAGAAAGCCATGAGAAGAATGGTAGCCTTCAGATTTAAAGTCATCAGTACGATCCGCCTGTATAAGTAAGCTTTGTGCTCTGCTAAGCTTGTGGTGTTCATAGGACAACACGTGGTCATCTACCAAAAGCCTCGTATAACAACGTATGCATTTATTTCACCGAGGTCGCCACAGTACATGAGAGGCAACCTGCGACTCATTTGCTGTTGGTGAACCCCAATTCCAGCCTATTAATACAATAATGAATGATGAGCAACAGATCCTAAGCATTTTTAGACATCCAGCCACCAATAGTCTACTGAAAGTGACCATATTACAGTTAAGACAAATTGGAGAAGGTTTCCAGAGAGTTTATATGAAATCTTCCTAAATAGAAATGAAAACTGAGGTCACTTGGAGACAGAATTGCACGTTGACAGACTTGCTACCTATCAGGACTGTTGCCTTCGGGTTTTTAATGGTCTACAAAACCTTATCATGCTTAGTCAGTTATCGCAAGAGTCTGTCTACCTCTGAACTACATGACATCATATGCAAATATGACTTATGTCATGTGACTGCAAAGAGAAGCAGTTACCTTTAAGCAACACATACGACAAGAAAGGCAACAATCAGGATATATCAACTCTAGGCAAAGTTCTAACTGCGGATCAATCGCCAACATGATTTCCAGTTTATTTTCCATTTGGAACCAAATTTGGTCTTTATGGCATGAAATATGCAAAAGCCAGGTTTCTCTACTCCCGATAAACCTCCTGTTCCTCAAAGGGGGAAATAAATAAATATACGTTCCTACAGCAGCTTAGTGGATGAAGTGAATGGATAGCCCTGCTCCTAGCGCACAGCACTGAACATTGCTAAACTTACTGAAACGTAGTTTCGGGAACAGGAACAGGCCAAACTGCTAGCAAATGTATAGATCAACATGTATTTATATAAAGGTTTAGTTGCAGTTGTTATTCAAGTATGAATGCTAACTTAGTGGCCAATGCCCCCCACTCTGTGGAGTTAAGGCAAGCCCTTGAGTTTACTAGCCAACAATTCATCTATCAGTGTAGATTTAAGTGAAGCAAACCTTGTCATCCTCCAATAAAGATAACAGCTTCCCAACCAAAGGTTAATGAATTAGTGATTACCCCACCGACTGAGGTCCAACAATTTTCCCCCCCAAGCCTTTCTGCCGCAAACAGATCCACATTTTTATGGAATGGTGCCAATCAGGTGTGAAAGTCATTGGCATCATATTATCAAATGACTTCATTCACTTACCAGTCCTTCACTGTAACCTCTGTGATTCCTTCGCCAATGTCTGAGAGCTTGAACTGCATGATCTGACCATTCACAACTAATAAAATATGCAAAAGATAAACAGACATGGCGGGGTTATGTGTGATGACGGCAGGCAGAAGCTGCACAAGGATGCAAAACCAGGTCATCTTAGTGACTATGGATCACAACAAACTAATCCATAGTGAAAGTATCATTCTTCTTTAACGGGATAACCTTGACAACAAATAACAGCAGAAGGAAGGTGCATAGCAAGGAGAAATGTAGACTATGGGGAGGCGACATGTGGACAAAAGTGCTACATACAAGAATGCTAATGGAAATGTTCATTGGATACATATATGATGAGGCTTCTGCATATATGTAAACCGAGATACAGAAAGGCAATAAGAATGAAAGCAAAAAGGGCAGCAGGAAGTCTGAAATCATGCAGCAAAGAACGACAGATTACATGGAAGCTAGAAGTGGACAGAAATCTCATCGCACAGACATAAGGAGGGCGAGGAAATGCCAGCTTTATGCATGGAAACGGGCGACAGAAACGCCAAATGCATCCACGCGCCAGGGAGGATAGAAAAGCCGACGGAATACATGCAAGAAACAGAAAAGGCAACATACTACCTACAGGCGACAGAATCTTGGAGCCAAAAAAAATTCTACACGTTGTCTGGCCCCCACACACGCTACATGAAACAAGCATGCATGCATGCAGGGCGAGTAACCCTGGCGGCTTACCGGACGTCGTCCTGAAGAGCCTGTAATGCGCATTCTGTAGGCCCCCGGAGTAAGGCGTGCGATGGCATGACAGCGAGAGCAGCCGGCGCCTGCTACATACATTCACCTCCCGCAAACTGACCTGAAGGAAAAGAACAGGAGAAGCTGAACACACACAGCCGGGCACTTTAAATACTGTTAATGGCCGTGGAATCATGGGATCTGTATAAGTAGCTTCAATGACTTAATTCTCCATTAAAGTGTACAGAAACCGTGTACTACAACTCCCATCATGATCAGCCACTGCCAGGCATGATAATGGTTGCATTGCTGGCAGCTGGAGAACATGTCTGCTGCGTGTTGATTACTACACAGAAGAAATTAAACATAAGGCGCATTTATCACGTGTTCTATATGCTCTCCTCATGAGCAGATCTATTTTATGCAACAGCTTCTCACCAAACGGCCTAATGACCGGTTCCAGCTCCTCACTGCTCTCACCGCCGCCATCTTAGCCGGAACAAAACAAATAGCCAATAGGATAAAGAGGCGAACAGAAACGACCAATAGCAAACCAGGTGGCAATTCCTAAGTGTCAACGCCAAGGAGAAGGAGGTGGAAGGGAGGCGTGCGACGCTGAAAGCCAATCGGAGTACAGATTCACTGAAGGCTACCTGTCAGCAACGGGGGCGGAGCTTGAGGGGGAGGTAACGCCTGACCTATAAACATTGCATTGTGCATAGATAATGATCGCTGTTTTTCTGTAAATTACAGTAAATGGAGTGTGTTCGTTTCCTTGTAGCTATTTTATTTTATGGGTTGCTGATGCAAGGAACTTACTTCCGGAATCTGTTTGCACAGTAAAGAGCAGGGCACGACACTAAAAGTTCACCCCCTGAGCCTATGTTTGAGGCAGCAAAACAGCAGGAGGGGGGAGTGGGGTGTCCTTTCTCCGCAGGGTGCCCGTTCTCCATGTTACTGACCCGCCCATACTAAGAGCTACCTTACAGTATGTGGGATAACGCACAGAAGGTGATCAAGTACCCATTTATACATCTAAAATACCCCAGATCTGCACTTTACCCGCCCTGATGAGCAGCATGGGAATGGCATCCCTGCGTGTCTGGCTGATAAGACCTCCCTACATTGGCTTTGGGTTAGTTTAACCCCGGATCTGGCCGTGAATGGCGCTGATGAGGTGGACCTGGCACTTTTTTTGCGGCCAGTGGCTGCCCTGTTCCATAAGTGAGGTTGGCGTCTGGTATGAGTGGCAGTGCGCTATGTATTTATGCTCACGTACCGTGCTGCAAAGTAGATCGGATGAGTGTGTGGTGCTGCCGGCCAGCAGCCCGTTGGGCACTAGCCTGGTGTGCCAGATAGCCAGTCCAAGCCTGGCCTGGACGTTACTGCAGCAAAATACCAGGGGTAACATAAAGACTTTTTTGAAATGGTCATTGGAAATGCCAAGGTCGAGCTGGGTCTCAGACACTTCAGCTTGTTTTGGTGGGAAAGGCAGTGGAGCCTTCTGGCCCGTCTCTCCTTGAAGGCTTGAGTGGTCTTCCTCATGGCACTCATTCGGGCATGGCATGCCTCAGCAGGGACAGGGGCAGCATATGCCTTCGGGGATTTCAGGGTCTGGCTTCCACTGTGGCCCTTTTTTAGCACTATTGGAATCACCTGCCTCACTTCTTCACACCGAAAGCACCAGCACCTCGGGCGCCAAAAAACGATAAACATGGGGTTACTTGAGGACAGTGAACTTTTTGACAAGAGTTTTAGGTGTCTGAGCAGATTTACCAAGACATCTACTACACTGAGCTGGTGATGTTTGAGCCCGTCAGCATATCTATCTACTAACATTTCAGGCGGTCCAAGCTGGTTTCACGTTTGGCTAATTCAAGGGAAAAAACACGGAATTATCGCCTTCAGGGTATCTTCAGATCCAAGTTAGAGCTGACATATGAGCTGTTGTTCAACCAGTTGGTTGTCATGAGTAGCTGTTGGCTACCTGAAGTCCTTCATCGGGATGTTTCAAGGTTAATTCAAGGTGTACTTTTGTGGAAAAGCTTTTAGCCCAAAGGCGCATCTAGTTAGACTGGCTTTTTCTCAGTAGGGTTCACTATGGAAGGGTAGGTAGAGCCAAAAATCTGCAACAGACAGCAAGGGCATATATTTTTTCATGCAACTGTATGCGGTCTACCTGCAATACCACATATGGCCACAAGGGGGCTGTTATACAGCGTTTGCACCCTGTCCGTATCCTTTCAGGGCTCAGTTTATGATAGTGTATTGGACAGGACTGGTTAGTATACATTGTACCTTCTCTTCTCCCAAACATCTGTAGTGTTACAGTATTACTGTGGCGCTCGACTGGGTATGCCCAATTCCCTTAACATTACCAGTGTTTATTTTTTATTTGATTCAACGTAACTCATTTTACATTAGAAGCGAGGAGGAGGATGCCTGATCTGTGCCATTTAACCAGCTGCACAGTACTTAATTTAAAATCAGATCCACTGGGTTTATAGTATCTTTTTATTATAGCGCCAACAGTTTACTCAGTACTTCTTACAATACATATATTCAAAGCGTATGACAAGACAGACTAAGACAAACCGATTAGGTAAAGCGGCCCTGCTCACGAGCTTCCACTCTATACCATATCAATGTGTAGTGAATGAGTGCACGATATTCTCTCTAGCTGTGATAGGGTTAAATCCCAAACAGGAAGAGGCGGGCAGTGTGTGCGTGGAGCCGGCAGAGGAAAGCCATTCACACATAGGCTGTGTAGTACTGCGGGTCACTGATTGATTTAAAGGTATCTATAGACAGATGTCATGCGCTGTGAATATCATAGGACAGCTGCTGCCTGGGGCATATGATAAGCTGTATATCATACAGCTCCATGCGTTGGATATACCCGCATATCCTCCGACAGACAGCTGCTATATCCGGTCTGCATGAATAGACAGTATATGAATCGAAGTAGTTTGCCGAGAGCCCGTTGCATGCAGAAATATGTGTACGCGGTTTTATTAATAGTCATATATGTGTGAGCTTTTCACATTCTTGTGGAACTACAACTCCCATCATCCTCAGGTAGCTACAGGATAAAGTTGTCAATAACTGCTGAAGGTTTGCATAGCAACCATATGTGTTTATGCTTTAAATCCCATGTTATGTGTTTCGTGGCTGCGTCTGCATCAACGTGACATCTCTCTCTACTCAGTGCAGCTTACGGAGTTGGAACAAGACGAGTGAGCAGCATGGCGGAGGAAGGGGACACGGTAGAAATAGATGGTGGAATCATGGAAGGGGTGAGTGGCGTCTGCCAATGGAGTACAAGAGGTGTATGGGGGCTCCAGGAGGCTGACTGGGACTTTTTAAGTGATCTCTTAGAAGGAGTTGGGTCTCCATCTTAAGTGAGTGTGATGGAGACCCGTACTCGGGCTGAGTAGATCCGCTCTAAAGGTCTTCCTTGCCGCTGAAAGTTCAATTGCTCAGGGGATTGACCCTTCATATTCCCCCAAGCACTAGCCAAGACTCAGGACATGATAGGATTAAAGGTATAATGCCATCAACCACCAGACAGCCCGGCGCCACCATACAGTTCTATGGCCAGCAATGCCCACCCGACTAAGAGTCACTATTTAGGGATCCCGAGGGAGCGGTGTCAATCCAGGGGTACCAATGGAGAGCTCGCTGTGCGACAGCTTCGGAAACTTCCCCGGGAATAGTCTGCGTGGCAGCCGGCCGAGAGCTCCATAGCCGGGGCTGGGTAAACCCCAGTCCTAAAGATTGGCAATTAAACCAGGGTTCCCTCTCTGTAACCACCACCGAGTGTTGCCCACCACAAGCTTAATGTATCCTCAAAAGAGTGACGTGATGGGACAAAGGTTGTCCTTAGTTCCATGAATTTGTGGCTAGGTCCCAGTCAGTCGCATCGAGCATATTTTGGCTTGTAGAGCCCCCGTAGCCGGCTTGTTCATGGGAGTCTGGTTAAGGCAGACCAGAAGGAGTTTCCCGTTCCCATTCCTTATACTTAGACATAACATGGAACTGGGCAGGCAGATAAGGAGTCTCCCCAGAAATCCACCAGTGCCTCCCTCCCAAACTCAAACATACCCCCATGTGTCCTCAGCCTCAGGGGGTTACCGTGAGTTTGTGCTCCTAGACACACTCCTACTATCTCCGTTACCCGCAGAACTACCTGTACATTAACACGCTGGCGCACCCTCCAATCCAGTTTCTGTAACAAGCTGTGCAATTTGTGGTCTGACCATATCTGTGAGCTCTAGAGCTGAGACTTTTCAAATAATTAACCCTTTTGTATTGACCGAAAGATCTGATAATAGTGACTTCCTCGCGGTGGCAACCAGGGATCTTTAATAACAAAACTTACTAAAAACCATTACTTGTCAATGTAAAGCTATTCCATATTGTGTTGCCTGTATTCGAGCAGGGGGTTCATCCACAATATACCAGTGTGGGCAGCAATGACTGGGATGTCCAGATATTAAATGAGAGTAGACTATAAAGGAGTCCACTCCAGACTGGGGTGTAGAGATGGAGTATTGTTGACTGACAGAAAAGCATTGGGTGTGCCATTGGTGGGTAAACAGCTGAACTGGAATGATGGACATTGGAAATGGTACACAATCTGATAAAGGCTGCCTATAAAATGTGTGTATATGTGTTCTTCATCCTTCTGCGTTGGCTTCAGGGAGGTCAGATTCTCCGTATTTGCACTGCCCTCAGCTGTCTCTTGGGGAAACGCATTCACATCGGAAGGATCCGAGCTGGACGGAGCACACCGGGACTCAGGTGAGATTCCATGGGTACACGTGATCCGAGTGTACCTATTAATGGGGAAATTACAAAAAAGTTTACAATATAGGAAAAATCTACCATTTGTGTTATTGTTGTGAATTTTAATGGAGGCAACGCAATCGAAACCTTTTTGATTATATCACAATCTTACATCTGTAGTCTTGGTGACAACAGAATCCAGTGTGCGGTGTCATGAAAGTCCAGGTACAGCTATGTCCCCTTATTTTATTAATGTTTTTCAGACCACAGCATTTGTCAGGTTTGGAGACTGTTCGAGATCTGTGTGCCGGGCAGCTGGAAAATGCAGCGATTGGATCCACTGACATAACCTTTACTCCTGGGAAGTTAAAAGGAGGAGCACTGACTGCTGATACAAAGACAGCGGGGTGAGTGTGTGTAATGTATAGTGGCTATAGGCGCTAACAAGAAAACTGAAGCTCCCTCATTTTTCATTGGATGTGGTACATTTAGAGCCTAAAAGACATACCAGCTCACGTCAGCCTTGGCCGTCATCAACCTCCTAGCAGAAATGATAGAGATTAATACAATGGGGGAATTAAACATGCATGATAGACATATAGACATATGTTATTCTTATCTTTATAGATTATACATTATTGGCTGCATCAGCACCAGGACAGAGCTGCCAGATGCTTTCTTTGAGTTCTAGAATCCATTGATTTAAAGCTCCTTCATGTATTCCGTATTCCTTACCTTAAACCTCATTTCAGGAGTGTATGTCTGCTCCTTCAAGTCTCTCTACCCTGTGCTTTGTATGCCGAGTCTCCTTCCGAGCTGGTCCTGAAGGGTGGCACCAACGCAGAGATGGCACCGCAGATTGATTATACCACAATGGTAAGCATGTATTTGATGCATATACAGTATATGTTACCAATAATGTGTGTAATATTATGGATTTCTTTCTACACGCTGCAGGTTTTCAAGCCAATCGCAGAACACTTCTCCTTCAAGTTGGACTGTGACATCAGACGAAGGTAATTGCTTGTTTTTTTGTTTTCTTTTAATAAAGTATGTTTGCTTGCAGTGTACAGGAAAGATACAGTATTTAATTATGGACAACAGCTTAAGTTGTTTAATCTTGGATCCATATGACAAATGAGAAGAACCTACACATGAATCTGTATTTTTGTGGTGAATGAAATTAAAAAGGGTTTAAGGTGACAACCAATGAATCTGTAAAAATTTACAAATGTATCTGTGTTCAGCAGAGCCAACTAAGTCTTTTTTGTGCAGGAAACCGTTTTTTAGGTTGATTCATGTGAATGAACAGTGTGGGTCTGTGAGTTCAAATGTCTCGACTCTCTAGTATGTTAATCCTTAGGAGAACCATCATTGTATTCTTTCATCTGAAGGTTTAGCATTTGATATTAGAACAATTTCTGTGGCAACAACCTGTCAATGCCAGCTTTTGTGTCACATGACAGTTAAGCATTCCCAACAAAAAAGCAAAACAGGGAAAGGCAATGGTAATATCTTTTATTTATTTCCTTGCAGGGGGTATTACCCACGTGGTGGAGGGGAAATTCTTGTGAGAGTTTCACCCATCAGGGGTTTAAGTCCTATTAACCTGACCGATCGAGGCACCATCACTAAAATCTATGGACGGGCGTTTGTGGCTGGAGTTCTTCCCTATAAGGTCAGTTTGTCTGAATGGATTTATTGTTCTTAATCAGAAGTATTTACATCTCTAACATACATTCATTGACATTCCCACTCATTCATCAAACAGTGACAAACTCTCTCAGTTGTTAGCTTAATGCTAAGCAGAGGTGGTACTACGGTATAAGCAGATTAGACAGTTGCTGGCAGTATTCTTCATCTTCCCCCATGACCTAGTACAGTAATATCACATACACTCCCAACCCTATTTGTGTGGATAAAGATGATGGTGTCAACTTTTAGGCCAACAGGGCAAGCCCAGCCAAGTGGTGCATAAAACACATTTGGAAGATAGTATTCAATGAAATGTGACTCTTATTTGTATTTCATGACCACGGACCTTCTTTGTAACAGAAATTATAATGTTAAGCTGTAGCATATAGTGCAGTGCTCAGTAGAGTGTGGATGTGGTCCACCTTGCATGATCTAGGACTCTGGTCTAAAAGGCACCTTCAAAGGATATTAAAGGAATGAAATGCATGTTCCACTTAAATATAGGGTATGTTTTTTCTTAAATAAACCTGTGATCAGAGGTATTGTGTGCCTTAGTTTTTTTTTTTGGGGGGGGTTATCTTTTTTTAGTGTCTCCTCTAATTTGTTCTATGTAGGGCCCTTGAAAACCTCCTCATGGGGTGTCTCACCTGTACACTATACAATGCAGCACTGAGAACATAATCAGTAAACTCCAATTATAATCGGACACTGCTTTCATTCACACAAAGCAATAATATTTTCTCCTCTATGATAGACATGGAAATAAATGTCAACAAGACATGCAAGTTAAAAAATAATGGGTAACATGGAAAGAGGATCCCAGCCCTCAGAACATTGCAGTTTACTGTGTATTTCTCTTTTATACTTGTCAGGTGGTGAAAGATATGATTTCCGCAGCAGTGAGATGTATACGCAAAGAGCTGAGGGATCTGTATGTAAATATCCAAGGTGTACAGGAACTCAGTGAGAAGGCGGTGGGAAATGGCAGCGGGATTATGTGAGTAGTGGGGATGGTCCAACCAAACTAGTAAGAATGGCATTGTTGAAATAACACCAGAATGCCCAAAGTCCTGAGTTTGCTGAGGCTATCAGCAAATGTCCTGTTTGTTGGAGATCGGGCAGCTTTGCATGCATACCGTTTTAAGGGCAGAACATCCTGGGACATCATGCTGACGCCCTAACATTGTAGGAGGGCTCACATCATGATGTCTTGTCACCGGTAACGACGGTGTTTTGTGTGTAATGGAAGACAGTAGGATTCTTATATGTTATTGTCCTGAGGTTAACAGACACCGTATTTGTTCGAATATAAGACAACGTTTTCCCCAGAGCAAATGCTATAAGACTAAGATCCAGATCCCCAGCAGCGCTGCAGGACACCTGGATCCTCCTCTCTGGCAGCATAATGTGTGTATGTTAAGAAGCCGATGTATTATAGTGCAATGACAGAACTACCATCACACAGGAACCAGTATTGTAAGAAGAATGTAAAGATTAGATAATAAAGTCTTCATTACTAATTAACATGTTCTTTCTCCGTTTGTGCAGCATCGTTGCCGAGACTTCCACAGGCTGTTTATTTGCAGGTTCTGCACTTGGCAAGAGAGGTAATGGTTACTAATCCCCTTGCCTGCTGTCATGTATTTTTTTGGGGGTTTTTGTAGCGTTTCACTCGTCAGATGATATGAAGGTTCATACAAGTAATTTACTTGTAAATATCCAGTTTTATACCAATCCCCTTTGCGGTTACTGGAACTTGTGAAGTGTATGTTCAGTAAAATGTATGCAATACATCCATTTACTCTTTCTTCTCGTTTGCTTCCCCTTAGCCTCACACCTGTTCTGTCAAAATACGTTCCTTTTCACTGGATTACATTTCAGAGTTTATAGTCCCCTTATTAGTTTATTTATGTATTGCTGATGAATATCATTCAGTGTTTTTTGGATTTAAATAGCATAAAACATTGTGTCTAGATGCGTGAAGAGCACTGATCCACTCCCAGCTCCTGGTGGTAAAAAATGAATGGCTTCAATAATTCCACAATACAGGCAGTGTTAGGAACCCAACTGGAATGCTTCTTTGATTTTGTGGCTTTGAAATCGTTCAGTAACAATCTTTTCACAGGGGTTACTGCTGATCGAGTTGGAGCCGAAGCTGCTGATATTTTACTCCGTAATCTGCGCCATGGAGGCTGCGTGGATGAATATCTACAGGATCAGGTAGACAAGTGGAAAGTGCCTGATAACAGTCTATATTAAAAAGGGGGTGTCTACAAGGTATATTTTTAAGCGGCCTGACTGCCTTAGATGTACATCTTATTTGGGCTCCGCTCCAGAAGCCAGTGGGTACTCAGCAGGGGAGAACTTTGCAAAGATGTCAGGTGTTTGGTAAGCTTAATGAATCCACCCTGTGCAGTGAGTAGTATGCCCTTACTACACCTTCAGAAGCTAGTAGTAAACTTACGTTGGGCTTCATTAGATTGCTAGCCGTCTACTTTAATTTCGTATAAGTGGGTATTCATGCTGTATATGTGATGACCGACTTCATGTCTTGTATCTCTTTTCCCACGTGTATGTATAACCTGGATTGCTGCGCCTCTGTTGTTCTGCTGCTGCGCAGTTGATCATTTTCATGGCGCTGGCGGATGGTGTCTCCTTGCTCCGAACTGGTCCTGTGACCTTGCACACTCAGACTGCTATTCATTTTGCAGAGACTTTAACTAAGGTGAGACATAATGAAAGTTCCATTTGGCCGCTATTTTGTGTAACAGAGAGTTTTACAATTAATGGGACTGTTTATTGTCTCCCACCACCCCCTCTATAGAAGGATAAATATTTAAAGTACTCTGTGCGTTCTTCAAAACTAAAAAAAAAAAAGTTCCTACTTGCCACAGAAAGGGTAGCCCCCAGCAGCAGCTTCCCTACTCCTTTATGTGCTGACTGTTCTTGCCACTGAGTATTTTTGTTGAAATCAATGGAAGCACTCTGTGCGCAGGGCAGGGGTCTAAAAAGACCCCCGCCTGTAGCATCGCCCAAGCCATCACTTGTACACAGAAATGTGGGTCCAAGCACCTCTCTTGTATGGCATATAGCTGGGGTGCAAACATTGAAAAATGCATATGTGGAGTGCAGAATCCCCCCCCCCATGTATTTGCAAAATGGGCAACACTGATGGCAGGAGTCTCTCCTTGCAATGGATCATATAGGGATAGACAGTCAGACTACTAGCATGGTTGATATTGTCATTGGATGTCCTAGAAAACGGGAGACATATCACGGTAAATGAAAGGCTTTGTTTTTTACCCCACAGGCAAGGTTTAATGTAAAGAAGTGTGAAGATTCAGACTCTGACAGTTATATAATTGAATGTCGAGGAATTGGCCTCCAGAACAAGAATATGTGAGGCTTAAAGGTCAGGATGGCCACAGGAAGCCCGAGTCCACCGTGGGGGTCTCCCACGGCACAGTATGGCACACCAGGAGCAGCGCATGGTCCAATGAGGACAGCATAGAGGAATCATAGCCTCTTCCTACAGAGTTGATTTCTGTTATAGTCTGAGAGCTAATCAGACGGTTTGTGTGCATGGAAGCAAGTTTCAGTTAACCTTACTGCACTGAACAACGTGTGACATTCTACAGTCACATTTGTGCCTCCAAATAAAATGGCGGTGAATCAAATAATGGTAATCTGTTGCTTTATTTATATGAACCGGCCATGCAGTATCTAGGCTGAGACATGATTTTTTTGGGGAGTCAAGGTTTTTCAGATGCAGATTTGAAATATGTTCTGGGAAATGTCTTTTGTGGTGGTCGGCTTTCAAGCGGATCCGATGCATGTGAGTTGCGCTTATGATGAATAGCCTACCTTGTTTATTTTATAGAATAAAGTGTATAAGCTGCATATTCCTCACACTAGAGGACTGCATCGGGATGCGGGTCCCGTGGGTCAGACAATGTACCTGCGGGTCCCAGTAATCCTACGCACTCCCCCAAGGCTGCCTTCGCGTTGCTCGCACACAGCATTTCTTCTCTTGTTCCGCCTAGGAACCCAGCGGAGTTATGTGAATTTACGTCACATGACTCTGCTCCGTTCCTGCTTCCCCTGGGCGGCACAAGAAAAGAGACACTGTGAGCGAGCAACGCAAAGGCAGTCTTGCGGGAGTGCGCGGGAAATCTGCAGTTCAGGTAAAGGGGGGTTGTATGAACGCGTATGCGAAATTGAGGGAATGAATGAGTGCCTGTGAATGAGGAAATTAAATTCTTCACTATCTCTAAAAGCTGTGACAGAATTTAGAGAACTACATGATGCGATAAGCATTATTTTCTTAATATTCCAAAATACAATAAAAGGGACACTTTTGCTTTATGAGGTGTGAGTTATGGGTTGAGGTTGAGGCTTTACTGGAAGTTTTATGTGACTTTATGACCTGTCTTATGACTTTATGGCTGTTTATGTAATCAGCGCATTTACATGCAATATATGTATGCTACATTTGTTTAATTTATATATATTATAGTGACTCTTAGAACACTATGAAGTTCCCACCACACAATCTGAGCTCCTAGGGAGGGAACAAGAAAAACTTGATTTGGGTCCTAAAAAGGGACTGACCCTTCTAAAAAGAGACACTTGGGAGGTAGTTCATGAAAAAAAAGTTTGTGCCACATTTACAAAAGCCTACATTTACAAAATGTGAGTTACGTAACTCATATTTCTTTACATATTGCGTCCAAAACCTGAATACATTTGATTTGAAGACTACCAGTGAATTTAAGAATAATAGGTGGTTTCTTGGTGCTAAAATGGGATCATTAAAACAGTGTGGGGATGCTGCCACTGGGGGGCAGTATAGAAACACAAGAATAGGCAAGTGCAGAGGTTACTGATCCCTGTTTGCGCCAATGTGGAGATTAAAAGATTACTGCGGCTCTCGTTGAGCCATGCCTCACTAACTAGGCCTCTAAATCCTAGGTTTGTTGTTTCTCCCTGTGACTTCACTATAATAAGCCGTCTACAAGAAATTCCGCTAGGTGCTTCTGTTTTACTGTCCATGGGGATACATTGTACAGTCTTCAGTATCCTCCTGGATATAATAAGATAATTACACATAACTATGCTGTGTAATAACGCAGAACTCGACAAAATTCAGGCGTGGGTTAATTTAACCTGGCGCAGTATACATCTGCTTTATTATAACTCTTTGATGTGAGAGATCAATTTCCTCCCTTACTACGACATACTTCCTGCGTTACTTTTCATCTTTTGTTCCGTAGTGAGCTTCCAACCGGTGCTGGAGACAAATAAATATTTACCTGGAGAGGCTCTGCTGGGTGGCGGAGGTGCCTTTGTTTCATAATATATAAGTAGCAATAAGAGTAATTAAGGTGGTTTTGTACCTTAATAATCATTTACTGCAGTTAAGTTGTTTTATCAGAAAAAAACACAACTTTACAATAATAATAAACTGACTCTAATGTTAACATTTTAAATACAACATTGACATTTTTAAAAAAAAATGTAGTAAATAATTTTTAACGACGCATTAGGTATGTGAGTAATATATACTTAATGCTTTTGCATTACCTAAGGTAATTACCTAAAGGTTTCACGCAAAGGCTCACCATGATCCCGTGGCACTGTGAAGCTTGTTATCGAGACCTGGAAGCCTCCCGAAGAGCTATTATGTCACACGCAACACATTTAATAAAGAGGCCGTAAATGGCACCCAATGTCCCTTACACAAGCTGCATACAGCAGAAGAGAAATATTTTCGGCAATGCACCCCCCAATACAATATGGGGGGGGGGGTTCTGATGTCATTGCTTGCGTTTAATTTGAAGTCTGGTTGGGAGAGGTGAAGAAAGGACACCTATGCAAAAGTTCAGATTTATCCTACACACTGCTACATACTAGGGGCACAATACTAGGTACCCTACTAACTGTGTCACTATACCAAAATGAATAAAAACTGGTGGGATTTCCCATTAAACGTATATGTCAAAGCTCTTCTACTGCAAAGATGATGTATCCCAGCATGCAGCTGATCTCTCCTATCTAGTTTGATTTCCACTCGACTGTTTGGGAAATACGGTGCATCTATGGCTTTTTGGAATCTCATTAATGTGCATGTTCCATATTATACTAAAATGACTTGAAAGCACGCGACAATACTTCATTACATTAACTTGAACAGAGACTTATTTACAAAAATTTGAGTTGAACTTGAGTACTGTCAAGTTGCCAACTGATTGCAGATGGATCACTGAGTATGTTGAGTTGGTCATGCAAGTTGGTCACCAAAATTTAATCAGGAACATTCAGTGTTGAGTAAGCAGCTGAGTTGCTTGTAGAACTTGGCAGTGATATTCAGTTGAATGGAGTTCTCTGTGTGATTGTGTTATGTTGGAATTGTTTGTCACCTCAACGGCCAACTAAACCCATGTCAAAATGCTATGATTCATTTTTGTGGGAATTCTCTGAGAGTTGGCAGTGGAGTTGACTTCAACTGTGCTCCAGTTGACAGTTTAGTAAAAAGACAAGTTGCTCAATATCACCCAGCATTGTTGAGTTTGTCTTAGCAGTTCCACTTGATCGTCAGCTTGATATTTTGGAAATAGATCCCTCTCTGACAGGCACAGGTACTGTTTTGATCTGGAGACTGGTGGGAGTAGAGGGGGACTTGTAGCTGATCAACATCTAAGAGGCTTCTGGTTGCTACCACAGCTCAATGCCAAGATAGGAGAGCAGTAGCCTCCCAGGCTCTGATCCACCCTCTAATTTAGGAAGATGTGAATCATACATTACCTTGAAATTAGATTTATTTCCCTGCTCGAGGGATACAACTGATTATGTTAAGGATTTCACATCTAATTTTGTTAGATTAGTGTCCATTGGGAGAGTAAACAACATGCAATTTCTAACTGTCAAATATGGCCAAAATGTTAACCGAGTGCTCATATATTTTAAAGAAATCCAAGCTAGGCTGATGATTTACTATTTTATCAAAAATATTACATGCTTAAAAACAATGAATATTTCAGGAAGGCTTTTGGGTGATATATAACATTAAGGAAAGGAAACGCCTGCCATGGTTTGCGCACTCCAAAAATAACAGGGATGGTCTTTCTGAAGCTGTGTTTAGTTACAAAACTCTTAAATTCACTAGGTGGCCTTGTGAATGCTCTGCTCACCAAACTGGCACTTATATGATGATGATGATGATGACTTGATGACTGTAAAGTTGATGGTGATGTTCATGGCTGTCCCCTGTGCTTTGCTAAAGTAATTGCGAGGCATTGGGTATAGGCTCATATGTGAGCAGATACAGTGGAAGGGCGAGCTGTGAAAGTGACTGTGGCCTGAATAATATCAATTCCCCATCACTATGATACATTCCCAGGACGTTAACATGTGAAAGCAACAGTGGTGACTGGAACATCACACCTACTCTTTAAAGCCGCACACACCTCAACATCAACCAGCTGTTCATTCCATTAATACGTGTTTCATTTCTTTCTCAGAAACACTAAGTTTCGCAAAATCTCTCCTTTTTGAGGACTGTCTGATGAAGAGACAAAATCGGAATATGTCACTCTACCAGCTTGAACGACAATGACAGAAGCACAATAGTCCATGAAGCCTCTCCTTGAAGCAGGCAGACACAGAGAAAAGATCTATGATGTATGATAGGGTTGCTGCCCAATGCATCATATAACATAGTGAGTCCTTCCGTGCCTTTAGCCTTTATGGTTCCACACCCTATCCTTTATTATCTGTCCATTTGTATAGTTTGTCCCAAACTATTCCGCACCAACAGTTTCCAGGGAAGCTGTCTGCCCCTCCCTGAGTTCCTTTGTGCAATCATGTAAGGCATATTAGAGACTGGAATGGTGCTATTTACCTTTAAACCAACCCTTTCGATGCCAGTTGTTTGTATTATCGCCATGGACTCTGGTACACATATAACATAGTGCTAGTCTAAAGAGCAAAGGCAAGGGTTAACCCTGTGTATGACACTCCGGGCAATAATGTTTGTGAGGCTGGCTTCCCTCGGTTGCCATGGATCTGAAGTTGGACTGATAATGATATCACGATGTTTCTTGAACTTTTTCAAAAACGTGAACACAATTCAAAGTATTCACAGATTATGTTCCTCACTTAACTATTTAGTATTCTATTGTTTTCCATGAGTCGTGGTCCCTATCTTTATAGATTAATAGGGACCAAAAGCAATTGTGTAATCTAATTATATGACATCACCTCCTGTGGGTCAAAAAATGTGCAAATTGGGAGCATTTAAAGCCCATCAAGCAAGTAAAGAGTTAATTAAAAATCTGTTCTGTGCCGGTATATTGCAGTCTCATTAAATAGCTATGAATACAATTTTATGACCTGAAACTGCCAGGTTATGGAGCAGTAACAGTAAACCTGGAACTCCAGCAAACGTGTGTCAGGTCTGAAACGTGCATATAAATCGCAGCACGGGCTTCTTCACACGTTCAGGTAATGGGAAACACCGTGTTACTATCCGTGTAACTGCTGTGTATTCAGGAAGAAGATTTCAATTAGTTTCAAACAGAATTTTTATAGTGAGCCCATAATTATAAGTGTTTAACCACTGATGGGGTCCAGCTAAATTGGCCAATCTGCTTGGGTACTTATTTGAGCAAAGTCATACCACATTTTCAGATGAGCCAAAGTCAAAGTTCTTTTAGGCCACGAAGATCAGAAGAACGTGAAGCACAAGGTGAAGAAGGTGGAATTAGCCTTTAGTGACCGGCCACACAATGGCTCAGCACGGATCTCCAAGTACAGTGGGTAGCCATGGTCCCAATTTCCAAATCTCTACCATGTCAGGGAAGTGGCCATAGATGCAGTTCCTGGATGTCTATCAGGGAAATCAGAGACATCCGTGCCCCTAATTGTATTCCTATGTCCCCTTACAACCCTGTTGTGTTAGTGAATCTGGGGTATGACTTCATCTATAACTCTTACTAAAAAAATTTCACAAGAGTTTTGTCTGTGACACAAGAGGTGGATTTAATACAAGTAAATGACGTAACTATATTCATGTACCTCACTGAAAAGAAATATATTCAGTGCCGTTTTATGTTTTTAAGAAGTGTAAGATTTGCATAAGTCTTCTCCCACCTTAGGTTAATTTAGGTACTAAGTTTATTCCAGTAAAGCCACAATGGGTATGGCATTATTCCTTATCTGCTGCTTTGTTAGTGTTTTTTACAGACAAAAGGAAATACAAGCAGTAGGTATTGAGGGCTCTGGTCATTCCAATCAAAGGAATTTCAACCATAACATATTAAGGAGAAAAGCACCAACACGCATCTATAGATGTTATTAAGTAGAGTTGTATTTCCCCATTCAACCTGAAACTGGCATTAAAACCCTAAGATTCCTGGTGAGACTCTGACATCGCCGGTCAGTAGTATGTCCAGCCCTACACAGATTCTTGAGCATAGAGTTACTCTTCTCTCCCTCTTGAGATCCTTGAAAGATGACTCCAGTTTCTGCTGAGTTGAGGCTGAAGTTCCAAAAATAGTGTCAGGCTGCTGTTGGACACACAAAGTTCTTCTATAAGGGACACTGGGGTATAAAGCCACCCGAACCCAAAAGACCTACATGAGGTAGGAGGAGTAATGAGAATGGAATTGTTCTTGGTAACGGCAAGAGACTATGTTTGGTGCCAACCACAACAAATCTCACAAGTCATTAACAAATTGCATTCTGAATGTGGGCGGTCATGCTGTAGGTGAGACCGTGAAGGTCTCTGCAGACTGATCCATTGTTTCATAATGGAATTAAGTGTTATGGGTGTTGTTTAAGAAAATACCTGGGGGCTCTCTGGGTTTGTATCGAATCTGTACTCAGGTGCCAGTCTTGCCAGCTTTTGGAAAACTACGTCAGGAAGCCTTTGATACATTCCAATCATGTGATGTAATGTACAGGGACGGAGCGGGCATAACAAAGAACGGCTTCATATGACAGGACACATGTTATGTTTTTACCCACGTGCTGTGTGCAGCTGGGCATATCCAGCTGCTGATAGCCAATGGCCCATCAGGCGTTTGCCCGGTGTGCCAGATGGCTAGTGCTGGCCTAGTCAAATGGCTTTCTGTGCCATTTGTTTCCTTTTTCATGTGACTTTTAGATTCTGGAGGGTTTTGTCACAAAACATTGTCCATCAGTGACATTTTCAGCGACTTGTTCATTTTTCTGATTAACACACCGTAGATGGCATCTCTGGAGGAAAACCGCGTAAAAAGGTATTGGTTAGAAACCGGGGCTCAAACACATTGCTTCCCAACAACTTATATTCATATTATTATCAATTGATTTATATAGTGGCACCATATTCAGTGGCGATGTACAATATATAAACCGGGTGTAACAAGTGCATCACATGACAATTTGGACTTACAGAAACAAAAGGTTAGGAGGGCCCTGCTCACAAGAGCTTACATTCTACTGATGTCAATGATTGCATATGATTCAATATGCATTTACAATGTGGCAATATGGTGTATACAATATTTTGTATTATTATTAATCACAATATTACTAATAATTATACATGTTATTATTATTATTAAAGTAGTATTGCTGATAATAAATAAAAAATAATAATAATAATAATAATAATAAATAATAATAATTAATAATACTTTATTATTGTGGTGTCGGTATTAATAGGACATGGTATTCTTTCCGGACCTATCCATCTAATTTTAATTTCTTCATTGCGGCAGCACATGAGTTAATCCCCAGCAACCTTGCTCCGCCCTCTATGGTCAGGCGAAACAAAGCCTTAGTAACGGAGCCCAGTGTATGATTGGCTGCCGGTTACTAGGCGCTGCAACTTTAAGAGACAGGAGAGTGAGTGGAAGAGGCTGGGGGTGAGAGACATCTGGGGGTCGAGAAGAAAGAGAGTGAGAAGAGTGTGAAAGAAGGAAAGGGGCGGAGGCGGAGGCCGGGTGTCTGCAGGGGACATCGAGAGGGACGGGGCAGATATGTGGAAGCGCACTCGGGGTTGGTGTTGGGGCAGATAAGGCAATGCCAGGGGCAGGAGCGGTCTCCCTGTAATCCGGGGATGGAGAATCAGGATCTGATCAGCGCATCGGAGATTATCAAAGGTGAGACGCGCGCCCTCGGGACCCGCAGCACCGATCCGTGTCACACACGCAGCACCGATCCGTGTCACACACGCAGCACTGATCCGTGTCACACCCGCAGCACCGATCCGTGTCACACCCGCAGCACTGATCCGTGTCACACACGCACACACTTTCTTCTAAATGCGTGTCGTTGTGAATGGACTGCTTCCCACTATTACATGCATGCACGGGGCTGTAGAGCTGGATTTATTTAGGGGATCAGCCCCCTTACACCCCATATGTTCACGGTTATCATGTATGTTGATGCATTGACACAGCACATGCACTTATATAGCACATACGTGTAGTTGTATACATCGTGCATTACTTTTTCGCTCATCGGCTTCATGAATCCATATGGTAGTGAAGCAGAACTTTTACTGCCCCTGCTGATAATGCCCGTATGGCTGTACATAAGTCACTCTATAGCCCAGTAGTTTAGAACCAATTCTGATAGCCGATGGGGGCAAAGATCCTGCCTTATCATGTTACTTACAGCAATCACTGCTCCCAAGTGCACTTCTCTGAGTCTGTGCATTACTGGGTCATGTGGATGGGGAGCTACTCCTGAGACCTTCCGCTCTCCTACACCCCGAATTTCTGAAAATCACCAGACTGGCATTTTTAACCAAAACCTTGATTTTTAAGAAATCCTCAGATCTTTATGTTATACGAGATTATACTTTGAACGCGTTTTACTCAAGTTGCATGTAACCCAGTCCATGAATGATTACTTTCCCAGTGTTAATAATAAACAGGAGTGGCTTGCCAGCTTGTCCCGTTGTCCCCGGTTACGGTTTCCGCATAGCTTCGGGTTCCCTTTGCTTAGGAAACTGCGTTGGATTTATGTTTGACGCAGTAACGCTGGATTGTCTACCAGCGCTCGTGATTTAGCGGTCCGTGTTAAATGGCCTGTTCGCTCGATCCCCTTCCCTCATTAGCGACCTGTTTTCATGCTTTGTCTCCGTGGTTACGAGCCTCCGAGAGGCTTCACAATCCCTACCTATTCTTTGTGGTGAAGCCATTTGCGAGACAAACTTTTACTGTTTAACTAAACTCATTGCTGGGTGGGAACGCATCAGACTGGAAGAAAACTTTTCTGTTCCTGTGATATTCGATCTCCATAATCCTATTCCCGGTGACCGTTGTATTGCCTTCACTATATGCCAGAGATGAAGGGGTTAAATAGTTACCTAGGTAACCCAAAGCAGCGCCCGCTAATTCCTGTTTTATTATACAGACACTTAGATGTCCCCGTGACAAGGTGTCGCTGGAGGCGCATAATGGGCCAGAAACTATTTTATTGTCACGGTGCTTCATTTTAACGGGCAGAGAAAGTGAAGCGGTCATGGTTTGTTCCGCTTTCTATTCACTTGTACAGCGCTGCAGAATACGATGGCGCTATATAAAACAATAAATAATACCGGTAATAAGTTCTGTATAGTGAAGGGCAGGGCAAATCTCAGGAGTCGGGTAGCCACTTTTTATACTGTTTTGTGTGAATCAGCCTGGGTGACTTTATATCTTATAAAAAAGACCAGCTGCTTTATAAGATTGTAACATGACTGGCTGGTATATTTTACATAGACGTGTCCAGAAGTAAGACTTAAGTGACGCCATAATACAATTTACGTCTGATGTCATCGGTTTAATTAGACATTGAGATATAAATATACCTGGGAACACCCAGGCTTCGGCTACGTGTAGACCTCCCTTTTCGGGATGCTGGTAGGCAGTCTTGCGGACGACTTGGGAGGTCCCACTGACATCATAGGTGGTCCCACTTATGTCAGTGAGTGGACCAGCCTTAAGATTCGAGTGAACAAGGTACACTTTGTAAATGGCAAATCATTAAAGTAGATTAGAAGAATGGTCAGGAGTGTGGCAGCTGCAGTTTAATGTTTGTAAGATTTTTCCTCTGTAATGGCACAGGTGAACTAGAACTTGAGACCACATTGATGGTGCACCATAGGCAGGCTATTAAGCAACTGTCTGTTCTTGAGTTAGTTGTTCTCAGACCTTTTTTTATATGCGATGAACCTAAGATGAGATGAAGGACTGATTAAGGTCTTAGCCTTTACATTAGGAAGAATGGGCAGACCGGATGTGCCAAATGGATCTTAAGTGCCATCAAATGTACCACCACCTGACTGCATGAAACCCTGCGTAGCACATCTATGGCAGAGAGTGCGTAGGGCTCTTTTTTTTATAGGCTTTTTCACGTAGCTGCTATATTGAAAAATACACCCTGCATGAATGATGTCATAGTTCAAAATTCCTTAGATTGAACAACAGATACAATAACTGAGTAAAAAGTGGCGGACTTCATAAATTCCAATCATTTTAAGCACATACAAAATAAACTCTTGGTAATCCCATATTTCTGCCTTAATATATTTGTATATAGCATGAGTAGAATGTGGTTGACTTAATACATTCAAGGCTTCATAGGAACATAAAAAGGATTTTATGAAAGTCTCCCAGGAATTGTGGTTGGATTTCTCTGAGCTTGGAAATACGTTATTTTTGGTAATCCCATATTAGTCTTATTCTTTTTTTAATATAGGTTGTTGTGTAATATTATTTTGGCTGCCAATGATAAAATCTGCTTAAAAGCGCAGCTAGCAATAGTTACAAAAGTATACACATAACTGAGACATCATTTCGGAAATACCATATTTCCATTTCTGTATGTAATTTATTTTCACGTGAGCTCCATCACCATTTTGGTAGCCTTCCTCTGAACTCTCTCTAGTATGACAATATCTTTCTGGAGATGGGGTCTCCAGAACTGGACTCAATACTCTGACCAGGGATCTCTAAAGTGGCCAACCCACCACCCTCTTCCTACTAATGCCTCTAATGCCTCTAGCCATATAACCCAGCACCCTGCTTGCTTTTCCCAAAGCTTTGTTGCACCACCTGCTTACCTTGAAGTCCTCAGAAAGCCTGCCTTGTTCCAGTGGTAACTCTTACAGATAAATAGAGCTCTCATGTTGAATGTTGTAAGTGCTTTTTCCTTCAATAACGGTCTAATACAGAACTCTTCCATTTTTCACAGATCGCTTATATTTTGCAACCTTGAGGAACAAACCAAAGAGCACAGTAAACACTCACTATTTCTGTTCAGATGAGGAATTTGTGTATGAGAAGTAAGTATATTTCTCGGTTATATATACATACACAGTAGCCTATACCAGACCTTTATGTCTAAATTAGACAATTTAATTAGTTAAAAATAATCAAAGAAAATGTACTAGACTGGTATACTTGTATCTATAAAAATAGTGCAAAATACTTTATCATTGAGTAACTGTTGGGATGTGTTACCAGTTTTATCGTGTATTTGTTGCAAAATTCTTGCTATATAGTGTTCTGAAGATATTCTTGTGTTTATGGTATATACAATTCTACGTTCATGAAGGTAACCGGATCTGATTGCAAGCCAAGGTCACCTACAGTATGAGAATGTATCCAGCGTGACACATAGATACATTGAATTTGACAGCAGAACTATTCGCTCCATCTAGTCTGCCCATTCTTTTTTTGCTTTAAAGGCTTCAATTTTAACTGAAGCCTGGTCTAGTCTCAGATTCAGGATAACCATACGCCTTTCCCATGCATGTTTAAATTCCCTCACTGTAGTAACCTTTGCCACTTCTGGAAACTTCAGTACAGAATTCTCATTCTCTTTTGTTCTGTGTTTGACATTATCTACAAGGTCGCACAAAACATGTTATTGCTATGGTTACTGAATTATTATTATGATTTATTGTTTTATGTAGCGCCATCATATTCCGTATCGCTGTACTATGGGTTAACAGGACATAACAAGTAGTATATAACATAGCAATTTGACTTACAGAAACAACACTGAAGGATGGCCCTGCTCAAACAAGCTTACAATCTATAAGGATAACCTAGAAAAGACAGCGCTAAGACAAAGTATAAATATAAAAAAAACTTATTTTATTATAGATAAATATGTATCATATAAAAAAAAACAAATATGTATAAAACACAACAAAGAACCAAGACACAAATAATAAATAATACAAAATTAAAAATAAATACAAAGATCACAAAGAGATTAGAAAAAATCCCCACTTCACTTAGAATATTAAAACAGATTATACCTGGCCAGGCAAAGCGCCAAAATGCAGGACGCGTTTCGTTAAGTATCTTCCTCAGCTGCAGAGAGGGAGTTAGGGTGTATGACAAAAGAGGTAAAAGTACCACTGTTCAGGACAGAACAATCACACTAATATAGACATTGCATAGGAAAGGTGAGCTAAAGAAGATGGGAGGAAGGGTGTAAAGGCTTCTTGAGGGATTTCTTGAAAGACTGCAGGCTGGGCGAAAGTTGGTCGGCGAAAAGCATTCCAAAGGATAGGGGCAGCCCTTGAGAAATCTTGTAAGCGGGCATGAGAGCTAGAAATCAGAGGAGAGACAGACTGAGATCGTTGGATGAGTGGAGAGACCGGTTAGGAGTGTATTTAGAGATGAGTGAGGAGATGTAAGCAGGGAAACTGCTATGAAGAGCTTTGAAAGTGAAAGTCAGGATTTTGGAATGAATTCTGAAGTACACAGGGAGTAAAAAACTGACAGAGGGGAGAGGTGTTAGTAAAGCAATGAGCGAGGAAGATAAGTCTGGCAGCAGCGTTCATGGTGGATTATAGTAGGGCTAGATGCATATGAGGGAGACCAGCTAAGACGGAGTTACAATAGTCAAGGAGGGTGATAATGAAATAAGAACCTTAGTGGCATCTTGTCTTAGGAAGGGACAAATGTGGGCAATATTTTAAGATGGAGATGGTAGTTTTTATAACAGACTGAATGTGTGGGGTGAATGAGAGGTCAGAGTCAATTGTGACACCAAGGCAGGGAGCATGAGGAGATGTTTGCACCATTAACATTGAGGGAAGCTGATGAGGAAATGTTAGCATTGGAGGGAGAGAGCATGAGAAGTTTTGGAGAGGTTGAGTTTTAGGAACTGTGCAGAAATCCAGTCAGAGACAGAGTAGAGGCAGTTAGTTGCCCTATCTAAAATAGGAGAGAGATCAGGAGAGGATAGGTAGATCTGGGTGTCCTCGGCATACAGGTTAAGTTGAAAGCCAAAGGTTGAGATTAGTTTGTAAAGTTGTAAAGATAGTGTAAAGGGAGAATATAAGAGGTGCTAGAACTAAGCCTCGGGGTCCCCCGACTGAGACAGTTAGGGGAGGGGAAGTGTTACTGGAGATGGAGATGCAAAAAGTACAATCAGAAAGCTAGTATGTGAATCAGGAGAGAGCAGTGTCACAGAGATGAAAACCATGAAGTGTTTGAAGAAGAAGGGGATGGTCCACAGTGTCAAGAGCAGCAGAAAGGTCAAAAGCAGAAGGATTAGCGTAGAGTAGTTGCCCTTGGATTTAAGTAACTTTAGCAAGGTGATATCCGTAGAATGTGTTGTGTGGAATACAGGTTGAAGAGGGTCAAGTAAAGAGTTGGAGTCAAGAAACTTGGGATGGTAGTTAAACAGATCTGGGAAGGACATTTTTAAGACTGAAGTAGCATGGTAGCATGGTTGATGTAGCATGAGTATGGATCAGAACCAGTAGAGAGGGAGAGATTGAAGATATGTGCTTGTGTCGGGCAAGGGTAGATGAGATACTAGGTAAGATGGAAAGAGGTAGCACCAAAGGGACATGTGGCTGGATAAGAGGAAAGAAGAAGAGCGTTAACCTCTATTATTAACAGCATCTCTATTTCGAAAGCCAGTTGATTTGTGACAGCTTTCCCAAACACAGGCATGTGGGACATATAGACATGGATGCCTTTTTGTACCATAGTTTGAGACTACAATCTGAAATTAATGTTGTAGATCAGGTATATGATGATAATGTGTCATCCTAGCATGACCACTTTCCATAGACAATATGTGGAAAACATAGTCTTTAGTGCAGGAAGCAGTGATTTAATGACCACTCTAGGAGCTCTGTGATCTTGGCGTGCCATGATCATTAATTGTTCAGGAGTAGAATTACTTGCCCCCTTTAATTCTCTGTACAGGCTTTGGTTGGTGGATGGAACTTGCAGTTTCCACACCATCTAAGGCAAGGGTGTTAAACTCCAGGCCTTGAGAGCTGCAAACAGAGCAGTACTTTCTGGTACTCAAGCAGGGATATCCAGATACTGACAACTGTTTGCTTCTCTTGAGGCATTGACTTCAACACCCATTTATTAAATGTAAACCATGTGTATGTTAATGCTTCGCGTGAAGAAGCTTTACAAGATATTATGACCCAGTGATGGAAACCAAAAACAGTATATGGAGGTGGTGTTTTTCTCCATTAATGGTTCCTTATACAAGGAATAATCAATTGATTGTTAAGTACTTCCTTTAATCCTAGTGAGTGGAGATGGTATCTCTCCAACAGACTTTTGTTATCTTTAAGATAGGCAAACCAATAAGAAGATGCCGCCTATGTATGTTTATGACAAAGAAATACTTCCTTTATGGATTTGTGCCACCAAAAAAACATTAATGTAACTAAGGACTGATTAATGTCTGAGTCTTACATCAGGAATAATGGGCAGAGTAGGTGGGTCCAATGGTTCTTACCTGCCAGCAAATTCTGTGTTTCTGACATAACCCCTTCCCGCAGCTGTATATTCCAGTGGAGTTAAAAAAAAATGGGTATAGTCCTGCGCCAGGTGGAGAGAAAGGGAGGAGAAAATAGAAAAAGAGATTAAAAAAGCTGCTGAAAACACCAGCCGAGCAGTTTCCGATGCTGAGAATAGAGGAGTGCTACAAAATAAATGATGATAGCACTAATAGAGAGCAGGACTAAAAACACCTGCTGTGTTCAGTAATATAAATTAATATAAATAGTACATATAAAACATATTCCAATAGAATGGCACATAAAATGTCATATAAATTGTACATATAAAAAATATACCAATAGAATAAAAGTGACTGACAAAGCATAAAACTAGATACAATGCTTGTTTGTCATTGACACAATGTGAGAAGGACCTGAAACTTCTTGGAAGCCTGAAAGTGGATGACAAATCTGTTTTATTCTCCTCCACGCTTTTTACAAATCAAATCATATACTGTATAGCGGACATTCTCTACATCAAGAATTATTCATATCCCATTTTTTATCTCAGGTTTTTTTTTATCCTGCAGCCATCTAGACGCATATCCTTTTTCGCAGCTAGTACTACCTAAAAGACTGTTGTGTTTGCCAACCATTACCTCTGAAGAAGCCTTAAAGCAAAACACGTCATTGACGAAAAAGCATTATATATTGTTTAATGCTTTGTCGATCACTTGTATTCCATTGGAATATGTTTTATATATAGTTATGTTATTATTATTTGTTTTTAACACTATCACCATCATTTACCTTGTTGAGTTAAACCCAGTCCGGTCTAATTCTCGTAGTTGCCAAAGAAAAATTGATCCAATTGAAGGGATTAATTGAATTTGTCAAGGGAAGGGGTTATTCTTCTATGGTTTTTCATCTACATTTTAATCAGTTCATTTGTATACGAGGGTGGGTGGTGATATCACAGATTGAGTAGGGATAGCTGTATTAAAACTATCATCACACTACCCAAACAAACTTTCTCTCTCTGGTTTTATTCACAAAGTTTAGGTAGCTCTTGTTTTTGGTAGAACCACTGAACTATTGTCCTTTTAGTTTCTCTCATTCAGGACTAAACCTGAAACTAAAAGTTAGACCATTGCTAAAAGCTCTTCATATCAATAGTCCATTCCTCTAAAACAATTAAAGGGACATGAAGAAGTGTATGCAGTAGCAGTAAGTCATTGTATAGATCAAAAGGGAATAAATTAGTGACTGCTTTACATAACATAATGACATAGTGCTAGAGGTAACAACATTTAATTTGCTCTTCTTCTCATCTATGAATATGATATTCTGCAGTGTCCCGTGAATACCGGTACTATATCACCAGTGTGAAAATCCATTTGGTTACTGTTCCCCTTGAAATTGTGAAGTGTTATTGTTAATTTGAATCAGATGCTAATATGGCTCTACTGTGTTTTTCTTTCCCTGTGGCTTTTAGAGTAGATCCCCACCTCAGGGTGATCTGCGATCCCCCATTTGTAATCTCACTTCTTCTCCACGCTGATGGCTTTAGACTAGGCATGGGTTTACTTGTCGGATTTATTGTTCCGGTGTTGCAGGCATACAGGCCAGTGTGAGGAGCCTTAGGGAATTTAGCCATAAGCAGTAAAGCTTACGATTTCAGGTTCCTAGCACAGCTCAATAAAAGATAATATTTTCTCATTATCCTTCATCTTCCTTCTTCCCTTGTGAATATTTTCTCATTATCCTTTTCTCATATTTCCTCTTCATTTTCCTTCTTCCCTTGTGCTTCTCTACTTCCTACAAGGTTATTCCTGATTTTCATGTGTTAATAGTACTTTCCTGCTCTGTTTCCTCTCTTCATCTCCTGTTCTAGTCTGCAAATCCCTTCCATGCCGTCCTTCTTCCTTTACATGCCAGCCAAGATAACTGTGTCCCACAAACTCTCCCCAGGGGTCAATTTGTCTGTCACATTGTCACAAGGATTATATTATTTTCCAATGCTTTGTGAATTCTCAACCTGTCTGAAAACAAGCAGTCTTAAAATGTACTCTTAAACAAATCTCCCCAGAATTATTCATACATTTGTCCAGCCTTTGAAATGTCTATTCAAGTGCTTGACAAATCCCAGGAGCCACATTTTTAGGTCTGGCTCCTAAATTTTCAGTTCATTAGAGGTGTACATGTTGCTGGCTAAACAACAAAAACATCAAACCGGTTCTCAGATTTGTCAGTCTGGCTTCTAACTTCGACTAAGTTTTGACCAGTCGTGGTCTAATGATGCTTCAGTATGCTTGAGACCTCCTTATGGATTCAGTTATAGTTGATATCTGTAGTATTATGTCAAAGCTCCTAAACTGAATTCTTTCTTCACAGCTTCTATGCAGATTTTGGGCCCCTAAACCTTGCTGTTCTGTACAGGTTCTGCTGCAAACTCAACAAGAAGCTTAAGGTATGTCTGCTTTGGAACGTGTCGTCAATGTGGGCTTCAATTAGGCCACTCCTGTGATTGTGACTGCTGACTCTCAGCTATACTCCTACTGCAGAATGTCACTATCCTCATTTAGTAATATGACTGGGGCTTCATATATCCCATTATTCGGAGTACAAATTATGACTTCGGCACAGCCATGTATTATGAATGGATTTCATCATTGTATTCACTGGGGTATATAAAAGGTGATACAGATGCAGTGTTTCAAACATAGTAACCAATGAAATGGTCCAGTCGGTAGGATCGACTCGTAAGTTTTCATGGTAGTAAGACCAAATGTTAATAATCAATAATTATATAATTATTTATTAAATAATAATAAAGCCAATGTCCAACTGTGTACCCACAAGCCTTTCCCAAATTGGACCTTTCCCGAATTTAGGAACCAGTCAGAAAATATCCGGAACCAGTTTGATTTCAGAGCCAGGTAGAGCTTAAACCTTAAAGATAAATATAAAAGCACAGGCAGTGCTGGTGAACAGAGAGGTGGTAATAAGCAGTAGGAGAGGATAATGGCATTCAAAAAGCTGTATGAAAAATACCATAAACATTATGGCCCAAAATACCTGCAATTCGGTGGCACTTGACTGTGTTGGCGGAAGAAAACAGACTTAGATGTAGGTTTGTATACTTCAGTAGGTTTGCATTTGTGCTTTAGTATAGAGATTTAACAACCTTCAGCAAGTATAAAGTAGTCCTCCAGGCTACAGTATATCCAGGGACTGAATGAGCGATAATTTAAGCAACTCTGTTGGATCGAAATAACCCAGTTTTAGTGTCCCATCCCCCCTTTCTGTAATCTGCTCCCTCCCCATTTTGCTCTGATTGTGCAAGGAATCCGAGATCCATGAGATTTACACAATGGGCTAGTCTTTGTGTACCAGACCTGAAATCTGATGAGACTCCCTCTATCCATCTCAGTGCCCAGGCGTGCCAAGTACATACTCCAGACCATGAGCTGATCACATTGTAGCTCTGCACCTTGTGCCATTAGATGTCTGTTCCCTCTTGGGCAAAAGCTCTTCGATTCTTATGCCAGAAAGCACAGAATCTGTTGTAAGACCTTGTTCAAAGACCTGTCACGTGTTCACGTTTTACCAGAACAATCTAAGTATTAACAGGAATGTCCCAGTTTCCCTAAAACCTTTCTGCACGGCTGTTTTATGCCCCAGTTCCGAGCGCAGCAGATTACAGCTTTTGTTTATCCCACTTTGATTGATGCAGTCGCTGCAGGTAAGCATGTGAAGTCATGCACAGTGTTTGTTACCTCTTGAACACGGCCGAGGTTTAGAAAACATATTTAATTAATATTAAAAACCATTATTAAAACCATGTATTAATCCGGATTGGCCAAAGCGGTACCCTTAGTTGTGTTAATCGAACCATGCGTGGTGATGGCAGGAGCTGATGGCTGTGATATTTTAGGATACATTATATATAGGACACCCTTGTTTTAATCAAGTTAAGAAAGTTTTCAGAGGAGACCATAGGCAAAAGGCTCCCTTCAGGTTCATCAGCCTTCTTTGTAATCACTGTATTATTGTGCGTGACATTGTTGATTGTAGGTCATGTTTGGCCAGGATTCCAAATGCTCCATTTGTTTTCTGTTCCTAATTCATGTCCTTATCTACCAATTAGCACGGTGCCTGCTTCCAGCATGTTTCACAACAAAGCAGACAGTAATTGGCGCAGATTAGATATGTCGTTCAGAGCAGGACTCTTTACAAAGCGCCTTATCACAAAGGGCTAGTTCCTGAAAACACGATTTTTCTGCTGTTACCATGGAAATTGTGCATCATGTGTTTAAGGTCTGTTGCACTTAATGCACGCTTCATGTTATCTTGGACAGCTTCAAAAGGAATAATAAAACTGCCCATTTGTTTTTCCATTGTTAAAGTTATCCACCAGGCTGGGGTACAATGACAAAATGACTCTAGTTAAGTTTGAAAAGTGGTTGTATCACCATAGCAACCCATAGTTTTAGAAAAGTTAGAGTAAGAAAGCCAAAATTAACATGAATTTGAAATTGTAGGGCGCATATGACCCTAAAACATTAGACTAAAGAATTAGGAGTGTGTTTTAAGAGCATCAATTAAAGCTATAAAACTGTCCTCAGTCGGGCGACCAGGGTGTGCAGTGTGTGATATTGTATCTCTCTTCAGAGGGTTTGGAGGTGCGGTTGTCTTCTGAGGAAGTTGAAGGTAAAGTGTCAGCCGAATGCTGCTTTGCTTGTGTGCGTTGCCCGGAGATAACAAAGGGAATGGGCCCGCATGTGGTCATCACCCCTAGGGCTTGGTGGAAGCTCAGTCACCCATTAGTATTCACTGCATGCAGTGCCTTGGGAGCAGCTTGGGAATTAGATTACACGCTAAACACTCCCACTACTCCAGCAAGGGGGTGCGCTACTGCTTGTGCCGTTACCTTGCTTTTTGAAATTGTGTCACACCTTTCAGGGGTGTGTTTTCTCACTTCAATTTAGTTTACATTTGTGTAGGCTTTATCTTTCTTTTCAACATATTTAACCATGAAGATAGGTGTAGTTGGTGATCTTTCATTACATTCACTGTGCCCCTGTGTATGACATTGACCTCCCTTCACTGCGCCCCTGTGTGTGAGGCTGACCTCCATTCACTGCGCCCCCTGTGTGTTGACCTGACCTCCATTCACTGCGCCCTTGTGTGTCACGCTGACTCGCATTCACTGCGCCCCTGTGTGTGAGGCTGAACCTCCATTCACTGCGCCCCCTGTGTTGTGTGAGGCTGAACCTCCATTCCTGCGCCCCTGCGTGTCACGCTGACTCCATTCACTGCCGCCCATGTTGTGTGAGGCTGACCCTCCATTCATGCGCCCCTTGTGTGACGCTGACCTCCATTCACTGCCGCCCTGTTGTGTGAGCTGAACCTCCATTTTACTGCGCCCGCGTGTGTGAGGCTGACTCCATATCACGCGCCCCCTGTGTGTGAGGCTGACTCCAATTCAACTGCGCCCCCGTGGTGGAGGCTGAACCTCCATTCACTGCGCCCCCTGTGTGGTGACGCTACCTCATTCACTGCGCCCCCTGTTTGTGTGTGAACGCTATCCTCTTCACTTGCGCCCCCTGTGTGTTGTTAGGCTTGACTCCATTCACTGCGGCGCCTGTTTTGTGTGTGAGGCTGACTCCATTTCACTGCCCCTGTGTGTGTGTGAGGCTAACCTCCATTCCTGCGCCGCTGTGTGTGTGTTATGGCTGACTCATTCAATGCGCCCCTGTTTGTGTGTGTGAGGCTGACCTCCATTCACTGCACCCCCTGTGTGTGTGTGAGGCTGACCTCCATTCACTGCGCCCCTGTGTGTGAGGCTGAACTTCATTTTTATACTTGCATGGCAGAGTTGCTGCATCCCTTTGTGTATCTATTATCTATTTTTCACCCTGTATTGTAGATATAAAGATAACTCTCTTTATCTTCTCTAAAGCAGGTGTTTGCATGTGAGCTGCAGACTGTGGTGTTCAGCTGGGGTTACAACTGTCTGACTACATTGTATATTATGAAGGTCTTACCCTGGATTGTTTCTCCTGTGATTACTGGCCCCTGCATAATGCATACTTCAGTCTGTGAGGAGGCTTTCGGGAACTCTAACTATGCATTATCCAGTCCAACCAAGGTCCACTTGCAAGAGATGCTTAGTGATGACCCACATAATGTATTGTGAAATAGCATGCCTTGTGTTTCAGTAATTTCTTGCCTGGTGGTGCTTCATCACATGGCGTGTAGCCTCCTTCTCCTACTGTTATTTATATAAGGAGACCCTGTCCCACTTTCTGTCAGGAGAAGACAAGGTATCACTAGTATCCACAGCAATTCCATCAAGCATTTGGACTGTGTGATCACTGTTCTACACTAAGATTGCTAGTAACCCATTCACCGAAGAGTTTGCAGGAAAGATGAGGTTTCAACCTCGATGAAGGGCCAACCCCAGTGGGCTTCTCCTGCAGTATGGCCTGAGCTGGCCCTGCATAATGCATTATTCAGTGGGTGAGGTGGCCTTCATGAAATCTCACTGATTTAACATGTATTATACAGGACCAGCCAAGCTGTCCGTTATTATTTAACGTGTAGGCTGTGAAGGGGCAAACAGTAAGCTGTATTCCTCTTTTAGAAGTTTGTTGTGAAATGTCATACACGCTCTCCCAATATATTCCTCTCAACTCCGAGCCCCCCTCAACGTGTGCTAATGTCAATGATAAGAGGTGTACCGTGGATGGACCCGTTGGCTTTTCTTTCACATCTCTGTATTGACTCATTACGATAATAAAAAGGGAATTCTTACGTCTGAAGAAGGGACCTCAAGTTCTGAAAGCTTGGGTTACTCTACAACTTCTAGATTGTAAACTCATTTGAGCAACGCCCTCTTCACACTTTGTTTCTGTTATTCCTAATTTGATGCACTACTTGTTACAACCTTGATGATGGCACTATATAAATCAAGAAATAATAATCTTACTTTTATGAACATTGGTCCAATAAAAAGGTATTACACACGTTTTCAGGGGGTTTTTTGTTGTGTTTATTTAAACGAAAATATGCACAGGTCTATTCACTAAACAGCAAGCGTATGTGAGTTGGCAGAAAATACAAGTTAGCAGCAGTGTCCACTTTATAAATTCAATATTTGCCCTGTTGGATGGGTGTTTTAAAAAGTAAAAGATGCCTTCGGAGGCATAGAGAGCATCAATGCCCACCAGCCTGGGCGCATTGGGATTAAAGTGCCATCAACATTTTGCAGAGGCATGAAGGGCCTTCCTTACATCCCCATTCCTGTTGGGGGTTAAAGTCCCTGCTAAGTACCCCCTGGGTGAAACCTGTAAAATATGTGTATCTTAAAGACATGTGTATTCTAAAATTTTAGTGAGATGCTTTTGTTTGTATCATGTATTCAGTGGGTATGTGCTGGCTATCGTCTAAGGATGATTTTGATGTTCTCTTAGTATGATAACATTTTCATATATAAACACGTGTGTCATACAATAGTTTCCTGAATGTGTGTACTTTGTATTCTATTTGTATATATTCATGTTTAAGCAAACATAGCATGTATACTGTATTCATAAATGCCCAAGTCAGTAGCTGAACGCAGAAAGATGCCACAGTCGGCTTCATTTGGAGATCTTTAGCTTGTAGTTCCAGTTCGGAGTCTTTATTGATGATGTGTTAATAAAGCCTGGCGCTGCTTGGCTAATTATTCAGGTAAAGAATGCTCACAGTTGAGTTTGAATCAATTGCACCTCATTTTTAGCGTCAAAATATTAAATTAACATCTTTAGTTGAACATGAAAATTAAAGAACACAAAAAATTATCTAACAATGCAAAGCTTAGCACAAGATTTTATATATATGGGAAATAACTTGCAGCAAAATAAGTATAGGTGTACAGAGGCCCTTCGTTGGCAACCATCGCTCCTGTATTCCAATGGCACATTGTGTTAGCTAAACCAAGTTTAAATTTAAAAGGCTAATTGATCATTAGGAAACCCTTCTGCAATTGTGTTCGCACTGGTAGAAATTTCCTTGTTTTCCATGACAGACATAATCCAGCAGGGACTTCTGGCAAAATGGCGGTGCTTGCGGTTACATCCTCTCCTTGATCCTTCAATCAGGGGAGAGTCTGTCACCAAAAATACCATCATTTTGCCCTCGCTTGAATTCTGGGCAATATGGTGGCACGTCTGGTGATGTGCTTTCCCCGATCCTCCAGTATATATATATATATATACACACACACTTGATAGTTGCTTCTAAATTGCATTTACAGTATTTATTTGCTGGGTTGTGTGTTGATTCCTTGCCATGCTGTGTGGACATATTGGTTATTTCAGCAGCACCCCAAAAGTTATTTATATGCTCGTGAGTGTACCATTCCCTGTTTTATTATCATGAATACTTTTCAGCCACAGCCTGACCGGTCCATGTTATTGTGCCTGTTATTATTGTGCATGCCACTGTGTTCTTTTTACAGAATAAAGTGGCACCAAGCAGAGTTATTGAGGACATCTAAGGCTATAGCTCTTTTAAGGAGATTTTAAGGGCAGATGCGTTTGTTCCAACCAAAAATTAAAACACAACTCAAAAATACTTTAAATGGGGACCATTCAAAAAGAAGATATTGTTTTATTTACTAATAAGTTGTCTGGTAGTAACGGGGTTAATGCGGCATTGCCTTGCCATCAGATAAAGCCAGTGCCTGGAATATTACCAATTTGTGGAATATGAACAGCTGTACCACCTTAATCCTTCTTGTGTTCTTCAGTCCTTTAGCCTTTCGGGGAAGAAGATTGTTTATTACACCTGCTTTGACCAGAAGAAAAGAGCTAATGCAGGGTTTCTAATTGGTGGATATGCGGTGAGTTACTGACACTTCCTCGGTCTGATACAGTTATGCCGGGGAGATATTATTATTCAAAATCTTAAACGTGGCATGGAAATGAATTAGCCATGAAGACTGCACTTGCCGTAGGATGACCCGCTGAACCACGGCGGGTGCCTTTTATTCTACAGACTGTTCCACCGCGATGCTCCCTTTTGTCTGTAAGGTTCTCATTCTTCCTTGTTAATATTTTACGGAAGAACAGGAATAACAAGGGCACGTCTCATATGTCTCAGTCCTGCTAGAGGACTGGCCTGTGTTTTCATTTATATTACTTGTAGCCTTCAGGGCTTTTCAAACCGACCCAGACATGGTGTCCTCTTAGGAAGACTGGGCAGATCTCTGCACCGGTGGGGAAGAATTTGGGTGTAATATTCACCAGCACCTATTCTGCCCTGTATACCCTCTATAAAGATTTATTTTACAGTCGGTGATTGCAAGTAGGTCAGCAGTTTAATGACTTCCCTGATGAACATCTAGATAGGCTGTCCTAGGCTTTCTGGTACAATCTATAGAGTGTTTTTTCACCAGTGACCATAGCAACCAATGAAATGTTCTTGCATTGGATGCTGTGGTGATACGACGACTTTTCAGCATTTGCACCCTAGTCACATTAGGGTCTGAGGTCCTTGAGGAAAAGAGTTTTTGAACCCGTACCTCCCATTACATATGGAATTCCCCATAATCTTGGCATCCGAGCAGATTGTCATCCATATGGCATTGTATTAGTGCCTGCTTACTCACAGCTGTGTGGTCTTGGAAATTAACATCTCAGAAGAAGCAAAATATTTTATTTAGTATCTTGATTTTAGGTTATTTATTTAAAGAAGACTCCAGAAGAGGCATACAGAGCTCTGCTGAGTGGGGCTAGCCCCCCATACCTCCCTTTTAGGTAAGCAAACAAGAAACGTGTGCATTTTTTGGTTAAATAATGTCATTATTCACAACATTCCAAAAAAGCCAAAAATGGCCACCTTTAACTTAGGGGGTGAGATTAGACGTTCAGCTAGTGGGGTGGGGTATTATCAAAATGTTAAACTATCTTTAACAAGGAATTCTAACAAAAGGGGGTAAATTAAAGTGGAGAATGTGGGGCAGTGGAGAGCTTGAACCAAGGGTCGGAGAGGAGTACTAGGAGTAAAAGATCAGCAGATGACTCTTGGTTTAGGAAAAGCATCCTGCATTTGTCCTTCAGAATATTCCTATATATGTAGAGGATCTAAATGCCTAGGGACTTTTGGAACAGAATTGTACCTTAAATGATCACATTCTTCAAAATAAACTTGCTTGGAGCATGGGAGTCAGATATCCAGCAGAGTGTCTAGAAATGCTTCTAGAGGCATTTGCTGAATGTGAGTCTCCCTCCCAGCAGTGTTTGAGTATAAGATCTGCCACACGTGGCTCTTAACCCCCCGACCTGCGGCTGAATGCTTATTCAGATGTATTACCGAGCACCTGCCTGTCTGAGTGTCGGAGCACATAGAGCAGTAGAGTACGAACAATAATATATACGTGCTATAGGTGGCACAAATACTCTTCTCTTATGTTGATACAAAGGTAAAGTGGTTAGGGGCTATGTGGTGGGACCCCATCATATATAGAACCTGGATCCTTCAGTGCTTGGTTACACCACTGATTCTCTCTTATCCCCCAAGGTGGTCCTGAGCCATTGGAGGTTTGAACTAGATAGGCAACAGATGCCACACAAATAAGTGCATACTGGCCACATCATGCAATGCTAATTACACAAGCCATTGTGTGTGCTATTGTATCAGTGTACAGTTTGTTACTGGCAGGGATCTAGTGAAGCGCCTGAGACCTGCAGCTCATGTTTCCTGCTTTGGTTTTGTCTGAATGTATGAACTTTTCAACCCCTGGAGCTAGAATGTGAGATGTCTTCAGATGAAGAGATGATGTGGGTGTACCTGTTATAAGCTCTGCTTGGGGATACCCACCTTTTCTAACTTAGAGTCACCTTTACGTGTAGTCAATAAAGCACACCGTCCCATTCTGATAGCTCAGGATCTGAATGCTCTAGACAAGCCAGAGACGGCCCTTTCCATCCTCCAAGGTCTTTTAGCGAGTTTAATGATCATTTATCTAGTTAGAACTGGAGCTGGCTGACAAACACGCAAATGCATGTAAACAGTCATAAAATCTAGTTATCCACCCCTTTATGTCCACTCTACTAAAGATTTACTACGGACTTAAAATAAATACACTAAAAAATGTACTTTTGTAGAATGTGGTTTTTTACTACTTCCAAGAACTTCCAAAAGTCATTCAAGGAAATGGTGAAACACAGTTCTGTCTCAGTGTCTTTGATACCTCATTATAAACTCATTTTAATCAGCAATGTTTCACAGGTTGGCCCTCCCTTTGCAATCTCAAATTGTAAAATTGGAATTGGAGTGGGTCTAGACTAAATTTAAAGGTGATCCTCACAGAATCCTGAAAATAGAGGGGGTAATTTGGATTATGGAATTTGTTGAGTACCTATGGGTTTTAATTTTGGGCTCTGATCGTTTAATGTGAGCCTAGAACGTCACAAATGTTCTTCTGTTTCATGTAAAATTGTAAAAACCCTGTATCTGCCTCTGAAGGATTTATAATTTTGGGTCGGTATTGGGTGTAGTTCTAAGAGTTTAGGGCTGGATGTAGGACATTAGAAGATGGTGGATATACTGGAAGTAAGGAGATAAGATCCAAGGTTAATGAAGATAATGTGGACAAGGGTGAGTCAAGATATCTCTAAACCACTCCATTAACTTTGCTTTTGGAATATAAGAAGAAGGCATCAGTCGTATAGAAAAGTGGTTTTGCTCAATTCTGTTGTGTGTGTGGAACCTGTCTTTTCCTCCATGGCAAACTCTCAGATCAACAGGGACCTACAACTTATGGAAACACGTATGCTCTAAATGATGCATTTGCTTTATTCGGAATATTAGTCTGCTGATAATTAATTATCTTTCACATTTATTTGCAACCTCCTTTTAGCACAACAGTAATTTGGGTTGTCTTTCTTCACAGAGATGCCTCGATTGGAACCTGCACATACAATCTCACCATTCTGGACTGTTTGCACGGAATCCGAAAGGTATCAAGCCACTGAGAGTCTTTCACGACAATAAAATGGCTTTTTCACTAGAAACGTGACTATAAATTGGTCTATATTATATACTTTGATGTTTCCTATGAATAGCTTGTTAGCTCATCCCAATATCACCTATTATGCTTGGTATGCCACATTCCCCAATCCATACCCCATGTATAGGAAAAGACTACGCCTAAAATGTTAGCAATAGCTACTGGTGTGTGGGGCTGACTGTTCTATGCCGGTTGGAAATGCTAATTCAATTATGTATCAGAAAGCGTGAGCACATGGATATCACATGGTATTATCATGACTATTGCAGTGTGCTGTCTTATAAAGAATGCTTTAGTAATAATATGTAATAAGAGGGCACACAGTAACGTCCACAAAGAGCCCCCCAAAAATACAATAATCTGAAAAATGCTGCCTTCTCAACCAGCAACATGCCCCAAGTATATGATCTTAGTATGCAATCCATATTTCATATACATACGTGTATTACAATACATATGAAAAAGCATAGTAGCACAGTGCCACCGCGTGAGATCCATTCCTTACCCCCCCCCGAAGAGGTTTTTTTTATTATAACGGTAAGGGTAACAATAAAGAATGACCATTAACTCTGTTAAAAGAAACTTGGTGCTTATTAATCTGACCTAATATTTAACATGAAATCTGGGGACATTTTAATGCTTTATTTTAGAATTACAGGTAAAGGTGCAGGAAATGTACGCTGTTAAAAAGTATACCCAGGAAAAAAAAGGAAGCGTAGAAATCATTTGATTGTATTCACTGTTACAATCAATTTGACTGGAGGGATTTTTGCAATGCTATTCACTAAATACCCCTTAGAAAGAAAATGACATATAATTTCCCTTTAGACATCAGCGGGTTTAAGGAGACAATTCCAGTGACATTTAGGACCCTATTTTAGATTTCTGGCCAGTAGTGCTGCACAGGAAAATATTTCTTAAGGAGGGCCGGATGGAAAGACTTTTAATGAGAATATGTATACCCTACGTTTGTAGCACCTATAATGCACCGGTACTTCTTTTTAAATCATACGTCCGGGTTTCAAAAAGGGGAAAAGATTTAATCCCTCGATAGAGGGGATAATGTACTGATAAACTCCAGCGCCTCTCTTTGTGAAGATAATAAAACTCTTATATTCTTGCTACATGTCCAGATGACCGATCATTATCTCAAAAAATGCCAAATGTCAGCCAAAATTTTGTTTACATTTAAAATATTTTCTAGACTAAAAGCCTAAACAAAAAAAAGGGCTTGAAAGACGGTTGTGACAGTTTCTGCACGAATACACACTAATACGCATGTATAATATTAAAGTCATATTCATTTACGCAATTTTAAAAAATACCAGACATCATGCCAAAAAAGATATCACAAGAATGATCTCTAATCTGGCAAAATGGGGATGAAGAATTGCTACATTCTAGTGGGCCGGATTGTAATAATTTGTGATTCATTAGGGAAAACGACGATCATAGATTATTTAACGGGGCATGTTAAAACAATTAAAATAAATATACTATATATATATATTATTATAATATATATATATGCAGCTGATTAACATATAACTCTGTCTGGGAATGTTTTCCTGTTTTTAACCTCATTAGCTGTATAATTATTCTTTATTACTTCTCCAATACCCAAAAGATTAAGACAAATGGTAATATACATTGTATGAAATAAACGTCCACAAGAATTGGGACATTTTCCGGTTTCAGATTTCCATTTTGTGGTAGCAGTCACGAGGCTTTACTATGACTTAATGACTGAAATCATCAGAGATGTTTTCATTGAATTCAGCATCAACGTTTATAATGTTCTTTTATAATATATCCAGTAATCCAGTTGATCAATAATCTATGTATGCATTAATTATTGGAATTAGGTATGTAACCCTCATCTGTGGAAATACTCACAGATATAACAGTGTAGCTGACTGTGTGTTTAATGTTTGTCTCTGTTCATATAAAGTACTCGGATTAAATACAGTGGATGTTTTAAGAGTATTAAAGTCAAACTCTTCAAATTTTGTAATTTGGGTGAAATCTGGTTTCTAGATAAATCATACATCGGATTTTTCCCTGTACTGAACAGGACACGGCGGTATTATTACCAAAAAGCCATTTTAGCCTTTTCTGTTTTTAATGAATGTTTTTGTAGTAGTAAACCGCAGCGCTATCCTTTCCGATTATGCTGTATCAGATGCACAGATCAATTTTGGTGTGAAGTTTCTATAGTTATCACAGAGAGTCTGTTTACATTAAAAAAAAAAAAAAACTTAAAGTGGACCTGTCATCCAAAGAGGTGTAGAAGGCAAGGGTCCATTGAAGGAAAGTATGACCAGGGGAGCTTTTGGTTAGAGGGTCAGGTAAAACAGAAAGGCCTTCAGCTACCTTCTCCTCATAACCGATAGAGGCACTAGCACTCACACATGCACACTGACCATAACACATACTCACACACCACACTACACACCCTAACACACTTGCTCAGTCCCTATCACACTATTACCTTTTCTTATGGTGGCTCAAACAATTTGCGAGCAGCCACAATATTACCTTGGGGTCACATAACATATGTGTTATGTGACCTCCAGGGGTGCACAAGCCTTGGTTGTATGACACATTATCTACATACCACTATATCACCAAGACAGCCTTCTGTACCATCTCAGAATGATGCACATGTGATATGTATGTATGACGTTACAGGATTGTGGCTGCACACGAATGCATGGGGCTTTATCTCATTGCTGGCTTTCCATAATCTAACTTACTTTTCCTTCTTTCTTTTTTAGGCTTTACACCTTGGGTTTTTTAACTTTGAGAGGTTTAACGTGGCTGAATATGAACATTATGAGGTGGGTTTGTCTCTGGTTGCACACCAGACACAGCGGCAGGTGTAATGCAGTTGGTAGGGATTGAATGCTTGCAAGAAACATACTTAGATATCAGTTGTATTGCTATTTAGAAAACAAGTTTCTAACAAATTATTTTAGCATTGGTGGGGCATAGTGTCTATAACGTATATGTAGTACCTGCCATTGTGAGGAGCACAGTCTAACAACGTTCCTGTGTTCACAGAGAGTGGAAAATGGGGACTTCAACTGGATTGTCCCTGGGAAATTCTTGGCATTTAGCGGGCCTCACCAGAAAAGCAAAATTGAAAATGGTAAGCTAGTAAACGTGTTAATACTTCTATCATGCTGTATCTGCTGGTAAAGTTGCATTATCAAATGACAGGCCTTGTGCCTATCCCACCCCCTCAGTTAAATAAAAGTTCCTTACAATAAATCTAAACCTCTGACCTTCTAGTTGTAGACCTTTTGTTCTAAGACTGCCCTCCTGTATTTTAAGTATTTAAATGTGCAGTGTCAGTCTGCAGTTGCTAAGGCCAGTAAGGTATTGTCGTGTATAAAAAGGGGATAAAAATATAATTTTGCCTCTGTATAAATCTATGGTAAGGCCGCACCTTGAATATGCTGTGCAATTTTGGGCACCTATTCTACAGCAGGATATTATAGCACTAGAAAGGCTGCAGAGGCAGGCTACAAAATTAATAAAATGAATGGAGCACTATAGTTATGAAGAAAGGTTAATTAATTTAAATCTGAGGGGATATGATAGCATTATATAAACATATTCGGGGCCAATACAAACCATTGTGTGGAAATCTGTTCATAAACAAGACTATGCACAGGTCACGCATTTAGACTGGAAGAAAGGAGATTTGGTCTAAAGCAGAGGAAAGGGGTGGAAAGTGGAATTCTCTGCCTGATCCAAGGAGAGATCTGACTGTCATTCTGGGGTCAAGAGGTCAAAATTGGAAAGAGCCATAAACTGGGTTTTGTTTTCTCTTTGCCTTCTTTTGGATCAACAGCAATTAACAGATATGGGAAAGGCTGAACTTGATGGACGTATGTCTTTCTTCAGCCTATATAGCACTATGTAACTAACTATATAACTGTGTTTCTATCACTTCTCCTCTTACCTCCAAGACCCCTTAGTCTTTCCTGCAAACCACTTACCACTGAGTAGCCCTCCTCTGAACTCTCTCCAATATGTCAATATACTTCTGCTGATGGCGTCTTTAGAACTGTATACTATAGGTGAGGCCTGGTCAGAAATCAGGAAAGTGGCAGAACCATCTCTCTTTCTGCCAGTAATGCCTCTCGCTATACAACCCAGCACCGTGCTTGCTTTTTTCTGACACTTTATTGCATTGCCTGTTTACTCTTAATAAATAATTACTCCATAGATGTGTTCTTGATTCCATGCCCAAAACATTTCTCCTAATACAGCATCTGTCAAGGGTAACAAGCTTTTATGGAGTGGGGGGTTAGATAGATAGATAGAGAAAAATGCAAAAGAGCAATTAATTGAAACACTATTGGCATCTCCTAGAACAAGGCAAAAGCGGTGTTACTGCACATTTTGGACAGCTGTTAAAAAGCCCTATAATGTTATTTAGTCTATTGAGTAAGAGGACATATGTCTGTTCTAAATATTTCCAATATTTTTGTTCTTTCACCATTTCTCTGTAAAGGTTACCACCTACACGCACCAGAATCATACTTCCCGTATTTTAGAAAGCACAACGTCGTAGCTGTGATACGTCTCAATAAGAAGATTTATGATGCCAGTCGGTTTACCGATGCCGGGTTTGAGCACTACGACCTATTCTTTGTGGATGGAAGCACGCCCAGTGATGGCATAGTACGGAGATTCCTAAGTCTTTGCGAAAACACAGATGGGGCTATTGCTGTTCATTGCAAAGGTAATATTGCATTGGTAGGCAATAGATTTAATTGACTGATTGCCAATCACACGGAGAACTAATGCTCATGGTTATGTGTGCCGATGTGCTTGTGTCGCAAAGAGATTTAGATGTTGGTTTGCCCACCAGTTTTAAAGTATTGAGTGAAGCCGCAGAGATGCCCAGCCTGAAAAAGTCCATAGCTTGCTTGAAATAACAGAATAAAATGTGCGCCACGTTACGAAAGATACTTTGGTTAAGGTCATATGACCTTCACCTCCAGTGGTCATACCGTGTGACTCAACCACTGGTCATACCATGAATGCAGAGAAATACTCCAACTTTCCACAAGGAGGCGCTGCTCACTTTACTATATGGAAACCCTCCAATTATCATTAGCTGACACTAGAGACTCTTCTTGTAACTATTACTCATAATGTTGCTGTAATTAACATGCACTTAACACTCTTCTTGGCCTTGAGTCATAATTGTAATCACTGGAGAGGAGGATGCCAGTCTTTTGAGACTTGCTGGCCCTGTAAAATCGCTAAGTATAACTGATTTGATCCTTTGCATTTATCCAGGTTCCTACAAAACCCCTCAAACCAAATATAAAGTCCTGTCCGATAAGGCATACGCCATATTTAAAGCGACATATAGAAGAAGTTGTGTAACTGATTTTTAAGATGGGCAGAGTGTTTATTTTTTAATGTCTTCAGGTATTGATTTTAACTACGGCTTTGATTAATAGGCTACCTCTGTCCTCAAACAACAGCTCTAGAGAAATCATAACGGTATTTAAACTCTGTATGGAGATCTAACCTAAGGGCCAGATAGAGAGCCAATAAATGCTTATTCTGGCAAATTTTGGGGCCACTTAATTAAGTCACAGAAATACATCTACTGTGTTCCGGAAATACCTTTTTCTCTGTACGGTAACAAAGAACTTCTCCGTTTGTGGAAATACGTGATAAACTCCTATGGCAGTTCAGACAGCAAAGGTAGTTGTAGTGAATTTTTCAAGTCCTTTAATGTTTTTGGGCTGTTCCAACCAGGTTACCCACTCCCTAGATAATGCTTGCTGGGATCTGCTTTCTGTACTTTGACCAATTTCCACTCCGTCTCCAGGAACTAGTGTTACCCATCAGGTGGGGTTAGAAATAGAGAGAAGTTGAGTTTTGCTTGTGTGTGTGTAAGACCGTTAAACCCTGAATATCCTTTTCCCTTAGATTGGTAGCTTAAACACTTGCCCCTTATTGTTTGTTCCAGTCATACCTGCAGCCTCTCTTGTTCCTTATGGGCTGCAAGAATATGTGTGGCCATGGAAAGGGGGTACAGCTAGCCCCAGTTAGGCTTTAAGGTCTGGGAAGTGCGTGCGACCAAACACTATTGACCGAAGACACTTGGAGACCAAGGGAAGTGGTTGATTCCCAGCTCTATAGGACATTCCCCCGTCATTACCATATAGACCTTTCTAAAGTGCAAAGATACCAGTTCTAGGGTGTTGGGACAGTTTTGTTTTCCCTCTAATATATTAGAAAAGATGAGAAAAGCAAAGCGTGACTCATACGCGCACAGATACATCCTCTCATCAGTTACACTGACTTGTTTGTTGGTTGCTAGACTGGAAACGGATGCTGCAGGTCATGTCAACAAGCAAGGGAAAGAAAGCTGTGATTACTGCACCCTCTCTTAGAGTGAGCAGATCTGACGTTGAGATGCACGAATGCACAGTCCTCCAGCAAATTGAATTAATAATTCGTGCATCAAATCATGTGATCACGGCGTTCTCGTGAGGGTGTCTGAGGATGGAGAGGATAGCGGGGGAGTCGGGAAACAATTACATCCCTTCATTATATATAAAACCCCCTGTCATGGCTACCTGCTTCCGAAGGTATACTGTCAACTAATCTCCTAAATCTGAGTGATTTATAGGAAACCCTTTTAATGTTATTGTGAGCCATTGAAAAGTTTACAGTACTAAGGTGTGTTACGGACCCAGTAGGTGCGTAGTAAATGAGACAGCTCTTGGGGTACATATGAAGAAATTTGTTGTGAAAAAGAAAAATTAGATGTTGGTTACTAATGAAGTAACGCTGTTTTTCACATTCCCCACAGCCGGCTTGGGCAGGACAGGAACCCTCATAGCTTGCTACATCATGAAGCACTACAGGTTCACTCATGCCGAGGCAGTTGCATGGATAAGGATATGTCGGCCTGGCTCTATCATTGGCCCCCAGCAGCACTTCTTGGAAGAGTAAGTACCATGTCTCCATAGCACAGGGGTGTTCAACCTGCAGGCCCTCCTGCTGCTGCAGGACTACATCTCCCATAATGCTCTTTTAGCTAAGGGGCTGGCTGAGGAGTATGGGAGGTGTAGTCCTGCAGCAGCTGCAGGTTGGACACCCCTGCCATAGCACATCCAAAGATCAATAACTCAATTTTACTCTTGTCCTATTGTTGTCCTTATAGTTTTTTACCAGCTTTAGTTCTTGAATATACTAAATGGACCACAAACCCTGGATACATCATTTATTATTGCAGTGAGACGGGGAATATTTAGTCTGTGTTAAAATGGTTTGATAGCCTAAAATAGGACAGACTTGGGGGGATTCAGTTCAGGGGCAGAGTGAACTACCAGCTAGGTATTATGGTGGTCTACAAAACATGATGGCAACACACTAAGGACCCCATCTTAAACTGGAACGTGAGGATGTCACAGTTGCATTTGGATGCATGATATGGGTTCAAAACCAGGGTCAGACATTTCTCCATGCAATCATATAATATTTAATCACTTGTCCTAGTATTATATACAAGACTGTGCAATTTGACATCTACATTTCCATCCATAAGCAATTTGTATTTTTGCTGTACTTTCCAGGGGTTTTATAGCAGCACAAGAACAGGCTGATTTCTATATAATTACCTTTTCTACTTCCCCGGCTTGTGGTCCTCTGAGTACATAATGGGAAGAGATTGCGCAGCAGATAGACCGGTTCCCACCACCAGCTGTGTAGAGTAATTTGCCAATCACAGTGAACATAAGGGCTGCACGGCGGTCTGTCATATGTTCTCGGCAGTAGAGCGGGGTGCAGAATCGTTTCAGAGATGGTGGGGAGTGCCTGAACATGTATGGCCTACCTTAGCACAGACGGGTCCTTTTCCTTTGGAAACTCCAGAGAAACCATGATGTTTGGGGAGGAATAAACCGTCCCAAAGACACTTGAGCTAGGCGTAACGCCAAGCAGCACCTCCATGTTCTACTCTCACAAACTAAACCCACAGGGACAAAGTGGATCTGTATGCATGGGCTTATTATTATTTTTTATTTTTTTTGTATGACGTATTTATTTGGACTGGTTTATTGGCTTTCCACATGCTTTAATCTGCCAATATAATTTAATATGCGCCAGAGGACAGATGCAATCAATACAAAAGCATATACAAAAAAAGAATGCCTTTCGCATTAGTACCGTTTTTACTGTTTTTTATGTTTTAGAATAGAGTGATATGAATGGTTTCATTACTTTCTGACATCTCCTTGCTGTTAGGAAGCAGACCTGGCTGTGGCTTCAGGGTGACCTATACAGGAGTAAACAGAAGCAGATGCAGCTGGAGGATGGACCTGTAGCCCAGATCCTGTCAGACTTTGAGGACTTGTCAGTGAGCGAGAGGCTGTATCGCCACCTGAACTTGGATAAATCAGGGGAGGTACGTGTCAGTCCCACTGTGCCTCTCTCCCGTCTCACAGTGCTTTCCTTCTCATACAGCTTAATGGCGTTATTATCCCTAATGACAGACATTCCCGCAGCACTGATTGTTCTAGCCGTGTTATTCCCCCTCCTCTGAAGAACTGTCTCATTATGCCGCATACAGACCTGTCTCTCTTAATAACAAGGGCAGCTGCACACTTTATTCACGTCCAGCCCAGTTCTCACATGGTTTTCCTTATGACCCTTAGTAATTTCTTGAGTTTTTTTTTTTTACAGATTTTCAGTATTTTCAGTATTGTCTCTGTGCCTTAAAGCTATTACAATGATATTTCTACCTCCCTTACAATTCCTTTCCTTTATCTATGCTCTCTCTCATCTTTGTTTTCTACGGGGCTAATCTTTATGTTCTGTGGGACTCATCTTTTTGCGTCTTGACCTTATTAAGATATCTGTTTATTTCCAGTATAATTCTGATGAAGAATCGGATCAGAAAAATGGTCTCACCCAGGGAGACAAACTCCGTGCCTTAAAGAGTAAGAGACAACCGCGGTCAGCTACTACTGGAGCACTAAGGTAAGTGCTGTCACAAGCTGCGGTCTCTCTCAGAAGAAGAAATGCATGCGTGGAAACAAAACGGCAATGACAATATTTTATTCTATATTACCTCTCTGTTTCTGTTCCACTTGTTTCCATCACTCCATTATATACATTCAGTGTAAGGGCACTGTTGGCCTTAAGGTCTTTACATAAAATAATAATTTTTAATCCTTATTAAATGTGTATTACTTGTTTTGTAGTTCAACAGCTACACTGCAGTGCTTTTATCTCACCAGCTAACTCATGTTTTTTAACCTTCTAGGCTGGAGGACATGAAGCCACACACAAGATCTGCCACATCACAGCCCTTTAGGTGATTTTTCAGAAATGGTTTCAGTCCAGATTTATTCAGATGTGTTATAACATAATCATATAATCTGTGTTAAAAGTTTAATCTTTTAATCAATCATGTAATCTTTCTAAAGTGTTTTGGCTTTGGCAATCTGAAGGATCATTTTCACAGTCATTATTATTATTACTTTATATACCGCCATCATATTCCACAGCTCTGTACTCCCATTTTGCACCAATGACCTTGAGGTGAAGATGGCCATTTAATAGAGAGCTTTAACTGCTGTTAGATGACACAAAGAACCAGAGATTGCAGTCACATGGAACCTTCATGTTCCATAAATGTATTTTGAAGGCCATGAAGCCTATGTACCAATAATTATAGAAATAATAATAAAAAAAGGGCCATTTGTACTTCTTTATTCATCACGTATGGGTGCACAGGTTCTTAATTACACATGTCCACACATATATTTACAGGGTGATTGCGGCCAATAGTGCCCAGGGCTCAATGTCTCCGTTGAAATCATCCAGGGTTTGTGCGTCCACGTCAGCCACCGCAAGGAGAGTCGGGCAGAGTTTGCTGTCTTCCAGCAGCAAAGGAAAAAGGTGCGTGCTGTGGTGTAGCATGGAAATGCATAGTATGAGTGCAGAGTCTTTATCACAAAATAGCACGTAAAATTAGGGCATGAGAGTAAGAGTCATGTACCTGTTTTGGAAGGGGGGTGTTACCTCTCATTTGGTGTTGGGTGAAGGAAACCAGGAGAAAAATCATAAGAGATGAGTTTTAAGAGCTGCAGGCGTTTATAATAAAAGAAAAAAGTGCGAGCAGCATGACATTATCACAAAAAAGAGGATATGACCCAAAACAGGCGCTATGGAGTCAGTTATCAGAAGGGTCTTCTGGACTGTGTCACTTTAACATTATGGCAGCCCTGAGTTCTAAATAAGTTGTTAAACCTCCTCTCTCGTAGCCTCATTTTAACTGGTGGGAGGAGGACAAGCAGAAGCTTATGAGGATGAGGAGGACAAACACGAGCTTATGGTGTGATGGAGGAGAAATAGTAGCTCGGCATGCCAAGGTGAAGAAGCGGGAGCCTGGGTTGGCATGAAAGAAGCCAAAGGCAGATATTTGAGATTTATCATGGGGGATACACAGCTTGATTGTAATAAAAGAACATGACCTTGTGTCCCCTAACAAGAGAGATAAATGAACTGCACTTGAGAGATAACATTTCTGAAGCCTTTTTGTTGAGAAGGGAGATGCTTGGAAGGGAGTTATAAAATAGGAGCTTCATCCAGAAATTCTTACTTGTTGCTAGCGAAGTGTCTTTCTCTGCGGCAGTGAAATTGTTAACACCTGTTGCTTCCACTGGATGCCATTTTCTGAATATCTGCGTGGGATAATATAGCAGTGCTTGTCACAGTGTTATTATGTCATTGTGCTAATGGCTTTAGCTGCTGAGAAATCTGCCACCTCAGTGTACTAGATGTACTGTGAATATTGCCACATACCTCCGGTGTCCTTATTTTAATATTCTTCATACATTTTTATTATTTCTTACATTTTTACTAAGTGCAAAGCCGTACAGCAGATTTTCTTTTTTTGTCGACCTTTAAAATTCCATTGCTGTCTTCAGGTTTTGATTTCCTTCACAGAACTTCAAATTCTTGGTTAGTTGCCAGAAAATGGGGGGGGACGCCCCTCTCTATTTCCTTTGTTCAGAAATTCCCAACGCAGACAGAAAAGTCCAGTCTCCTGTGTGCTGACTCGCAGACAATACCAAAATTTCCCAAACCAACAGGACATGTGTCTATAACATAGATTTTGACAACAGATGTGGACTTTCCTTAAAAAACCTACAAACTCTAGATTTACTTATGCGCAGCTCATTTGCATCATGTCTCAGAGGTTCATTAATGCCCCTTCTGTCATGGCTTCCACCATCACTGCTCAGATGAGTGCTTTACCTATCCATGTCTAATGCAGACAGTAATAGTCTATACACACTTCATCTCACTGACTTAACCTTTTGAAGGGTCAACCCTTGGGAGTTTCTCTGGTCACCAATTTTACTATGTACAAGCCACAGGGAATGGGAACTTTAACACAGGAGCAACCTTATAGGGTTGGCCCTTCATAATGGTCCGGCTCGCTGCAATTCTTCTACTTCTTACTGTTCCAGTGAGTAAAATGTGTTTGTCACCCCATCATGTAAATGCATACGTTGTACCAACTGTGATGGTGTCTTTGTCATCCCCCACCTCATGTTTTTTTCCTCTCAGTTTTGCCGGCTCACTTGGGAATCTGAATGCTGCTCTGGAAGAGATAGACAGCAGACGAAACGCTTCTCCCTCCCGCCCCAGCTACCCCCCAGCTCTTCCCGACAGGCTGTATCCCTCCCAAGTTCGTGGCCGGAGTCAAGGCGAGCTAAACAATAACCGCAACCAGATTACTCTGGGCGCCAGTAGCAACACCTACGGATCCTTCCGCCCCTCCTACTCAGGCCTTTCTCCCAATGCACGTTACCTCAGCCGCTCTATTCCCGTAAGTGACCCCACGACTTCTTCCAGGATAAGAAGACATGCTCTCCAAGTGTAGCCATGATCCGTTTCTACTTGCTGTCCTGTCCTTATTTTGTTGTTTGCGAATGCTTTTCATCAAGACACGTTGTAAATAGCCTAAAACCTCAGTAACCACAAGCTGTGCATACTCATTAAACCCTCGCTAATGTGACTGCTTTCATTCTTTGAACACGTAATACGTTTTTGAGTATGTCACAGAATTTGTGGTTAATGAATGTTTCTCTAGAGCTTCAATTTTTTCCATCTATTAATTTTCCTTGCGTGTTATGCTTTACAGTAAAGGTGACAAACTAGTGGGGATGATCTTACAGACATCACAGGGAACATGAAAGGCAAGATGTAATCAAGCAACCTACAATGTTGTTCGTAGTAGAACAGTCCTCCATGTGTGTTACCAATGTGATGCAGCATGAAACACAGCGAGCTCCCCCACAAAATGGAAAAAATCCAATGGAATACAAAACACTGATATACTGTATGAACCTTAGTCAACTATGCCATTGTATGTCTCCTTTGGCAAAAAAAAAAATCAAGGGTAGGAGATGATTTAATTAGGGTGGATGGTCTAAGGATTAGATCAGGGCTGTCCAACCTGCGGCCGTCCAGCTGCTGAAGGACTACATCTCCCATAATGCTCCTTCAGCTTAGTGGCTGACAGAGGAGTATGGAAGATATAGTCCTGCAGCAGCTGGAGGGCCGCAGGTTGGGCACCCTTAGATTAGATTGATTTGCCTAACCTAGTGATATGGAGCTTTCATATGTACATGTGTAGCAGCCATGCGATCAGCCATAACATAATGACCACTGACAGGTGAAGTGAATAACACCGGGTGGGATACATCGGGCAGCAAGTGAACATTTCGTCCCTAAAGCTGCAGACAGTCAGGGTGCCCATGCTGACCCCTGTCCACTGCCGAAGGCACCTACAATGGGCACATGAGCATAAGAACTGAAACACAGCAATGGAAGAAGGTGGCCTGGTCTGATGAATCACGTTTTCTTTCACATCACGTGCATGGCCGGGTGCGTGTGCATCGCTTAACTAGAGAACACATGGCACCTGGATTCACTATGGGAAGAAGGCAAACTGGCAGTGTGATAATTTGGGTAATGTGCTGGGAAACATTGGGTCCTGCCATTCATGTGGATGTCACTTCGACACATACCACCTACCTAAGCATTGTTGCAGACCATCGACAATGTATGCCCTCATGGCATTGGCCTCTTTCAGCAGAATAGTGCGCCCTGCCACAAAGGGCCTCCAAATTCCCCAGATCCTAAGCCAATGAGCATCTGTGGGAAGTGCTGGACAAACAAGTCCGACCCATGGAGTTAAGGTCTGCAGCTAACATATTGGTGCCAGATTTTACAGGTCATGGCTGTTTAGACGGCAAAAGGGGGACCTACGCAATGTTAGGCAGGCGGTCATAATGTTATGGCTGATCGGTGTATATTTCTAAATGCTTATTTCCATCCTAATTTCAATGCTTGTATCAGAAGATAAAAAGACCAATCAGGTCTTTGATGTCGGGAACTGTTTTAATTTCTCATCACTTGTTTCTGTTCCAGTCCCTTCAATCTGAATCTGTTCAGTTCTAAAGGCAGACAGACACCTGTAAGTCCATTTGCCGGGATCGGTTCTCTGCAGCAGAAGAATGGAGTAGAGACCAACGAGAGGAACCCAGTCTCCAGATAAAATATTTCAACCGACAAAATTAAAAACAATAGGACACTTACAGGTGTCGCTTCTATAACCTGGACTCCAAACAACGCTGACACTTTTGTTGTTTTTTTGGGGAAAAAAACATTTGGAATTTTATATTGAAATATTTTTTTAAGGAACTTCACCTTGGTGTGTACACACCCTAGTCTTGTTCACAATCGTACTTTTAGGTAAAAAGAAATATATTTTTAGCATCTTCTAGTTTATATGTATATTAAGCATATGATATGTTTTAAAATCTTACAGGATATATTTTCATGTTAGGAATTATTTGTAACGGAAAAATCAGAACGTATATATTTTTCTGTATAGGGTATTTTTATAATGTTTGCAGTGACTAAGTATTTCTATTTGAGGGATTCACTATTGCTGGGCTGAGTTCCCCATAAGGCGAAATAGGCGATAGGCTGAGGTTATGTGAGCTCAAAGCGGGTGTGGTTAACTAAAAACTCCACCCAATTTCTCACTTATACCCACCCACAACATGCAGTATATTTTGGGATGGATGCCCAGAGTATTTCTAGAAGTGCCTGAAATATACATCCTGTCTGATTACCCATTTTTAAATGCTTTGTAATGCGTCATACAATACACATCTATGCTGTGAAATGGGCGAAACACCTAGGTGTACAAAATAATAATAATAATATGTAAATGTTTTGGTTTTTAACTTTTTTTCCAAAAGCTCAAACAAGAAAGAAAAAAGAACTACTGACGTCTCAAATGACATTTTGTATTTTGACAAACATGAATTATAGTAATTAAATAATTCATGGATTTGTAAATGTATGTAACAAACAGTGTATAATTTAGCAGGCAATTACCTGTTTTAGAGTTAGAAGAACTTGGTTAAATGTGTCTAATAACATAATTTACAGACATGACTGTTAAGGCCATTAGTACACAGTAGGAAATTGAATGAGGGTTCAGTATTAAATTCTCTTCGTACAGCAGAGGTTTCTTTTATTATGTGTGTTTTGTAAAGAAAAGGACAACTTTTAATCTATTTTTTTCTTCCCAAAATGATTTAATTCTGGTTTATTTATAAAATTGCATTGAAGCTTTTCATGCCAGTATAACTTGACTTAATGGATTTTTGCTAGTCTGCTCATGGCTGTGCTTATCAACAAATAATGTCATTATGCATATTGGCAGACAATGGGTGCATTATATCAAGCTCTCTATTTCTGGGCTGGCTGGGCAGATCGCCCAAGATGACCAAACCCCCAACCTTCTGCCTCATGCCTGGTCAGCCTGGGGCCGTATACATCACAGGAGCATCAGGGTAAATTTATTGAAGCTGGTTAATATGGCGAGTGACTAAGAATTAGTAAATTAAGCCCCTTATCCCTTTAATCTTCTTGTTGTACCCTAAGCACATGCCTTGTTTGCCTAATGGGGAATCCAAACCTTGGGGGACACCTGGGCGGGGTACATGCAATAAAAAGACTCAAAACCACTGACGCTGGGCACGGGCTACTGTTATCAGCAACATCTTCCTCAAGCTAAGGATGGAAGGGTTTTAATATGTAATTGATAATGTAATCCTTAATAATGGACACACAACACTTTAGTTTCTTACACGAAAACGGACGTTATATCACTTAAAAGGGGTATACCTTCCACAAATCTACAGTATCTCTGATGTGGCTTTGGTAAAATGAATATGAGAGCTGTCAGAAGATGTCTGTGTGTGTCCATCACCAGAATGATTTCTCAGAGGCCTCCGTAAACTGCATTAAGAAGCTGTGAATGGAGAACACGCTCAGATCTGTGTGCCTTAGCCGAGTCGCAAACAGGGACACCTGCAATCAGAACACAACTGATAAAACCCTAACCTTATCACTTCTATCCACCACACGCAGATAATCATTTTCATGGTATTTTAGGATAACCGAGATTTAATTTCTCTGTAATATTAAACGTACTCCTTGAGAAATATATTTTTACCTCCCATGACATGTGAAGTGTAAAAGGATCCATCTTTTTATTACTGTAGACGCAGAATCAAGCATTCACATTTCTATTTAATAAGCAAAATCACATTAACAAGGTGTCTGTGTTGGATTGAAGTGAACTGCGAGAACAAGGGTTTAGCAAACATAGTTAAACGATGTGCGCAATTACAGAAAATGATATATTATTTGTAGTCAGAGATGAGCGTTTTGAATTTGCACATAAAATGCCCTGGCTGTTCCTTGCTATTGTTACATTCATATGAGCAATACTCTGTTTCTGTGGCTAAATAAATTGTACAAATAACTACTGGCCGAGCTGTATAGTGTGATCAGTTTTATATGTTGCTGACCGGTACATGTTTGGTGCTGCCTTGCGTTGTGTGAGATGCATAACTGGGTAACTAATTGGCTTCCATGAGTTAATACATTCCAGGTGTTTAAGGACAAATTCATATAATGTAGATAGAGTTAAAATAAACATAGCATTTAATTTCAAAAAGAAAAAAAATAAAATATATAGAATTATTATTTAATGCAATGACAAAAGTTGAAAATTGTTCAGGAGAGGCTGACCATAAAGAGAAGACGTCATCTATGTAGTGCATTCAAAACCCTGGAGGGAGGAGATATTTGGATAAGATGGTGGCTTCCCATCTTGGCAAAAAGAGGGGCACAGCATGTTCCCATTGCTGTCGCCATAATTTGTTGGTAAAGAATACCATTGAAAATAAAGAAATTGTGAGTGAAAGCAAACAAGTCATTTTAGGACAAACTGAACATGTACTGGGGTTAATGAGTCCAGGGGTCTGTAAAAACGCTTCAACAACTAGCAAAATAACTCTCAGGTGGCGATCTGATTGAATAAAGTTTCTGAATAGCGTGCTTTGTGTCCAGTACATAGGAGCCCAGCTTTCCCACAAAAGGTCTTAGTAGCTTATTCAGATAAATGCTAGCATTCTGGATCAGACATTCATTACTGGACACTATACGCTGTACCGATGGGTGTTTGAGGCTCTTGTGGACTTTCGGAAGACAGTAAAATGTAAATATTTTGCCCTGGGATAATTATGTAATATCCATAGACACGTAATATATTGCACCCATAACCACATTACCCCCTTTAGACCAGATGGTTTAATTACTATAGCTTTATTTGTTTTTAGCTCCAGAAGGGCTTGATGTTCAGCTCTTGAAATGTTAAGATCGTACAGAGAAAGTGGACGGATTCCATTTTTCAATCACTTCTCTAACCGAACGGACAAATAAATCAGCATTAGAGGATTCGGTAAATGATGGTGTATATATCCAAGATGGTTTCTATTTGGTCATATGGCCAGTAATGGTGTACTGTTTTTGTGATAACCAATCAAGATGATGTATACAAGTATAATCCCGTGTAGTTAATCCAGCTAGTTTAGCTTCCATCCTGTTAACTGTATATAACATGAAATAATAATTTACAGATTTAGATCTTTTAATGTATTAAATGATGGAGTGGGGTCAAAGGTCAGAATCTTTTGCAGACACTTAATGTGTGTTTAAGGCCAATTTTGAAAGGTTGATGATCTGATTATCATTAATAGATGATTAATCTAATGTTGATTTTTGGGGGGGGTGTAGGCCCTCAGACAATTCCATTCTGTCGGTATTGGATTGGAGTTATCTACAAAAATATCCTTTTTCTTGTGTAGAGATCTAGCGTGATATTTAACCTAAACATCAATTTCTCTGTCTTTCTCTGAATCAGATGTAAGATTCAATGTGAGCCCTTAGGTTAGACTTATATAAATTAAATCTCAGGGTGGGGAGAAAGATATTACATCGTTACACAGTACATAAGGTTGAAAAAAACCATCAAGTCCATCAAGTTCAACCCTTCTACCTAACCTTCCTACTCTTGATCCAATGGCAATTTTGAATCTAGGCAATCACGAATGGAAAAAACTGTTTCCTATCCTTCAATGAAAGTTTGAAGGTCTCTATGTTCCTATTTATTTGGACTTATAAAGTGTCAAAATTGTTTTCTTATTTAAACTATTGTAAATTATTTCAGAAGATAATAAAATGCCATGATAGTGGGATTAGAAGGAAGAATTTAATGAAATTCTTCCATAGAAAGAATCAACATCTCCTTGTGCTGGCCAGCAATTTATTAAACTGAAGTCCTGCAAAACACCAACAACCAGTTCACCGTAGTTCAGTGGAGGTATTTAGGTAATCACAAAACATTTTGTTAGTGGCTGGGATAATTAACGAGATGGTGGTAGATAAATGAAAAAACCTTCCACCAGAAGTGGTAGAGGCTGGCTCAGTTAGGGAAATTTAAGATGAGATGAAGGACTGATTAAGGTCAGAGTCCTTGCATAAGGAACAATGGGCTGATTGGTGGGCAAAATGGTTATTCTTATCATGCTTCAAATTCTCTGTGAACTTTTTGACATAATGTACCTTTATCCTTAATACTGAAGTCCCTGAAGCCAACCTCCTGGCCCTTTGTAATTTTTTTACTTTTTTTTTTTAAGCAAGCCGGCATTCCAGTCTCAGCAGAGTTCAGTCATGAATCCTGCGGCAAGGGAATGCACTTCAGTGAAATAATGGGAAAACCCTTTACACATAGATAATTCTGTAAACATGTTGTTTGACTTATTACATTCTTCACAGCCAACTATTCCTGTGCTGTATGAAACACATTGTATAACAATAAATAGAACTTGATACATTTACAACAGGAGTAGAACTAAAGGGCCCTTTATATGTCATCCTTTTTGAATAAAAGGTCTCTGATGTCCCGAAATGCTACATGACCCTCTTTTGGGTGAATAAAGGATTTCATTTTTCGACTGAAGACATTGTCTCTTAGACCAATGTAGTTATATCCATTTCCATTGAAGATATATATTTATGATAGCACTGTTACTATTCGGTTGTAATGCTAATATGTTATACAGTATATCACAGAATAAAGCCTCCCATTTAACAAAGCGTGGGTGTAAAATAGGCGCCCACGTTCCATTTCTATGTATGTAGCCTAATGGATCTTGATTACCATATAATCAGTTTAAATAACCGTTTTCAGATTACGCTGAACCTACCACCCGCTCACATAGTGTCTGGAAGACAGCCACTGTAAACAAACACTGTACAAAAACTGCTCTTTTTCTTCTATTTTTATAAAACCCTATAAAGTTCATGTAGGAATAGGTTGCACTTTGTTCACAGCTCATGGCTTGCTAATTACCCTTTTGGCTGCTAACTAAATCTGCAATGTGTGGTTTTTAGCAGTTCAATTGGCAAGTGCTTAATAACTAGGTGTTGAAAGTGATTGACTTACTGTACATGTCTGGCACTCATGTGTTAATTATTGTGCTGTTAAAGGATAGATTTCTTCTTGTTTTATATTGAGCAAGTCCTAAAATTGGTGCTGCGTTTCCCCCTCCCAAAAAAACCAGCATGAATGATTTAAAACCAGCATTTGAAATACCCATGGGGTGTCTAGTTTTTAAACCAAACAACTAGACAAAATACTACTGTAAACTTTGACAAAGGCTGGTGGTAGAAATAGTGTATGGTTAAAATACCACAGTCTGAATTACCCTGGGGCATCTAGTTTCCAAAAGTATATGGATTGACAGAGTACATTTTTTTGGCTGTTTTCAAAGATGTCCCAAATAGGAGATTAGCCCAGGATGACCAGATGTGAAAAATATGCTAATTGTACTTATTAGCCTGAGAAAAAAAATTACGCGTAAACAAAAAAAATGTTAAAACAGCCTTTATCCCAAAGTGTCTTGTCATTAAGGGGTTAATATGCATTTTTTTCTGTTTAGCCGGTCAGGAAACAACACAATTCTTTATTGAGAGCTACTTATGGTTAATTAAGGATTTTGAAAACTACTACAATTTTTATGGGCATTGTGGCACTTTACAGCCAATAGCTGCATGTGCGCCGCCGCACGCTGCTGGAGAGTGTGTGACTCTGTCAGCATTTGCCCGGTGTGCCAGATGGCCAGTCCAGGCTTGTGCCTATATTTGAAGAGCTATTCGACTGTAGCCAGAGAGCTACCTCTATTCTGTATTTTCACTCTAAGAGCTATCATCCACTTAAGTGAAGATGTTCTCTGGGAAGGGTGAAGTAATGAATGTTTTTTTCATCCCCATCTGTATGTACAATAAGGCAGAAAGTATCTAATCGAACACTTGAACCTCATCACATGTAGTTACTCCAAATTCTCATTGCTTAATGAAGATTTTTTACTGAACCTCGGAATTGCGAACTTGTATATACAGCTGTGTGCAGAGAAAACTAAAGGGGTTATGCATTAAAGCCATTCTTGAGTGAAGTTTGCAAAGTGGACTATCACTGCGTAGCAACCAATTGAATGTTCATGCTGATTGGACTATTGTGTTGGTTGCTGTGGTGACAAGACCACTTTACAAACTTCAAAGCCCCATAGTTTTGGCGGACTATTGTCACCCACAATCTAAATACGACATGGACATATTTCCAAGGCATCGATATTACGCTACAGAAAATATATTATGGTATATGTATCAATATATCATATCTGTACAGTCTTCACTTTTGGTTGGAGATGGAGGATGATGATGCTCTTGTTTGCAGCTCAGTGTTGGTTATGGACGTATGAAGACCAGTCAAGAGAGATGAGATGATTGTCCAAACTGGGCTATGATTCCCACTACCCATGAAACCAGGACAGTGTGGCAACTGTGTTGGAAAACTGGACTGTACCATAAAAACCTGGGTACTTGGTAGGTATGTAGTGTTATGATTTTCCAAAGCTACCTTCTGTCACAAAAATTATTTTATATGACACAGCATATTTATGAAAGAGAGCTAATAATGGTGTAAAGTGCTAAATTTGGAGTAAGTAGGAGCTTTTCATTGGTTGCTGCGATGATTGCTCTACATTTATGAAATTGCTGTTACAATTGCACCAGCTTTGTCTTTATTTGCAATATTGTCTCCCTTATGCTAAAACTAGGAGACTTTCATTACTGAGTAAAAAACATCCATTTCAAAAGAGAAGTAAACCCCATTTGTCCTATACAGTCACACAGAAGACTAGATGTCCCAGACCTTCATTTGGTCTGGGGTCTGGAGCCGGCTGTCAGTATGGTAAGAAGACATTGATGATGTCTGCTTTGTGAATGTACTGTATGTGGTCAGAGGTCTTTAATATCTTTCAGATCATTTCTTTTCTCTGTTAATGCCATATCGATCGATCCAGGTTAATTTTCACTCCAGCATGTGCTGGTTCTGGGGACATTGATAATATGTAAGCAGAGTGTGAGATGCTATATAATTGTCAGACGGCTTTAACTGTTAAAGACGTGATCCCAAAACACAGGATCATTTCTCTTCCAGCAACCAAGATGTTAAGCTCAGCGGTAGCTTTGTGCAAGTAAAATAATTACATCGAAAAAATTCCTGCCACAAAACCCAGATGCAAATCCCCACACTGAAATGTTATGTGTTTTTGTTCTTTTCCAACAATCCAATAAAATGGTTAAATCTAAAGGATCAACAGATTTCACTTTACCCCCCAACCCCAAGTCTGTACTTACCAGCATTTGCAGGCGGTGCTTCTCATGGACCCATCGGTTATTCACAAAGCAAAAGGCAGATATTGATTTCCACACAGTGGGAGAAGACCATGAATCAACAGGTTTGTGCAGACACTACTGCAGTTCTCGCCACAGCCCCTGAAACACAAATGCAGACCTGTTTGTTGTAGCAATGTAGTATGAAGTTAACAGTTTCCTTTTTTCACACTCTATATTTTTATGAAGAACACAGCCGTAGACTCCCCACAAACACACACAGTAGCCAGATTAAAACCTGTTGAATAATCAATTGCAAGGAGGGTTTTCTTCCCAAGAGTATAATGTCACTAGGATGTAAAGTGAGATGGAATTATAGTAGCGAGTCATATCACCATCATCCCTCCCTCCTTCTCAATCCAATATTCTTCCTCCCTGCCTGCTCCACTCTCTCATTCCTCCTCAGACATTCACTTTCTCTCCTTCTTTTATTAGCCTTATTCTCTCTTATTTATTTTTAGCTTTCGGGATGGGCTTCTCACTATGGACAGGATGACAAATACCACATCCTCTTCTATCCGCTGTGAGGAGCACTTGGGGACAAGAGCAATCGTGGCCGCTGCATACTCCGTGTTTGCTGTCTCTGGAACTTTGGCCAATGTCCTGGTAATTTACTTGGTTTGCTCTTTCAAGAAACTCAAAACAACTAGTAATGCCTTCATAGTGAATGGTTGTGTTTCAGATCTCCTTGTTTGTGCTTTCTGGATGCCACAAGAAGCCATTTTAGTTTCTACTGGCCGGGTGGAGCATCCTACTTACAGGATCTTTATGGAGGGTGTATTTTTCCTATGGATGACTGTTTCCCTACTATCTCACTCTCTCATTGCATTGAACCGTTTTGTGCTTATCACCAAGCTGCCCACTGTCTACCATACCGTCTACCAAAAGCGCAACACAGAGTGGATGATTGCTATGGCTTGGGTACTACCTCTTGCATTCCTACTTCCTTGGCTGTTTGGTCAAAGGCCACTTGAAGTGTCTATTCCATGTCCGCAGCTCAGACTTTATGTGTTTTTTGGTCAAGGAGTGCCAACAACCAGCTCCTACACAGCGATTCTTTCTGCGGTGACGGTTCTCAGCCAAACAGCTATCCTTCTCCATTGTTACTTCCGCATATTTAGAAAAGTACAAGTCAGCCTGAAGAGAGTGAGTGTCCTCAACTTTCAGGTGGTCCATAATCTACCCTGTCCTTGCCCTCGAAAAGACAAACGTCTGGGACTCTACGTGCTCATTGTCTGCTGTGTCTTTTCAATTACCACAGAGCCCTTTGCATGGTCAGCTCTCTATGGTCTCTTTCAGCCTCTGCCCCGGGGTCTAGAAACAAGCAGTTGGCTTATGCTATGCCTTCTTTTTGTTCTGAACCCTTTTATCTACACCTGGAAGAACGAGGAGTTCCGGAGGTCTTTTCGCGCAGTGGTTGGAGGAGAGCTATGGAAAAGTGCTGCCGTCAGTGCTGATCCGGCTGTGCAAACCATTTCTCAGAATGAACCATGAGTCAAAGTAATAGTGTGATAGAGACGGAACAGTACAGAATCTCAGGAGGGTGTTCAACTCAGAAATCGAAGCTGATTCTTGACTGTGCTGTCCTCGTTCCCCTCACTTTTGTATTGATGGTTTCCATAGAAACATTCTGCATTCACCCCCTCTAAGCACCATGGGCCAGGAAGAACGAGCCAGCATCTTCAGTCTATCAGCGATGGGATAAAATGAGTGGAAATTTACACAAAAAAAAGGCTTTTACATGAGCTGTCAGCATTGAATTTAATAAGAATAAAGACGTGAGAAACTACGTAGAATAATTGTAGACTTCTGTTCATCTAAACTCTAAATTTGAGTGTAATTTTTTATGGTTTACATTCACAAACCTTATGTGTGTTACAGAAATAAACAGTCGGGAAAATAAAGCCTCAAGATTTCAAGGGTATTTAAAGACCTGCAAATTTTACAGGCAAATTGATGCATGAAGGTAAGAATCACTGTAGAGTGTTAAATGGAGAAGTCAACTGATTTAATCGGATATATAGTTTGCAGCTGAAAATTCCTAGTAACCTAGGATTTGATGGCAGATAAGAACCAATCAGCTCATCTAGTCTGCCCATTTTTCGTGATTTAAAGACTCAGACCTTAATCAGTCCCTGGTCTGTTTACATTTTCTATTTCTATGAGCCTCTACCACTTCTGCTGGGAGACTTTTCCACTAGGTAAACCAAAAACTTCCTTACATCACTTCATGTTTCAATATAACCTGTACTGTGCTGTAAAAACATTTTTTTACTAAAAAAATCATTTTTTACTAAATGAGAAAAGGCATTTCTGTCTTGTCTGCGCTATGTCTTATTGGAGTATAGAAAACTGCTAGGATTCCAAAAAACACAATTATTTATTTGGTGTGGTTATGATTTAATGAGGTTATGCACCACGAATGTAAGGAAGGAAGATCGGACTGGTTGATTTTGTTTACCTTCTTTTGCTCCAGAAATGTTTTTCATGCATGACCCATTTCAACCCGATAGTATCACAATATCTTCAAGTAAAAGTCCACTAAAATAAGTATACAGTTATGTAACACATTTTTATATATCTTTTTAAGTAGATTTTGCGAATAAATCTTGCATACTTGAATTAATGTGTTAATTAAGGAGGAGCGCATCAGCAAGGTTAAGCTCCCATTTTCTAGCTCTGTCCTGCATAATGGTATGGTCCATGTATATTTACCACTTAGGGAAATTCATTCTTGTTTTCTACAGCTTTGGAGCACATGTATGTAAATGTACGGAAAAAAAATAAAATAAGATGGACTCTCATTAAGATTATTAAGTCATACAACAGTTTGACAAGTGAGCGTAGTGATTAAACCAAGCAAAACAAATATCTTGTGCCTCCTATCAACACAACATTGGTTTTCATGCCTTCCTATTGATACAGGTAAAACTACATGATGCGCCAGCACACTGAGGAACCTCCTAGCATCAATACTAGTGAAAAGATGAGGTTTGCCTCCGGTAGGACATGAACTACTTGAACCTGGCAAATACCACTTTGCATGGTGGTGCAGCTTTGAGGAGTAAGCTTCCGGTGGTGGTGACGGAAGACAATGCAGCTCATATTTTCAATTAGTTCCAGCTTAGAGAGGGTTACAAATAATACATGGAAAACAAAAAAAATATTGTCAGCATAATTGTATAAAATTTGTAAAAAGTGGGTGGTTTTGTAGTGAACATGTAAACAGGGAGGTTTGTGTATTGTGTGCCAATTATTGTGTGCAGACTGCAGTATTGTGTCAGTTGAAAGCTTGTACAAATTGTTCTGTGGAACGCTAGATTATTTCTCAGGATTATAATGCGGGGGCAGGTTGGTGAAATAAAACATCCAACATTTTGCAGTTGAAACTTAACCATTTAACTGATTAGAAGTAATTTGTTTGCCACACACAGAGCCCTATTAAATTCTTTTACACTTGATTTCAATAAGATTACCATAACTAAATAGTCGAGGCTATGGCAAAATGGAAACACTCGATCCTGGCCATTGGATTGGGAGTGTCCTGCAGTCCACGGAGTCACAGGACTCCCACAGGCTTAATCAAACCCATATGGAAACTACACAGAACAGAGCACTATGGAACCATTTATTATACAGACCCCAACCATTAATTTGTCAGTAGAGTTGGAATATAGGGACAGTGAAAACCCAAGCTTGACCGATGGGACATCCCATTGTACTTCTCACCGACTTATTCATGGCATGATATACTTTTTTAAAGGGAAATATGATCCAATGATCACCAGTCAGGAACTCACTATATTATATTAAACTATATTTTAAATGAAGGCACTACCATAGCGTATTCGGATAATCAGAAGTCGGTGTTCAACATCTACTCATTTATACCATAGAGATTTTTCCTGAGCCTCTTCTTCACTATTCATTATAAACAGCCAGCTCTGGCACATTTTTCCTGCTTGAAGTTCTCATCTGGCCTTGTATAAGGCATACTTTTAACAGTGAGGAGAGACTGATAAAGAAATCTCATTGATTTAACTATACATTATACAGTACAAGACCAGCCAAGATCCTCTTGCAACAAAAGCTTGCTAATGTATAGTGAAGTTAGGGAGGTAATACCAAAAAATCTTCTGCAAACTCTCCTGTCAACTCTCTCTTTAGTGAATAGACCTCATTATGTTGTGATGAATTGCTTGCATCAGGGATGGCCTTTATTCACTGTAGGACTTAGTTTCGATTCATAGTAATTGGACAGCTCAAAAGGGAAACAATTCCGATACCCAGCATCTTAGCACATATGTCACTACTAAGCGTTGGTTCAATGTTACCCAACAATCCTGAAGCACCCATATATTTGCATTAGAGGCACTACTGTATATCATGGTACTTCATTATAAACTGCATACAGGGATGGAGTGTACACTTCATTGTGAAGTTTTTTTTTTGTACTGTAAGGATTTCGAACACAGTTTTATTTTAATCTGCGTTGTATATTGTTTTGTTATGTTTACCATAGCGTTCTTCTGTATTTAGATGCTCCAGTCAAGGCTGTGTGTGGGTGAAATACAGATTCTAACCCGTAAAAACCTTACAACACATTACATAAAAGGACTGCAGATTGGGGTCTCTAAGTCTGAGAACAAACTGTCTGCATCAATCATTGCCTAGCTTAAAGAGGATCAAGCGCAGCGTGATGATAAAGCTTCTACTGAAGGTATAGGAAGGTAGTGGCAAGAGACATGTTTTTTAGGGGTGTAGAAACCCAAGAAAATCTAGCGGGTATAATCCCAGGACCAGTTTTTGGGAGAAATCAGAGGTGCACTGCACCCAGCCCCCACAAATGAAGGTGGCTCACTCTCGGGTGTATGTATGTACGGCATGTATGTATGTCCATTTGTTTTATTGTATTAAATATCATCCTTAATATGTTAGTTACATGGAATCTTTGAAGAATTATATATCATAGATATACATATATATTAATATCCTAATAGGATTAGGCCACTGTTCCAATTATGTTGATGTAGAACTACACGACATCCGTGTACCACATTCTGTCTCAATGTTACTTCTATAATTGCATAAAAGTGTCCCCAGAGTTTTCTTTAAAAAATCTGGTCAGTTTATTCTTGGCGTCCTTGGACATTTGAGCTGAAATACGTAACAAACATTCTAGAATCTAACACAGGCTCCTGGGAGTTGTAGTATAACAGAGCGCTACAGACTGCGTTCCCTGACTTAGACAATACACCAATTAAAAATTCATCAAGTTACTGGAACGGGGACAGACGCAATATCTGTTTGTTGCTCGTTTTGATCTAATTATTTCGCCAGAAAAAAACGGAGTAAAATATTATAGCCCTCGCTGTTAGATGTGTTTTGGATAGAATTCTTTACTAAATAAAGAAGCATTTTAGGCTTTAGCATCCTGCACTAATTAATACATGTATTGTGTGTATCAGTGTGACCTTATGGGTGTGGGGGTGAAAGGACCATATCCTGAAATCGAGCACGATGGGGAAGAGACTTGATTTCTCACGCTGAAATAACATGAAGCTGATATATTTGGAAAGCACCGTTTGATATCAGGAAGTTATACAATTATGTGTTTCATCACTTGTTTGATATACAACCTGAAATGCAGCAGAAATAGTTATTATATTTTAAGCAACTTTGCAAATAAAACATTGAAAAAAAATTACACAAAAAGTCAGAAAGAATATTCAGAAACAAACATTTACATACATAAAATGTACAGAAGGGAAGTTTATTGCAAAGGAGGAGAAAGGTTAGAACATGGTTTAGCTCATTTACTGAATAGTTCACACCATGTGTGTTTCACAGCCCGCCTGTCGTATATTGTATATCTTAGATTGTATACCTTAGATTATAAAGAGGCGATTGAGAAAAAGTGGAAGAACTGTACTATAGCAATTGCGTGACCATCTTCTCCTTTTGTATGTGTTTTTTTTTTTTTATATTTTTGTTTTAACGTTTCAATATAACTTTCATTTTTAAATTATCTTTGTTAATTTTTTGCACTGTCCCCCTTCTACCCGCGCGAAGGAAAACTGCTGGTGCTACATAAATAAACGTCATGTAATCAACCTACATGTGCATTTACTTTGCACTCTGAACATCAACACGACAGAGTATTAAAGCACTTGTCACTAAAATGATATGTGCACGGGTAAACACACATGTAAATTCTAGCGCAGAACACCCCCAAAACCCTACTGACACTTCCCTGATGTTGATGCTAGAAAGGTATGCTCCATTGCGCCCCTTAGTGTTAGTTAAATAATACTGCAGGCAGTTTAACAACATAGTAATAATGGGAGCTATAGTCTCACATACCGGTACATCTTACTCTGTAAAATGTTCACGGAACTCTGTACTGGCTGAAGGAGAGGACGTTATGAGAGCGTCTACTGAGATCTCAAAAAATCTATAAAAACTGCCCTTCAACAGTATTTTTTTGCATCTCGATGTTAGATAACCATTGAGATTTCAATGAGCGGGATCAAAAATAGGCCTTTTAGTTCGTTTGTGAAATGCGTTAGTAGAAATCTTAACCAAATCCAATACTGTCCTTGTTATGCCGCTGCACTTCTGTGCAAAGGGGAGTCCAGAATATGATTGTGTGCCAGAAGCACATTTATGACATCATCTAGAAATATTTAGGCAGGCAAATTGCTGACAATATGTAATTTCATAAAAATAATTATGATGATGATAATAGTGTAAGTGTGTGTTGTGAGAGCCAGCTTACATTGCATTGAATGATGGAAGCCTAAGGGAAACCATCATGCTCAAAATCCACTATTTTTCTGAATATGCTCAAAAAGCTGTAAGAAGTTCTAGTGTACAGGTGCTGTAGCTGCAGAAAGAAGTTTAACTGTGGTTTAAAAGTATTTATTCCTTGAAATGGTATATGTGCTAAAACTCATTCATGAGTTGGCCTAAGATATGGTAATATTTGGGTAAAAGACCAGAATTTTTCTGCTCCTCCATACGGAACCTCTGCTCCTCCATACGGAACCTCTGCTCCTCCATACGGAACCTCTCATACTATTTAAGGTCTGGCTTTTATCAAATATTCTGGTGGCTGCTGTAGGCTTTGATTTAATAATGTAGCATATGTTGTTTTTCCTGGTTCTTGGAGTATATTCAGGTGTTATTAGTGATGTTAATTATTCACATTATGCATTACAGTGAATATTCATATCTACCATATCAGATATCATGATGATGTTCATGAATCACCTTATGTTAACCCGTGGCTTAGCATCATCTATATTTATCTTTTATATTATATTGCTAGATTTTAATTGAGGAAGATACAGTTAGCTGATCTAATGCTCCAAATTTATTTTTTAGGTTATATATATATATATATTTCCTGTGCAGTTCTTGTTTTTTTTTTATTTAGCCAGATATAATTTGCTAATACTCTCTTAAATTTGTGAGGGGTTAGAATATAATACCATTGTATTATAAATAAACCTGTAATTTCAACATTTTCCAAAATCTTCATTCCACCTTATTGAAGGCCTTTTGGGATTTTGTGCCAAAATGATAGTCTTAGTAGGGTGGGACCGTGGGAGGTAAACTTATGGACAAGGTTAAAGATACTATGGGTGTTATCTGCCACATTTCTACCCTGTACAGACCCAGATTTATTAATAATAGGAATAATATCCAGGATAATTAGTTAAAATCATTTTTTTGCTAGAATTTTAGAATAAATTTATTAGGGAAATGGGTATCTGGCTCCACAAGAAATAACCACTAACAATGGTTAATAGATAATTGGTTCAAAATTACCCAAGATTCATAACACAGATTATTAAATTTGTTTAAGCATTAAAATAGGTTTTCCACGGAGAGTTAGAATTCATTAAATAAATCTTAAAGTGCGTTATCCTCAAACATCATTAACATTCATAGAATACATTTTAAAATGCATTACCCAAGTTTGCCAGTATATAGGTCAAATCTGAGTTATAAAGCACATTTTATAAAGGTATGAAAAACAGCAATGGATCATAAATAATTGATTTAACTTTAAACCACCGCTAAGATTTGTAAAATAAATTGCATTATTGAATTTAACCGGTGAGCAAATCAATTCTAGACAATAAAATGGATTTCCCCAGAAAGTTTGAGTTCATAAGCTAGTGCTGAAGATATCTTTAAATCGCCATTCTAAAGGGAAAATAAAAAGAATTAATCACATTTAAGTTGGCACTGAAATACAAAATATAAATGAATGCAGTGCGTTATTCAATTTAACCAATAGTAATTGGTTTTAATATACCTTAAAGTGTGTTTTCTTATTATGCTGCATTAAGGCTATTTTATATATTATTATATATTTTATATATTATTATATCACTTTGAATTTGGCAACACTACTTGTTAATAACGCTCATTAAGCTTTGTATTGTCTAACTGTCTACTGCCCAGCACAGGGGGGCAGGAAGGCTAGAATATTTTAAAATATGTCAGCCATTATAGTGTCAACTTCAAATGGCTTTGATATAACATAGAAGATTACAGCTCAGTATTATATTTACTTAGGCCATGTAAATAATAATAAATCTTGATAAAAACTGTGTTAAAAACTGTAGATTAAGATTCTATACATATGATTTCATTATATGGGGCCTAGGGATAAAAAACAAAGTTATTTGAAGACTTTGGTATATGGGGTTGTTGTGCTTTGCAACATGACATCATTCTGAGATCACCCTACCTGAAGGCTCCAAGAGAAGCACTGCCATGTTTGTCCCCAAACAGCTTGTCTCTGACATCTTTTTGCTGAAACAAATTAACAGTGCCATCTTCATGCCCAAACAGTTTATCTCTGCCATGTTTGTCTCCAAACATCTTAAACGTAACATATATTTACAGCTTACCAGTAAAATCTGTATCCGCAAACAGCTTAACAGTGCGATCATTGTCCCTAACAAGCTTAACAGTGTCATTTTTTACGCCAAACAGCTTCCCAGTGCAACCTTTGTGCTGGTGCATTGCCTATGGGCAGCTCAATATTGGCCATTACCTTCTGGACCCTGCATATGGGTACTAGAGAAGTCTTTTGTTGAAGGTGATACCTTTTATTGGGCTAACATTGAATGCGAAGTTACATAGATATCAAGAACATCAGAGCTTTCTTCTTTAGATGGAACTCTGATTCTGATGAAGAGAACTCTGAGGCTGTGAAAGCTTATATGAATCTACAGCCTTGTCTTCATTTAAAAAAGTGAAGCGATATATGTCCCTGTGATGCAAGGGGCTCTCAAGGATTGTTGGTGGGTGCAATGACACTGCTAAAGACGTGAGTTATCATCTCACTATTTGACTTGCATACACAGTTGCCCCATTGTGTTTAATTGTTCTATGATAGAACCACCGATAAATGCAATTTCATGCATGTGTAAAGGCGTAGATTGAGACACAACTTTAAGATCCAACGCAAGAGAGTACATGGAGATTTGGCTTAACATTGTGTGTAATGTCACTATCAAAAAAACATACCAAAAATTTTACTTTGACTCATAGTCTTCTGCTATGTGAAATGTAGAGGTTGAAAGAAGTACATGAGTAAGTACTGGATGAGGAAGTAAGTACTGGATGAAGTGAGGAAAGAAAGTTTTCTCTCCTGGGTTTTGAGCCTCCTTAGAATATGTATATTAGGCTTTCATTGAACTATGCTTATTCTTCTTCTTATTTATTTATCTGATCTATATCAGTGTCTCTTTTGTCTTTTAGTCACATTAGCCTCCTAATATTTTTCCATCCGTGCCATCCTTTCCCTCTCAGTTTCCAATTTCCTGCTACTAGTCTCACTTACCAGGAACCAGCTATTACACATAGAGAATTAATTTGCACTTTCCAACCTGACTCTGTAGAAATGAAAAAAGGAAAGTAATATGATATAGACACAAATATTTTTAATCTATTTGTTTTCTGTATAGAGGACAAAAAGTAAAGGACAGCAGGATGGCAGTAAAAAATATTTATGCAAATAGCAATAAGGAATCCTAAAATTGCTCAGTCAGCAGTACAGACATATACGCAGCATGGTACCTGATATCAGAGGCATACCTAAAGTATTTGGCACCCGGGGCGGATCCCATATGTGGCACCCCACTTACACTTAAAAGTTTATTTAGTAAATTAAGTATGTTTAAATAAATAATATTTATAATAATATTGCTTTCTATAATGACAAAACCCACAAAACACAAGTGGCCACTCACTCTTTTCTACAAAAAGTAAATGGAATTACATTCTCTGCTTTGGAGCCTCAATTTTTGCAAATTGATCTATTACTTCATCAGAGCTATATTCAAGCTCATTGGTACAACATAAGTCTTATCACAATTGACTGAGCCAGACATTGAAGATGGTACATCATAACTCCCTTCACTATATATTGAGACAGTTACTTACTGTGGTACAGCATAACTCCTATCATTATATACTGAGCTAGGCACTGACGGTGGTTCAGCATTACTTTCATCACCATATACGGAACCAGACATTGACGGTGGTGCAGCATAACCCTATCACTATATACAGAGCCAGGCATTAACAGTGGTACAGCATAACACCCATCATTATATACAGAGCCAGGCATTCACAGTGGTACAGCATAACTCCCATCACTATATACAGAGCTAGACATTGACGGTGGTACAACATAACTCCCATCACTATATACTGAGGCAGGCACTTTCTGAGGAGAGCCTTAGCCCATGGGAGGAACATATGGATCGGGAAGGAGAGTATTTGCTTATGAGGGCAGAAATTTATGGAGGAGCAGTGTTATGGAGGGCCCTATATTATATATTACAGCAAAGGGGGAACAGTAGCGAGACAGGGGAACAGTAGCGAGACAGGGGAGCCTAGAGACAAGCAGCTCCGCAGCCTGAATAGGGGGGGGTGACACTTTCATATTCAAATGTTAAAAACATATGGAAAAAAGATGTGTTGTTGCTATTGGCCATCTAGAATTATAGTTAGAGTTATTTAGATGTTTAGCGGTAGAGAACCCTCCATATAACATGGTGGACATTCTTGGTTCAACCAACAAACCGCTTTGTGCACACATGATTTGGGGGCATATTGTGGCCATGTGATTATGTAATATAACACATATGTAGTATTCAGGAGACTTTGGAGATTCATTTGTTTAAAAAAATGATTTCATTCAGCTAACATTGGAGAGCTACCTGATCATATATCTTGATGCTGTATTTGTTGTGTATGAGAAAATTAAAAATGTGTTTAAAACTCTTTCAAAGTTGTTTGTGACTCACTGCATTAATAAAAAAATATATACTTTTGTTTATCTATTTTGACACTTTCTACGAGTTTGACCATGGGACTTATCACGCATACCACTTACAAACGTTATAAAACATTTCATAAAAAGATGATTTTCAGTATATATACTCACAAAAATATAATTTAATCTACACAGATTGAATAAAAATATACTAAGGGATATCAGGGGATGTTGTAGTTTTTTTTATTTTATTAAGAAAAAACATATGTATTAAAGCCAACGTCATACAAAAAGATAATATAGGCATAAGTATCAAGAACATTCCGAAATTCAGAGTCAAACAGGCCTTCTTGTCAAATATATACTTAAACCTAATTTTATATTTTTGGATAACATGCACATTTACAGCAAATTGATGTTCAGTATGCTTAGGCTAAGGATATAATGGATGTTTCTCTCTACCCTGCTGATAAGAAAGGAACTTCCCGGGGGGGGGGGGGGGAATGAACGTTTGCCAAGAACAACATTTCAGCTTTTAGGAATGAAACCTCACGGGCATTCCATGCAAAGCATCAAGAAATCAACATTGTTTTCGGGATAGAATGGTAAAATTGAGCTGTAGTGTCACTTTCCTTGTGTTATTTTCACACACTAAAAACCTCTGTTTCTGCCTAATTTTGTATAATGGGAGTGATCTTACTTAAGTAGATGTAATGGAAGGAGCATTTTTTTGTATGTTCTCAAGAAAAAATGTGTTTTTTACTTTGTGCACTAGTTTTTAACGAGGGTGAGTTATTCTGCCTCATCTTCTTTCCTAGTTCCTAGGTGAATTGAGGAGTTACTTAATGATCATATTTATAGGCATGTTTTAGGCACAATATTTATTCCAATGATTAAGTGCTAGAACGCATGAAATACATTAGGTCTTTACCAACATCATTTATACCACATTGGATATCTGCTTTTGATATATGCATTTTATTTTGTCTCTAATAGTGAATTAGAGAGGATAGAGGATATACCACATCATTTCGTTGACATTTCTGTGAGTCACCACATGGACTGCAAGCTCTTGGGATTTGCCCAGTTTGATTTTGAATTGTACTTGTAATTGTATTGTTTACTAGCATATAGAACCAATCCACAATATATCCACAATATCTTGCTTTAGAGGCAAAACAAGTCACCATTTGGTCACCATAGCGTATGAATAGCTTCCTACCAAAGAACCCATGTCATGTTCTTGTTCTTTTTTGTTTCCTCATTTCCGTCATAAGCTGGAGCCCAACTTAACACCAGACCAAGTTTTAGATTCCTTCCTAAAATGTCATGGGGCTTCTTTATATATGTTTTTTCATTTGCTACTTCTTTGTATGTTCTGTATCCCAGCTCAATGGAAGAAGAATGAGGAACTTCACAGCATCATCAAGTTACTTTATTGCTTTCATGAAATACATAAATAGAAACAAGATGGTTCCCTTTTTCCCTATATGGTAAAATCGATGTGTCTTTTCCCCCATAATAGTTTCTGTAATTTTTTTTACTGTATATGGTAAAATTGTTATGTTTGTAAGGGAATCATGTGACCCTCCATAGAATAAAAGCGAAGGGATGCATGCACCTGGTATGCCCCCCCCCATGCTCCAGCGATCACAGAGACCATTGATCGGGCTCCTTGCAATCATTTACACTACCCTCAACAGCTTGGAGGGTTATTTGAAGCCTCATTTGAGTTCAGGCCATTGCCCATCAATATTGTATTTTTGTCTGTTTGCTCCTCCAGTTCTGACTCCCCTTATTCCTTTGTTTTTTAGGAAAATAAAAAAAGCAGCAAAGATCACCCGGCTTAATGTGGTAACTTATTTGTTTAAGATGTATTCCAAATGTTACTGTAATAATGTATACTATATGTTATTAGGAATACATGTTCTTTTTATATATGTTCTGGTTGTCACGTATGCTTGCACCAAAGGCACTCACCGCAGGAGATCTTCAGAATAAGGAATCCCCAGGAACTCAGGATGATCCCAACAGTGAGATAAGCCGCCGTGATAGCTGAGAATGGTGGATACTGAGCTGCAGCAGCGAGGTGCAAAAGCCGCAGATATATAAGCAGCCCGGGGTTAGATGCACGATGCAGATAGTCAGACAAGCCAGGGGTCAGGTACACTAAGCGGGTAATCAGACAAGCCAGGGGTCAGGTACACGATGCAGGTAGTAAGACAAGCCAGGGGTCAGGTACACTAAACGGGTAGTCAGACGAGCCAGGGATCGGTAACGATAGTCACAGGCAGAGGTACAAAATCAGCAGGCAAGAGGGTAGTCAGGAAATCCAATGGTCAACCAAAAAGCAACAAAGCAACTTAAGTAACAACTCAGAGAAAAGACCACAACAGGGTGCCTGTGGACAGATCTGCAGGATTTTTAAATCTGGCGCCACTAAAAAGCCACGCCCCCAACAGAGCGTCAGGGGCGTGCCCTAAGACGTCCCTCAGACTCACGGCTCCAGCCGTGGGAATTGGCTGCGCCCCCAGTGGAGACCGGCGAACCGGTAAGTACTCTTCTCTGGGGATTCCTAAGGCAGCGAGCAGTGATCGCTGCCGAATCCCCAGACCAGGCCGGTCTTCCTGCCAGACCAGAGACCGGGAACTCAGGGCCCTATCGCACTTACGTGCGGATGTCCACCCACCGGAGACGGAGCCCGAGCTCTCCAACTCGGGTCTCCGTAACCCGCGAGCGGATCGCCGCACACGAGACCCCGGGACCGCGACTGGACCAGGAACCGCGACCGGGACCGCGTCCGGGACCGCGACCGAACCCGGGACCGCGATCGCGACACTGGTTATATTTAAAAAAATATATATTAAACTCAGGAATGTATGATATTAGAGTATTGAGTGTTAGAACAAGTTTGTGTGTTACTGTGTTCCTAACACAGGCACCACTAACCCTAGGTTCATTCCTGTTTATGGTCTAAATATATAATTATTAGAAATGATTGCTACTAGTAACAACTAATAATTTCCGACAAACAGAAACCTAGTAGAATTCCTGACCAGAAATCAGGATGAATCAATGCTTGTCTGAGCCTTGTAAACTATAACTAAGGAAATTCCCAGCGCTAGAAATTGTTGCCAAGACCAACAACAGTTTAGGAGAATTAGACTGGACGTTAAGGTGTTTTGTTTAATTTCATGTCCATCTGAATGGAAATGATTTTATGGAATTTCAAGGAAATGATATATTAATAGCTAAGTTGAAAAGTAGAAGTAGAAAAGGTTATTGTTATGCTGGACCATTTTTTTCAGTGCAATGGACCGTTATGAGCATTTTTTAACCCCTTCAGTCCCAGGGGTTTTTGGTACCTCAAGTCCCGGGGCAATTTCGCAATTTTTGCGGTATGTCGGTTTAGCGATTAGTCATTAGTGAGAAACATGGTTTCTCACTCTGCTCCCCGCAATCACCCGGCACCGATCACACTGTGATCTCTATGGAAGTCCCCACAGACTTGCATAGAGATCACAGTGTCTGTGATCAGTGCCTAATCGGAGCGATCGAATATCCCACCAGGGTCTAGACAAACCCTGCAGGGGATATCCTGTTCCCCGATGACCTTCCGGGTGAAATCAGCAGTTTTCCAGCGTTAACACCAGCAGCTGTTACAGGAGATCGGGCAGCAGGGGATGTGACCCTGTCGCTGGAAGAAGGTCAGGACGTACTGGTATGTCCATGCGTGTTTCTTGAGATGCGTTTTATGGACGTACCGGTACGTCTATTGGCGACTGAAGGGGCTAATACATTCATTCAATGATACACTTGTCAAAACAAAAATAGGAAAACGTACACAAAATAGGAAAAGTTCTATCACTATTCCCATACTTGTCTGCTGCATCTCCTGAAATACTATTCCACTACTAATCTGTTTGCCTAGTTTTGCCATTTAAGTGGGATAGGGTTAAATATTGTTGATGTTATTAATCTCTGGATGTCGACATTCCAAGCCCCTGCATCCAACTCTTCTGAGAAATCTGGATCAGGAGTGATCCATTGTCTTGTACTCCTCCTCACAGCAGCCAGGCCATTCTTTCGGTTCTATACAAAAGACATATCCTGAAAGACACCCTCACACAATTTGTGAATTAAGATGATTAATTGTAGGAATACCAGACTAGTGCTTTTATCCTGGTTTTGATAGCAGGTGTTACACAATATTCTCGGAAATTGAAAACAATTCAAGAAATGAGTTGCCATGGCCAAACGATATATAAAATACTGGCAATGAACAGTCCTGCCAAGTCCTGCTTATCAGGACCCAGGTAGCGGCAGCACCAAAGAGTTGCAGGGAATTTATATGCAAAATATAGTCTCATATTAGAAAAACAACGATCATGGAACAACTAAGACATTTTGCACGCTCAGCAGATTCACCCACCCTATCTACTCCTCTGTTCTGTGTCGCTAAAGGGAATACTTCACATACTCTACACTGTAATCCTGTTGAACCTAATTACAAGGCAGCCTCCCAGGTATAAAATTACAGCTGGGAGGACAAGCTGTGGGTTCTGTTTTGTGATATGGAGCCAGGACACAACTTGAAACCACAAGGCCCCGTGCAAAAATTGTCCTGGGCCCCCCTAACTTCACCAGGCAACATATCCCAAAGTGCCACCTTTGCCCCCAAGCAGATTATCAGTACCATCATAACCCTCAAACACTCTGCCTGTGCTGTCACACTGGAACTGTCCAACCTGATTTGGGTCTGTCACAGCCTCGCTTAATATGTAAATGATGCTCAAAACAACAGGAGCACATTAACTGGACACTGCAGTAGCCAGAGTACAGCCAATATGCTATAACGCTCACATTTTATATTTGAATCAATCCCCTGATTACTAGCAAGTTGTAAATAAGGCTGACTTTAAACATAAATTTAGTATTTGTAACCTGTACATATAGACCAAAACTATGTGGACACCTCACCTAATTATTGAATACCTATACCCAGCTGTAAAAAATGAAGCACCAATGTATGGCCATATGAACACCTGTTGGATGAATTGGAATGCAGATAGAGCCAGGACTTCTCATCCAAGATCAATGCCTGACCTCAGAGATGCTCTTTTGGCTGCATGGGCACAAATTCCCACAGAAACACACCACAATCTTGTATAAAGAATTCCCAGAAGAGTGGAAGCCGTAAAGGGTTGGTCATATAGTGTATGAGAAATCACAATACAATGTATAGTATTTCTGGAACGACTAAACTCAGGAAAGGACAAGGATAAACTTAAGAGAGATCCGCCGGTGGGTTCCTCCTTGGGTCACAGTGAACTCAAGTTGAAACCAACTTCACAGCCAAGTCCCTAAATAATACAGAGGAGAACCTGTTTGTCAACAGGTCAAAACAATAAAATGTAAATTATATCTTACCGAAAACGTAATTGCATTTCATTCATCAAACTAAATATACAAAGTGTAAATAAGTGCTTAAGGAATGTTTATATGGAGATATATCCACAATGTTCCTACACATATTTATAAAGTAACATAATCCCATTTTGTCCAAGCTCATTGTAAATTAATTTAATATTTAAAACATAAATAAGATCTAGAAAATTTTATTTTCTAATGTCACAGCTATTATTTTTAACTATGAATTTAAAAAGAATATCCATGACGCAGTAGACGGGGAGGGTACTGACCATAGGAGACAGAGGAGCACATGCATGGTTCCGACATCACGGGAATGTTGCTACAACACACCACATGATGAATCACGAGGAGATGGAACAATCAAGACTTCTGCTTTTGTATATATGTTGTGTTTTTTTTTAAATTATTATTGCATAGAGGTTCCACAAGGATACTGTTTTCCATGTACAGAACAAAATAACCGTGTGAAGCAAAAATCATTTTCTTTTTTATTATATATATTCATATAACTTTCATATATATATATATTCATATATAAACTTTTCAACCTATCATTGTTCTGCCCATGATTGCACAGGAAAGGGAAAACTCGTGTTACCAGCCCTTGGAAGCTCTCACATATGATTACGCTTATAACACTGTGGAAATGTTGTCACCTGTTACCTATAAGTAGGTTAACTTTGAAATGCTACTTAGGAAATATCTAGTAAGAATGTCAAAGTAGTATTCATTAAGTGAAAAATACAAAATAATTAGTTCTGGACAAATTTGGAACGGGATCTGTCAACTCACTCACAGACTGGTGTTATACTAAGACTAAGTATACTAAGGATAAAATAAGGGGTACCCAAAGCTATGCATGGTACAATACATACTTATCAGTATTTGATACATTATATATAAGTGCTCTCTGCTCTGCAATTATCCAAAAGCACGATAATGTCCATATAATGCATGTCTAGTGTTATAAGGTATTCTGGAGACACTAAGAAGATATGTATAAAAAGTGAGGAGAAGGGCTTAAATACACACCACAAATATATATATAAAAATAAGTTCCCTTGTGGGTAGGTTGCATGGTTCCCGACTGACAGCACCAAGATAGATTGATCTGAAGTTGAAAAAAAAACTCGGCTTACGCATAGGGTTGTGATATGGTCCACTTATGTGAGTCGGAGACTATCTTTACTTATTTACCGACAGATCAGAAAAAAAATCACAGTAAATTTTTTATGTCTCTATAAAGAGATCAAGGTTATTTCTCTGAGCTTGACTTGTCAGTTAAGTTACAGGGGTAACTAGTCTGACTCAAGGCCACTTTAATAAGCCATCTCAAATTGCAACCCATTAATTCACTCAGAGTCCTGTTGAGGTTAATGCTATCAAGTCTTCTGTCAGGTCAAACCTCAAGCCATTGGGAACTCAGCTGTCAACTTGAACTTGGCTTCTAATGTCTGCCAAACCTTATGTAGGGTTGAGGAACCATGTAAGTCTGGAAGTTGGGTCTACAGTCAAGTTGGTCATCAAATTGGCCAGTACAATTTACGAAATGCCCTATAAAGGTTCTGGCTTCACTCGCCTGCTCCTTAAGAGTCAAGATGATTAAGTTGCATTAAAGCACTTTTTTTTTAACTTGCAGCCAATACAACTGTACTATGAATAGATTACAAAATGTGCTTTTTGCTGCAAGTTGGCATTTGAGTTGGTTTGAATTGACGTGTATGGAGCCAACTTGAACTACCTAGTTGACTTTATTGAATTGACAAGTTGCTCAGTTTTAGCTGAGTTGATCTGAACAACTCCATCAAAGCCAACAGATTTATCAGTACAACGCAATCCAAACTTTTGTGAATAGACCAAAAAACACTAATCTAAGGATGGACTTCTAACAAATCTTAACTTAGCACCAGAAAACTCTGGGCAATACACTTGTTACTCAGAGAAAATTGCAGGGAAAAAAGAAGCTTCAGTGGAGATAACTGTACAAGGTGTATATCCTACCTATACCATTTCTCAATCCTGTACACAGCTATTATATAGCCTTCCGTATAGCCAAAAATGTGCAACATGCTAAATAAGGCCACTCAGCACATGTTTATCAGCTATGTACCTCTGTAAATGTCCTCCCTAACTTCTCATATGCCCATTTCATGTATCCCATTGAACTACATACAACCTATCCATTTAACGCCTACTGTTGCTCATTTTTTTTTCAATGGGTTTAGGGACCGCCCATTGTCCTTAAGGGGATAAAGTCCCTGTACGTTTACCGTACAACCTCCTGTTTCTCTCAATTATCTCCCCGTGGAACTGAGCTTGTTGATGTAAGCAACTCAACTTAACTGAACCTGCTCAATCAACACTTTATAAATAGACTACAAAGCATCCAAATCTAGCTCTCAAAACAATTACCGGTAATTAAGAACTAATGCAAAGGTAATTTCACTTTCATTCCTGAACATTAGGCAGGCATAGGTTTGGAGTTTTATATTAAACATTATTATCTGTACTTTTTTAGTGCCACAGTATACATTTTACTGCCAGTGGAATCAGTAAGTTAGTCTTATTATTCAGTGGTCAGGCTATTGTTAATGTTTTTAGAAAACAATATTAGACATGTCAGATTCCTTTGAGTAATTACTTTTTTCAGGTCACAACTTCCAAGGTAGTTTCCAGTCCACTGTATCTTGTGACATTACATCACCAAACAACACACTTTCTCTTTCTTGTAAGTCTCATACTGTACAGTAGAGGGCAGCAGTGGGACTTGTGAGAGTCTCACTCTAATTCACTATTCAGAGTGCCTTGTGGTTTCCCCAGCTGGAATCTCCCTCCTCCCTCAGTCCTTAAAAAGAGAGACATGGCTTGGTCTGCTACACATCTCTGCTCACTGCTGAAGCAGACAGGCAGTAGAACACAAGAACCTGGAACACATTGGATCTCCATCACTTGAACCTCTGGCATCATAAAAAATCTGGACTATTAAGGCTATTAATGAGATTATATGAAGGATACATTGTACACACTGGACATCATACCTTGAAAGACTGTTACAAAAAGACATCTAATAATGTCTGGAACTAAAGGAATCCTCCCATCAGCTCTGGTTTTCATACAGATCACCTGTCTCTTTATGACTAGTAAGATTTTTTTTGTATTTTCTAAATCCTAATCATGTATTTTGTCATCTTTGTTCATCCTTGTTCTTTAGGACCTACAAAGCACTATAGGCACTGTAATGTATTTTCCAGTAACAACTGCTTGTGGGCTATTCACATAAAATAAAAATCATCTTGCAATAATGGGTTAAATATTTACCCTGTTGTCTGATATATTTTAGAACGACTGCCAAAAACATGCTTCCCCTGAGCTATACACTAAATTTATAGTGATAATAATCCAGTACATACGCTGCTCTACACTGTCAATGTGCATTGCTATATGAAATAAAGTTAACTTTGGGATATCAATTCAGTTTAAACTTAGTATATCACACCATGTAAACCCACCATTGAGTATAGTATAGTTTTATTTTTTTATAAGTCTTAGCCATTGGTTATGTAGTATGTGTTACTAGTAAAAGATCCCACTTCTGATATTCTGCAGACTCAGCATATTAAACCAAGAAGTGATTTATAACATGCGATATGGTCTGCAGTCTTGTGAATGAAAGTGATCTTTCACTTGGTTAAAACCTCTTCAGCTTAGTGTTTCCACAAGGTCAAACAGTTTTTGTGGACAGCTAAACCATATTGTACCCTTTGGTGACGTACTGGTTAATTTTACAATCTGTAATTTCTAGTTGCTTTTGACATTGAATTATAATATATTAAACCTTCTGACTGATATGTGTTCTCCACAGCCTCTGCTTCCTCAATTATGTTTTCTCCTTCGGAGAGTGTGATTCCTGTACAAATTGGGGAACCACTTGTCATCATTGGTACTGCCTTGGATTGTGATGAGCCTTCCTTTACCTGGTCTAGTCTTATGGATAAGACCTTATCTGGTACAGTTAGCACCAAAGGACACATTTCCAACCTGACCATGATGGTGGTCACCAAGGAGAGTGAAGGTCAATACGTGTGTAAAGTCTTCTGCAAGAATGGAAAATCAGAGCTAAGTGTCAAAATCACACCATACTGTAAGTTATTTTCTATTATATTCTTCTAGTGCCCATGGGCTCTGCTTCTTAGTTGCTGCACTGACATTATAGAAACCACATTTGTTAGAAATTCCAGGCTACCAACCTACAGTAGAGTAGAGAGTAAAACTAGAGTGAGGAAAGTGTACTGCTTCCCTTATTCCACAAACAAATAGTAGCAATACTATAAATACTCTAATATAATAAAAAATAGTTGTGGGTGAGGCATATGTATGATGTGAACTTGACTTTTGAAAATAGGATGACTATGACAAAAATTGGGTGGATAAACGGTTTAACTGGGCAGGGCTACTATTTAAACACTCTGACATTCTTCATGTGGTGCCCCTAAGAAAGTGGTGCCTTTGGCAAGGAACTGGTTTATCTGGAGGATAAAGGAAAAATAAAAAGGGAAGTAGATGATGAAAGATTTATAATGGGTAGAGAAGAGGTAATGTGATACCTCAAAACATGTAGCTTTACACTAGGTTTAACTGGTAATGTGTCCATAAAATGTCTTCCCTCATGTAGAAGTTGACTGACAGACCTATAATAACTCAACAGTATTTTCCTGTGTTAAGTTGTACTTTTCCCTGACAATAACACTCCTTCCTTGTCTTGTTGCAGCTTTTCCCAGTGACCCCATCTTACGAGTGTCCTCACTGGCTGTTGGTGTTCGCTCTACAATCAATTGTACTGTCCCACTTGTATATCCTGTGGAGATGATGAGTGTTAAGATCCTGGTGGACAAAAATGAGGTGGCAGAATCTATTCCGGAATGGAATATGGATGACACAAACCAGATGGAAAACGTCAGCCTCTCATACAGCTGGATCCCCACTGAGGAACATGAGGGCTTGGAAGTCCAGTGTGTGGCACAACTAGAATTCACAACTAATGAGATTAAACCAATGACCAGAGATGCCAAGATAACACTCAATCTGAATTGTAAGTAACAGTGTGATCATGGGTTGACATAGGGGACGTGGTGTATCAGCACACATCCACCAAATACTATTTAAAAGCACCTATCCAGTTGGTCAGATGACTGCATGAATAAACTTGTGTGGGAGATCACAGCTCGCATCGTCATCATTTAAATGTTGCAGAACTGAAAATATATTAGAGGAAATAATTGGCTCTCATATTTTACGTTACATCATATAGTTGACTTTGACATACCATTAGATTTTCCATATCTGTTATGCTGATATGATTGAAAGGCTATCCTCTTTTTCAGATCCACCAGGAAATCCCCATATTACGGTTTACCCATCTACTAAGGTGAACTTGATGGACACAATATATTTCAATTGTAGTTCTGAAAGCAGAACTCCAGCTAGAAAGTGGTGGGTGAAACAGACGGAATACCACGATTATGAAGTATATCCTAGTGAAGATGGATTTCTGACAATTCTTCAAGCAAAACCAGAAAACTCTGGGAAATACATTTGTTATGTAGAGAATGCTGTGGGGAAAAAAGAGGACTCGGTGGAAATTACTGTACAAGGTGTATATCCTACATTTTCTTAATTTGTTTCCCCTATGCTTTTCCCCCTTTAATGATGCTTCTATAACTGACCATATTATTTACTGAAATAAGCAAGAACCCACACAGTGGATAGTTATGTCCTAACAATCTTTTCAATGTCCGTGACCCAGTGCTTCAGTTGCTTTTAGAAGGCCACTAACCATTTACATTGCTCTCACTTTTTAGATACCCCAAACCAACCTACAATAAACATCCTGCCAAAAACAACCGTTCTAATGGGAGAAGCAGTTACAATCGAGTGCTATGGGCATGGTCAGTCTGGGACAAATTTGTCCCTGTGGATGATGACAGAAACAGAACACAAACTCTTACTTGATGGAGATGGAGTCTATGAAATACATGATGCACAACCCCAGCACACTGCTGTATATGTATGCCGTGCAGAGAACATGCTTAAGAAAGCAGAAGCAACAGTGTCCCTGACTGTGGAGTGTAAGTGTTGTATATTGTTGTGGTATTGGGTATGACTTATGTGTACTTTTGAGTTAACTAAATCAGTAACTGTGATCAGTAACTGTATGAGGGGCTCTTTAGACATACTGAGCAATGGTGTTACTTGACGAATGTAGAGGCTTAGTGGCAGTTTTTTTCCATGAGATGTATCGGCTTTTTATAAGAGTTATTTCATTATTTTATGTTCAGTGATAACACCATAACCTTTCTTTTTTTACCTCAGATCTTCCTAAGAACACAGTGATTTCCTACTTTCCCTCTGATGCCAAAGAAGGAGACTCAGTAACACTGTCTTGTAAAAGTGATGGAGTCCCAACCCCCAGTTTCTCCATCTATCAGCAGACCAAGTCAGGAGGGACCGTACTCCTTGTGAATGGGCCGGATTTCACAGTCAGGAATGTGACCAGCATGAATAATGGCGTCTATGAGTGTGAAGCGTATAACACAGTGGGGAGTGAGAAGAAAACAGCAGAACTACTGGTGCAAGGTGAGGTGATCATGTCTACAACTGGTGAATAAAAAACTGATTGGAGCAGAAATTTCTATCACCTTGTTAATGGCTTATATGGAATGCGCATGAGTATTTAAATTCATAGTTGGAGTACAGACAATTTAGTAAAAACATGACCATGAATATATATTGCATGCAAGGTCAAAGCTTGTTTCCCAAATTGTGTAACTTGAGTTCTCTTATTCAACAGTTCCACCCAAAAACACACATCTAATCATCATGCCGTCTACGTCTGTGATGGAAGGGCAATCTGTCCACGTTTCATGCATTTCAGAAGCATATCCCACACCAGAACTGACCCTAATGAAATACACTGACAGCGGCTTATTAGATTGGGAAACCAGTGATGGAGAACACACAATTTTGCATGCTTCTGTGGAGCATTCAGGGATATATAGATGTGAATCAAGGAATGCTGTGGGAGAAGAAGTTGCTGAAACAGTATTTACTGTGCAAGGTAAGAAGCTAAAAAGTATTATTTGTTGCCACTCCAAAACATACTACTCCTCCAATGCCAAATACAATGTTTTGGCAGAGACACAGGTGTTCCATGGTGTTTTATGGTGTTTTATCCTGTACTTCATAGCATTGGCTTTCTTGTGGTCCTCCTTAGATCTTGATGTTTCCTCCCTTATTAGGCGTAAGGCTGTAGAGGAGCACCATAAAGGACAACACTTAATTATCATCTGCCCTTGGGCCCATTAAGGATTCGCTCACCATGCCTAGTGAATAATTGAGTACTGCTAACACCAATATGCTCAACTAGGTTTTTGAGGCATACCTTTATTTTCAAATCTTGTATTTGCTGGGTTCTTACTGTGTTTTTACCTCTGCACTTTTAGTTCCACCTGAGAACACCACGGTTGTTGTCACACCATCTGAGAACGTTACAGAAGGAGACACAGTCACCATAATCTGCGATAGCCACAACATTCCATCCCTGACCATCATACTGCAGAAAGTGTGTCCTGGAAATAGCACCATTATGCAGTCCGAAAACGGAACCTTCACCTTGCGAAATGTTACTGTCAATGACACTGGGACATACACTGTCAGCATAATTAATGAAGCGGGTAATAGGACCAAGGTTATTGAAATCAATGTCCAAGGTAAGAGGAGATTACATGGTTCTAAAATATACCCTGAAAATCATGTTCTGAAAAAAATGTTGTGCTAAACAAAGTGTACTATAATTTATTCTACCAAAGAAAGTGTTTCGAGCTCATGACTTGGGACTCAACACAATAAACACTAGAAACACAATTTACTTCTTCTATTGGAGCAACAGTAATGTTAAATACCAATTCTTGCAAACGCTGCTCACTTTTTTAGGCCATTCACAGTTTGTATCTTTGGACTTGTGATCAGCAACAATCCCTGTGCTTAAAGGCTGTCCTTTACACTCAAACTGTATTTAGATGATCTTTATAAGGTCTCCATTGTCACTTTTTAGTGAAAATAAGAGCAGCTGTGAACCATTTGGAGCTCAAATTGCACAGTGTGTAAATTCCAAGAGCTATTTAAAAATATCATAGACATCTGTGGAAGAAGCAAAAGTATTTTTAAGCCGTTGTGTCCCTTTTATCCTCTCAGTATAGTTTTAAATGGAATCACCATTTCTGCTAATCTCACTGGTGGTATAAATCTGAGCCCCATTGTGTCAAATTATGTTTTTTATTTTTTCCCACCGGGCAATAAATTCTAGATCTTTACGGCAACCACCTGGGATGAAAGGGCCTCCAGAGCAGGTGTAACTGGGTTAAGCGAGTATTACCAAAAATGAAAAAGAAATTTGACCCAACAAAGGAAGTGCTTCCAGTGGGCATGGGAAGAACACCACCCCAAGCAAACACATGTTATAAGCTTCACATACTTTCAATACCCTAAGGAATATAGTTTTGTTCACACGCTTTCACTTCTCATATGGATACCAAAAACAGTGCAGAGGAATGTAAGGAATAAAACCAGTTTAAGGCTCTTTGTTTAATTAACAGCATATTAAAACGAATAACTATATATATATATATATAATATCTAGGCTTATAAATCCTATATTTGAATATATAATTTCTCTTGATCCTTGAACTTGACATGAATCTCCATAAATTCAACTTTACATGACACAAATGGTTCATAGTCCATTCTGCTTCTTTTTGTCTCTTACAGAGCGACAGCAAGGCCCCAAGTATAGCCTCATTGCTCCGGCTATAGTACTGTCCATGGCTGCAGTCTCGGCTGGTTTTATTGGGTTTCTCATTTATAGAATGAAACAAGCAAGGTTGAAAGGATCATACAGCTTGGTGAATGCTTTGAAGAACAGAGTGTGACCTAAAAAAGGTTAAATGAAATGAGGTTGACTGTAGAACATTTTGCCAGTATTAACCTTCATTGGCAGTTATCTGAATCTAGTGGGTGCTCTTTCCACGGATACCAGTAGTTGGAAAGTTGTGCATCTATATGAGAACGGTGAGAAGTCTTGTGAGGATGGGCTAAATCAGAACTATGATACACGACTGCCACCACTAACTATGTTGTTTAATCTTGGTCAACGCCTCATGCCAAGGCAGATTCTCAAGCCTTCAGGTGGAAATGGTCACCTGAGTGAAATGGCCAAGACAATTCCTCTACATGTGAAAATTGGAAAGGAACCATTGGGTGTTACTCATATTCAAAGTTTGCACTTAGTTTTGAGAGATAGTTTTCTATGTTGTAAATATTTTGTCATTTTTTTAATTATTATATACGGTTTAGAAGCTGCTGTTTATTTAAATTTTGATACTACCCAACACATCTTTTTGTTTGTGTTCCCAGCTAATCTTTTAATGTTTTGTTTCTTTTTTGTGTGTGTGTGTGTGTGTGCATGTGGTTTAAGCCTGTTTTGTTTGAGACCCATTTTTTTGTTTGTTCTTTTTCTTATGTGTAGTTGAAATGTGTTTTGTTACAAGCGATGAATTGTAATTCTTGGTTTTTCTCACTCCACTGCTGATGCTTGTCCCAGAGTCTTTTGTTGGGGGTTAATGTGGGAGGGATGGTTCGTGGGAAAGCTAAAATACTATAAGAAAAGGCTTGAAATAATGTCATTGTACAAGGAAAAGAAAGTGCTGTCAATTAGTCTCATTGAATGGAGTGGCGAACTATTTTTGCTAGATCCCATATGAAATCATTCACTGTTAGTACACTTACTTTGTACATGAAAGTGGGACACACTCATCCACTTGGTGAATCTTTATGGAACCAAAAAACTCAGCTACTGTAGAACCCCATGAACATACACATCTAATAATACCTATTATGAATGATGACTTCATGAGAGACAATATTTTTATGTCAACCACAAGCTGCGGGCTATAGATTATTTTACAAGTGGCTTCCAAAATCAGTGTATACTCCTCATAACCCAAGACAAACAAGGTACAAGCCCCTGACATTCATCATCTCCCCCACTATAGGTAGCATTAAGATCACCTACACTACCTGATCCTGCCATTCTAGTTCACTCAAACCATAGGTACTCTCCAAATTATCTACTGCATTTGATTCTAGTAAAATAGGATTTATTTAGTACATGCAGTACTACTGAAGGCTTAATACCTGTATTAAATGGGAGAAAACATAAATAGGAGTGACTAAGAATATATATATAACACACGGCTGGCCACAATGCTATACACATTGCTCTCTGATGTTATGGTACACCTATTGCTGTGTTCTGTTATTATAAAGAGGTTCAGATGAGTTTGTGGGTCTTACTGTGAATTCATATACTGTTTTATCAAAGTTTCATGTAGGCTCAGTCTCCAATAAAAATGTGTTCTTTTTAAATACTCTTGTGTGGTCTTGTTTACGCTGAACTGGACAGTATTGGATTGCTGGAGATATGTGTTAGTTTTTACCTAATTTCCACCATTTTTACTTCTATTTCTCCATCTTTTACTCCTATTTTTTCTCTTTGTTCTACATACAATTTCAAATTGCCTGACAATGTAGAGGAGGGAAAGGACCTCTTCTGTCTCCTACTCTGGATGTTGACGGCTCATGGCTTTTTCGCAGAATATGCTTTGTCTTATTTGTCAACATCTTTAAATGTTGATGCACATATTTCAAATAAACTTAACTAAATATCTTTGATATGATCAAAGGGTTAAAAAAGTGATATTCTGTATTACTCCAAATATGTGTTAGAGGTTAGTTCTCCTGTACAGTAATTCAACGTCCTACAACTGGCAATTGTAATTTCTGCAAAAGTTAAACTGTGGCACTGTTGTTTTTAGAGGCAGCCTCCTTATAGACATGTTTACCATATTCTTTGTATGTCCCGTTTCAGTAGAGCGCAGAGAAGTCCGTTAGAATCATGGATCATGTCAGTCACGGTATTTAGTAGAAGTGCGAACTGATCATCTGCTTGGTACTCCATTATATTATTTCTATTTGTACTGTCACACATTAATACTCATCCCTCAACTTTCAACTCCACAGCTAGAAACCACTCCCTCCTATTCGGGGGCCGTTAATATGAAAATGTATCAACACGGTGGGCTTTAGTGAGATCAAAAAGCGTGACAAATCAGCTGTTCTCAAAAAGGAAGTTTATGTGACGTCAATTTAGGTCCCTAGTGAGTGCAGGTGTCTTAGCGGTTCGTCTACACAGTCGATCACTAAAGGGATACAGTATGTACCCAAAGTGATATGTGGGGAAATCAAATAGATTTGTTAAGACAATTAACTCACATCAAAAGGATATCACTAATCTATAGAACTTTTATATATAACATATATGTATAGGGACTGTTGTGTGCTCCTCAATAACTAAGGAATACCAGATGTCTGATGCCGTACATTGAAGTCGTTGTAGGTGTGAGTGAGATGAGGTTATGAAACAGGAATCGAGATGTGTGCTAGAAGAACAATTTCATGGTTATGTAACAGTGAAATAACTGTGAGGAATACCGGTAGTTACAAGAATTAGCCATTATAGTAAGCAGCAAAGAACACAATATTTAAGTATTTACACACTGGGCATTACGAAAGGACAACAGATTTGTGGAGTGCAACAGAGGCAGGTGTCAAAGCTCACTCCTGTACAACATGTTTAAGATGATATTTAAGAATTGAAAATATTGGGACAAAAATGTGAAATAAAACATTATATCTATTTATATTGAAGTGACAAATCTAAATGTGTTTATCGGAGCACACCAAAGCTCTGACGAGGAGCTTTATGTGCGTAGGCATTAGCCTTAAAGTCACAAACGGTGACTGTGACAAACTTTACAGACTTTTAAAATCCTGTTGCTGCAACTTGGCTGGCAGAGACCACTGGTCTCCCTGCTCCAACAGTTAAAGGTCCATACAAGTGACTTTATTGGTCGTTCGTACGGACTTTTAAATGTTGGAGCAGGGAGACCTGTGTTCTCTGCCAGCCGAGTTAAAGGGCCATGCGAGTGAGTCTCTTGGTCCCCTGGAGGCGACCAATAGAGTCGCTTGCAGGGCCCTTTAAGTCCTGACTGGGAACTTGGCCTGCCTACCCGCTCCAAGTTTAACTCCTGACGGCGAACCTACAGATTTTTCGCTCCCGTTATCTACGCAGCATCGCAGGGGTTAAGGGGAGTGGAAATCCACAAGTTCGCCATCAGGAGTTAAAAATGTACGCTTCCGTTAACTCCTGCGATGCTGCGTAGATAAGGTAGGCTAGATGGGTATTAGTAGATGAAGAATGTTCAGTATTCGGGCTGAACCACAAAAATGCACCCTTCGTGTTCGTTTTCATGTTTGCCCGAATACAAATGCATGTGATCTGCCCTTGCTTTTGCAGTATACATGCCATGTTGAGTATACAGTATACATGTTGAAGATGAGAGGAAAGGTTTTGATGAGGAGAGGTTGGTCTAGGTGGAGCCATCATCATCATCACAGAAATTGAAACTTTACTCCCTGGATTCTAGATCCTAGACAAAAATAATACTAAGGGCAGAACTTGGAAGAGCCTGGAGAAATGGTTCCAATAAGCAATAAAGAAACAGAGAAACAACTGTAGTTTATAGGAATCTTTAAAGATCGATGTCATAGATAAGATTTGGTAAGTGTTAGCTGCATGACAGAGAGGAAGGTAAGAGGAAGGAGATGCGATCTTTGACCTTACTGCTAAGAGTCATTTTTTGCCTTAAGGGATATTAGAGGGCAAAAAACAGATTTCAGGGGTCAAATAAGAATTGGCACCATATTCCGAAAGAAAAGTCTCTATTGAGAGACTATGTACCAGCTGCGCAAGTATCCTGGAAGCAAAAGGAAACAGAAGGAAAAGCGATTAGGACAGGCAACATTTTTGCATGGTCCTTAAGAGCTGCCACCATAAATCGCTAGGTGCTGAAGATGAAGGTGACACAAGCCCTTGAAATATTCATAATATATCTAGACTGCAATATAAGACATTTTATTGTTTCAGCAGCTAGGGGTCCTTTAATCTCTCTGCTTCTGTCTCTTGCCCACCAAGAAACAAGGCATTAGAAGTGGCTACACTCACGTGCTCCCACATTGTTGTCCCCACATTGTTGTGTATGTGGCCTATACAACAGTATACCTTTCATTTACCTGAAGGGTAAACACAAACTTTGAAAAAATATTTTGTGTGGGTAATGTTTTAGTAAGAATAACTATGCATTTTTCAAAATTATATTGATAATGGAAACTCTAGAAAAATATAAAATACTGTAAAATGAGCCAAAAGTGAAGAGTGGATATGTGTATACTGGAATTGGTAGAAGAGGGGTTAAGGATATAATTGCTGACAGAATGTCTGTGATTATTAGCTAATACGGGCTGCTGGAAATAACCTAAACAATACAATTTGTCGCCCTTTTCCTTTTTTGATGGCAAACAGCCAAGAAGGGTTATGAGGTTATATTGGCCAAATAATGTAATTTCCATCAGTGTAAGTGATTTCCCATTTCTGATATAGGTCATAAAGTCTCTGACTAAAACTACAATTGCATATGCAAGTGTTTTGCTGATCTTCACTAACTATTCTGTAGAATTTCGTATCGCAAATTCAATATTACTCATACCGTAATGGCTCGTTCTTGGGAAGCTTTTAGGCTGTGTCACCAGCAAATCTCACCTTTTCGCCCCATGCGAGGTGTGGGGCAATACTTGTGGTTCACAGGGGCAGTGTAATGAATATTTGTTGTTTTATATAGCTCCATCATATTCCGTAGTGCTGTAAAATGGGTAGACAGGACATAACAAGTAGTACATAACATAGACTAAGGTGACGAGGGCCCTGTTCAAATGAGCTTACAATCTAGTTAGCCCCTATTATGTCATACATGGGGCAGGGGGTGGGCCAGGCCTTTGTACTCTAAAGTGTCTTGTTAAATGGCTGTTAAAAGAAATATATTGTTTCATAGCCAGAATAATCAATCCTGTTTTGTTTTCCACCTCTCATCGTCTTATGTATGCCTTTCATTTGAACTACTTAATTCAATAAAACGTAGTGCAAATGGTGTCAACTCCAGCCTATTAATTTCTTTCTGATGCATGCGTAATATACTTTATTACAAATGCCCGAACCATCCACAAGCTTTTACCAAACAGAAGGATCATTTTTCAAAAGCTGCAGAATAGCTTTATGTGAGGAATAATTATGTAGATCATCAGAACGGGTTACGATGGATGTCCCCATGGTACAAATTAAAGGTGGCTTTTTAATACATAGATATTGCTTTTTTAACAACAAATATAATTGCACAGGTGAATTAAGTGCATTCAACTTTAATGGAGGGATTTGAGGAGACATAATTCCATCGTTAGGTACGCTAAGATACTTCTCGTAAATTTTTAGCCAAATGGTAAATTCCTCATTTGTATTCTCCCATTTGCCCTAGACAAGGAGGCAGAGATTGATTTTCTTTTGGTTCAGAGTTTGTTTATTTGTTTTGTTTTTCATATATTTTATATTTGCTAGAGGACCAAATGTGAAGTTTTACGGTTTCCTTAGGTCTTCATGTCTTCCTCCTGTTACTCTGCAGAAAAAAAATTATTATTTCAATGTTAAATCTATTTGCTCTAAATATCACAGTGTACTCACCGTACCTGGAAATTATTATCCTTATACTATGTGACTTGCCTTTCTGTGCACACTTATTTTTGAATAAAAAGAATGTTTTTCCAAATAATAGATCTGCTTCAAGGAAAATATTGACTGTGAGAAAAATAACACTGAGCATCAGACCATGCTATAATTTTAATTGTCTCAGGCCCTTGCCTTACAATGTTGAGGGTACTCTTCTTCTGTCCCCCCTGGTTGAGCAGCATCCGTGGATGCGGAGTAGGGCACAACGAGATTGCAGAGTAGGCCAAAGCCTAAAGTCCAGCACTAGGGGCGCCTGTTTGCACCTGTAGAGGGGGGAGGGGAGCCTAATAATTCCATTATACTGCCACCAATGACCGGTAGTCAAAGAGGCAGAGGGGTATGTGTTATGGAAACTCACTAATCTGATGATGGCCTTGGCCAACAGCGGGGAGGAGTGAAGAGCTACAGCACTATAAAAGCCCACATACTGTGTCCTTGGATTCCAGTTTCCAGGTCTACCCTCCTTGCTGCGCTACAGTATTTTCTTTGGATTACCCAGCATTTGACCTCTTGCTTGCCTCTGGGATTACCCTGTTTGTCTCTACAGTTGACCTCTGCTTGATTTCTGATTTCTGCCTGCTTTGACCACTTGGACTGTTCATGACTATGTGTTTTGCTCAACCCTTATTATTTGCCATGCTTCTGCATACAGCTAGACCCACCCTATCAGACAGCAACTCCCCCAGAAGAGGTTCCAAACAATGATCATTAAAAATAAGATTCATTTTGCATACCATACAAAATAATGTAGGTGGTAAACACTATACCAAAGTATTACACAAAATTCAAACATAAATCTAAACAAAGCATAAGTAAATTCTACATTCCACCCAGAAAGTTACAATAATGTGCTTACCTGTAGATTGTAAAGTATTATTCATGGCAGCGCCTTTGGCCAAGCGTGTGCACACCACAAATATATAGTCTTAAGTGCAATAGCGACAATAGCGAGTTACCACATAAGCAGGTGGAATAAAAGGCTTTTTGCTTCAACTCCTACAGTTGCAGTTTTCAGCATTTTGCCTCACCTCCTAAAAATCCCTCTTCTACTCCTGAGATCTACATAAATTATTTAACTTTTTGCGTTAAAAAAAGATAGTTGCAACTGGTTAACAAACATAGTTTTCATTAAACAATCAGGGTATGAACTTTCAACCCTTCTTTTGCAGCTTAGATCCGAAGCTCTTTACTCTTGTTTCATCTAATCTCAGCTCTATTCCTGTCATTAAGTGGATGGGATGCGGATCTAGCACAGAGCACATTCCTAGTTACCCTCCCTTATCTGATAATTCTGCACAGTGCTGACAGGCTAAAGGGTATACCAACTGCCCCATCCTTATCCACTGATGCTTAAAGACATTGACCCTTTTACCTTTTCTTTATAAAAACATCATATAAACAATAAAATGCAGATTTCCACTAATCGAGCCCAGAATTAACAACAGAATTCTTTGTCCCCTGGTACACGGTTGAGAGAGGATTTTTGATGGTGTCTTTTATTACATCCTGGCCAGAGCAGGACTCTATCACAGGACACAACTATCGCTCTTTGTTTGTTCAAGTTTAGTCTGTAACTAGGAGACGCATTAAAGTCGGTTATCGGAATATTTTGTCTATTAATAATTGTGTGATTCATCCGGGGCTACTTTTCAAGAATAGTGTTTGTTTCAGTTTCATTTAAGTTCCACATATTCTGCTTTCATTCTAAATATGACAGTAGAAGAATCAAAAGGCAGAGGGCCTCAAGTTCAAAAGATTTAATATGCAGATTGAAAGAGTAAATAACACAAAACCTTTACTTTTCCTCTCACTGATTTCTGAGCCTAGAAAGTTTTGTCCTCTCAAGTGACTACAAATTCAAGAAGGCATTTTATCTCTGGGTAAATAAAAATTACATAGTTCTATTCTACAGTAAGTAAAGTACCACGAAACGGATGACCAAATACACACCAGGACAGGCTCTGCCACACCGACACCCAAACACACACACACACCAGAACTGGTCCTGCCACGCCAACACCCAAACACACACCAGGAAAGGTTCTGCTTTAATCACTCTCTGTTTTAATTGATCCCTATTTCCTCATTTGCGCTCCTCTTTTTCTTTTCTCTCATCTCTCTTTCATTTATCCTTATCTCTCCTCCTCTTTGACTTTATCTCTTACCTTTCTCTTTACTTCTCCCTTTTCTCTTTACCATTCCCATTTCTCCTTATCTAATCTCTCCTCCATCTCATTATCTCCCTCCTTTCTCCCTATTTCTCTCCGTATTCATTACTACTCCCCTTTCTTCCCACCTCTCCTTATTCTCATTATCTCCAATTCTATCTATCTATCTATAAGCGTGTGGCTTCACTGCTGAGCACCGGGACGTCATAAGAGGAGGCGCCCCCACCTGGATCTGTGCTCTAGGCCAGTACCTACTTTGACTATAGGTAACTCTGGCCCGGTGCATGTGGCTCCCTGCAAGATTAGTGCTTCAAGTTTCATAACACTACTACTTGAATTACATAACACTACTATTTTTGTTTCAACCTCATGGCAGGTGCGAGAAACCATATAAATGGTACTTTCACACAAGTTACACTTCAGAGAACACAGGAAATGTTCCTTTTTCTAAGATATTGATATAATATCAGATAAAGAAGACACTGCTTGTTTATTCACCCTGAACACAGACAGGGAACTCACCATGCCGAAGACAACCACACCATTGGTGGTTAGCGTGACGTACAAAGTGGTATGTCTAGAACACACAGTACTGTTTATAAACACGGTTTATGCCATGTGTATCCGCTTAATGATTTGGAACATACTGTACTCTTCACACACACACACAACGTGGCTGTATTTAGAGTGTAGACTTGTTGTAAACTAATTGTTTGTAGTTCACTGTATGCAAAATGTCCTAAAATGCCAAGGTTATTCTGCACCTATAATATTAGATAGGTGATCTACATATTATTTTGCTACTTTTTAAGAATTCATTTAATTGCTATTTCAATTATGATTCTAATCATGTCAACACAAAATACTAAACTAATATATTGGCAAGAATAAATGGGTGGGTAAAACATGGAGGCTGCTGATTAGGTCTGGCAGTAATCAGGTGTTCTGTCTGGTAAAGCAAAATAAACAGAAATATGTTTATATGTATATTTGAAGTACGAATTAACAAAAAAGCTATCACATTCTATTCTATTATATTATATTTTGACACCCTGTCCAAGGCCCTACGGAGTAAATATATATATTCACTTCACCTGTCAGTGGTCATAACATGCATGTCCCACTTATGAAGCTGCTAAATAAAACAATAACACTGTATTGGCCCAAATATAGGTGTAGCCTATAATCGGCGTTTATCGCAATTCGTATCACCCGGACAGGTGTTTTTTTTTTCTTCTTTTCCATATGACTGAGAAGCCCTCAGCATCGCGCAGACATCAACTGGCTGCCCTCGCTAGACACCAGGGAGTCTGGGGATGCATTGGTAAGTCGGGGGGCAGAGTGGCATTTCTAGGGGGTAAGGCATATCAGGGGGAGAGTGGCATATCTAGGGGCAGAGCGACATATCAGAGGCATAAAGCATATCGGGAGCAGAGTGGCATATAAGGGGGGGCAGAGGGGCATATCTATAAGTAAGGTGCATTATGAATTAAGGGGGGGACCTTAAAATGGCTATTGTTTTTCTGTTGTATATAACATATGCTGACTAACTGCATAATAGATATAAAAAATGTTAAAATACATGTCTTCCTGTTCATTCGATAAATTCCACCATTCCACTATTTTTTTCTTTAAATTAGCACCAAGCTTTATGGGTGTGGCCTATAATCGGGTGCAGCCTATAATCGAGCCAATAAGGTATATGGTATATAAATATGTAACTATCTATATTTATATATTGTATATCTATATATTACAGCATCATATTCGACTTCTTGAACTATTTGAACACTGCTCTTTGACCTCCCATAGGATTGTTGGGGTTGTTTAGGTTCTTCCTAAAGTATTTTCAGTTTCCGTTTTTTACTAGTTAGACTTATAACCACATTACTACAACCCATGTTAATCTGCAGGAATCACATTTTTAATGTATTTCTATATAATTTTGGCACCGGTCAGTAGATGCCAAAAACCTAGACAGATGGTATGTCTTGAGGACTGGGTTAGGAAGCATTGTCCTAGTCTGGCATCTCCAATAAAAAAATCTGGTAGCCAACAAAATGCAAAAACAGTTTAGTTTCTGGCAGACAATTGTTTAATCGGAACAAATTATCTTCAACCAACATTGTGGCTGATTTAGTGTTGATGGAGAACTTGATTTCTCTTAGGCTACTCCTGCAATATATAAATCTAAACAAAAGTTTCAATCCTCTTTCCAATACCCTGCCCAAGTTTATCAAGTGCAGAAATGTGGGAATACAATTCATTTTCACTTATGATTATTTTTATATATTTGCTATCGTTCTGAAATGAAAAAATAATGCTGATAATTTGCTGGAATTGGGAAAGGAATTTTGTACCATCCTATTTATATGTTTATGCTCATGCAAGAGGTATGCAAGTAATTGAAGGGCATATGGAAGGGTAATTCTGTGGCTTCTAGTTTAGCCGAACTTGGATATCACTAAATGGATAAGAAGAGAGGGCAATGTACTTGTGTGCTATAATATGATAACGGACATGTATGTTTTCATACCTGATGACACAATGAAGTTGATGGAATTCAAAACGTTTGCTGTCATTCTCTTAGTCCTTGATCTTATAGCACATCTTATTAGAAGGAATGAGTTATGACTTGAAGATGTTATCAATTCTTGCGTAGGCAACAAAGTGAAGACTTTCTGCAAGGAGTTTCAGACTCCAAAAAAGGTGATCAACGAATAAGTAACACACCGTAAATGTAATTGTGTATTGACAACATCAAGAAATCTAATATCGTATGCATTCTAATACCTCTACATGAATTTTTACCGTCATAAATTAAACATTCCTGGTGAACCTAAGCTCGGCATATAGTCAAACATTTGACTAGTTATTCTACCAGTCTCTAAGCACTTAAGTATTAGATGTCTGAGCACTGGTCCATGTTTGCACAATGGGAAGAAAGCTTTCTTTTAGAACAAGCGATGATACCACAATGCCAGCAAATTCAAAGCTTTATGGATTAGGAATCCTCAGGGATTTAGGAGGATAAAAAATGTTTTGTGCCTTCACCCTTTCTTTTGGTTTGGAACACCAGGTTCCTTTCTGTTGTCTTCTCTTGTGTACCTTAGCACATTGCCTTCTAACATTTCCTTTTTTGTCCCAGGGATGCGGACTTACCAGCATCCAAGCTTGGGGCTCTTATATAAATAATATTACTGTATATTTAGCGTTATTTATAGCAGTAATATTCACCCTTTGGAGCAGCATTTACCTCTTTTATAATTATTTTAGGGACTTTACCACCTTTAGTCTAATACCAAACATGATTAGGTGTGGGACAGCCTGGCTTACGAGAAAGGAGAAATATATTTCCATGAATCTGTCTGCCGCCAACTCATTACAAATGAGGAAGTGAGAAAGTGTCCATAAGGGTCAGAGGAAATTTGCAGGAAATAATCTCATAGAAGTGCCAAGATTTTAGAGAAAATAAACACGGTTGTTTAGGAAACAAAAAAACAGTTTTGCTACTTATAGGAAATGATAAAGCGAGCGATTTTCATAAATAAGACCTTACTCTGAAGAATATACTTGAAAGATTTTTTTGTGCTTCAAATTTCGCAGCCCTTTTTGAGTGGAGACTTGTGAATAGCATAAGAAAAAAAAGATCTGCTGAAAGGGGAGCTCTTTTATGTTGCACAGATAGCGGGGAAAGATTGTAATTAACAAGTAGTTGTACTTAGGACTTCTGACAGAGTGATGTGTGATGCATACAGAGTGTGGGTATTGTATCCACCAGATGTCTGTTTATTGATATGCATATCAGGTTCTCTGTCCCTACTTATCCATTCTGTGAGGCTTTCCCTGTACCCACAAACCGAGGGAACATTGGACTTTCCAGGGGACACATTCTAAATCCAGCCACGCATTAGTTCAACACAGAGGTCTCTGTGACTTGGAGGCTACGTGCCACACAAAGAATACTTATTACTGGTCTGTATTTTCTCACACAGGAGTGAAATGTGCACAAAGCGGCCGCCTTATCTTCTGTTCTCAAGTTAGATGTTGTAGAAATCACTTTCTTGTGTCAAACTGAAACGCATGCATACATGACAGACTACAGTATTTTTGGTTATTCTGCTGTGATCCCAATCCTCTGAATGACATACACAAAGGAGCAAAATCAGACAGAATATAACTATTTACTGTGGAAATAAAATGATGCAATTGGGGACCATATAAAGCCATTCCTTTCCTGACTCAGTGGATGCAGAACCTTTGGTGATCTCATTCCAATTGAGTTTTAAACAATAAAGCAACATACAATGGGTTGCTCTGCCATCACATGTATATCTCAATAGCATCATGAAGGATTAAGGTTGGTGAATTGTCTTGTCTCTGGCCCTGTCTTTAGTCATGCGCCACCTGCCTATAGCCATAGTTTAGACATGATGGGTCAAGTCATTTTCGTGGAGATAATATTTTTTATCAGAACACCAACTAAATACCAGAATTCTAGATGTGAAAACAAGTAATACATGTGTTTTCCTTTGTGCATAAAGCTATTTGGGAGTACAAACAAGCTGTTTAAAGGCACTGACAATCTGTTTCTGGATACAGGTGGCACAACTAAGCTGTTTAGGGCACTGGCATGCTATCTGTAGACAAAGACAACACAGACACTGACCAGTTGTTTGGGACAAAGACAAGCTGTTTTGGGCACTGAGAAGATATTTGGTGGCAATGATGGCACATGCATGCTGTTTGGGGCACATACGGCACAGACAGGCTTTTTGGAGGCAGTGACAAACTGCTGGCAAAGATGACACAGACAAGCTGTTTGGGGAACTAACAAGCTGTTTGGGGACAAAGATAGCACTGACAAGCTGTTTGGGGCACTAACAAGCTGTGGACAAGGATGGCACACACAAACTGTTTAGGGCACTGACCAGTTGTCAGGGGGCACTGACAAGTTGCTCGGTAACAACAATGGCACAGGCAGTCTGTTTGAGAGTAGAGATGGCACATGCAGAATGTTTGAGGGCAAAGATGGCACAAGAAGGCTGTTTGGGGTAAAGATGGCACTGGTCAGATGTTTGAGGGAGACAAGCTCTTTAGGGGTACCGATAAGCTGTTTGGGGTCACGGATGGCACAGACAAGCTGTTTGGGACACTGACATGCTGTTTGGAGAGGAAGATGGCACAGACAAGCTGTTTGGGGAAACTGACACGATGCTTGGAGACAAAGATGGTGCAGACAATCTGTTTGGGGCACTGACAAGCTACATTGGATACAAATAGCAACAGGCAGGTTGTTTTAGGGCAAAGATTGCACATGCAGGCTGTTTGGAGTACAAAAATGGCACAAGCAGGCTGTTTGGGGCAAAGATGGCACAGACAAGCTGTTTGGGGCACTAACAAGCTGCTTGGGCACAAAGATTGCACATCTGCTCCTCCCGGGTATAAGTCTGTGAACTATGCCTCCCAGAGCACTTTTGTTGGGGTTTTTTGGACATGTAATTTCCATCAAAATTTTATTTCATTAGAGAAACAGCAGACAAGAACCATTCATGCTGTAAAGACTCAACTGCGACAGCTTATTGATAAAAATGGACATATATATTTTCAGACACAGCTGTGGAATGCCTTATTTATGTGAATAGTTTGGCAGCACTTCATACAAAGTTCTGGGGATCTCGTTCTATATAAAAAAAAAGTCTGGCAATGTTCTCAAAGATAATACAAGCAGGACGTGTTAACCCTAAAAAGGCTCACAGGGTAATATTTATCCTTTCGCTGACACAGTTCTGATGCATGGGTGTTAGGAGGGGGGGTCAGGGATAGGCAAGAGGGGGCACTTGCCCCCTGGAAATTCAAAGAGGCCCACTGGTGCAACAGCAGAAGCGGAGAAGGAAGAAGCAGTAGACTGTTTAGAGTTGGTTGACTAGACAGAGAAAGAAAAAACATCTGGTAGTCAGTAAAAAAATCTGCTCTCAGCCGCTCTTCTAGCTTGACTCCCCCCTTCACTCTGGTAGCTGCCCCTTCATAGACACAGAGTCCCTAGGCAGGGACACAGTTTGCATGCTGCAGACAGGAGGTACTTTTATTTCAAACATGTATTGCAGCTAGGGTTAGTTAATACTTCATCTCCCATGACTTTCAGTCAGTCTGGTATGTTAAATATCATGGGAAAGTGAGTACAACTAAAGTGTACACGCACGACACACGACTACACGCAACTACACAGAATGCACAACTACACAACAAAACATTAACTCTTCTTGACTGCCACTCCCATGGTCTTGAGCCAGCAGTAGGAGAAATAGTAACTGTAGACTGGTTTTTGGTGGGGGCTACAATAAGTCTTTAGTACAAACACTTTTGAGGGGCAACATTATATCTGGCCTGGTCAGCAATATGTAAAAATGATATGTGTCTTGGAAAACATGGCCGATGTGGTTACCCTAGGGGGCATTAATTCACAAGGGGGCTGGCTGGGGGCATCACATAAATCAATACTAAAGGGAGGCTGTCTAGTGGATATATACACAATGTGGGGCTGTCTGGTGGGATAAATATACAATATGGGGCTAGCTGGGGCATGCATACACAAGGTCGGCTGGATGAAGGGCACAAATACACATGGGGGCTGGCGGTATCAATACACAAGGGGGGCAGCTGTGGCCATTACATAAATCATTAATAAAGTGAGCGGCAGCCTGGGGGTATAAATACACATAGGGCTGGCTGGGGTGATACACAAGGGCGCAAAAACACAAACGGGGGTCAATGACAAAACAGTATTGAATTTTTTTTTTATTATTGTTGTATCTTAGCCCGTCAGAGTAGCAGAGCCTGTTTTGGGGTGTGTGTTTGGGTATCGGTGTGGTAGAGCCTGTCCTGGTGTGTGTGTTTTGGTGTCACTTTGGCAGTGCCTGTCCTGGTTGTGTTCGTTTCGTGATGTCAGTGTAGCCAGAGCTGTCTTGGTGAGTATGTTTGGGTGTCAGTAGCAAGAGGCTGTCCTGATTGAGTGTTTAGGTGTCGGTGTGGAAGAGCCTGTCCAGGTGTGTGGTGTTTGGGTTTGTTGGTGTAGGCAGGAGGCTGTCCTGGTGTGTGTGTTGTGGGTGTTGGGTGTGGCAGAGCCTGTCCTGGTGTATGTGGTTTTTGGGTGTTCAGTATATGGGCAAGCCTGTCCTGATGTGAGTGTTTTGGCGTCGGTGTTGTGCAGAGCCTGTCCTGGCGTGTGGGTGTTTTGGGTGTGTGTGGCAGAGCTGTCCTGGTGGTGTGTGTGTTTGGATGTAGTGTGGCAGAGCCTGTTCTGTGTGTGTGTTTGGGTGTTGGTGTGGCAGAGCCTGTCCTGGTGTGTACGTGTTTGGGTGTCAGAGCCTGTCCTGTGTGTGTATTTGGTCATCTGTATCCTGGCATTTTACTTACTGTAGGGATAAATTAAACTATTTAATTTTTACTTATCCAGAGATAATACGGCCTCCTGAATTTATAGACCACTTCAGAGTACAAAACATTCTAGGCCCAGAAATCAGTAAAGTTTTTGTGTTATTTACTGTATTTCAATCTGTATATTTTATTAAAAAGTATTAGTCGCACTAAATTGTGACTTCAGGCATCCCACGTATGATTACTTTTTTAGTGTACTGATACATATGATTATTTCCTATACTATCTGTCTAGCATTAATGTCACCTTTATCCAGTATACATGGATGCCGAGGAGTTAAGATTTTGTCTATTCTATTTATTTCCATAAAAAGACCCACCAAAATCTTCAGCACCAGGCCCATGATACTCTTAATGCTGTGTACGCCCATGGAGAGACGTTTGCAAAAACAGGAAACTGTCCTTATTTTCTATAGAATAGATAATCTACAGAACAAGAGTAATATATATATATATATATTATATATATATATATATAAAACACAACAAAATGTGCTTAATAAAATCATTGTTGCACAGAACTCTCTTCGCAACCGCAGAGTACACGCACAACCGTGATTTACTGTAGCTTACTTGGATTATAGGAAAATGTTCAGATGACTTTATGGAAACTTTGGGGGTTTTCCTGCTAATTCTGTTCCAGCCATTTATAGCATAGGTTACCTCCTAGGAGAGAATGGGTTAGCATTGTACTTTGCTATTGGTATTTACACATGTAAATACATTACATTGACAGATACATTGACATATAACCTTTTGTCCACCAGCCGTCCTCATGAGATGGGATAGGTAATATATACAGGGGCGTAACTAGAAACCTCCGGGCCCCGGTGCGAGAATCTGTTAAG